>NC_051165.1:226661961-227274461 GCF_013339725.1 Rhipicephalus microplus | reverse complement strand
ACATTGACTAGGAGCGGTATTGGTAAATGCGTATGATGTCACGCGTGCATGATTATGAATAGGTGTAATCATGGGATGCATTTTAACAGAGTGTAGAAGAGGCGGTCAGAATGAACTAATAAAATACACGTAAATATTTTTAATTATGAAAAGAATTTCGCTGCGCTAAGACAATGTTTAAAAATTATTGTCTCGCGTGCGGTCTGTCAGACAAGTCGTAACTGCAAAAGCAGGAGATTTATTTACTTCTGTTTAGTTCGAAGAATAAGTATATTCGAAGACGAGTGTTTTAGCTACAACGTAGACGTTTTTCCAGAGCTAAGTGCCCCGAAATATCAATTTCGCTCTTCTGTGGCCCTAAGGTCTGTAATGGGTATGCGTTGTCAACTCTTACAAAAAAAAAAAAATGACAGGACAAGTTGAGTACACTGGTTGCATTGTTTGAACTTAGCAATTGCGGAAATGACGTTTGTCAATTCTAAATACACCTTTGCAAAAGGTCGCTCGAAGCTATTAATAAAGCTTTACCAACCAACCAACCAACAATCGCGTGAGAATTTCGGAACAGACGAAGTTTGTGCAAGTGTGTACAACACCGCAAAAGATACGAAATGAAACTAAGCTACCAAGCCGATCCCTGCAGCCCACGTTACTCTCTATTTCTTGCTGTGTACCCCCCTAGCATTAGTTTCGACAGCATTCAAAGTGAAGCATTTGTGCCACCTGCGATAAGGAGTGCACTGGACCTCGGTGTGGTCGTACACCCGAGACCAATAGGAAGCTTTGCTTTCAGCTCACGCCGCCGTCATTCTTGCGTACTGCTTTCCTTATTGACAGAATACATCCATGTGCACTGTACTGCTAGTTATCGGGGAACGAAAGTGATACACCATGCGAGAGTCCCTTCGGCGCAACTGTATAAAAAGTATGCAAAACGATTTTAACAGCGAAATTGTTTAAGATATCCGTATTTCACGCGGTCTGTCATAAAATGGTTATAGGCCACGGCCTATCAGAAAGCTATCATCATCATAGACAAGTATGTTTCACGGAAATTGGGTGAATCCCACTATACACGTCACCGTTCTTAAAATGAAGAAGGCAACAGGTAGGTCAACAGACGACTGCGAAGCGACAGTGGCAAGCCGTAAACCAAGAGAACACTCGAGAACAGTAAACGCAATGGTGGCTACGAGAGGACGCCGAAGCGAAGGAAGGCCCCCACTTGTATGAGAGGTGCGAACGCTCTGTTTCACCGCGAGAACATTCTGTTTATGGAGTTTCGACACCTGTGCCGTGTTTGCGAGTGTCTTTGGCTTGACTCCATCTTCTCTTCGCTGAGAGTCAACGTCGGAACGACCTAAAAGTAGCTAGCTAAAGCCTTGCATAAACCAAGAAATAACCTGCATTCCTAAAGCCTAAGTACAATAGCAAGCACATTAGTCGTCCGAGTCGTCCAGTGTCGCTGTTTCGAACATTCTGTGGCTTGGTGTGAGCTTCAATATCCTTTTTTATTTTATAGGGAGCATCAACAAGCTCCCTTGAAAATGCCACTAAATTTTTGTATTGCGTCCGAGAGAGTTCCATCACATATGTTACTTCTTAATTTACCTAAAATGACGCCCATAGCCACTAACGTGGCAAGGTGTTTTCGCATGATGCTGGATGTATATGTACACAGATAACACGCATTGTCTTTTTAATTGTTTCGTGCAAGTAAGTCGACAAATCTCATTGTATGATTGAACTCAAAGAAGCCACCTGACCAGGTAGCCATAAAAAGGACACGTCATTTTTTTTAATGTACAGTGATGATTCTGACATACGTGGAAAGCACTTCGTGTGTAAAAATAATTTGTTTCAGAGGTAACCAAGTGTGCGAATTTCAGATATGGTTTTACATTTCCTCATAGACTGTTGTTTTCCTTAGGTTGTGTCTAACAAGAATACGAGGCCCCAGATCCAGCCCCTTCATTTTATTATTTGATTGAACGCTGTATAAGAGCACAGTGACTGACCGGTACGGTAGATGCTCAACCATTAGGAGCGGAATATGTGGATGTAACAAATGAGCGAAAATAAGTTTCTCTCCTATGGAATGCATTTCTTTTGACCGACATACAGGCACCCGACAGTGAACCAGAGGTCGCGACGATGCTTTTTGGGCCGCCTAAGCATTGTTGGTACTGACCGCCAGGGATACCAAGAAAATGAAACTCTCGCGGAACACACTGAGACGCTGAAGTGCCAATGCCCTTTTCGGCGCGCTTTCAAAGAACGCTTCCTGGGCACTTACATGATCAGCCGTGACCCCCCCCCCCTGCTCACAACTAAAAAGAAAATGATATGTACATGCTAGTCTGGTTTCTCTGCGTCTACTCGCTAGGCTACGCATTGGAAGACTCCGTTTTGCAGCGTCTACTCGCTAGGCTGTGTGTTCTGGCGTATCATCAGATCTCGTAAACTGCATTGCCGGGTGCCTATAGTCCGGACATAGTAGTTTGCAATAATTTTTGCAACAGTGAGGGAGACGATCAAAAAAAAAATATTGTTCTTCATATCAAAGTTCGATAGATTGTTTCTTGGCGCATAATGCGAAGGCAATACCGCACGTCACTCACTCACGGTCATTCCAAGCCCTTCCCAGTCTTCTTCGCACCGAATCCTTCGGCGAGTCTCTTTCGCCCTCCCGCTGCTTCCGTTCGCCCACTTTCTTGCTTCCTAATACTCGCCGGCAGTTCTGGCGTCGGGAGGTGGTGGAATAACGAAAGGCTGCGAGGAACCTCAGGAAGTGGAAACGCGGCTTCCGCCGGCGCCGTGCGCAATGCAGATTACAGATCACCCGACGTACAGCCGTCGTGTTAGCGCTCATTCTTCGAGCTGTGCCACCAATGCCGATATTGCGTACTCAACGGCACGCGGTGTATAGAAAAATAATATAACGCACCTATACAATCGAATGTGTTGGAAAAAGATATGAAAAAATTGCTAGATCCTACGTACGTGGGAATCGATGTTATGCGAAGCACGCGGAAGGAAGGTAACTGTGGTGTGATTTTCTTATTGAGTGAAACATTACGAAACGATGCTTAAGTCTTATACAAACGTTGCATACGCACGGTGTTCAACAGTCGCACATGTTTTATATTACCAGTTCTTTAGAGTTGCGTAACGATGCCAACCCCAATATTGGTATTTGTAACACCAGAAGCGGTATATAAGCTAATATGGAGCGCTTGTGCTTGCGAGGATGGTAGCCATGGAGAGCGCTACGTAGACCAACTCTTGTGGATGGCGCTTAACTACTATTGACGTTAACCGACATGACGCCTGTATCATCGTAGCAAATATGTAATTTTTACGAAATCATACGTGCAGCACTGAGGCCACTATGGACGTTTACCAACGTTATACCTGCATATAAGGTCTTTTGTCAAAGCAGTTTCGAGAACTGGCCTGGTTCTGTGTTCGAATACTTGATTGCCACACAAAATGCTGAGGTTCAATTTTTGGTGCGACCCTGACATTTATTTTTCGCAATCGTCGTGTCAACGCTGCAATGTTAGTGTTTCTTAACGCTCTCACATATTAATTACGAATGCCTGCTGTAGTCGTTACTGCGTAGTTATGAACTTCTTATCACCCGTGGCGCATACTCGCATACCCGTGGTATATGTGCCACACATGTCTGCAGGAAAAGTGTGACGACGCACGCGAAGAGATCATCGCGTTATTCATGCTATGACTCTCCACACATATTCTTCAAACTTCCTTACCCTCCCATACTAATTTGGTTTACCCCGTGGTAGGAATTAAGGCGATCATGAGAGCTCTCGGAGGCAGGTGGCTGGCTCGCTAGCTGCCTCGCTAGATAGATAGATAGATAGATAGATAGATAGATAGATAGATAGATAGATAGATAGATAGATAGATAGATAGATAGATAGATAGATAGATAGATAGATAGATAGATAGATAGATAGATAGATAGATAGATAGATAGATAGATAGATAGATACTCAAAGTGCCTGCCGTACGCAAAGAAATGTTTTGCATTTAAAACTAAGTTTGATAACCTAGCTTTGATAACTGTTTGATAACCTAGCTGGCCGGGCAATGTGGTTGACATCACGGCCACTGAAACATGAGCTAGACAAGGAAAAGGCAAGCTAGAAAGGAGGAGAAGAAAGAAGTAGACCTGCGTTCGGCAGCTGGTGAGGCTTGCTTGTGGTATACGCTGTTTACTCAGATTGCACACGCGTAGAATTGGCTTTAATTTTTAGGGGCGAAGCTCCTTAAGCCGTGGGTCGCTATTTATGCGCAGGCGCCTAATAACATTCCAGCAATGTCATTACTACACTGGGGAATCACCGCGTGATTACACTGTCTGGACGCCATCTAAGCCGCAATGTTGGAACCATGTATTGCGTTCACGACATCACATGCTAGCTATCAATTGGTTGCGCTGAGGATGCAACACTGGAAGCGTGGTAAATAATTTCGATTAATCATGACTTATGATTTTACGTTTCGTTTTGTCTTTAGCGGCACCGCCATGGTCTCACGTGAGCGCCTCCAGTTTGCAGAAAATTATGCGCAACAATATTGTCGTACACCTGGTGGCGAGCAAATAGCCGAGCGACGAGGAAGTGTGTGTGTTCAAATTCTGAGTGGCCACACTTCATATAAGTGCGAATGGTGCAAGACCCGCTGCCTCACGTCTTGACAAGGCACTTATAGCAGCTCGTATAATGAGACACAAACGAATGGCGCCCAGTGGTAAACAGCATCTGCCAATCTCTGTCAGCTTTCTCGATTTATCGATGGCTAGATTCTGCGTCGCTCAGCATTACCGGAGGCGTTGTGATTGCCGTTGTTTTAATCTCTGGCTTATGCGGTTGAAGGAAAGGCTAAAACTATTGACATTGATGAAATTTAAAAGATAAGCTCTTTCGTACTTTTTAATTAAGCAGGCTACAAATTTTATGTTCCTGTAGCCGGCTGTTCGCAGAAGACAGGTTTATAGAAGCAGCTACGTTAAAACGCTGTGCAGATAGAACGTGCATTATGCAGGGAGCGATGTAGTTCCTTAACTAAAGTAAAGGTGGTGTGCACAGTTTATTGTCGGCAACGTGTAGTCCCGCGCAATATTGGCGGAGAGATCTTGGTGGCTGATTGTTCCTCAAAGACTTGTCGTCCCCGTATCTTTCTCCGTTCCGGCATCATCCATGAATCGGGCAGTACATTGCTTGAATAGCCTTAGAAAGTAAATAGGTTTAGAGGTACAAAAAATGGAATTAGATGAACTTGAACACGTGGATCGTCTGTATGCCTTCCGTTCTGTTTCCTCTTTTAGCGTAATTTACCTGTACTTATGAGCAGTCGATACTGACTGTCAATTAATAAAAGAACTGCTCCACTAATACTTGTTAAACTTCATGCACGAGTGGAACTTGTTTATTTGTAATGAGCCTCTCGTGTTCTGATGCACATTTGTTATGCCTAAGGGCAGACTTTCGAATAAAAAAAAAAAGCTTTCTTAGGCTGCGGAAACGTCATTCAAGTGAAGCGCGAAAACGAAGAAATCGGAAGGAAAGAAAATATGGCGCCTGCACCATCATCATCCCCTATGCATGTTCTTTGTTTAATGCACAAGCAGCGTCAAACGTGGAATGCAGTTCAAACTTCAATTTTGGCTTAAAATGGTTGCAGAGAAATCGACACAAGTTTATATGTAGCTCAACTTGCTTTAACTTTGTGTTTTAATTTCCTGCGTTACACTTTTGATTTTCAGTTCTAAATTGTTATGAGATTCTTAATGCCAAATCATTATTTGCATGCACTCTAAATCTAATACCTCAGTTGAAGTTGTTAGATAGTGTCACTGCTTTTTGTCGTCGTGATACAGTGGTTGGAATAAAATAGCATCGAACAGCTTACTGCAGCTTCAAAATTGCGTGAGATATTGAGCTTGTGCATAACCTGAGATACCAAAGGTCTAATTTAATATGGTTATGTCATTTTTTGGCCCCTCAGGCGTAACTCAGTGGTTATCTAAAGCCATAACAGTTTGTAATACCCTTTTTGCAGAGCATTAAGATGACGTGGAGATGATTAGTGTCGAAGTTAATATCGCTCACAACACGCGACGCTCATTTTAAATGATTGTTTTGGCCACCGCATGTTGTTGGAGCAACGAGCCGAGCAGCCCAATAAATGCGTGAGAAGCAAGTAATTAACGAACGAGCACCCTGAGCGTGCTCCAGCAGTCTGACGATTTTTATTCGTATCGTATCAAATAACGAATACGTAGAAGCGATTTGCCTCTTCAACGTACTGAATTCGATAATTCTAATCTAACGACGCGAAAACATCGCATATAAGCTACGCGCCACCCTAACATGTCGCCTAGCTCCGAAAACGATGCATTCCCGAGATAGCTGTTGAAAGGAAAATTCTCACGTAGGCAATAACAACACAATGTTTTGGTCCTCGCACGAAGTGCAGTTGCGTTTAGTCGTTCGATGTTTTCGTATCCGTGTGCGAAAGGAGGCGTGCATTCAGGAGGTTTCGTATGCATCCTGCGCGTTTCTTCGCGCACACTGCTTCTCGGGTGCTGCGTGGAAGTCGGAGAAAAACACCGTGCGTTCGGTCGGGAAACTTACCCGTGGGCGTGAGTGAATGCAGCAAGCGACTTCCGACCGCCGGAGCCCGCTGGCTTGGTTCAACCCGCGGCCACCATGATCACCGCCTCGGCTTCGGAGTGCCGGTACGATGCGTGACGTCACGATATTCGATCGCGCGCGCGCTCGACGCCGAGTGGCGCTAGGGTCTTCGTCAGCTGACGCCGATGCGACGGTGGAGCCTTGCTCGAGTCCCTTGAGAGTGGTATACAGCAAAGCCTGGATGATACGCACAGAGCGGATCCTCCGGACGAGGGAACGTAGGAGATCCTAGTCCACTGCCTCAGCACGCGTAGCGTCGAAATACCGAGCCACATTCAGAGTTGTTGCCACCTCTGCCGCTTGGTTGGCGAAGCCACACGTGAGAGAAGCTGAGAGAACGACAGAAACGATCTTATGCTCAACTGTTCGTTCACTTACTCAGTCAAAATACGCCTGGCCTGAACCTATTTACTTCCTTGCACGCAGCACAGAATAAGTCTTCAAAACTTGCCGTTTCACCATCCTCCTCGTGTTTCGGAGGAACGCGCAGGCGGGCGTCGTAGTGCACTGAGCGTCGTTCCAGTCGCTGTCGCTTTCCACTCATCGGGAGCGTTTCGAGTCAAAGACCAAAGCGCGTGTGTGTAGCATTTGGGTCTCGGCTGTGTCACGGACGTGCAGCCGAGCGGCAAACCAGAAAAGAAACGCGACCGAAGTCACGCTGCCGGCAGACGTCTCTGAAAGTGCGGAGAATAAATAACTTTCGGGGTCTAATGCGGGCTTTCCCGACGCTTTCTGGCAAAAGGCGCGCCGCTGACTCACCGCTCAAGCCCAGCCTCTTTTAAAGGGCGCCTTTTACTACTCCCTTGTTGAAACAACGACGGCGACACTCACCGGTCACGCGCATTGAACCGAAAACTTTTCTGTTGTCATTTAAACAGGCGGGCGACTTGTATGCCGTCTATTCGGCGATAGGGCCGTTGTTGACACTTGTGATGATGTATGGCAATTCTCAGTGACACGTGAGAATATTTTAAAAAGTCGATTGTAGTTTAAAAGCTTGACAGCCTAACTCTGTGCGCTGATATTAAAGTTGAGGTCATACGTCCTAAACAACAATGTGATAATGAGGAAACCATGGTGTAGGCTCCGGAATTTTCGACCATGTAGTGTTTTTCAATGAGTGCCTAATCTATAGCTAGACGGGCCGCTAGCGTTTCGCCTCCAGTGAAACACACCCTCCACGGGTGGGATCCGAACCTTATTCATATCCCCTCTAATCCCCCCCCTTACAACAAAAAAAAAAGTTGCAAAAGGAACCGGTTGCCGATGCGTTTTGCCCTTACATTTGCATGAAGTCACCCACGGCGTGCAAAAGTGAACAAGGCACATTGCTTTGATACACATGTTTATTTTCCTTATCAGTTATTGTACAAAAATAGTTGAAATATGCCAGCGGCCTAAGCCAGCTGAGGCACTTCTTTGTACTTCTTACCCCTGCACAACATTCACGCATTTCGGTGACTCACTTAAAGGAAGAAAAAAAAATATACAAAAAACACAAGCGCATCTGCACATTAACATGCCAGTTATCGGCACGTCACTCATGCCATCAATTTTGTAGCCAATTACTGTTTCTTGCACAAAACGTCCCGTCCAGTGAAGTGACTCTTACCATAGTTGTTCTGCATAAGAATGTTGATTGCGCTGTGGCAAAAAGGTCTAGTGTTCTTAAAAATTCTTTGCACAGAAGGTTAGTTTGTGGACACAACATGCTCGCTCAAGAACACCTCAGGTTAAACGCGTAAAAAAAGCCTATGCATTTAAAGTATTTCTCTGATACACATTTTGTAACGTACGCCTTTTTTTATCTTCGTTGCCAGCAGGGGCAGAAGCGTTTCGCTTAGTGGTATAAAAAAACCTGTTGTCACTGTTTCCTTATTGCTGTATTTCTTTCAATATCATCCCACCAAAGAATACAATGTTTATAAGCTAGCAAACTTATTTCAATTACACAGGAAGGTGAGACTGAAGGTGTAGCACAATGAATCACCCCATGTTAGACTCTGAATATTACTATGTACCAAAAGAGGCATAAGACTTGTAAATGAGAGATGAGTAGTTTTAAAAGCTCTCATCTTACATACGTCATAAAAATAATACAACAGCTATAAGTATATAAGCAGGTTGGAAACGCCAAATAACGACAGAACTTCGAACTCAGCCGTTTTTTCTCCGCATCTCAGAAGAAAAATGAAGTGTAATGAAATGCGAATCATGAAGAAATGAATTGCCACGCACTTCACAATAACACAAAACTACTGAGTTGCTGTTAATGAGTGGTAGAAGTCATGATTAATCTTATGCACTAGAATGCGGCATTATTCTCAAGCGAATTGCAATTTTCGCCCATTTTCCTGATTTCAAGCAAAGTGGCAGCTATTTTTGTGGCACACTTGTGTCGCAACACATCATCATAAACACTGTGTACACAAAAAACTAGTATCCTAATTAGAGACAATACTGCTGCGTTTAGATTAAATTGAAGTAGACAATGCTGAACACAAAAAGAAATATTGAAGTTGCAAATTTCAATAGCTGCTGAAGTGGAACAAAAAGTAGCAAAAGTACTTTTATTTCTACTCCACTTAAAGAGCAGCGCACTTGAATGAACGGCCTAAACTTGAAAATAATAATAATAATAACAGTGATTCGTACAAGCACTGCAGGTTTTATTATCTAGACACCAAGTATTTTCAGCTAGTGTTTTTATTTTTCAACTACAAACGTACGATCAAGGTTGTTTTATTCTGTTCCGAAAAAAGTGTTTTTCCTTTCCATACTAAAGCACCAGGGGCAAGATTGTGCTCAAGCGGCAGTATCCCACAAATATGTCGAAGTATTTTAGAATGTAGCTTCCACCCCCCCCCCCCCGAATAAAAAAATGAACGATATGGTTCTGTACTCTAATTAAGTTGTCTTTCCAATGACCTATTTCGTAATTCGGAGTGAAAAGCCTGCCCGAAAATTTACACACGTTTCATAGGTACATAAAGTGTCACCCAGAGCATCGCGTCGGGAACACACTTAGATTATACCATAGGTGACTATATGTATGTTCTAGCCGTTTTCAAGTGCGCTGCAATTTTTGACGTACATAAATACATGGCGACTCGTCGTGAGTGATGTAATATAAACGCACACACACGCTCGCACAATGTGGTCCAGAAAACTATCACAACACTGTCAAGTAACGTCCTGGTCAAGGTTAAGGACACAGATGTATCGAAAGTTGACCACGTGGTTTTTCTCGATGACCATGTGTCGATCGACGATGAGCCAGAAGCGTCCAACTCCCGCTGATTGCTCAGGTGATAAGTAACGGCCGGGCCCTTCCGCCCAGACGCTCCGAAGATGCGTAACCCAGGAAAAGCGACTGCAGACCCTGTCTCGGCAAGGCCCTGTACTTTGCAATGGCGCTGTCATACTGGACCTTAGTGGACCGAGTGCCCTTTTTTCGTTGTTGTCCTTGTAGGCAACATATTGTAGGGATGTCAGTAAAAACAAATATTTGGCCTCAATCCCGTCAGATGTAACTTAAATGAATGGTGAATGAACTCGTTTTCCCAGTGTAACCCAAGATTCTAAATTTAGATCACGTCGAAGCGTGCTCACTGTGGATAGACTTTGGCAACTTGCACTGTGACCGGCTATGGGAGAAATGAAAGCGAGGATGTATATACAGGAATGTTGAGTAGACGTAATGCGATGTGGGTCACGTAACAAAGCCGGATGCGCCGTACTAGCCAAGCATTCAAACCCAATTGCAATCTGTCACGCCCCTAGCGGATTGTTGGCCCTCCATACTCCGTTTTACAATATGGCATGCGTGCGCGCGTCGATCGAGCCAAGGGGCTTGAAATGTTGTTGCTAAAGAAAGAGAGCTATCGTGACACTCCCGTTCAGGAAATTCGACCTGCGTGCACTAATGAAAGCGTGTAAAAAATTTTGAACCTGCGTCCAAGAGTTCGGCAAGCAGTTAATTGGTCTACTGGCGTTCTACGGATACTATCGCTTTCATATCATCTTCGGAGTGAAGTTTGTTCGGTGGTTATGTCAGGGTTAGTATAAATCAATTGTGAAAAGATGGTCGAGCGGCATTTCTGACCAGTCTACTGGTCGTTTTTCGCGGTGGGTATTATCTGACCAGTCTACCGGTCGTTCTTCGCAATGAAAAGTGGGAATAAAAATTAGTGTTGGTCTACGAGCAGCCAAAGCCCTTGCATGATTATGGGATGTGCCGTAGATGGGGCTCGGAATGAATTTTGATGACCTGGGATTCTTCAACGTGCGCCTGATCTAAACACACGGGTTTTCATTGCATTTCACCCCCATTGAAATGCGGCCTTCTTGGCCGGTAATCAAACCCGCACCCTCGAGTTAGTAAAGCTACGTGCCAAGCGACAATGGACATGGTGGGGACTCTCCTACGAAGTCTTATCATTCCAGCGTGACAGCGCCATTAGAACTGGTTTTCCTTCTTCATCGCTGCCTTTCCGATGCAGATGAGTGGACACCTCTAGGTGCTGCGGCACGTCCCTGCACTCGGGCCTCGCTCGAAGGCTCTTGTGACGACTTGTGTGTCAGCCTGCAGAAGCCACTTAGCCAGGCTCCGGTCATGCTCGTCCATTGAGTTTATTCAAGGCCACGTCCTCCTGGTATACTCGTGCCCTGAATACCTTAGTGATGGCCTCGATGCTCTTGTTCTTCGTCTCCGGCAACTTCTTGTAGATGAAGACCCAGAAGAACACCAGCACCATCGTGAAGATCAGGAAAGTGTAGTGCTGAATCTCTTCCTGTGTGGCGGAAAGAACGCCTATTCATCATCCTCTATCTTGCGTGGCTACTATTTGTAGCCGGTGTCACAAACATGGTCATGCACACAATTTAGTGCACGTTTAATATAAATATGTCATGGCAGGGCACTGAACAATTACTTAGAACAGAGCTGGAAGCGTAGCCTCTAATTAAAGGCCGAAACCGCAAGGCTAAACCACACGTACGCGTTGAAGCGCGTCTGGGCGTGGATTCTTGACGCAGCGCTAGGCCCTCTCTTTATGGGGAGAGGGCGCGGTGCTGCGTCAAGATACTACACGCTGGCACGCTACAACGCATACATGTGGTCAGGCCTTTAGATGTCTCATCAGTGAGTTATCAAACATGAACAACGGCCGCCAGCGTCAACGTTAAGCGTCGACAACACGAGTGATATATATAAATATATATATATATATATATATATATATATATATATATATATATATATATATATATATATATATATATTGTTTAGAAGTTTATTGGCGGACACTTGTCGACGATGCTTGACAGTGACAGTCAATGCGGGTAACGACTCTCTGCACGAGCTGCTCTTCTTTTTGCTAAAAGGGCAACCCACTAGAAGGCGCTGGAGAGGACGACCCACTGTTCGAAGGCTTCACCACAACTGCCCCGGGTACGAAGAGCGAGCCGCCTGGTGACCTAACAGCTGGTTACTATATGAGCGGGTCGTGGTAGGCTTTGAGGCGCTCCACGTTAACAATGTCGCGCCCTCGACGGCGCATGTCCGAAGATGGTTCGATGGGTTCGATCAAGTAATTTACAGGGGAAGTGCGTTTGACGACATGGTAGGGGCCTTCGTATTTGGGCAATTGTTTTGAAGATAGGCCAGTTATGTGGTAGGGATCGAGAGCCAGACGAGCGCTCCAGGGAGGAAAGTGGGCGCAGTAGCGCTGGTGTCAGCGCGAATGCCTTTTTGCCGCTCTTGATCATGCGCTGTAAAGGTCCTTGCAAGCTCTCGACACTCTTCAGCAAGCTTGGCTGTAGCAGAAATAGGCGCCCACTCGGACGGATCTGGCTTGTACGGAAGTATAGTGTCGATGGTGTGCGACGGGTGCCTTCCATATAATAAAAAGAAAGGTGAAAAGCCAGTAGTGCTCTGAGGGGCGGTGTTATATGCGTAGGTGACGAAGGGTAGAATGGCATCCCAATTTGTGTGATCGGCGGCGACGTACTTGGAGAGCATGTCGCCGAGCGTACGGTTGAAGCGTTCAGTGAGGCCATTCGTCTGCGGGTGGTAAGCACCAGTTTTGCGGTGAACAACGTTGCACTCTTTGAGAATGGCTTCGACGACTTCAGACAGGAAGACGCGGCCTCGATCACTGAGCAGTTCCTGAGGTGGACCGTGTCGCAGGATGAATCGTTGGAGCAGGAAGGAGGCCACATCACTCGCTGTAGCCGCGGGAAGAGCGGCAGTTTCGGCGTATCGCGTGAGGTGGTTCACAGCAACAATGGCCCAGTGGTTACCAGCTGATGTCAGCGGAAGTGGCCCATACAAATCGATGCCAACACGCCCAAACGGCCTCGCAGGGCAAGGTAGAGGTTGCAGACCTACCGGCGACCGGTGCGTTGAAGTTTGGCGGCGCTGACATTCTATGCAGGAGCGAACAAATTTCTGCACGCAGCGGTACATGCCGCGCCAAAAGTACCGTAGGCGAATGCGGTGGTAAGTCTTCGATACCCCGGAGTGCGCACATTGCGGATCAGAATGAAAGAATTCACATATGTCAGAGCGCAGACTGCGGGGTATGACTAGTAGCCACCGGCGGCCGTCACCGTTGTAATTGCGTCTTTGGAGGAGGTCGTCGCGAACGGCGAAACGGTGGGCTTGACGACGCAACGCGCGAGTGGTTGGAGTGGATGAATCAGTCAGCAAGTCTATCAGTGAGGCAATCCATTGATCCTTGCGCTGTTCAGTAGCAACGGCATGAATGCTAATGGAAGAAACGGCAAGGTGAGACGCTGGGTCGTGGGCATTGTCGTCAGGCAAGGGAGAGCGCGACAGGGCGTCGGCGTCAGCATGTTGCCTTCCGTTGCGGTACAGCACGCGGATGTCGTAGTCTTGCAGGCGAAGTGCCCACCGGGCGAGACGGCCTGAGGGATCTTTCAATGACGACAACCAGCATAGTGCGTGATGGTCGGTGACTACATCAAATGGGCGACCATACAAATAAGGTCGGAACTTGGTAAGGGCCCAGACGATTGCCAGACATTCTTTCACTGTGACGGTGTAATTAATCTCAGCTTTTGTAAGCGTGCGGCTTGCATACGCCACGACATATTCCGGGAACCCTGGTTTGCGCTGCGCAAGGACAGCGCCGAGACCGACACCACTGGCGTCCGTGTGTACCTCTGTAGGGGCCGTAGGGTCGTAGTGGCGGAGTATTGGAGGCGACGTCAACAAACGACGGAGCGTTGCGAATGCGTCGTCACACTGTGATAACCACGAATGGAGAAGCCCGTTACTTCCGAGGAGCTTCGTCAGTGGCAATACGATAGACGCGAAGTTTCGGATGAAGCGCCGAAAGTAGGAACACAGTCCTACGAAACTGCGCAGTGCCTTGACGGATGTCGGCTTGGGGAACTCGGTCACGGCCCGAAGCTTGGCTGGATCGGGAAGAATTCCATCCTTGGACACGACGTAGCCGAGTATTGTCAACTGCCGAGCTGCAAATCGGCACTTCTTTAGGTTCAGTTGCAGACTGGCGTCACTCAGACGCGTTAAAACATGCCGCAGGCGTTGGAGATGCGTGGAGGAGTCCGGAGCGAAAACGATGACGTCATCGAGGTAGCACAGGCACGTGTGCCATTTCAGGTCACGCAGAACGGTATCCATCATGCGCTCAAAGGTGGCGGGCGCATTGCACAGCCCAAACGGCATGACGTTGAATTCGTACAAGCCGTCGGGAGTGAAAAAAGCGGTCTTCGGTCGAGCGTCCTCAGCCATAGGTACTTGCCAGTACCCTGAGCGCAAATCGAGAGATTAAAAAAATTCGGCTCCTTGCAGGCTGTCAATCGCGTCATCTACACGCGGTAGTGGGTACACGTCTTTACGAGTGATCTTGTTGAGGCGTCGGTAGTTCACACAGAACCGCACAGAACCGTTCTTCTTCGCGACGAGAACGACAGGAGATGCCCAGGGGCTGTTAGAGGGTCTAATAACATCGCGGCGAAGCATGTCGTCCACTTGCTCGTTGATTACACGGCGTTCTGTGGGAGATACGCGATATGGACGTTGCCGTAGTGGTGGTTGTGCGCCTGTGTCGATGCGATGCGTGACAGTGGATGTGCGGCCGAGAGAAGATTGAGCGACATCGAAAGAAGAGCGGAATTCTTCCAACAGGGCCAGAAGCTTGGAGCGCTGGACCAGCGTAAGGTTGTCGGCAATGGAAGGACCGAATACATCAGCGGATGATGAAACAGATGTAGAAACAGCACTAAGCGTATTGGAACTTTGGCAGTGCGTGTCATCAGGTTGATCCATGACTTGTGCGTCTTCGATTGGTTCCACGCTGCCGAGACATTCCCCTCGCACCAACGTAACACTGTACAGGGATGAGTTCAGAACAAAAATAGTGGTGCTGCCATGAGTGACTTGCACGGTCGCGAAAGGAACCAGCAAGCCTTTTCTGGTGAAAACACGATGAGATGTCGAGAAGAGTGCAGCGGTGTCGGAAAGACTTGCGCAGTATACCGGCATCGCCGTGGACGAGTTTGCAGGCACTTGCGTGTCGTCCCTGACGAGTAACTTGCTTGCAGCAGATGGACTGTCGGCCAGCGTCAAAGAAGAGAATTGTGTCAGCTCTATTTCTGCTGGTGCGCAATGAATGACGGCGTCGTGGCGGGAGAGAAAATCCCATCCTATGATGACGTCGTGAGAGCATGAAGGAATTATGATGAATTCGACGGCATACATCACGTCCTGAATCATGAGGCGGGCTGTATACATATGTATACATATGTATACATATCGCTGCAGGGTGAATGCTTTGCGCGCTGGCTGTACGGAGGGAGAGCCCGGAAAGTGGTGTGGTCACTTTTCGCAGTAATCGGCTAAGCTTTGCGTCCATGACGGATATGGCGGCTCCAGTATCTACAAGGGCAGATGCACGAACACCATCCACAAGCACGTCTATCACGTTCGATGGTCTTTGCTGAGGGCTTCCGCAGTTCGACAGCGTCGCAGCCCTTGCCTCGTGGACTGCGACGACTAGTTTTCCTGGTCACCCTCTAGTGGACGTGGCCGCACCGGTGACAGTGAGCGACGTCGCGGAGAATGTGAACGGCGGGTAAATGGTGCGGGGCGGGACGACGGTGACGTTGGCGGCGGTTGGTCATGAAAGCGGCTCAATTGGCTGGGAAAATTGGAGGCGACCTGCGGTTGTTGCACACGATTGCAATAGCGTGCTACGTGACCGACGCGACCACAAGCAAAGCAGATGGGGTGATTGTCAGCAGTGCGCCATCGGTTCGCGTGTCCCATCCATGTCGCAGAACGCGATCGGCGAGCCGGCTGCTGATATAACTGCATAGTGGGCGGCACACGGGGCACGTGGATGACGTCGGGATATGTAGGCGGCACAGTTTCTCCGAAGGCCTGGGGCCTGGCGATGGTTTCGGTGTAACTAAGGGGGCCAGTCACAGGAATCGGTGGGGGTGGCCTGGTGACAACTTGGGCGTAACTGAGTGGTGTAGATACTGGAGGCGGCTGGTGGTATTCAGGAACGACCTCCGCGATTTCCTGCTGAATGGCTCGGCGGAGGGGAGGCAGAAGTGTGCTTGACGGCTGTTGAGCACGTTGCGGGAAAGCAAAAGCCAGTAAAGAGACCTGGCGGGCAACTTCCTCACGCACGAATGACTTGATTTCAGCGAGCAAGGTGGTGTGGTCAGGAAGTGTTGACAAGGCCGAGAGATCAGCGTCACGTGAGGGTGGTCGACGGGTCATCGAGCGCTGCCACCGCAGCTCTTCGTAACTCTGGCATAGTGTAATGATCTCTGCCACAGTGCGAGGGTTCTTGGCCAGGAGCATGGTGAAGGCATCGTCCGCGATGCCTTTTAGAACATGGGTAATTCTGTCGGCCTCTGACATGCTCGCGTCCACTTTCTTGCTCAAGTCAAGGATGTCCTCAATGTAACTTGTGAAGGACTCACCGGTCTGCTGGGCTCGTTCACGTAACCGCTGTTCGGCTTGCAGCTTACGAACGGCAGGACGGCCGAACACGTCGACGACGGTGGTTTTAAAAGCAGACCAAGGGGGGAAATTGGATGCGTGGTTGTTGTACCACATGCCGGCCACACCCGTGAGGTAGAAAACCAGGTTGCCGAGCTTACCTGCCTCGTCCCAATGATTGGGGACGCTGACGCTTTCGTACATAGCAAGCCAGTCCTCGACTTTGGTGCCATCCGCGCCGGTGAAGACAGGAGGGTCGCGGATGCGGGGGACACCGGAACATGGCGTCGGCGCAGGAGGAAGCGTTTGCTGTGCGGCGTCTTGGTGCATGGTAGAAGGCACGGTGCGGGATCGAAGCTCCAGGGGCATCGAATGCTAACCGAAGGTGTTAGAAGGGCACAGCACTCTCCACCAAATTGTTGAGACGTTTATTGGCGGACACACTTGTCGACGATGCTTGACAGTGACAGTCAATGCGGGTACCGACTCTCTGCGCGAGCTACTCTTCTTTTTGCTAAAAGGGCGACCCACTAGAAGGCGCTGGAGAGGACGACCCACTGTTCGAAGGCTTCGCCACAATATATATATATATATATATATATATATATATATATATATATATATATATATATATATATATATATATATATATATATATATATATATATATATATATATATATATATATATATATATATATATATATATTAACATCGTCATATGGTCCCCTCTTCATGCATGGTGATGCAGATACTATCATTTCCGACGTCCTTATAGACGTCATGAGGGTGTCACAATCATCTAATGACGGCATCAGATATATGATACATATGTGACATATATATGATGTATATGATATTGCTAATTCTTTTGTTAAAACTATGCTCAAAATGACCGAACCACGCATACATAAAATGACTCAAACATAAGCGCTTTAGAATAGTGCTTGTCTTTGCGCCATTTTATGTGTGCGTGATTCAGTCATTTTGTGCACTGCTTCATCAAATATCATGACACACCAATTAGCCCATATACAATTTAAGAAAGTCAATTCTTGCTCCCTTCTCTTTCATTTGTTTGATTATCGTTGACAAGACTTCAAAAATCTTCGCTATTGCGAAGTTAGTCAGCTTCCCTTATAACTACAAAATATTGATGGGAAATAATGAGGTTGCAGCTTCAGTCCCAGCCCAAGGCAAGTTACCTTTTCATCCACTTTTATTTTTTTCAAACATACGCAGCAATTACTACTGATTAATCCTCTAGTTTTGGCATTATTGCCTGTTTGTTCACATTAATATTGGGTCTAAGGAGTAGAAAAACGTGTTTTCTTCATAATTACTAAGGGTGACAAGCATGCAAAGAAAGAAAGAGAAAAAGGAACGAAAGCGGAAGTGCGACGCCAAGGAAAATTAAAAAAAGCATAATGGCGCATTACCAGCTGATGACACACAAAGAGCGATAAGCGGCATGGGACAACCACTGCTCACTTCTCATTAGCCAGTTACAATATGTTAATTCCCATAGCCGCCTTAATTTCCAGATTACTGCATAGGTCTGAGTGCAATATAGGCTGCACGAAGGCGCTAGTCATATATACTTACCATGAGAGGAAGGAAGGCGAGTCCCACAATGAAATTGGCCGCCCAGTTGACGGCTACCGCCAGGCTGGTGGCTATAGGGCGGGCGCCCTGGCCGAACAGCTCCGTCACCAGAAACCATGGTATGGAGCCTGCGTCGTATATAGGAAGCCTCCTGAACACAGTGTTCTCAATGCTATGTATTCAGTTTGGCTTTCCAGACTTCAATAAATGACACCCAGTTTCCATGGGGTGAGAAACAGAGTAAGACCAACATTGGTCGTTTCAATGTACTATTGAATGCATATTGCAAGCACAGTTGTTCCAACCCTGCTACGCAGTAATTACTTCTTTTGCAAATCAGCAAAGGGCCCACGTCCGTAAGGTAATACGCGAACCTACGCAACTGTTCATTGATGGCTGTGCTACTGATGATGATTTAATATGTCTGGGTGCCCTGTGATTAGTGTGCTTTTAAAACAACCCTTCGTTGCTCAATTCCCCTTTTCTTTTTACCCAAGAACGAATGCGCGACGAAGAAACAACAAGGACAGGACTTTACTGTCAGCACTCATTCCTGACGCTCAAGTCGAGCTCTTGTTGCTGCCACGTAAAATGTGATGCATCAAGTTGACCTTATTAACTACATGACATTCCCATGGTGTTTTCTTACAAAACAGCTTCAGCTAATCTCGGGGCTCTATAGGGCCCACTGGGACACCTGTTTTCCACGCAAACGGCCTGGGTCCCCACTCAAACGCAGAAATCTTTACTAAATATTTCTCGGTGTATTTTTTGATCACGGACAAGATGGAAACGTTTCACCTACAACCAAATACGCCAACGCAGACACCGATTCTGATGCCGAAATTTATGAGAAACTTCTTTAACGCTATGGCGCTAATCCCGTGGCGAATGAAGCTCTAGACTACATTATAAGTACCCTGAGTACACTCGATAATATTGTGTGCGGATTGCATCCAGCATGGTACCAAGTTCACGGGAAGCAGTACTTAAAAATTTCTAAGAATTAAGCAAATATATGTCTTAAGTGTGGAGACGTTTCTCGACGATGTCGTGGACGTAATCATCTTAACTCTTAAAACCAAATATTTGCCAGAAGCCGAGCTACTAAATCAATCGTGTCAGTATGCGTACCTGGACCAACAGCAAATGTGATGACGAACATGGCAAGACCCGCAATACTGATGTAGGACACCCACGTAGCATGGTCCTGTGAAAGTAGTACACAGAGGGACATGTAATGTGAAGATGTCAGTGCTTCATGCATGGCTTAATAAATTGGAGAATATCTATTTTGAAATGAAATGAAAAAATGAAAGCTGTGAATGCAAAAGAAGTGCTACAATAAAGAAATAAAGTCCAGATAACCAAACAAGATGTAAGAACCTCTAGGAATACCGAATAAGCATATCCTTCTTACTAAACGCAACGGCCCGTGCGACATTGCAGCCAATACGTGACACCTTGTTCGGTCACGTACGCAGAATAATGCACGAAAATGTTCAAAAATTTGCTGATCAAGAGGTGCGCTCATTGGGTAGCGTTGAAAAAACATTGCTTGATTTCCGTAGAGCGCACTAGTTGTCTCACATGTGTGCTCACAAGATAGTCACAAATACCCGATAAACTTCATCGCATAAAATTGTGCAGAGCAATACACTGCTGCAAGGAAGTTCACTTTATAAAGAGACCATGCTAAAGCGACGAACAGCAGTAGTCAAATTACAATGCTTAGAATGCGAGAACGCCTATGCACTTCGGTCTATGGGCACTCAGTCTAAAGAACACCAAGTGGTCCACATTGATCAGGAATTATACGACAGACATCATAGTAATATAGAGTCTTTGGCACATAAAAGCCTTGTAATTACATTTCATAATTTTAGACTGTGTTTGGAACACACAAAAAATGCATAAAGCCAGCCTATATTGAACCCTTCCAACAAATAACTAATCTATCACCCTGCAGATGAAGGAAAATATCTTTGTTTGGGCATGATTACAAGCGTTTCACCTTGAGTGCTAGCGTGATGGTGAGCACGACGGTGCATATCGCCATGCCAGCGAGGCCAGTGAGCAGCAGTGTCCGGCGGCCCGCACGCTCCACGACGACCATGGAGACCAGCGTCATGAGGACGTTGACGAGGCCTAGGCCGAGCGTAGCACGCAGAGCTCCTTCAACAGACAGACCGGCCGTCTTGAATATGTCCGTCGAGAAGAAGATGGCCTGCAGTCGAGACTCTCGATAACCAAAAAGGCACCGTGCCGATCGACAGGCGTCATCATCAAGAGGAGCGTACCACAGTTACCCACAATGCTCCCTATCAAGCGGGTCATACAGGGAGGCCTAGCGATCGTTAGCCAGAGTTTAAAAATATGCCGACACGCGCAATTAGAGGACGCGGCGCGGCGTCTGTGTTGTTCATACGACCTTCGAGTGGCTCCTGCTTTCTACAATGATCTTCAAGTGAATTTTTCGAGTGCGCGTTCAGCTTTGTTTGTGTCGCATCAGTGAAAGTGTCAGGACTATTTTGATGCCAAAACCTGCTGTGTGAGTGGACTATTTTCACGTTTTGGAACGTTTTTCTCCGGAGCCGGCCACCGCCTGGGCTATGCCTAACGAGGTTAGTCCACGTCGGCGCGACGCCAGCCGCGTCGCCGTTCCCGGGTGCCCTTTTCGCTCTTCTCAGGGCTTATTTTCAGAAAAGAATGGAATATCAGGTGGTGGGGGAGGACATAACCCCCGAAGAGGTGACAGAAGACCGAGGTTGGGAGTCTGCAGGCGCCAGAAGAGCTGGCGCGCGCTCGGCAGGCGCTAATCTTAAGGGTGCTACTCTCAACGAGACGAAGTCGACAACGGCCGAAGCCCCGCGAGGCCGCAACAGTGGCAATAAAATCAAGGCTAGAATCATCCGCGCTGGCCGGATGCCCCAGCTCCCCAGGGAGGATACGAAGATCGCGATTCGGCCCCACGGAGGCCTCAATATTGTCAAGACCGGCTGCACTGTGGTGGCTGATGCAATCCTGGCAGCCACAAGCATCTGCACCGAAGATTTGCGGGGCGACACGCTATGCCCCAACGTGCAGCAGAATATTATGGTTGTCAGCACACCTAGAAGGGAAAATGCCAACCACTACGTCAAAGTTCGGCAGATCGTCGTCATGGGCCGAACATACGAGGTCAGTGCCTACGAGGCCGCCCCTCATTCCACGTGCAAGGGCGTGATCCGAGGTATTCCACTCGTAGACGGCCCGAATTATATTGACAACAAGATCGTAAATGAAAGAAATCCGCTCGCCCTGGCAGCCAAGCGCATAGGCAGCACCGGTACGGTAATCGTCGCCTTTGACGGTCATAGAGTCCCAAACTTTGTACGCTACGGCCCCACATTTGTGCAATGTTCGCTTTATCGCAAGAAAATAGACATTTGCTACGCTTGTGGTCGGCTCGGTCACCGTCCTGATGTGTGTCCCAGCCCAGGCGACGTCGTATGTCGGGGCTGTGGGGCTTCAAATCCTGACGCACAACACAAGTGTACCCCCAAGTGCAGGCTGTGTGGTGGGCAACACCTCACGGCTGACAAGGACTGTAGGCAAAGATTCCAGATCCCGTATGTCGTGCGACGAAGGCGCTGGGAAAAGTCTCGCGCCACCGATCAAGGCCAAGCCACGGCGCCACCATCACCCCCCACGGATGGGCAAGACTTCCAGCAGTCACGTGGTTCCGGGGGCCGTTCCAGGCGACGTTCTCGGTCCCATTCCAGGGGCCGTTCCCGGTCCAGGAGCCGCTCCTGGTCCCGAGGAGAAGCCCGGCGCTACAAGTCTGGGAGCCGCTTCAGGTCTCGATCCAGGTCTACCGGGCGTCAACAGCAGCCTAGCGGGGTGTCAGCGAGAAGCAAGAAGTCGGGCTCTATAACCTGGGCCGACACGGTCCGAGGAGGGCCAGCTGAGGTACTGTCGGGGTCACTCCCAGAGCATGCGGAGAGCGCGCGCGAGATTTCCCAGCTGAAACGCGAGAACGCAGCGATGAAGGAAACCATAAACAGGCTTATGTCCGAAATTGCTAAGATTAAGAACGCGAGAAACCCACCACCGCAACCCGCCGCCGCATGTGTCGTCGATACAATGCCCCTACCCATGGAGATGCACAGCACTAAACCCGGCGACAGCAGCAGTGAGGGTCAAAGTGCTCCCAAGAAGAGGGCCGTCGCCTACGAACAGGAAGGTGTAGCGATTCGAGTCAGGTCTGAGCTTCGAGACACGCTATCCGCGCTCAGTGAAAGCATCAATAAGCTCGGGGAGAATTTCGCCCAACCCTGGCCGCGCAAAACGACCGAGTATCTAAGGTAGAGTCGTTTCTCGAAAGCGTAGTGAAACCAGCTCTGACCTCAACCGCCGTCTTACAACCCCAGCCCGGCCCTACGGGCCCCATCATCCACGCTATTCTTAGCCAATCTGAGGGCAGCACCAGCCCACAAAAGCACCAAGATGGCCAAGTGAGACGTTTCTTATTTGGCAATGGAACTGCAGGGGCTTCCCTAGTAAAAAGACGTCCATGCAGCAGTACATTCGATACTCTAGCGAAAAACCCCTCGTCATTCTGCTTCAGGAAACATTAACTCCAAACGTCACACTGACTGGTTACAAGCCCGTCTCGCGTTATTCTGATGGCCGGGGCGTCTGCACCTTGGTCAGTAACAAGCTTACACACATCTCTCACGACCTCAAAATGGCCACCAGCAGCGCCGAATATGTCATGACCGAGATTCTGCCGCGCAGCTCGGACCAAAGCAGCATCTTTTTTCTCAACGTGTACAGTAGCCCTAAGGACCGACGGCAGCGCTTCAGGGCCCTCATAAAGAAGGCCGTCAACTTGGCAGGTCCCAACCCCCTGGTTGTGGCGGGCGATTTTAATGCTCCGCACTACACTTGGGGCTACCCGTACAATACCAGTAAGGGCGCGGAACTGTGGCAGAACGCGACGGACATGGACCTGACTCTAATCACCGACAAGGCCTTTCCAACTCGGTTGGGCACCCCATCATGCAGAGACACCACTCCCGACTTGACCTTCGTCAAGAATCTCCCCGATGTACAGTGGGCTAACTCAAACACTGACTTAGGTAGCGACCATCACGTCCTGGTGACGCAGTTCTTAGTGGTCCGAAAGAGGGCACCGGAGTTTTCTTGGACAAACTGGGACCAGTTTCGCAAAGTCCGCAACGACCGATCCCTACCTGCAACCAGGCCAAGCCTACAGGAGGGGATTAGCCAGCTCAGAGAGGACGTCATAAGTACCACGAAAAATATTAGTACTGACCTTCCGGTTGAAAAAATGGATAGCCGCCTTGCCCACCTGCTCGAGGCCAAGCAGTCACTTCTCGCCCGCTGGAAAGGCCAGCGCCTCAATCGCAGGTTGTGCAAGATAATCTCCGACCTAAACAAGACCATCAAGGAGCACTGTCGCGTCCTCTCCAAGCAGCAGTGGGACGAGGTGTGCAACTCGGTAGATAGCCAGATGCGTAATGGCAAGACATGGAACCTGCTGAAGCACCTGCTCAGCGAGACTAACACCAAAACTAACCAGCGGAACGTACTAGCGCGAGCCATGCACGAAGCCAAGCAGTCCTCTTCAGAAGAGGAGGTTTTGAAGCAGCTGGTGCAAAAGTACCTCCCTGTTTACTCGAACCCCGCAACAACGTACCCCGAGTACTCAGGACCGGCCAACACTGAACTAGACGCCGAGATATGCCAAGAAGAGGTTCGGCAAGCGCTTTACAGGCTCAATGGAAGGTCTGCCGCGAGCCCCGATGGCATAACTAATAAGACCCTGCGCAACCTGGACGACCGGTCCATCGACTACCTCACCGAGGTCATCAACGAGGCATGGAAGAGCGGCGAGGTCCCCGACCCGTGGAAGGTCGCACGCACCGTGCTCATTCCTAAGCCGGGGAGGTCACCCAACTTGGACAAAATGCGCCCCATTTCGCTCACATCCTGCGTGGGAAAGGTAGCCGAGCATGTGGTCCTCAATAGGTTGACTCGGTACCTAGAAGACAATGGGCTCTACCCGTACACTATGATTGGTTTTCGGGCCAAGCTTTCGACGCAAGACGCTATGAAGCTGCTCAAGCACCAAGTCATCGACTGCAACACTCGAGACATGCGGGCCATTATCGGCCTCGACTTAGAGAAAGCCTTCGACAATGTTACTCACTCTTTCGTGTTGCGGTCGATTGCTGAGCTCGGCCTTGGAGTCAGATTCTACAAATATGTCAAATCGTTCTTGACCCGTAGGAGAGCCACCCTCAGTGTGGGAGACCTTGTCTGCGAGGAGATAGAGCTGGGATCGCGCGGCACGCCACAGGGGTCAGTGATATCGCCCACCCTGTTCAATATTGTCATGGTCGGGTTGTCCAAGAGGCTCTCATGTATCGAAAGCATTAACCACACAATTTACGCGGACGATATTACCATTTGGTGCACAGGTGGCAGCGACGGGCAAGTCGAGCGCTCCCTGCAGGAGGCCATAGACACCACGGAAGATTACCTCAGTCCCACAGGCCTGAGGTGTTCCCCAAGCAAGTCCGAGCTCCTCCTTTACCAACCCACTAGGCGAGGGCCCAAGCCCAAAAACTGGCAGCCGATCTCGAAGAGTGATATCAAGCTCTACACCGGAGATGGCAGCGCAATACCCAGAGTCGACTCCATTCGGGTCCTCGGCATGACCACCGAGTCCAATGGTTCCAACGGCAAGACTATACTCAAGCTCGCCGCCAAGACGGATAACGCGGTTCGGCTGGTTCGGCGGGTGGCCAACCGCTACCAAGGCCTCAAGGAAGACAACCTAATCCACCTGGTCAATGCCTTTGTGCTCTGCCACTTTTCATATGTCGCGGCCATGCACAATTGGCAGCGTGCCGAGCGTGACAAGATCAACGTCTTGCACAGAAAGATTACCAAGCGGGCCCTCGGTATCCCGATCAGGATGCGCACCGAGCGCCTGCTCTAGCTCGGAGTACACAATACGCTGGAGGAGATTGCCGAAGCGCAGGAGCGGGCCCAGCTCGCGCGCCTTTCGAGCTCCCAGACCGGCAGACATATACTCCGAGAGCTCGGTCACTCTCCGGCTGAAGTGGACGAGAAGATGAGACAGGTGCCCCGTGAGATTCGTGACCTCATCACCGTGGCACCGATACCGAGGAATATCCATCCCGAGCACAATCGTGGTAGGCGACGGGCTAGAGCTGCCACTCTTCTCAAGCAAATTCACAGTGAGGAGCACGGCGTCAGCTTTGTCGACGCGGCAGCGTACCGTGGGAACCGCGCCTTTTCCACAGTCGTCGTCGACTCCAAACAACAAATCACCAACTGCGCATCGGTTCACACTGACGATCCGACGATTGCCGAGCAAGTGGCCATCGCCCTGGCCATCTATAGTGACTCTAGGTCAGCTATTCGCGCTTTCGAGCGCTGTGTAATCTCCAAAAAAAGCCCTGCGCGTGCTCCAAAGTGGTTGCCGCGACGGTATCGAGCACCACGTACTGATTTGGTTTCCTGCACATGTTGGAAAGGTCCAAGGCGCTCCCCACAACCTCAACGAGTCTGCCCACGAGGCCGCGCGCGCACTAACCGACCGCGCGGGTTCCGGGCAACGATTCGGGGCCAACGGGGTTGCGGAAAACAGGGACGCGCCTGCCACGTACAACGAAATAACAAAATATTTTTACCTCGCGCGGAGACTATATCCACTCCCTTATCCAAATCTTAATAGGCCACAGGCCCTTACGCTCAGGCTACTGCAGACCGACACGTACCCTAACCTGAGATCCCTTCACGCTATTTATCCGGACGTGTTTCCCAATGACGCTTGCCCCGAATGTGGGGATGTATCCACGCTGGCGCACATGCTCTGGGAGTGCAAGGCAATGTACACTAACCCCAACACTACATCGGTCAGGTGGGAGGCGGCCCTACGCAGCTCCCTCCTGGCCGACCAACTTTGGGCCGTCCAGCAGGCCCGCGGAGTGGCCGATAGGCTTGGCCTAACGGTCCCGACGTGGGAGTCGCCCGCTGCGCGCTGACGCGCGCCTTGCAGGACCTCAATAAAGTTTTGCAACCAACGCGCAATTACGACGCGACAAAATACATGTTGCTGACCATTGTCTGGAGTGAATCAGACAATTTTTTTGTGTTCTGGTCGATTGTTCATTTAGATCCTTTTATCTAACGTTTGAAGGAACGCAGCTGGGTGAAAAATTTCAATTAGAAATTTGTAGATCGGTTTGCAAAACGTCGCGTGAGACAGTTTCAAAGTTTATATCTGTATATTATTAGCGTTTTTTGCTAACTACAAATGCCCGCGAAATGAAACAAAACCATGTGCTCAGATTTGGGTGCACGTTAAAGAACCCCAGGTGGTCGAAATTTCCGGAGCCCTCCACTACGGCGTCTCTCATAATCATATAGTGGTTTTGGGACGTTAAACCCCATATATCAATCAATCAATCAAATGAAACAAAAATACCCCGTGACAAACCCATGGCATGTGTACACGCGCTCCGTGATTCTGGTGCTCCCCAACGTTCCGCTTACGAATGATACGCTTTCCTCGCACCGGTTTAATAATGACAGTGGTAAGCAGTCACATGTACCGGTTATCACTTTTGTAGTCGAAAGCGAAACGTGTTCATCGCAAAGCCACCACCATCGTTGCGGACCTGTCGAGACAGCACAATCGAGCGAATGCGTCGTTCGTCCGCGGAACTTCAGGGAGCACTAGAATCATCGTGCGCACTGGCGCGCGAGCGGGCTGGCCACGTGGTATTTTTTTGCTTTTCGCGGACATTAGCATTTAGCATAAAAACACTAAAAATTAACACATATAAACCTCGAAACCGTCTATTCAGACGCTTTGCAAACCGATCACCAACTTTATCATTGAAATGTCCAGCCCATTTTCGTAGCTTAAAAAGTTAGTTAATAAAAGTGACCTCATTAGGCAATAAATCAGAACACAAAGAATAGCCTGACTCACTCAAAGCAACGGTCAGCAACATGCATTTGGTCGCGTCTTCGTTGCGTGTGTCGGCATATTTTTAAACTCTGGTTGAAGATAGCTGGACACCCTGTAAATATATTAGTGTCTCGGTTGTTGCACTCTGCAGTACATCGAGGTCTTATACCAAGATGACTGCGAACGTCGTAAAGTCTAAACTAGCCTGCTCTTCTCTAAACACACATTTCAAGCGTGGCGCAGTCATATATAGTGGCACGTTTCTTTCGCACAAGCACCGTTAACATTCCCGGATTCATTGATTCTCACCACACGAGGGCGAAAACAAAGGCTTACGACACTCTCCACTTGCCTTGTCACGAAACACTGATTAAATGAAAAAGTAAAGACGGGAAAATATTTTACTCGAACAAAGTATTCATTCTGTGTTTTGTAATCAGCGCGTGAATGATATGTGGTGACGCAACGACCATAACTAAGGGCGGAGTTTTTCGACTGGTAGATGATAATTTAGGGTCTTATATGCAACGCACCATGAAGCAGAACCTTCGCATGACACTGCGAACTTTGTGAGTACAGCTCCTACTTGCCGCGAGTTGTACCTTTCTTTCGTTTCCGTCAACTTTAGTTCATTTTCTTCGTAGCGAAATGATCTCACTTTAATTGAAAATCAGACAACACCCCTTATGCGTTCTTTTGCATTATTACCTGTTGGTGTTATATGACTGTGTATAACCAGGAAAAAAAACTTGGCGCTAGACGCACTACCCTTTCTTTTGTTATACCTTAAATGTTAAACAAACGGGATAAAATGCATTAAAAATTGGTGTCCCTTCAGTACTCTTATTTACAAATGTTCAGAACTTGGCAGGGTTTGAGGCGGTTGCCTGTGCTGTCATATATCTTCAATCCCTTACTATGACTGGTCATGGTGTTCTACACTCGAAAACAATATCGTGTAAAAAGGGTGTCTTTTTGTCCCACAACAATAATCGTCATCAGACTTGCGTGCGCTTCCTTTCTTAAAAACTCGGCGCTGGCCACTTTCCTATCTACAATGCAATGTAACCCTGATAATGGGCATGTCGATCGCGACCGGAATGTACCAGGCGCGGGGCGATAGCGCAAGGATGGAACGCAGTACAGATGACGATTATTGTTGTGGGACAAAAAGACACCCTTTTTACACGATATTTTTTTAGAGTGTAGTGGTTCAGGTACTCGACCACTGACCCGAAAGTCGTGGTATCGAATCTCAGCCGTGGCGGCCACATTTGCAAAGGAGGCGAAAATCCTTGAGGCCCGTACACTTAGTCTTAGATGCATGCACGTTAAAAACCACATGTGATCGAAATTTCCGGAGCCCTCCACTGTGACGTTCCTCATAATAATACCTTAGTTTTGGGACGTTAAACTCAATCACTTATAACTATTATTATTATCTTATATTGGGGTTGTAGTAATCTGTATAATGGAAAGAGCAGTAGCCGGGTGTGGCAGCGGGACCAACATCTCCCGTAAACTGCATCAATAATTAAACAAAAGTTAGGTAATCCGATCCAGGTGAATACCGAGCGTTCCGTGGCTTTTTTGGCAGCGGAATATTGATCTCGGAGTCACGGGTACGTAACGGCTTGTATAGACAAACAATGAGCGTCGCAAGACTCACCGCGTTTATGCCGGACAGCTGCTGTGCCAGCATGACCATTAAGGAGACGATAAGTGGCGCTCGAAGTGATGCGTTGCGAATCATCTCTGGCAGAGTCACCTGAGAACGGAAAACATTTGACGTTCATGAAAACTCAGCACGTGGTACGGCAATTCGTCAATTTACACTTGAGCTAATATATCAAATCCCTGTGAGCACTCTCTTATCGATGAGAAGACACAGGGACAAGCGCAAAGTACGGCTATAGTGGCTAGATAGTATGGCTAACCAACAATGTTACGAGAATCATTAAAAAAAATTACGAGCATTTGCCCCCCCGAAAAATGGAGGCAAGCGAAGCGTGGTGTGTGTCTACCTGACACTCTAAATTTCTTTCATTCTTTTTCTTGTATTTCTTTCTCTCTTTTTTTTCCCAATGCGCAATATTCCCTCGTTACTGTTTCCTTTCTTCATAACAGCAATCGGACACTCATCTGCGCAAGGGTTTAGCTGCGCCGCACTTCAATCGCTACAGGAAAGAATGGCGGTCATGAGTCAATATCCAGGCAACAATGAAACGTGTAGACGAGGAACGACAAGGGGCGTCCATAACAGATCAAACTGACGTATCAGAAACGGTTGATCGACGACGAGTCCACGATCGAGAGGCGAGCATCATTTACCAAAAAACGGCACACACAAACACGTATCTGGCCGGCGCACTTCAGTGAGCTCGCTGGCCCAGACTTCTCGCTTGCGATGTCAAAATCTGTGAGCTGTAAAAGCTACGCTCAGAAAGCGCAATCAACACACCGGTTTTCCCTTCCCGTGGGAACACGCGTGTTAAAACAGTTCTGCTTGCACTCAAGCCCGCGATTTACGTTGAGGCCATGACTTGACTTGAACGGCTGACGCTATAGCACAACGCGGTTTGTTAGTGTCTTGTTAATGATGTAACACACAGTGTTCACGCTACTCGTTACTTCACTTGGGCTTGGCCAGGTGAAGTCATGGCTTCAAGTTGAAATGCGTGGCGTTGGTACCAGAACAGTGCCTTCGCCATTGCAATTTTTTTTCCACTTTTTGTTAATTATTTTTTTTCTACTGGCCCCCACGACGTCTTCTCGAAACCTCTTTCCTCAAAAGTTGATGCGTGCAATGCACCAGAAATCGCAAATCATCTCCAAGATCAATACGCGGAATAATCGGCTTCTGAAGCTAACGCGAAAGGTGCGAAAAGGTAGCGTGACTCACCTTTGGCACGAATTCGGCAGCTTCGGCTTCGTTCTTCATGACTGCCATCTCCTTGTCCACGTCACGTGTACCACGGAGCCGGACAAGAGCTGTCGAGAAGTGAAACAAGAAACAGTCAATGTTTCGCTGTAGCTTCGATTGACGTCAACTTCCTAATTATTTATTTGATGTTGCCCCTGCGCAGTGGTCTAGTGGCTAAGGTACTCGGCTGCTGACCCGCAGGTCGCGGGATCAAATTCCGGATGCAGCGGCTGCATTTTCGATGGAGGCGGAAATGCTGTAGGCCCGTGTGTTTAGATTTGGGTGCGCGTTGAAAAACCCCAGGTGGTCAAAATTTTCGGAGCCCTCCACTACGACGTCTTTCTTATCATATGGCGGACTTGGGACGTTAAACCCCACATATTAATTACTTATTCGATGTTACATCCTATTGTCTTAGCAACACAGGCACAATAACCTTTACGTAGTTATTTTGTTTACATAAGATATGAATAATAATTCCGCCGTCTATTTCCTAATAATAACAGCACATCACGTTTCCTACGAATTTAACCCTGCTCACTTTCTACATTATCTAAACGCCTTCTTTTGTCAAAAAATAAAAGGTCTTGATCGCTATCATTTTAAGTAAAAAAAAAATTACGGCATATTCACGGGGTGAATGATGATGAATGGGCGAAGCTCCGGAGGGATTCATCGGTAAACTGTGAATCTTCCGTGTAATTCGCCCAGTCGATCATCATGTAAAGACGTGAGAAACGCTGTGTGTGTATATACACAAATCAACTTTTATTTGTTCTTAGACGATGAATGGCTTGCGATGTCCCTTGCCTCGCGCGCTCGCACATCGGGATTCTGTCTGCGAGCGCGCGCTGCTGCCGCCTTGCGCTCTCTCCGCTGTGCAGCCTTATCCATCCGGCGAATCCGAGCGCGCGCCAACAGCGAACGGATTTTATTACATCGCTCCCCCTAGCGTACGTCGCCGCACTAAATCGAACGATTGCCTTCAACCAATGACACGCGCCATATGTGACATCATTCCTATTTTATAAGATCTCGCGTCCTTCATCAACTACAAGTACCGCTTTCTAGTTTATAACATCTTGCATCTTTTCATCATCAGCTACAAGTACCACCATCTAGTAAACACTACAAGAACTAAACGAGAGGTGGCTACATACAGGAGACGGTACCGCCATCTAGTGAACACTGCAAAAACTAAACTAGAGGTGGCTACATACAGGGGACGGTACCACCATCTAGTGAACACTGCAAGAACTAAACTAGAGGTGGCTACATACAGGCTACAGGGGACGCACAACCCACGCCCTAAGGAGCTTCGCCCCTAATATTAAAGTTAGAACAGCGTTGCTTATTTGACAAACTCGTGACAGTATGAGATCGAAATATTCTATCTGTATAAAGTAAATAACATTTTCATATTTGTGGCTTTATGTGCCAAAATATCGATGTGATTACGAGGCACGCCGTAGGGGCAGATCAGTTTTGAACACCTGTGGTATATTAAGGCACAGCACCTAACTGTTGGCGCCAAGGTCTAAGGTCCCTCCACCCATACATTTGCTCAGGTGAAGTGGAACAAAAGATACAAATTTCATTCTGCTTTTGAATGAGGGGACACAAAACTCAAATTCAACAAGTATAACAGATGTCGACACATACGTTTTAAAATAACACATTACAGTCATCACCAATTTGCAGTACCAATATTAAAAAATATATAAAAAATGCAACAAGGAGAAATTTCTAACAGAATTATTAAGTTCCATAGAGAAATACACTTGAAAAGAAAGAAATTGAGCAATTTTCATCTAATATGCAAAAGCACGAACGACACAAAAGAAATGTTTATAATAAATAATACAATTAAGGCTTAGCTTAGCGTGGCAATTTTTTTCGCTGCTTCCTTCGGGAGAAAAACAAAACAAGAAAAGCGTTGCATTGATGTCAGTGAGATAACTCAGTTGTAGCACTAACATGGTGGAACGCGAACTTTGTGATATCACGACAGTGTTATCAATACATCACATGCTGGGTTCTTCGTTGTTAAAGCAGAGTGACCCAATAACGTTCCAGTGACGTTATTATCTAACTGAATCAGATTAGCCAGCTCGTGATCACACTGCCTTGACATAATCTAAGGTGCCATGTGGTTGTCATGCTTTGTGTATATGACGTCACGTGCAGGTCATTGATTTCTTTTTATCGCGCAGGCGCCGGTGGGCTCTGAGGCGTCTCACCCTCCTCAGCTTGCTTGGGCCTCCCCCTCACAAGAAGCAGGTACTTGGGCGACTCCGGGCAGAAAGGCAGCGACACTACCATCAGCACCGATGGCACCACAGTGAGCGCTGCGAACGAGAAAGCAGATGATCAGAGACCGGCGTCATGGTTTGATTATGAAGCCCATGTCAGTTTTATGCTGCTTCTACCCACATTAAGCAGTTGGGGAGGTACGTGATGTACTACGTCGCTTTCTGATCGAAAAAGAAATCAAGAAAAACAAATCAGCTTAACAAACAAACGCAAAGGAAGCAAACAAATAAACTATAAATATTTCAGCGTCTCCATCCAATGCTTGAGTGTTCTGTCAATTTTGTGTGTGTGAGCGTGAATAGTCAATTTTATGATTTTTCATTAATATGAAGCTTTCATATAGCCTTACATGTGTATTTCCTGTACTTATCTTGTTTTTAGTATCGCTGCGAAATGTCATACCAAAATAGCGATTATTCACGTGAGGGTAACCCGAGAAAGCGCGCATTGCGAGAACGAGACTCTTGGGCATTGCCAAAACATTTCCGAGTAGTTGTTTTCGTTTAAGCCAAGTCCTTGAGGAGGCATCTTTATCGCCGCCTGTTTTTCAGACAGCATGTACTTACGCAATGTAGATACGCACGTCTGCTGTCGGCTAATCACCGACATGAGCGATGACACCTTAGCATCGCACGCGACCACGACCTCCTCAGCATGTGAGATATGCGTTAGCCTTGAGCGTGCAACGGGGTATACACGAGTAACACGAAACTACTACACCGCAGTCGGTGCGAAAAGCCATGATCTGACTGTATAAGGTTGCGCAATTAGGGGGGAAAGGCTCCATTTTTTTTAACATCTAGGTTTCTTTATAATGTGATCGTAAAGTTATGGACACGAGTGCTCTGGAATCTTACCTAATCAAAATTCTGCCACCGTGGCTGAGTCAAACCCGTTGCTTTTATAGCCATGCCATGAGTGCATGCTGCCTGAGCAGCACAAAGCCATAGCTACTATGATACCGACGTGGATTTGCACTCCACACTGCAGCATAGGCGTGGGCAGGGTTCCTATTGGGGGGGGGGGGGTGAGTTTTATCCCAGCCCCCCCTCCTCCCCCATTTTTTGTTATACAAGTGCAAAATGCTTCGAAATGAATCAAGAATAAAACAATATAAAGTGTTTACGTGCTTCTCACATGAAAAGCCATCGTGCACATAACCCTGCTCTCAACAATAACGGGACTGGTGTAACTGAGGAAACATATGAGGCAGACTTCACCACGCCCCCTTAAATGATCGAGAAGAGGCAGGGGGGGGGGGGGGGGGCTACCTCTTGTCCCCGGGACCAAGCCTATGATCTCCAGTACTTTTTCTGTCGATTAAAAATCTCATGCTTTAGGACCAAGACGGGGCTGTTTAGGCCCACGTATATTCCGAATGAGACAACCACCAATGAATAGGTCTGCTGTCAGCCCTCCACGGCATTTGTGCAGTAAATAAAAAAAAAAACAGACGGAGTACGAATCGTCTGCGCACAAGTTCGACATGTGTTTAGGACATGTTTTAAGCCACGTACGTAGCTGCTGCCCTCTTGAATGTGGAAAGAATCTGCGACGAATTTAGGTACCACAGCCAAAGTGTACCACCACACAGGTGGAATACTACCGTGTCGAAAGAATTGCAAGCAAGAGGTTTGCCTGGCACTCACTTGTTGTAGCATGATACGGGACGCAGGGTAGTTAGGGTGGTAGGCATTCTATTATCAAAGTGCACACTGTAGCCTCAGCCCAAGAGCACAGAACAAAAGAACGCTAATAACGATACTCTATGCAATATGCAAGCACATATCACAGCTGTTGGCGCGTGCGCAGCCAGCGGTAGCTTGTGAGCCCGCAAATACATCACGTGACTGACGTCAAAACATTAGCGTTTACAACTGATATTATCATTCTATCTTTAGTTATGTTTTTACGTGGCAATTGAATTGGTACTGTCTATACCACGTGATGACATGAAGTACGGGGGGAGGGGTTTAAACGTTCCCAGGCCACGCTGCCATATGAATACACGGGATAGCGGCCTAGGAACCTATGACCCCCCTCCCCTCCCAGTGTACATGTTTGTTTCAGCTGAAATGATAAATAACAAATACATCTACACGCTTTAAAGATTACACTCTATGACACCTTAACTACACTAATGCAAAGAGGGAACACTTGCCGAATAAATACGGCCACAGCTCGTCGTTTCCCAGGATCTGCGGGATGCCGAGCAGCTGTGCCAGCAGGATGGATAGCGTGAGCACCAGCTGGTATATTGTGCCAGCCGCGCCCCGGTAGCGCACCGGTGATATCTCGGTCAGGTACATGGGAGCCAGCCCCGCTGTGAGGCCTGCGAAACATTGGCATTGTCTGCGTCAGCTCTTCACAAACCGATCACTTACTGCTGTTTGCTTAGTGCAGTCAAACTGTCGTTTGGTGCCTATAAGGACACGGTTACTTCCATTTCTCGGATAAAATGTGCCAGCAAGTGTCATTTATTCACATCAACAGCTGTTAGAAAGCACTATACTCTCGCACTATCCTCCCATAATCACAGCGAATAACGCACTCGGGTCAGAAACATTCACGAGTTTTTGTCATATATAGGGGCATCGATTATTTCTCTCCGCTTTCCTTCTCATCTTTCTTCCACCTCCTTTTAGTTCAGGGTAGCAAAGCGGATGCTACAATTCTGATTGATCTCCCTGTCTTTCTCTCAATTTATTCTCTCTCTCTTTCTTGTTGTGACCGATGTTGCCACACACAACATGTAGACCATCTGCTATGCCACTTCCCGCTGTATCGTGTTTAGACAATCAAATCTTATAAAAATTGTAGAATGAGCAACCTATTCGAAGACAAATAGTTATGCAGAATTCACGCTATCCTCCAGGTGCAGGGCGCAAAAATATTACTGTTTATTGGTGTCAACTGGCCTGTGCGAGCGTCCTCAGAGCTCCCCCCCCCCCCCCCGACGTTGGAACCAATCTGTTTCCTTATATTATGCCATTACTACTATCCTTCTGTGGTACTTCTATGCAGGGTAGTGGTTTGACCTCATATTTTCTTGTCGACTGAAAGCTGTCTGAAAACTGCATCCTGACCCGCAGTTTTATGGCACACGTGAGCTCCTCGTCTAGAGCTGTAACGCCTATAGAGGCACACCAGCATTTAGCTACATTTCCATAATATATGTTACAAGTGTTGACTAACTCACTAATTTGCTCCCTATTGCAATATTTATTTCAGTCAATTATTTACCTTTTCGACTGACTGATCAACGAACCATCGAAGTGTCTATCAGCGCGCAGCCCGATTTTTTGTTCGCATGCAGTCGTCCATCGACCATTTCTTATATCATGTCTACGCGGCATTTATGCTGGCAATGGTCTTCACAATCAATTTCATGTGTTTGATACCACAGTGGAACAAAATCTGTGCACCAAGGGAAAAGACACTATCAGCTCGACTTGGTGCGGAACTCGAGCAATGTCAATGATAAGGAAGTCAGATCAATGGAATTCGATGCCCGCGTGAACCTGTTTTGAAAGCCACGTATTATTTTATTCACCGTCATTTCATTGCGGAGTGTCCCAGCACCATCATTCCAGACCTGCTACTTCTTCGCCTTGTATAGTGTTGCTGAAGTACTTGCATACCATGGTCACCATTATTATTAGGATCAACCCTGTAAGCAGTATCATCGTAACATTAAAAGAAGCGTTCTTTTTCATCATTATTCATGTGATATTAATTTAGAACATGAACAGGTTCCAGCATTGAGTGTAAACTCTTGGAAAGGCCATACAGTGACGCCATTGATGCAGACAAATATTTATGCACATCCGTCTTTGCTTGCTTGCAAGGTGCTGATCGCCATGGGCAATCGCACATGGGGTGGCAAAGGGAGGGGGGGGGTGGCACAAAAGAAGAAGAAGAAGAAGAAGAAGAAGAAGAAGAAGAAGAAGAAGAAGAAGAAGAAGAAGAAGAAGAAGAAGAAGAAGAAGAAGAAGAAGAAGAAGAAGAAGATGATGATGATGATGATGATGATGATGATGATGATGATGATGATGATGATTTAAAAGAAGGAGAAAAGGTCGGCCTTGAAAGCAGGTTTCTAGCCTAATACTCTTCACGGGGGTAAGGGTGAATAGAAAATAAAGAGAAAAAGGAGGGCATGATGAGGGGTGATTCTGATATAGCACAATGAGTCGCTGCACACAATGTCTCGTTCGGTGTAGGACATGCACAAAAGTCTCTACATTAGCAGATGCTCTGAAGACGGGAATGTAAACCTCTCCTGCTTTGAAATGTGAGCAGGCCCTTGAAGTTGCGTTGGGCGTGATCCACACGTTCCCAACCACCCAAAAGTTTCTCTTCCGAACTTGGGTCGCCAGTCTAGGTCATCTGTGAGGCGCTTAAGAGATTGTCTTTCGACTGCGTATAGAGGGCACAAGCTCAGGATGTAATTAATAGTCTCTGGTGTGTGACACAAATTGCAGTTATGATTTCGCTCCTGTCCAATCTTGCATAGGTATCGTCGCGTATATGCAACACCCAGCCGCAGTCCACTATATTATCAAAAGCGGGCGCCAATTGCCCGCGCATTTACTCAGTCATTACTTTCACGTCACTTTTTTTGATGCGCTGGGTTATGGGTGGACATATTTTTTCACGATAATGGCAGCCAAGGACAACAGACGTCACATTCTCGCTTTCAAACACTACTTGCCACCTTTACCCCGGAATGCCGAGGACCAATAGAAGCCCTGTGGGAGGAGCGCGTCATCACGTCATCTTAATTGTGGCATCCAATTAAGCTCCTTTTATTTTTCGCACTCGATCAATGAACGATGGGAAATCACTGCGGGGAAACTTTAAATCCCCCTTTCTCCTAAATGAGGAACCCCTTGCCCGCTTGTGCTGATCGCGTGACTTGGTTTATATCTTAAACAAAAAAAAACGCATGACGAAAATGTACCGTCAAAGAAGAGTTGAAGCGTATTGCAGCTGCGCCGACGCGTGCTGGTCCGTTATCTTATTGCGCACTTAACGTCCGTTATCTCGACCTTCACCTGAGGTGAAGATTATGTTGGACGGTGTCTGCAGCGTACTAGGCTGATTCTTTCGTCGCTTTCTCGCCAGCTGGTGTCGTGTGTCATGATCTGAGATTCAGTCGCGTCAGCCAAGATCCCACCTTGGTCATTGCCAAGGAGCGAAATCAAAGGCCAGGCTCAGGACCCGTAACCGTGGCGGAGCTCGAAACCCGTGATCTATGTTGATGTCTCCACGCAGTTCCTGGCTTGCGGTGATGTTGTCAGCTTGCTTTCTCTTGCCAACAATGCGCGAGCGAGTCAAGCCGGACACGCTTGGCACGTCCGAGAAACGTCCCGCTTGCCACGTGGGCAATCTTATCGCTGGTCTCCTCTTAAGGGCTCCGTAAACGAGGCAGCAGATAACTCTTGAGTGCTCACGAATGACGATGGAATTTGCGAAAACCATCGCGCAGCTTGAACGACACGACGCGAGAATGAACGATTCTTCGCGTACGCACATCGCTGTCTGCTATGGTATAGCGTGTTTCCACGGCGTCACGGCACACCTAATCATAATAGCAGTCAGAATTAAATGTCCCAAAACCACGATGTATTTGCGAGATACGCCGTAGCCAAAAAATCCGCAAATTATGACCATCTGGTGGTCTTGAACGTAAACCTGCATCTAAGTATACCCTATATATCCTCAAGCTTCTTCTTCTCCATCGAAATGCGGCTGCCACAGCCGGCAATCGATCACACCACCTGCAACTGAGCAACTAAGCTCGTCTTGAGAAAAGTCATGTGCACAGTAGCATTGTCATCCATGTTGCTTCTTTTAAATTCTTAGCTTCACATTTGTTCAGCTTGGCATCAAGACTTAATGATGTGCAATAGCTGAAACTATATATGGTACGTACAAAATGACGGCTTCGATCCGTACAGCACATGCTGTTACAATGCTAAACTTCTAAACGCAAATTCGCTTGGTGTGTGTGTGTGTGTGTGTGTGTGTGTGTGTGTGTGTGTGTGTGTGTGTGTGTGTGTGTGTAGTGTATATTTTTTGTCATGTATGTATAAATGTGACCACCGCGGCAGCGGTGGTCGCATTTTGATTAATGTGAAAGGTAGAGGCCTGTGTACTGTGCGACGAACACCAGATGGTCGAAATATCCGGAGACCTCCACTATATATGGCGTCCCTCATAATAATATCGTGATTTTGGGATGTTAGACTAAATAATATTGTCACAAAGTCGTTACGCTGACGAAGAGACGACTTGTTCAAAATGAAACTTCATTTGGCCAAACTTGTGTCCAGTAAATGGAAAGTCAGATTACAGCGATACACAGTGACACTGATAGCGGCGAACAGTCTGTCGGCCGTCGATCAACTGACAAATGGCGAAGCGTGTGGGCATTTATACATGTGCCGTCGAATATTCAGCCTTATCACTGGTCGTCGCCCAAGCTTTGCAATAATCTCGAGTGTTAGCGTTTGCGCGCAATCTCAACAGAACGATCTACAATAAACGCAAACTCTCTCGAACAATGAGTCGCAGTTCGCGATGAGCATTCCCGACTGGCTTTGTGGGCGAAAACCGAATGAAATAAATGTAAAAAGAAAAAAAAAGCGCGCGGCCTTACTATATCATTATTACTATAAACACAATAGACAATGACTTCCATTTTTCGCTAAAGAAAGCCAATTCTTGGGTGAGCATGTCATGACCACTGCATACATCATTTAGCGAGAAGTGGTCAGAGCACACCGTATACAAAGGGCAGAGGTAAGGCACGTTTCTACTTCTTACGTGCTCACACAGCGCATTGAGTGTCCGGATAGGCATGGGCCGTTCCCAAGAAGAGCGTCGATAAATGGACTGAAGCCCAATGCGAAGTACCACTCTGCTACTGAGATAATGCGCCTTCTTGATTGAAGCTGAAGAGGTGTCAAGGCACCAAAGATAAGTGCTTCGAGGATGCTGCTCGAACAGCTCGTGGAGTCTCCCAGAAAAGTCTGGTTTTCAGGACATTCTCTACAGCTCGCTTTCTGCTATAGGATGTCAAGGCACAAAATCCGCATTTTTCATGGTGCCACGGCGCATGCACCTTCGCCCTCGCTGGAAAGTCGCAAAATGCCGTGGTCAGGCCTTCGCCCACCTTTCAATCTCAAAGGCTTTTGTTCTGGCAATCGAGGTTGCTCCGGATTATACCGCAAAGCTCCCCCCTCTACCAAAATGATAGAGGACAGCACATAAAAAAAAAGGGCAGTTAGGTGACGATTGCGTGGCAGATTGGTTTATAGACATACTGTCTATAAACCAAAGTGATTTTGCATGCACTCAAGAATTCAATGAACGTCTGTCTAGTCGGGCAGCGTCGGAGTGCTCCGCCGCGGTGGTCTAGTGGCTAAGGTTCTCGGCTGCTGACCCGCAGATTGCGGGATCGAATCCCGGCTGCGGCGGCTGCATTTCCGATGGAGGCGGAAATGCTGTAGGCCCGTATGCTCAGATTTGAGTGCACGTTAAATAACCCCAGGTGGTCCGAATTTCCGGAGCCCTTCACTACGGCGTCTCTCATAATCATATGGTGGTTTTGGGATGTTAAACCCCACATAGCAATCAATCATATCAAAGCGTCGAAGTAAAAGACGATGTTACGGTTCAAGCTACCGTATGAAATAAACCACCATGCAGAAATCTGTGCAATTGTGCAAAATCAGTCCGCATGCATGACTTTAGCTCTTAAGATGTGAAGCAGCGACTCCACATGAACATTGCATCCTGGCAGTCGTTCGGAGCATTGCATCAGGCTTCTTCGGTGTCCATTGCTTACGCACACTGATATCACCGTTTTAATCGAATTCAATAGTTGGCGTGCTTATTTTAACGTCGATGTCCTCCACAAATTACGAATTTGTGTGACAGTAAAGTCTGGTAAGGATAAAAAGAAAGGTCTAACACTAACTCAATGCGTAATTATTCCATTCTAAACCACGAGAAAGAGGCTTTAGTTGTTAAATACTGTGCTGAAAGCATGGTGATTTGGATGACGTGTTTCGTGTTGCGCGACTGTCACCCTATATGCAGAAACTACTGACGACAGTATAAAAAACACATCATTTCTCCACATACAATGCTTGACATAAGAATGGTAATAAAAATAAATAGAGATTCCCAATACCACGACATATCTATACAAATAATGATGGCCCAAGCATGGTGCTTTTATTTTACAAAGTTCTGAAGTGCAGTTTTTAGTGGCTGCTGCATATTTAATCCAGCTCTTTATTTCAGACAGAAAAAGAATGTCTTAGATATAAAAGGAAAAAGTAGATGTGCTCTATATACCTTACAGAATCCTAGCACTCGAATGCACACTCATGGCATGGACAAACAGAAACAACGTTATACATTGTTAATACATACAGACACAGTGCATAGTATTGCAATAATAAAGGAAAGCTATGAAACTACAAATAATGATAATTAAGGAACATATTGTTGCGGGGATTAAAAACACACGGAAGAGAGAAACGAGTGCATTTGCAATATTTACAGGTAGGTGTGACACCCCAGGGCTGCAAGGATCTCGCGCACCCATTCCCCTTCTTCTTCGTCGCTGCGTCTACGACGGCGCAGCCATGCCCGCCGCCTCGTAACAATGTGCATACAAAACCTATTGATCTTGGGGACCGGAGAGAAGATTCTTTTTTTGAGAGAGAGAAAGAGAGAGTGCGAGTACAATGATTTCCGTATAATTTCTACGGCCTGCGTATGTCTGTTAAGCAGACTGGGAATTAAGTTTGCTATAGAACTTAGGTCTCATATGTGGTTCGCACAAGTGGAATTCCGCGATAGCCGTGCCTTAATTCACAAGGCCCATCGCTACTACAGATGGCACTTACCGGCGTTGACGCCGGCGACCAGTCGTCCCACGACGAGCAGCTCGCACGAGGCGGCTCCCCTGGCCAGCGTGAGCAGCGCGGCAGCGGCGAACACCAGGCCGCTGTTGAGCATGAGGCCGCCCTTGCGGCCGAACCGGTCGGCCACCACGGCCGTGAGCAGGCCTCCGAGCATGCCGCCCACGCAGAACACGGCCACGAACACGCTGAACACCAGCGTCACCGCGCTGCGCGGGGTCGGCTCGCCGTAGCGCTCCGCCAGCGTTTCGTTGATGAACGTCTCCAGCACCTGCATGCATGCGTCGGTCGCGCGGAGAGACTGCAAGGAGTCCCGTGGTCCTGACAATATTGGCGATGCTTTCCTTGTTCGTTACTCCCTCGTCACTATCCGTTAATACCTTACAACCATTTTTAACAGATCTTTAGAAATTGCGTATATTCGTGGCGACGGGCTTAAGTTCTGCAATTGCACAAATCAGGTAACAAACAGATGTTAACTAACTACCGGTCAATTTCTGTGACTTCCGAGTCGCTTGTGTAAGCTACTCTAACACGTAATTCCCAAACATATGCACGATAGATTACTTGGAACCCAATAGTATACTACGCGACAGACAGCATATATGGTTTCCGTCATGGTGCTAGCGCCATAACTCAGTTTGTGGAATTCACCATGACATCGCTAAAGCACCAGAACTTTTATAGATCTGTCCAAAGCTTTCGCAATGCCGTGCACCATAAACTACTATTTAAGCTAATCCTCATTCTAAGTAATCCTAAACTAGTAGACTGGATTGTCAGTTTTCTAACAGATCGCTCCCAATATGTGCAATATACAATGATTCTGACTCCCCCGCTTTTAATATATCATCAGGCGTGACGCAGGGTGCAGTCCTTGGCCCTGTTCTCTTTCTAATTTACGTTAATGACTCACTGCAACACATAACCACTAAGATGCGTCTATATACCGAAAGCTGCTTTCTTTACCACACTATTAAATCTACTGAAGACCGCACAGTTCTTAATGACGCGTTTGCCCCTTTTTTCTCATAATGCAATGCCTGGCAAATGAGTATAAACTTAAAAAACTGTTTCAATGACATTCACTAGGCGTTTAGCTCCCTCAGGTTTCTCGTACACTTTCAATAAGTCTTCTTTACTCAAAACTCATGATGGGCTGCAGTATGTATGTATGTATGTATGTATGTATGTATGTATGTATGTATGTAGTATGTATGTATGTATGTATGTATGTATGTATGTATGTATGTATGTATGTATGTATGTATGTATGTATGTATGTATGTATGTATGTATGTATGTATGTATGTATGTATGTATGTATGTATGTATGTATGTATGTATGTATGTATGTATGTATGTAGTATGTATGTATGTATGTATGGAAAATAAACAGTGTTACAGCAAAGAAAATTACCAACATTCAAGGGCTGGCTTGCCTAATTCGTTACAGTAATCAGCAAGACAAGCGGGCGTTTTAAATAGTATTAATTGCCGGTGTTCGACTTCTCAAAACTACGACACTAATATGGAAGACACCATAGGGGAAAGCTACAGAAATTTCGACCACCTGAGGTTCTCCAACGTGCGCCTAAATCTAGGCACACGGGCTTCTAGCAATTCACCTCTTTCGAAATACTGTCGCCGCGGCCGAGATTCGATCCCGCGACCATGGGATCGGGCGCCATAATCACTAGACTGCCGCAAATGGTGCTCGAGTGTACCTTCTAAGCTTCAGACATGCTTAGCGTTGTGGAGGATTTATATCAATTCGATTGCTGTACTAGGGCTGTATCTTTCAATTAACGAGGAAACACTTGGTTGTATTTCACTCCTATCTGGCTTTCATATACAAGCTATAATGGGCTAAAATGTGACTGATCATCGTGGAAGCATCGAGCTTTTTCATTATAGATTACCATTTGTCCTTTTTTTTTTCAGATGTACTACCCACAATCTTGGGGAAAATGTTTACGAACGAAAGCCGGATAGCTCTGCTATTGGCTTAACAAGAAGGGAGAGGTGAAGTGCCACCCTCTCCAACCCGCCATCCCCGAAGTTTATGATATTACATGTTTTACGATTTTACGTTCACGCGCACATACAAATGCACTCACCAACATACATTATTGATCGTGGAACGCACCCCCCTCCTGCCTCCTTTCTAAGGCGAGAAAATTCTTGTGTGTGCCCTTGCCCTCCATATACTATCGTTGATTGAAAGGTATCGTGCATTGTGGTCGAGGATCCTTGGGCATGCTACATGAGTGGATCACTTCCACTAGTGCATGTTTCAGTGTTTTCCTCATTTGCCTTTTCCGGTAGCTGACGCTACGAACCATGGCCAGTTGCCGGAAAAATATTTTTGCGGTCCTACAATAAGTACCTCCTGTGGTGAGTTGACAACTCCCAGGTGGTAGCCATGCTGGAAAGCGGATCCCACGGCGGACGACAGCACGGCTAATACCAGCGTCGGCGTCAGGCCCTGCGTGGAAGTATGACGGTTGTCCTCAGACAAACCGATAACAAAAGAGCACATGCAATTGTTCACGTGGTGTACTAGTTCGTGCGTAAATGCTTGCCATAAACCAAACACACAATCTACACAGTGCCCAAACAGCAATCTCGCAGTTCCTTCCCGAAAATAGGTTGATACGCGCAGAACTTGATGATTGCGCAGTGTGATTGTGCTCAGAAAATACAGTCAAACACGACTGCTTTTGTTCTGCTCAGCAAAATAAAACACTGTGACATCAGGCATTTTCTGGACTATCGACTCACTCCCCCTTCCACTATTCCGCTTAAAAATCGCAAAACAGTGGGCAATATACTATAAGCAAAAAATATAAAAAGACCCCCGGCCCTTTCTTCCCCATACTTACCAGAAACAGTAAAAGCTTGCCATTTTGAGCATTGTGACAGATGCGGTATCTTTGTACAGGTGTACACTCATTGTGACTACGAACCCCATGGACCTGTTTCGAAGGCTAGCGCTCAAACTATCAACGATGTATACTTTCTTGTATGTGTTGAGGGTGTAATTCAGCGCTTGAAGGCTAAAACTTGCACAGAAACGTTCAGGCGAGCTTATATCTATTGCAGCAAAAGCTAATAGCAAAGAGCCTGCTTGTGCAACCGCAAACAAATTTTAAAAAATACCCACGTCTCCTGGTCTCTTCTCCGCCGTCTGCGTTGTTCGCTTCATTAAATCAACTAGGTTTGTTGTAAGATATTGTTTTAACGGAAGCTGTCAGAACACCACATCGTTTGAGATAAGTGTAAGAGCGTATGTGAATAGTGAATTATACCCTCATGACTGACAAAAGTTTGTCCTCTTATGGTGGATAACAGAGGTATATACATTGCGCGATTCCTGCGCAGACAACATGTCACAGAATAATATTTCAGTATTGCTTAAAAGCACGCCCGCATCCAAAAGAGAGTGAAGAGAGGCAGGAGTCGAGGAGCCCACCTGCAAAATTCTGAAGGGGCACTTTCCGCTAAAAATAAATGGTGAAATCATGTGTTTATCCAAAACAGCCCATGCCTTCAGTAAGTGCCCCTCCCCCCTTTTTTTTTCTTTCGGGAAAACATTCGTTGCTTCGGGGCTACGAGCCTGTTTAAGTGATCCGAGGTAGAAACTAGCTTTAATCTCACAATTTCTGGGGTCCAAGCAGAGAAATGCACACTTTTGAGCCACTAAACCGAGCTGACGTTTTGTAGAGCTGTCTTTAAAGATGGCGAAGTTCATCCAAGCCCCTTGAATTTGGAACCGCAAAACAACGCCCCATCCTTGAAGGCCGTTAATTACGCCACGCTGGACTGACCGACCATTAGGCCACATAACGGCGGCAAACCATTCGCAGCAGCGCGCGCGTAAGCATCTCTGCTACCCATCACCACCGCAGCCTCGACAGCGCCGCCACTCGGCCGGCCCCGCTGTCGTTCTCGCTGACCACCACGCCGAAGGGCACGGCGTGTCCACTCATGCAGTGCCCACAAAGCGGCCCTAAAAATACAAGCACGGCAGGGCGGTCCCACGGCGAGCGACGCTGGCTTCAGCCATGCGCGAACGCCGGTCCTCCAGCTTGTTTATGAAGGACGGCTCCCTTGGCCGGAGAAGCCGCGCTGGCCGATGAAAGCTCGCGACACGAGCCGGCCGAGATCGCAGAGCCTGCACATCTTCGGTTGCTTGAGACAGAGACCTCGTGACCTCACGGTGACAACTTGCTGGACAATTTGCTCAGGCGACACTTGTAGATGAAACTCGGCAGACTCCCGACTTAACTTGCTTTTGAATGTTAAGTTGTGCTCCAATTTACAGTCCTTTAAAGCTATTTTTTTACTACCTGTTTACCTTTTCAGAACAGCACAAACCTATTTTCTCTTATGAGCAAATCCTTGGACAACACTTCAGTTTTTGAAAAGGGATATAGGAAATTCATCAACGCATGCGGCTTGCAATGGCTCCTGCGCTACATTTTTATGTGTACTCTTTGTAGAATTTTATTATTGCAACATGATGCACTTGTTTTTATCTGCATGAAGTTAGCAAGCTTGAGTTTTAGCACTTTATCATTGTCCCGTAGCTCATTTTCGTCGTGCTTTTCACAAAGATAGCTCCTCTTATCGAAACGTCGGCCAGACACTTTCACTGTTCACCCTGATTATCCCCCTATACGTGTTTCCATCTGTCGGCTCCCATCTTGACAATAGAATAAAAGTAATTTTAGAATAATGCAAGATTCTGAGATATAGCCAGCGTTGTATATGTCATATCTTCGTGTCTGTAACACCTGTTGATAGAACGTTTATAGGACGCTTGTTTTGTGTTTTGCTGAGAAAGCGGAACAAATATAAACACATGAGCTCCTTAAGGCTGAAGTAGAGTACCACCTTTTTACGTTGATTAGAACCACTCGGATGAAATGACTTCCCGGGGCACTCGAGAAACTATGTGCCCCTGACTTAGACCAAACAGTGGTAATAACTATGTCAGCTTTCGATCGCTTACTCTGAGATCGTCTGGTCATTTCGTGTCTCTATGCTCCGTGTCCCGCCCTGTCTGCGCACTTGCGTATTAACCCAGCTGACAATGGCTGAAGTTCTATGAGTCGAAGCAATTATATGACTGCGTTGAACGCCACAGTGGGATCACCTCCTGGGGTTTCGAATGTTCAGCTAAATGTAAGCAACGGGTGTTCATTACATTTTCCTCCCATTGAAATTATTTAAGAAAGCGCAAGCAGACAAAAGAACGATAGTTCGAAGATGCCGTAACAATAACAAATGTTCAGAATTTTAGTACGGTGTCTGTCTATTCTAAATAAGGCTGTAATTTTAACCAAGTTGGGTGGCAAATCGTTCCTTGTGAGCCAATCGCAGACAACTATCATCATCATAGACGGGCCGGTGCCACAGCAATTCGTTAAATGCCTTTGTTCACCACTGCTTCAAAAAAAAAAAGAAGCAGACAATAGAAGCCCAACAAATGGCTGCAAAATGACGGCTGGGCGATGACGACCATCAATACGTACAACAAAAAAATGCTACAGTACACAGCATAAGCAACGGCGGCTCCCAGAAGACCCCGAAGCGATAGAAGGCCAACGACGAAGTGCCCTTAAGTCTACGGGAGGTGCGAATGCTTTGTTTAAGCGCGAGTTTTTCTCTCTGTGGAGCTTAGAGATCCGTGTCGTGTCTCTTGACTTCCTGTTGTTCCGCTCAAACCTCTTTCCACTGAGAATCAACGTATACAAACAGCCTGAATTACCTATAGCTAAGACCCACCTTTAAATTAGTCTGCAGAATTGTTTAGTTTCGCTGTTTGTTTTTTTCAATTTTTCGGATGCTTCATGGCGGAACAAGGAGGTAGACAGGATAGCCAAGGTGCGCACGCGCTGTCCTTTCCCTGCTGACCACAAAAAGTGCGTCCTGTTGTATCCCAGTTAGCAGGTGTACTCATGTACCGATGCGATCATCAAAGTAAACCCAAACCCTAACATATTCTTTGTTTCGTTGATTTGGACCAGCGTTAGTGACACTATGTTTAGTCATAGACAAATGAAGTAAGAAAGTTAGTGTCAAGTAAAACACGTATCAGAGAAGGCGCATAACTTGGTGTCTGAATAATGTTCAGCAACCACATAGTTAGCGGTCAAACTAATGGCTTTCTAATTATCACTCGCGACATTTTGTCACTTCTTGATGGCGTTTCATTTATTAACAATAATATTGGGGTGGGGTTAACGAGTGAAAATTATATTATTATGGGGCACGCCAGAGTGGATGGCTTAGGAAATTTCAACCCTTCGTTGTTCTATACCGTGCACAGACATCGCAAAATACGCAGGCCTCTAGCATTTCTGATCCATCTAAATGCAACCGGAACCGAACCCGCGACCTTCAAGTGGGCAGCTGAGCCCCGCCTCAATGGACGATGACACTTCATCTCTCTATGCAGGGATTCAGTCTCCACGGGCCATTCAGCCTCTGAAAAATGGTGGAGACCGAAATGCCTTTCCATGCAGGATTCCTACCGTTCTCTCGCCTCACTCCCACGTTTCTCCGAGCGGGCAGCGCGTTGCTGCTTGTGCAACGCAAGCTCCGCTACGGTGTGCTTATCGCGACTTCTGGGAGAGTGTGGCCAGGATAATCTCTTGTTTACGGCGGGTACACTGCTGCTTCTAGTGCCTTCCGGGCGAAGGCGCACTGGTAGGAAGACCTTGTTGTTTTCACGCAGTCAACATAAAGGAGGCAAGGGTTATCACGGGAGGGACCACGGCTTGAAAGTCCACCCATATCATTTTTAAAGTGACACTTCACGTAATTCCTTTCTTTTTTAGTGAATTGTTCTTCCGTCAAACGTTGTAGGAATACAATCAATGCACCGAACATTTATTTTACGGGACCTGGAACACCAAGAGGTCTTAGTGCAGGCGCACGCAAAAATAAAACAATACAAATGAACAATACAATACAGACACTCTTCCGAAAAACCAAATAAAAAGAGTTAAACACAGAGAAAAATATCCGCCAAATGGAAAATAATATCAAGACAAAACGAGAATCACGGAAAAAAGTGAAAAATTAAGGGCAATATACACAACTACATAAGAACCTCCCTGAAAAACGATAAAGACTACGTTGGGAAAAACTACGCTAAGACAGTGCAGAGATTAGAGAAAAACAATGACATTGAACTGTGAAAAACTTCAAGATCATGAAAGTTAACACCATAGAAACTTTGTATTCTCACGACGAACAGTAGAGTGTCGAAAGAAGTTGGCAGCTACATGAAATGGTTGATTCTCTCTAGTATATTAATAATAATAATAATAATAATAATAATAATAATAATAATAATAATAATAATAATAACGCCCAACAGGAAGGGTGTAATGCGTCTGAAGAAAACAAGACCATGCTATACAGTATACCTTCCACGTGCATATAAATAAATTATATATATATATATATATATATATATATATATATATATATATATATATATATATATATATAAGGGAAAGAAGTGTATACCTAAGCGCTCGTTTTTCCGTGTTTTGACACAATATTAATGAGATCTAACAGACAGTAATGCCAAAGAATATGTACGGGGGAAGTTATTAGAACCAGTGGAATGTAAATAGGAAGAAAGAAAAGTGGATGAAAAAATACCCAGCCGTGAGCAGGAATCGAACCTACGACCTTCGAATGACGCGTTCGATGCTCTAACCACTGAGCTACCACAGCGGCTACCACAGGCCATTGTGGTAGCTCAAGAGTACTGAACGCTGGGCGAGTTGGTAAATCATGACTACAAAACTGCGCGAAAAATCGACAAGAAACGGAGAAGGCACACACACAAGCGCAGACTAGCAACTGACAGTTTATTGAAAGAAACACTTATATACCTAAAGAAAAAATATGACGTGAAAGATTAGAAGTTGGCAGTGAGATAATCAATCTCTAGTTGGTGCAAAGTCACCGAAGGCCTCGCAACACACGTGTCGCCATACTTGTGTATATAAAAAGCCTCCGCAACTTCTCTCGCTGTCCTATCCCTGTGCCGGGACAACACCCTTGTTTCGTGAAATAAAGGGGAACACTTGCAATCCCTGCAATGTAGGCACAGATTCGACGAAGGGTGGGCCTTCAGCGATGCCCGGTGATCCATTAGTCGGTTGTTCAAACATCTTCCAGTTTGCCCAATATAGCACCTACCACATGATAAGGGGATAAGATACACCGCACCAATTCCACACTCAACAAACGTTTCCCGGTGTTTGACCTCACAAACATACCACTTTTTTTCTTTTCCTTCAGCTTTCCTATCCACCATTGCGGTGTTAATGTCGTTTTTTCGTCCAGGAATAAGTTGGGCCGAGTTTGCGCAATGGTGGATAGGAAAGCTGAAGGAAAAGAAAAAAAGTGGTATGTTTGTGAGGTCAAACACCGGGAAACGTTTGTTGAGTGTGGAATTGGTGCGGTGTATCTTATCCCCTTATCATGTGGTAGGTGCTATATTGGGCAAACTGGAAGATGTTTGAACAACCGACTAATGGATCACCGGGCATCGCTGAAGGCCCACCCTTCGTCGAATCTGTGCCTACATTGCAGGGATTGCAAGTGTTCCCCTTTATTTCACGAAACAAGGGTGTTGTCCCGGCACAGGGATAGGACAGCGAGAGAAGTTGCGGAGGCTTTTTATATACACAAGTATGGCGACACGTGTGTTGCGAGGCCTTCGGTGACTTTGCACCAACTAGAGATTGATTATCTCACTGCCAACTTCTAATCTTTCACGTCATATTTTTTCTTTAGGTATATAAGTGTTTCTTTCAATAAACTGTCAGTTGCTAGTCTGCGCTTGTGTGTGTGCCTTCTCCGTTTCTTGTCGATTTTTCGCGCAGTTTTGTAGTCGTGGTAGCTCAGTGGTTAGAGCATAAATATATATATATATATATATATATATATATATATATATATATAATGTAACAGACTAGAAAAAGGTAGAGAAGAAAAGCAGAGGAGGACGAAGAGTCTTGGCACGATCGCAGTGTGCTGCCGCAAACGAGCATCGTTCACCTCATGTAAATAAAACCATCTTATCACAGCTCGCTGTTACAGTTGCGGTGGACGTGCTGGGTAATCGACACACGAAGACGGAAGGTGAACCACAAGTTCTTCGACGGAGCCGTCGCATTGCTGGACTTCCACCGAATCCATCTGGTCTGGCCATGTCCCACAACGCAAATGAACACCGACCCCTCTCGACTTCTGCTTCTCTTCTCTACCTTTTTCTAGTCTGTTACAATATATATGAAGCACTTGGACGAGTTTAAACAGAAATGGGCAGGACAAGTTTCAGCTACGATTCTTCATAGAACTTCTTCATGTCATGTCCCCCTCAGCTAAGACAATAGATACGAAAACGTACACCACCTGCAGCTGTCTTGCCGCGGCTCCCATTCTGATTCGCCTTCACAGCACCCCGGGGAGAACAGCCAACATTCCTATTCCTGGCAATCTTGCTCCGCAAGAAAACAGTGCGTCGCGTTCCTTAGCTCGAAACACGACCGCGGTTTCGCTTTCACAAAGTGTGTTTGGTATCGCATCCTTCGCGGGGCGGCCAAGTGTGGCCCGCGGCGCGGTGTCGATTAGCGGTCGTCTATACAGCCTTCCTGTTTGACTTCCGTGAAAGCGAAGCCTTCGCGTCAACCTCCTTCGCTGGCAGAAATATTTCTTCAAAGACACGCGTCTTTGTTTACTCTCTGATTTACCCGCCTTTCGCTCTTTGAATTCATTTGAAACGCTATAATCAACGTTCACAACACATGATTCCTGCTCACGGCTGGTTATTTTTTGCCCCGCCGTGGTGGTCACTAGTGGCTAAGGTACTCGGCTGCTGACCCGCAGGGCGCGGGTTCAAATCCCGGCTGCGGCGGCTGCATTTCCGATGGAGGCGGAAATGTTGTAGGCCCGTGTACTCAGATTTGGGTGCACGTTAAAGAACCCCAGGTGGTCGAAATTTCCGGAGCCCTCCACTACGGCGTCTCTCATAATCATATAGTGGTTTTGGGACGTTAAACCCCACATATCAATCAATCAACGTTCACAACACATTAAACTCAGATAGCAAATGTTCCTTTCACTTTTTGAGAAGCTGAGATTAAGCGGATGATCTATATATACTGAATATCACTGTGCTTGTAGCGTGGCGCCTTTTAGTGAGCATTAAGCTGCAGAATAGGCACGATTTGTTTGATCTGTGGGGCTTAACCTCCCAAAACCACCATATGATTATGAGACACGCGTAGTGGAGGGTTCTGGAAATTTCGACCCCCTGGGGTTCTTTAACGTGGACCCAAATTTGAGCACACGGATTTACAACATTTCCGCCTCCATCGGAAATGCATGCCGCCGCAGCCGGGATCCGATCCCGCGACCTGCGGGTCAGCAGCCGAGTACCTTAGCCCCTAGACCAGGCTGTAGAATAGGCATGAACATTGAACGTGGACGGACGTCCACATCAGTCGGAGATGGTATAGTGCCAGTTTTCAGCAGCAATTGTGACGTACAACTGCTCAATTAACAAAAAATAAGGAGCCCTTATTTTATTTATTGTTTTATTTGAATACCCTAAAGGCCTCGAGAGGCATTGCATAGGGAGGGGGGATACTGTTAAAAACAAGGTATACGTCAATTCATATAAAAGGACCGAACACAGCGATCAGACATAACTAGGTAAAAGGTACATTTTACGACAAGGATGTAACACATGGCTCATTTCACATTTCCAGTACATTTCAATTCCAGTAATCCGCATGGCACTAGTTCATCATCGTTTCGCTGGTACACAAGATATAACAACAGGGTAAGATATAGTAGAAGTAGCCATATTACACATCAAGAAATGTACGCAGCACTGATTGGAATGCAGACGGATCATTTATCATCGAGAAAAGGGGCGCGAGTGATGTGTTTGCAAGCTTGACGTACATTTGTGTCCTTATCTCTTGTTTTATTTTTTATTTTTTATTTTTCTCTATAGTATAGCATAGCCTAATGCTCCCTCTGAACTTTTGGCTCCCTCGACGGCTGCATGGAATCGGACCTTCATGCCCGGTCTCAGCAGCGCAACGTTTCAGTCTCTACGCGCAACAATGTCGGCCGTGAGTTCTTCGCGCCCTGGCTGCAATGAAACGTGTCAGTGTGAAATGATAACAGACCAGACCTGCCATGTTAGAAACTGCTGATTGTTGGCAAGCCCAAAATCGAGATAGCATCAAGGAATGATTGCAGACCGGCGCACATATACGAACATGCTCAGTGTGACCGGTACATCATCGAGGGTCGCATCTCAGGGGGCTCGCTGGCGACCAGTTTTTTTTTTTCGCGTAACGACGCCACCACCGAAATTTACTAGTTATGAAACGTTCCACTTAAAAAAATGCATCTATCTGCGAACTTGCGTATATGCATTTTAGTTGGTCCCAAGTGCAGCCACTTTCGTTCAAACGTACTATCGATGGCAATGTTGAGATATTAGCGATGTCCACAAAAGACTGAAAACACAGTGCACGAATACGTATGCTTACGGGTGACTAGAAGCTTTCACCTGAAGTCGTGTAAGAGTTAGTTAAGGGAATAAAAATGGTTTTTTTAGATGCATCCTATAGCTTCTTTCTTCAGATGATTTATGATCGCGATAAACAAACAAAAAAAAAACTCGTTTCTTTACTTAGCCCTGAAGTCGCACAAATTTGTCGAGAATACGCAGTATTTCCCCGTTCGAGCCTTCGTTCAATGCGCTGGTGACTTTTCTTGGAAAACGCTTTACTCAGGAATTATCCTCTTTCAAGTGATGAATGCAGATATCGTGATGCGAAGCAACCTGTTTGGCAACGCAAGTGCAGTGGAATTTGTATTCTGGATACTGAGTTGTATCGTGCTTTCTTTCTTCTTTTTTGTAATTGTCTTTGTTGAGGAAAGTTATATGGCATCTATGCAAACATGCTCAGCACTTCATTGTTCTTTAAACTTCCATTGATAAATAAGAAAACAGTGAGAGGCGTGTAGTGGTGTTCAATGCTTGTGAGCAAAATTTTTTCGGGCGCGTGCGAAATTATTACACAATATTCAGCATACCTCTCGTAGATGGTGACGTCGTGAGTGCAGTGCTCATCGTAGCGTGTTAAGATAAGAACGAAACGGTGTGCCTGTGCTGATACAATGTCGCGTTCTTGCCAGTGGAGAGATAACTGCATGCCGCCGCGTGAAAGGCTTCAATGGAGTTCTAGACGTTTATCTTGTCACGATGAGTCACAAGTACTGGGAGATATATTGAACAACCGGGTAGCTAGCTCTAGGACGATGCGTCAGTCGTGGCTGGCTCTCGAGCCGAGAAGAGACACGCAATTCTTCTTCCTTTCCTCCAGATGGTAGAGCCGCTCTTGCAGTCGACCCACTAAGTGTGGGTGGCATTATCCCCCCCTTTCGAAAAGAAAAAAAAAGTCCCAAAAGGGGGAAAGAAAAGTACATAGCACCACCACGATGTTACGACATAGGCACGTGGAAAAAAAGAAATTGGAAATTCGGATAAAGTAAAAATAGAAATGAACGAGCGTGCCAATATAGGAAAAATCAGTGAACGAAGAAGCAAGTTCACAAAAATAAATAAGTAACACAAAGAACGCTGTACGGCAAGAAAAAAGTTATGAACAACGCGCAATAAATGGTTTCATGCGCAACACATGAACGACATCCGACCTCGGTCGTGTCCTACTCCGTGCCTGCGATGTTGAGTCCGGAACCACTTCATAGTTCACGTCACTGACGCGACGTAACACTTTATAAGGGCCAAAGTACCGGCTCAATAACTTTTCACTAAGGCCACGGTGGCGGACGGGCGTCCACACCCAAACTTGGTCTCCGGGGTTGTAAAATACTTCACTGTGGCGGATGTTATAGCGCCGTGCGTCTGCCTGCTGTTGCTGGCCGATGTGTAGTCGCGCGAGCTGCCGGGCTTCCTCAGCACGCTCTGCGAATTCATCGGCGTCAGTTGTCAACTCGTCTTCGTCTTGACACGGTAGCATAGAGTCCAGCATGGTCTGCACTTCGCGGCCGTAGAGAAGCCGAAATGGCGTGAATCGCGTGGTCTCTTGCACGGCGGTATTATACGCGAAGGTCACGTAAGGTAAGATCCGGTCCCATGTTTTGTGCTGTACGTCGATGTACATTGAGATCATGTCTGCAATGGTCTTATTCAGTCGCTCGGTAAGTCCGTTGGTTTGCGGGTGGTACGCAGTTGTCTTTCGGTGTCTGGTGTTGCTCAGTTTGAAAACCTCGTCCATAAGCTGCGCCGTGAATGCCGTCCCTCTGTCCGTTATTATAGTGGAAGGAGCACCGTGTCGTAACACGATGTGGCGCATGAAAAATTGTGCTACCTCAGAAGCCGTGGCTCGTGGGATCGCCTGCGTCTCAGCGTAGCGTGTCAGATAGTCGGTCGCGACGATCACCCATTTGTTGCTGTCCACAGATAGGGGGAATGGCCCGAGAATGTCCATGCCGACTTGGTCGAACGGCGTGCAGGGTGCTTCAATCGGCTGAAGCAAACCAGCTGGCTTAACAGATGGTTGCTTTCGACGCTGACATTCCCGACAGCTCTTGACGTACTTCTTGACGCTTGCCGAAAGTCCTGGCCAATAATACCTCTCACTCACTCTGGCAAGTGTCCGTGAGTAGCCCAGATGACCGGATGTGGGTTCGTCATGGCAAGCGAAAAGGACGTCGTCTCGCATGTCTCGAGGAACCACCAGGAGGTAGGTACGGTTGTTCGAACGAGCGTTCTTCTTGTACAGCACACCCTCTCGAAGGCAGAATGACGGCAACGAGCGGGATAAATGACGTGGTATGATTGTGTCCTGGCCCTCTAAATGATCGATGATCGGACGAATCTCTGCGTCATCCCGCTGCAGTTTACTCAAGTCTGATGAGCTAATGGCGCCCAGGAAGCCTTCGTCTTCCTCTGCTTCCTGACTGACGACATGGAGGGGTGCGCGTGACAGTGTGTCAGCGTCTTCATGCTTACGGCCGGACTTATGGACGATGGTGACGTCAAATTCCTGCAGCCGCAAGCTCCACCGTGCTAGCCGTCCTGAAGGGTCGCGCAGGCTTGCCAACCAGCAGAGGGCATGGTGGTCCGTCACTACCTTGAAGGGACGACCATAAAGGTACGGGCGAAACTTGGTGATTGCCCACACGACTGCGAGGCACTCTTTCTCCGTAGTGGAATAATTCGCCTCGGCACGGGATAGAGAGCGGCTTGCGTAGGCTATCACCCTTTCGATGTCGTCTTGACGCTGAACGAGCACTGCACCAAGCCCAACGTTACTAGCGTCAGTATGGACCTCCGTGTCAGCATCATCGTCGAAATGAGCGAGAACGGGTGCTGATTGCATGCGCTGTCGCAGTTCATCAAAAGCTGCTTGTTGCTCGTTTTCCCAGACAAACGGCGTGTCGTCCCTTGTGAGACGAGTCAGAGGTTCTGCTATCTGTGAAAAGCCATGAATGAACCGGCGATAGTAGGCGCACAAACCAAGGAAGCGCTGGACGGCTTTCTTATCGACAGGAGCTGGTAATTCGGCAACAGCGGCAAGCTTGTCTGGATCGGGCCGGACTCCTTCAGCGCTAACTACATGTCCAAGAAATTTCAGTTCTTCATAGCCGAAGTGGCACTTCTGTGGCTTTAGAGTGAGGTCCGCTGATCGGATAGCCTCCAGCACGCTGCGCAGGCGCTGTAGGTGCTGCTCGAACGTGGCAGAGAAGACCACCACATCATCAAGGTAGACAAGACAAGTCTGCCACTTGAGCGCTGTGAGGACAGTGTCCATCATTCGCTGGAAAGTTGCCGGCGCTGAACACAAGCCGAAAGGGAGTACTCGAAATTGGTATAGGCCGTCTGGAGTCACGAAGGCTGTCTTTTCGCGGTCTCGCTGATCTACCTCGATTTGCCAGTACCCGCTTTTGAGGTCGAGAGAAGTGAAATAATGGGCACGACGAAGTCTATCCAGCGAATCGTCGATACGCGGTAGCGGGTACACATCCTTTTTGGTCACGTTGTTGAGCTTTCGGTAATCGACGCAGAAGCGTAGCGATCCGTCTTTCTTTTTAACAAGCACGACTGGAGATGACCACGGGCTGTTGGATGGTTCGATAACGCCATCGTCAAGCATCTCGCGAACTTGCGTACGTATCGCTTCACGTTCTTTAGCCGACACGCGGTAGGGGTGCTGGTGTATTGGGCGTGCGTCCTCGTACGTGATGATCCTGTGCTGAGTGATGGACGTCTGGCGGATCTTTGAGCAACTTGCGAAGCAAGACCTGTACTCGAACAAGAGCGCTCGCAGCGCAGTCTGGTTATCGATAGACAGATCAGGATTGATGTCAATGTTGCTCATTGATGTGTCTGCGTTATCCACTATTTCTGACGTGGGACAGTTGGTTACGTTTGCTACTTCGTGGGCAAACGCTATCGAAGTGCCACGGAAAAGGTGTCGATGCTCGTTGCTAAAGTTGGTAACGAGCAATTCAGATCGGCCGTCGCGAACGTGAATTACACTTCTCGCTACACATATGCCTTGCTGCAGGAGGTGTTCTAAATTTGTCTCGGCCACCACATCGCCATCGCTCAAACCACAGCATCTTACGTCGACTAGAACACTGGCTCGGGGAGGAAGCGTCATGCTCTGTTCAGAAATACGGAGTACGTCGACACGCATTCCGTCATCCTGCACGTTGATTGCTCGCTGGGCTGAGAACGTGACGCGGCGCTCTTGCAGATCAATGATAGCTCCATTTTCCTGTAGAAAATCAACTCCCAGAATGACGTCACGGGAGCATTCACGTAGAACAAGGCAGCTTGCTACGAATGTGTACCCTTGAATCTGTACTCTAATTGTGCAGGCACCCAGTGGAGTTACGACATGGCCACCAGCTGTCCGAATCTGCGAGTTATGCCACGGCGTGATTACTTTCTTCAGCTGCGTTGTCAGTTTCCCGCTCAGTATGGAATAGTCTGCGCCGGTGTCCACTAACGCATTAACTACACAACCATCAATTGTTACTGCTATGTCGAGTGAAAGCCGGCTATCCTTTGCAGCAGCAGGTGATGTCGGACCAGTTTCTGTACGGTTCTGCGTCAATAGGAGGTCTTCAGCGCTTCGACGTTCAGCGACCCCGCCCCCAGAGGTCGCTTCGGCTAGTTTTCCCGGCGGGGGCTGGGAGATCGTGCGGTAGAATACCGCTGGGGCATTGATGAAAATCGCCTCGGTGATGGCGAGCGCGACTGGCGCCCGGCAGACGGTGGTTCATGCTGCTGGGAGAGGTAGTTTTGGATGTCGCGTGGTCTCTGACCGTAACGGGGGGGCGGCGAGTACGCAGAGAAGCCGCGAAGCCCAAGACGGCGATAAGGACACTGGCGGTACAAGTGATCAGCTTCTCCGCAATGAAAGCATAGAGGCCGGTGATCGGGTGTGCGCCAGACATCAGACTTCCGAGGATACGAGTGCCGATCGTCGATGTACTGGACCGGTTGTACCGAACGATGGGCAACAGAAGCACCACGGCCAAAGGGCAGGGGCGGTGGCGTGTACGTGCCTTCGTAGTATGGCATGTGCTGCGCTGACTCGAGTGAAACTGCAGGGACAGGATGAACGAACAAGGGCGGCGATGCAGCAGGGCGTTTCAGGGCTTCCGCGTAGGTTGTCTTACGGTGGTATTCAGCAGGAGCTGGCGCAGCTGTGTCAGGAGGCAAGGTGTCCCGGAGGGCCTGGTGCAGCTCATCTTTGATGACGGTTGCAATAGAGCTAACCGTAGGATTAGGTGTTACACCAGCCTTTTGCAACTCCTCACGTACGATATTACGGATGAGTTCACGTAAGGAGTCATTGCTGGTCCCAGCGGCGGCGAAAATGTCAGCAGAGGACATGCCTCTGACTTGCCTGTCGTATTGGTTTGATCGCTGCTGTAGCATTTTTTCCATTGTCACGGCTTCAGACAAGAACTCCGCGACCGTCTTCGGAGGGCTTCGCACGAGGCCGGCGAAAAGCTGGTCCTTGACACCACGCATCAAGTGACGCAACTTCTTGTCCTCCGTCATTCTTGAATCTGCCCGTCGGAAGAGACGCGTCATGTCTTCGACGTACGCGGTCACAGTTTCGTTTGGCGACTGGACGCGGGCAAGAATAGCTCGTTCAGCTCTTTCTTGGCGGTCAGCACTGGCATATGTCTGCAGAAGTCTACGAGAGAATTCTGGCCACGTCGTCAGCTGCTCCTCTCGATTTTGATACCACGTGCGAGCCCCGTCTTCGAGATAGAAGTAGACACGACCCAGTTTCGCCGCGTTGTCCCACTGATTCAAGTTGGCTACGCGCTCGAAGTCCGCCAACCAGTCCTCAACGTCTTCGCTCTCCGTACCATGGAACGTCGTCGGTGCCCGTGGGCTTTCCAACGTATATCGGTTCGACGACGTGCTTCCCGTGCCGGTTGGCAAGGTTTGTACCGAAGTGCTCGTCATGTTTGTTGACGTGGTGGTAGCAGTATCGTTGACTTCCGGAGGCAATCCCCTGATTCGGCGGCTCGTCCGATGCACGGGAGTATTGACTGGCACTGGACTCGTATTACGGCTTCCTGGGGGGGTCTGCAGCATCCGTGAGACTACCCAGCACCTTCCACCAGTTTGTCACGATGAGTCACAAGTACTGGGAGATATATTGAACAACCGGGTAGCTAGCTCTAGGACGATGCGTCAGTCGTGGCTGGCTCTCGAGCCGAGAAGAGACACGCAATTCTTCTTCCTTTCCTCCAGATGGTAGAGCCGCTCTTGCAGTCGACCCACTACGTGTGGGTGGCAATCTGTTGCGTGGCTTGGTCAGCAGTATTGCAGCCTTCTCGAGTGAGTGAGTTATGTTTCACTGAATTTTTAAAGACTGATTTGCATTGTATTTGACCAAGCCAGCAAAATCTACGTCTGAAATGTTTTCCGGCCAAGTCTTATCATACGTTTTGCGAGAATCTGCATCATTGTTGAATCAGTTAAGAGAATCGTGAGGGATATTTTTGTTTGTTTGACAAAACGTTGATGAAAACCAGCAGTTGATGAAGCCATAGAGGGTATTTGGTCGTCAATTATACCGTTTAGAGTGTGACCGTTATATGTATGTGAAGAAAGTGAAGTGGACTAAAAGACGACTTGCCGCAGTCTGAGCCTGCAACCTTCGGATCAGAAGGTTGCATGTTTTGACTTACCATGGCTGCAGGAAATTGTATTTTCGTCTAGTTTACTTCCTTCGTATGTACCATCATTACTACAACACATTTAGAACAGAGTAGTTAACAACTCCAATACATTAGATGGCTTGAATAACTGCTGCTTTTAATTGGCGTTATTGAACATCTTTTCTTATACATGAAATGGTCATGTTTTGTTTACTTGGTTTCATGTACATGAAATAATAAAATATTTTTTTATAATTTTAATTTATGTGCAGGCTACACACAATGGAGTCTTTCTTCGCGAGCACCTTTTGTTCCCGTAGCCGATCTGGTGCCTCTTACGAGACCACTGTGACAACATATTCGTTTTGCGCACAAATCAATAAGGTAATGTTTTCTTCTGGTAGGCCTGAGCACTAGAGGCAAACCGCATGCCACAATAACTGTACATTAGTTTTGTTCCAACCTCGTTTATATTGTGCTGTTTACTGTACACGTGAATCGCAGGTGACTGCATGATAGTACTATCTTGAGTATTCACACAAACAATGATATAGCTTGGACTCGAGAGCATTCTGCGCCACCAAGATTCTATACATGGACATGTGCCTCAAAGGTCCAGAAGACAATAAAAGCGCTACCTAAGTACCTAGTGCCAACCGATCTGTGCGACAGCCTATTTCATGTGCTGCCTAATAATGTGTGCCGCGTGGTTCTGTCCATGCCTATCTTTTATGCTGTCCCTCTTTTCCCCCTTTTATCTTTCTCTCCCAGTGCAGGGCAGCACGCTAGACGCGCACCTTCGGGCCTTCCTTTCTTTCTTTATACAAGCATATATGCAAACTAAGTATTTGTTTACTTCAGTTTGTTTTCTCTTGCATTTCGTTCGTGGTTTGTGTGTTTCCTAAAACCCGTGATTATTTCCGGTGCCATGGGTCTGTCTTGTGCGACCATTCGTTTGTTTCAAACAAACGAACGAATATGATATCCTGAATGCATTTGCTATGCTCTTTTCGACGGAGAAAGAAGCACAAAAAGATATCAGACATTGTTTCAACGTTTCCGCTCTGATTTTAAAATAAGCCAACATTGACACGTGTCAAGGTTCATGTTGGCAAGCGACTATGGTGTGCATGATGAATACGAACAACAGGCTCAACTGTGCCCTTCACGGCGCAGTGGTTTTGAGAAAAGCATGCAGGGTACAGACATCGTTGCTGAGCACAAGTGGCCACAAAAAAAAAAAAACGGCCAGACCATAATGCCCAGAAGATCGACTCTTTTAGCGAAAGAAGCCAAGCAGTGAATTGGACAGTGAACGTGCCGCAAGGTGTTGCGCCACGCAGTCATTGCGTGCTTCGCTGTACCCAACCGCCACTGGTCTAGTGAAGAGATTTCTCGCCAGTGTTCTTCGTTTCTCTGTCAGGTCAGTGAGGGTCAAAGATGCTCTCTAGAGAGATTCGGGGTCTCCAACACTGGAGCGAGCGTTCTGAATTTAGCACTGCTTTTTACCACGCACTGCACTGGCGTAACCACATCTTTGATTTCGTTCTTGATTGTTTCTTTCTTTTTTTAAAGGCCAAAACCTTATATTCCTCGTCAAAACCAAAATGGAAGCAAGACTCAACGTCGTCAAGACCGCTTCAGCAGCGGAGCTGCAGTGGTATCGTATTGCTATTTCACTGCTTGACTTCGTTCGTAGCGTTTAGTTGACCGGAGGGGAGCAGTGGAGCTTAGCCGATTTCATTGGCACGGACGCGCTAGGTGCTGCGTTACACTCGACAGAGATTAACCGTGACCTTACCACTGTAAGGCAGTGCCAATGAATACAAAACCATTCTCTGTAACGCTGGGATGGAAACTGAATATATTAAAGCCTTCAAATTAGGAATAAATAAAATGAACAGACTGACACACCGTATAATTTATAAAATGGTGAAACACTCATCTAATAAATCGCCCTACGTAAATATCTGCTCAATAATAAACATCGTAACTAACATCTCGGACTATATCTACGCCTAATCGGGCAAACAACAACGCCACGTGAGCATCTGCTATAAGATGCCCCTTCTGCGTTACAGCAATACTTTCAGACCTTTTACAAAACTTTATCTCAGCTGCTACTGAAAAACTTTTGGGGTAGAGAAATTTTGTTGAAACGCACAAAGATATCGAGGTATAAATGAATGAGCTCGTGGTCTCACTTATGTTTACTTACTAGAGTACATGATCACAAGTGTCAGTGCTAAAGACTAAAAGAATGACAATGGATTACAGGTGCTATACTATACTGTCTTTTCGAGGCTCCCTTCATGTTCTTTTATGACGTGTTGGTGTGAAGAGGACGCAGATTGAGGTTGAGAGCAACTCGGCTACTCTATTTCTCTTTGTTCTAGATAAATAAACAAATGAATAAATAGAATGGCGCTAACATGAATTGACCAAAAAACGAAAGAAATAAAGAAAATAACCTTGCCACTGTATGATTCAAAGGCAGCTTTTGAAAGTGCCTATTGGAATTAATGAACCTTCCAGCGACCATGCTCAGCGCTGTTATAATATGTGTGGATTCACGCAGGAACAGGGAGTTCATAGAAGCAGAGGCAACTTGATTGATATGTGGGGTTTAACGTCCCAAAACCACTATATGATTATGAGAGACGCCGTAGTGAAGGGCTCCGGAAATTTCGACCACCTGGGGTTCTTTAACGTGCACCCAAATCTGAGTACACGGGCCTACAACATTTCCGCCTCCATCGGAATTGCAGCCGCTGCAGCCGGGATTCGAACCCGCGACGTGCGGGTCAGCAGCCGAGTACCTTAGCCACTAGACCACCGCGGCGGGGCATCAGCAGAGGCAACTTGAAGTCACGTTCAAGCCCAGATGTCTCCAAATTAACTCTCGGCTTCGATTCACAAAGTTCACTTTCACTTGTAACACATTTGTGAACAAGGAGCATTTTGCCCAGATATCGAGGCTTAGCGAATCTCTAAGCAGCAGTTGTTCGACGCGAAGTATGGCTACGCAGAATCGGGCATTCACGCGTAGACCTCCTATCAACCTTGAAACAGCCTTCTGCATTCGCGTATTCGTGGAATATGAAGCTTTTACTTTTCTATCGCGAGCGCTATCTCATGCTTTTCATTGCGTTAGTATGCCACTTAGTTAAAATAACGGAAGGAATAGAAACGTTCATCTGTCGTTTGAAAGTGTTAAGCAGTTGCTGGGGGAAATAATTGGATAACGCGCCAGGTCTACCATCAGCTCAAAACGTGGTGAATTAAATTACCAAAGCCGTGAGACTTCGCATCGTATAGGCACAGAGAACTCAAGCGATCTATGGCGCCCCAAGGAAGCGCCGTGAAAAGTCCTTCCTATGGGTCGTGCACCTTTGTTCGAGACGAACATTAATCCTAAATTATGGCTGTGCCCTTTCACAAAACGTATCAGGCCGATAATGTTCAGGTGTATAAAATAATGCTGATTTTTATTATCAGTTTTCCCTCTTGAGAACTGACAAGAATGCTAATTTTAGTTCACACTTATTTACTGATATTTGGACATACACACTTGGGCAAAACCATTCAGTAAAAGGGAATCACTTTAAGCTAAACAGCTTTTAGGCATTGCATCGATTAATCGACAAACGAACATACCTAGAAATAAGTTAACGTATCGCTATAATGTTCCAGTTACTTATTGATGCAGATGGCGTTCTAAGAGATGTTCCTACTCGTGGCAACACTCTAATAGCCCGATACATAATGTCTTTATGACACTAGAAAAAAAAAGCCCAACAGAAGCTAAGCATTGAAATGCACAGCGTATAAGGGCTGAGAAGAAGCCGAAGCTTATCATCACTCGGGTTCACAGTATCTAGGAAGAGCGGCCCCTCAACTACCAGCTGCCGGAGAGCTCACCTGCTGCTGCTGATAGGGCATCGCCTGCTGCGGATAGCCGCTTCCCGCCCGACGGCTGTCTTGAGCGGCGTCTGACGGCGGCGGCCGGCGCGGGTCCCCAGGCGCCGCCGCCGCCGATAGCGCCCCGGCCCACAAGAAATCACGTCCTCTCGTCATTCGACGACACCTCCTCCGAAGCAGTGGGCTTGGCCCGTGACGACGTTAGCACCCGGGAAGTGTGCAAACACGCTTGCCTGCAACCTTGCATGGTTAGATGATGATGATAAAATGTATTGGTATTCCCTTCTGAGTGGGGTGGACACTAGTAGTCACATTTTTATTGGCACCAGTAGGCATTTTTGCTTAAGTTAAATAAGACGGCACAATTCTGTTGTAAAGTGTGAGTCGCAGCGTCCCCCCCCCCCCCCACTTCTTCATTACGTCAATACGTCAGGCAGACTGCACCCCGTTCCTATTATGTCAACGCGTAGCGCTGACTTTATTTCGGGGGGGGGGGGGGGGGGGTGCACACATCTATGCATCTTGGCTATCTGATGGGACAGACGCATTCTTTCAGGAGTACACTGGAAGATACCCACGTATCTCGCGCATTACAAATGGAAGCGCGAGTGGTCGCTTTGTTCGGATGCGCCGAGCTACGACGTCGCGATGGTTTGTGGCTCCGTCAGTCAGACGTGAAGCTGCGTACGAAAAGAGCTTCCGGGAAAGCTACGTCACCTCCGCGGCTTCCTGAAAACTTACGCAATTGTTGACGCTGCGAATCGTGCGTATCAGTGGAAAGTGTACGCACCGGGAAACGCCTGATGAAAAGCTGCAAGTGACGGGCCTTGGAACTGCACGTGATTTTTGTCACGCCCACATTTTTTTAAAAGGTTAAAAGCGAAGGCGGCTCTGCAAAGCAACACTTGTAAGACGCAAATCACTGTCCCTTTCTACCAAGAAACTCAGCATCGTCTAACCTCTGTCAGATCTATCGACTGAGATTCAGAAGTATTCCACAGAGTTGTATTCCTTCCTCCAAGACATATGCAGCGTTTATTATTATTATTATTATTATTATTATTATTATTATTATTATTATTATTATTATTATTATTATATCTCTTCTGTTTAGGTAGTATTGCTTCCGCTAACGTGATTCTCGCTTGTTATTGTGTTTATATGTAGCGTAAATGAGTTATATGTATTCTTTCTCTGACTGTTTACATGAAAAGCTTTTCAATATATAGGTCATCTCTCGTCTGCCGATGTGCCGGGCCAAGTCCTCCAAGCCACTGCCTGGCTTTGACAGGCCTGTTATTTGTTTTGTAAAACTCGAGATGACAATAAATAATAATAATAATAATAATAATAATAATAATAATAATAATAATAATAATAATAATAATAATAATAATAATAATAATAATAATAATAATAATAATAATGGTAGTAGTAGTAGTAGCAGTAGTAGTAGTAGTAGTAGTAGTAGTAGTAGTAGTAGTAGTAGTAGTAGTAGTAGTAGTAGTAGTAGTAGTGCGCTTGCCATGGTTTGCACTCACAAATTATACAAGAACAGAGAGAGAATAGCGGGAAACAGGCTGACAAGTGCCCCCTACAGGGGCGTATGCCCGCTCCTTTGGAAAGGAGGAAACATAAAGGAAACGAAATTATTTGTAAAACAAAACGAAAGCAAACACGGAGGAGGCACAAATAAGTAGTCACATGCAAACATGTCTATAAGCGCGAAGCCAAATCTGTTTTTGTTTATGAAAGTTCGAGCTCGATGGGCCTGATCAGTCCGAACAGAACATTCTCTCGAAAAAATTCGGTGAGACACACATTCCGTAGCGATGTCTGAGCTGATAATGTTGAATAATTGTCTCCCTAGTATTTCAAGCTAATCTTGCTTGCCGTGCCATTAAGCACACCCAGAAACAGTTTAATGGCATTCTTGCACAATCTGCCGTGTTTCAAGAATGCATTTTAATCTCACTGGCGTCCGGCATTACTTTTCTTTATTGGATGCGTACCTCGAGCTGTGTACGTTCGATAACAAAACGTTATTGCATTCAGTAATGTTTACCAGCGTGCACGGTAGTGGTTAAATACAGCACCGCATATGAGCTTAGCCATGCGAGCAGATGTCACGGGCAGCAGCTGCTGAAGTACAGTCACTTGTCGTACTCAAATAATATTTCAGCTAATAATAGAAAAAACTCGCAAAACTACGTAATATAAGGTTTGGTAGTCCTGGGCGGACTCAGAAACGACACTTCAATGCACCCGTACACATGACTTGGCAACCAAAGCAACATGACCAAACAAAAACTTTGATGACCAGCCTTAATCTGTGAAGCATTACGCTTTGTTCAGTAATGGTTGCCAGGTTTCTTCCCCTGCAAGCGGCAAGCTCATGGGAACTTGTGCTTTGTAATGAGGACATAGCACAGCTTGTTCTCTCATGTGCAAAGTCTCATGAGTCAGGAGAAATTTTTCCAAAGATCTCCACTCGAGAATACATAGAACGCGCTGTGAAAGACGGGGTTACCACAGTTTTTTTTTTCTGTGTGTGTGTGTGTGTGTGTGCCGTTTAGTTTGAACAGGTGAGAACTGTGCATTAACCTCATTGCGCCGTGCGTACGTCGAATGAGAACTTATTGCTGGGAGAGTTGAGGATTGTATAACGTGTGATTTTAGCGTTAAAAAGGATCAACACAAGTGAAAGGCACGACAGCGCCTGTCCTGCCCCCCTCCCCCCCAACAGAGTTTGTGTTTTTCAGCGCTAAAATCACCATGTTATACATATACGTTTACTTTGGTTTGAACTTATGAGCACTGCGTGTAAAGCTTATAGCGTGCATGCACACTTTGGAATTTGACAGACCGTTCTAAGTAAGCTTTAGTAAATTACCGTAAATCTTAAAAGGTGTTGTGTTGGCAAGTATTGCACTGTTAAAAATAAGTTAGTAAAAAACTCGTAACCACGAGCAAAATGTTAGTAACAGCAACTGGTACTAACCTTCTTGGGTCATTACTAACCTTTAAGGAGCTACATTTTCGATGGCGGCGAAAATCATCATCATCATCATCATCATCATCATCAGCCTGACTACGTCCACTGCAGGACAAAGGCCTCTCCCATGTTCCGCCAGTTAACCCGGTCCTGTGCTTGCTGCTGCCAATTTATACCCGCAAACTTCTTAATCTCATCTGCCCACCTAACCTTCTGTCTCCCCCTAACCCGCTTCCCTTCTCTGGGAATCCAGTTAGTTACCCTTAACGACCAGCGGTTATCCTGTCTACGCACTACATGCCCGGCCCATGTCCATTTCCTCTTCTTTATTTCAACTACGATATCCTTAACCCCCGTTTGTCCCCTAATCCACTCTGCTCTCTTCTTGTCTCTTAAGGTTACACCTACCATTTTTCTTTCCATTGCTCGCTACGTCGTCCTCAATTTAAGCTGAACCCTCTTTGTAAGTCTCCAGGTTTCTGCTCCGTAGCTAAGTACCGGTAAGATACAGCTGTTATATACCTTGCTCTTGAGGGATAGTGGCATATCTACCTGTCATAATTTGAGAGTGCTTGCCGAATGTGCTCCACCCCATTCTTATTCTTCTAGTTACTTCCATCTCGTGGTTCGGCTCTGCGGTTATTACCTGCCCTAAGTAGACATAGTCTTTTACAACTTCAAGTGCACTATTACCTATCTCGAAGCGCTGCTCCTTTCCGAGGTTGTTGTACAGTACTTTCGCTTTCTGCAGATTAATTTTAAGACCCACCTTTCTGCTCTCCTTGTCAAACTCTGTAATCATGAGTTGCAATTCGTCCCCTGAGTTACTCAGCAAAGCAATGTAATCGGCGAAGCGCAGGTTACTGAGGTATTCTCCATTAACTCTTATCCTTAAATGTTCCCACTCTAGGCTTCTGAAGACCTCCTGTAAGCACGCGGTAAATAGCATTGGGGAGATTGTGTCCCCCTGCCTTACAGCCTTCTTGATTGGTATTCTGTTGCTTTCTTTATGAAACACTATGGTAGCAGTTGATCCCCTGTACATTTCTTCCAGAATATTTATATATACTTCATCCATGCACTGATTCCACAGTGTCTGCATGACGGCTGATATTTCTACTCAATCAATGGCGGCGAAAATGCTGCAGGCCATTGTGCTCAGATTTGGACGCACGTTAAAGAACCCCAGGTGGTCGAAATTTCCGGAGCCCTTCACTACGGTGTCTCTAATAATGATATGGTGGTTTTGGGAAGTTATACTCCACATATCAATCAAATCATCAATCTTTTACGAGCATTTTACTGCCTATGTTAGCAAACGCTTGAAGGTTGCAATGGTTACTACCTTTTGCGCACTGTTGGTAACTTTTTGTCATGCATGTATTTAATGAACTTGTTAAACAAATTTTAAAGGTTATTACCACGAGCGTCTAACAACCTATTGAGTAGCGCGGGGATGCATTCAAGTTCATCGGGGCATTATATGCAAGCTTACTACGCAGTCTTATGTCTTGAGTATTAGGCCGTGTTGAGTCAGCATTAGGCAATATAGACATCACTCATTGTATTTCTTAATATGTTTGATAAAAGTCCTACGCTCCATTACTTCGCTCACCTAAAAAACTCTACGTTGTACAAATGAAGGCGACTAACCTAAGATATACACCCTACTGCATAGGCGCCCACCAGCACCAGCTGCGTTCCTCAAAGTTAGGGCTACAAAATACTCTTGAATCCGTTTACGGACTGTGTCTCTCGCGCGGACTTGTATATGTGTGCTGTTCTTTTTCGAAATTATGTGCATAATTACTGAGTTATATATGAAAATTTTCATGCTCGCGAATAGGACCATTATAAAACGGGTGATTTGTGACAGAAAATGATCGCGTCTAGTACATTTTTTTGTAAGCAACCGTTACTACCTACGTTAGTAAACATAACTAACTGTGATAGTAATGGTGGAGGTAGTAACGGATACATCACCCCCGTTATTCACCTCACTTATTAACCGGTTAGTAACATATGTGACAAGCACTTTTGTAAACCAAACTTAGTAACTACAACAACCTTTTTTTTTAAGTGTACTTCGCACTCCTCGTTTGACGAAGCGTCCGTGCGAAGCGTCCGTGCGTTTGGCCTTCCCTAAGTTCATCCCTCCGTTCGTCCGTGTACCCGTCCGTCCGCACCTCGTAATCCTGCCGACGAGCACGAGTCGCAGCGGCCTTTCGCACCCGGCGCTCCTCGTCGTCCACGGTCTGTCAAGCCGCATGATTTGGCAAGCGCTGTCATACAGCGACGATCCAGGAGAATGAGAGATAACTGGCGCCCCGGCGCAGCAGCCAATCAGAGAGCAGGAGCACCGCCGACGCCATCTAACGTACCTTCACCCAACCGCCATGTTGTGCACCTGTCTATGTGACAGCGCCCTCTCGGGAGACTAGAAATGGAATGCGTACAGCATCATCTAGTATATCATTAGCCAACTGCAGTTTGCAAGCATCTCTATGGGACAGCGTCATCTATTGTATGAGAACGGAGACGCTACGGGTACAGAGGGTGGTCGAAGATCGACGCCGCTCAAGCACCGGTCATGTGTCGCCATAAGCAGTATCACCCTTGAGAACGACTGCTCGTGCTGGACGACCATTCACTGGCCACCCCAGATACGTAGGCACTGGATCACGCGTTCGGAATTTAGTGAAGGACATGTTTACTTGGCTTTCGCTTTACGTTAAAGGCAACGCTTCAAGAATAATAAGAACTAATCAACAATTAACCATTCCCGAACCACATGCAATTACGCATCATTCACACGATACCCCCCCCCCCCCCCCTTTGCGACTAATTTACTCGAGTTCCCCCCGTGGGAAGAAGAAGGTGGAATTTTTCTCTTTCTTTTTTTACAAGCACAGGAATGCAAGCATGTGATGACGCAGATCAATAATGACTAAGTGTAAAGCAAACGATGTTTTCAAGCTCTTGTTTATACTTGGTAGCGCCGTGGGTTTATGGAAAATACGTGTACATACATACATAAAGTATGTAACCAAATGTAAATTTATTTCCCCGCCCAGTCGTCTTAGGCCATTTAAGGAGGATTTACGAAAATGCTGGAGTGGACGATATGTCAGGAAAGTGAATATAAGAGCCTGCCATCTTACCGGTGCCGGGAAAAATACCTTTTTAATGTGGGTAATTTTTTTTTACCCATATAGTACTCGACGTGTGCCAATGTGTTACAGCTTCCCTTGAGAAGCCTCAACATCCAGGCCCATTTTAGTAGAGATCAACATCAATATTCTTCTCGATATGCTATTTTCACCGGAAGCAACCTCTTACCTTATAGTTGGCCTATGTCTAAGCTGAAGTCTGGTATGAGCTTTAAACATACACCCATTCAAGATAAGCCAGATAATTAGGATTCAGCTATAGCTACCAACATTCATTTAACATCATCTATATTAGTGGTGCTTACACTAGAGCGTAGCTGCACCTTTTCCAGAGATGTACAAACCCCCTTGGAAACGACATACTTTTTTAAACGGCTCTACCCTAACCTGACGTAGTAGGTCTAAATTTTACAGGGAAGACATTACTGATTTTGGCTCGGCGTGTTATTAGACGAAAGCCCGGATAAGTAAATATTCGCCCTGATACTTTAATGCGGCAGCCATGAGAATCATGTAATTGTTTATGTCCATAAATATAATCAATCTCCTACCACAAGGCTTCGTGCCTTCCCTACGAATTAACGCTAATCTAGAACTCCGTTGCAGAGACCACAGAGCCAAACAAAACAAAACGAACCAAACCTCCTTTCGTTTTTTTGGAACCTGTGACGCCATCTACCCTGGTCAAGCGCAAGTAATATTCTGCTATCTGGCGCAGTTGCTACAGATGTCACTAGCTTTTTCATTGCTTTAGCGTTCCTCGGTGCGCGTGTTTTTGAAGGTTCTGTCGTTATTTGAGAGGGTCTGTAGGGCTTCTCAGCAACATCTTTGATCATTGCGTTTATATTTAGAAGTGTGAAAAGCTGTTGCAGTGTTCAGATAACACACGCGTGTACTCCATACTCTCTGGACCTTTCAGTAGTGTGTGTTTATTATACGCAGTACAACTACACTTATGCCAATTCGGTCAGCCTATTCGCGAAGTTGCAATAGGAAGATTTGAGGGGTGTATATGAATACCAGAGGCGATGCCAGCAGGGAGCCGGCCGCTTCTCAATTTTAACATTAAACTACGCCCCCTTCTCTTCAGGAGCAAAAATGGGGTGAGGTGGAGGAGAGAGAGAGAGCATAGGTCAACGACATACTTAAAGTCCTCGTAACCAAGTATTAAGAGTAAATATTTTTCTCTAAGAATAAGTGAATTACTGGAATAGTTATGAGAATAACAATAAACCAGATTCTAGGCAATGCAGCCTTTTTCGTTTCTTGTTTTCCTATTACCCCATTTTGGTACATGAACTAGTGAATGAATATTGAGGGGCTGCCATCACCCTCTGTAAAGTCGTTTGCGCCTCCTGTCGCACAAGTACCTCACGGACAGGCCGCATTTAGGTTTAATCACCAAGAGGTAAGTGGCCCAGTGCTCGCACGAGCGTCATCATGATTAGCTCTGTATCGCTTGCCGCGGTAGAGTGAACTAGAGGCATCTAGTGCACTGTAGCCGCGGTGGCGAGGCGTGGTGGGCGCACGGAAAAAAGAAGCGAATCTCCTTGGCGTTTGCCAACTGCAGAGCACTTCTGCATCTCGTGTCCAAAGTTTTCAACCTAAAGAAATATATCTCTGGAAATGCGCCGTGCATTATTTCATTGAGCAGTCGAAGACATTTACTCATTAACCTCAATAGCAAAAGGTTCATAGTGAACTAATGTATGCTAAAGGATTCTCTTTGATATCAGTCATGTGCTGCTTTGCTATTTCAGTAGGAACGAATTCATCCAATTTTTTCTCAACAATAATAAAAAAATCAAATTTTGTGTTAATATTCTTCTCACTATATATATATATATATATATATATATATATATATATATAAAGGAACAAGTGTATATTCTTTCCATGTTGTACACAATATTATTAGATGCACATCCAATATTTTGGATATGCACAGTTTGGTTTCGTGCTCAGTGTTCAGTGTTTTTTGTTTGTTTCTTTAGTTCTCTTTCACTCTCGCAAACATATTTCAAGGTGAGAGGGACGCGGCAGCAACAAAGTTTGAACGTCTATGTCAGTATAACTCATCCCCTGACGAAGGGAGGACCGCTCCCGAAACTGTTGGGAAATAAATATATTTATCCTTGTTGACAACGCTCGCGTTGTGCTATATCCCAGACCTTCACGAAGGCTAACTGGCCCATTGAATTATTACTCCCAGCGTATATATATATATATATATATATATATATATATATATATATATATATATATATATATATATATATATATATATATATATATATATATATAATATATATATATATATATATATATATATATATATATATATATATATAAAGAACACAAGCGAGTACACGTACGAAAGAGCAATACTTTTATGCCAACGTTTCAGCCGTGGCACGGCCTTCGTCAGGGAATAAAGAGTAGACAAGCAGATGCCCCTTATAAGGGCCGTTGAAATCACACAATTGATCAGAATAGTGATTAGAAAGTGCGAAAGCAATACCAAAACAACATTGTCAGTATAATTTGATACGAGTATTGAGCAACAATATCGCTGTGGATAACTCAAGATATGAGCGCATAGCTTCAGCGTAGGGCAAATTTTTATGCGTAGGGCAAATTTTTAAAGCAATAAAGCACTTCATAAGCCAAGCGAATATCATGAGCACATGTCACGCACACTGTAAGATACCCGAGGGACAGTAAACAAAATTCAACTGGTAACTGAAGCGTCAAGTTTGATGCCAAACTACTGCATGCGCACATATAATAAATGGAAGCACACACAAAAAATATATATAATCAAACAAATGAGAGAAGAAACGATGGCATGGGTTGGGGGGCATTTAACGCATTCCTGTGATGGACAATGCTACATAGAAAGGAAAGTAACGCGTCCAACGCTTTCGTTGATGCCTGAGTGCAAAGTGTTGAACTTGTTAATGAGATAGGACTCGCGAACTTCTCGGTCATGATGAGTTTTAAACCCGGATTGTAATATTGTGGCTTTAATGTTTTCGAAAGAGTGCCCTGGCATCTGGACATGTTTTGACAGTGGAAGATGAGGAAGGTTAGAAGCATGGGCTCTGTGGTTGTTAAAACGTAACCTGAATGATGTTTCGGTATGCCCAATGTATTGCATGCGGCAAGTGGAGCACTCAAGCATGTAGATAACATTAGCGCTGTCGCAAGTGAAGTCTCCGTTGATTTTTAAGGAAAAGTTTGATGCGGTGCTAGTTGCGGTATGAGTACTTGACATGTGCGGGCAAACCTTGCAGCGGGGCTTATTGCAAGGATGGCAACCACTGTAGTTGGACCGATTAATTATTTTCGATGATGTTAATGTATCATGCAGGTTGCGTGATCTGCGGTAAACTACCCTCGATGGTTCCGTAAAAATGTCTTTTAAGTGATCACTTTGTTGCAAGATATTGTGGTGTTTTCTTAGAATATTGGCCACATTAGGCACCGAAGCTGAGTGCGTAAGGATGAGGTTAACACTGTTACGTGAAGTGTTTGCAGATCGTTTGTTGCTTGTGAGCAACTCTTTACGGTCAATGTTGTTAGCCTTCTTGACGGCGTCGTCTATGATTCCCGATGGGTATCCTTGCCTCGTAAGAGCACCTCGTAGGTCTTCGCAGTTGCGAGCGAAATCATTGTTATCAGAGCAGATGCGTTTAAAGCGAATGACCTGACTATATGGAATACTGGTTTTGCAGTGTTTTGTGTGACTACTATGGAAGTGAAGATACTGATGTCTATCGGTTGGTTTCCTATATAGTTTGGTCGTCAATTTTCGATTGCACAGTGTCACTGTGACGTCAAGAAAGTTGACACTGGTGTCCGAGTATGAGTGCGAGAATGATATATTTGGATGGGCATTATTATAATCGCTGATGAAAGAAAGAAGCTGGGATTCACCATGATGCCATACTAAAAAAATGTCATCGATAAAACGCTTGTAATAAAAGGCTTCAAATCGCGGCTGGCAAGAAAATCGCGTTCTAGAGAGCCCATAAAAATATTTGCGTAATTTGGGCCTATTCGTGTGCCCATGGAAGTGCCGCTAACTTGAATGAAGTGTTGTCCGTTGAACTCGAAATTGTTTAGTTCGAGAATTAATTTGAGAAGCGTAGCTAGTGTAGAGGAGTCTATCGATTTGTCGAGGTCAGACTCGTTATACGCTTTTACAACAGCACGGATACCATCAGAATGGGGAATGTTGGTGTACAAAGAACAAACATCGAGGATCACCAAAAATGACCCATCAGGAATGTCTAAATCAATGATATCATTTAAAAAGTGATTGGTGTCTTTAATGTACGAGGGAAGTGAAACCGGAATAGAAGAAATGAGGGTATCAACGTAGCGTGACAAATTTTCTGTCACCGTACCTATACCAGACACAATCGGTCTACCGGGAATGTTTTCTTTGTGAATTTTGGGTAGGGTGTAGAACCTACCAGCCACCGGGCTTAGTGGAATCAGCGTACGTAATGCAGACTGAGCGATTTTGTTTTCTTTTACAAGATCTGTAACAGCATCACTGACAATGCGTTTAAATTCCGCTGTCGGGTCGTCATTTAGACGCCTGTAGTATGTGGTGTCATCAAGTTGTCTCTGGGCTTCACCAATATAGCTGTCAGCATTCAATACCACTACTGCACCACCTTTATCTGCTGGCTTAATTACTATATCATTGCGGCTAGCCAATGCTTTGATAGCCTGAGCCTCTTTAAAGGTGACGTTATGGCGGAAGGGAAAACGTGTTTTGTACGCTTGAAGTACATCATCCTGTACAGCTCGTATATATAAATCGAGGCATTTATCCCGTTGAGTGGGTGGTGTCCAGTGTTTACCAGATGGTAACGCGGAGTTGGTTTGTTCACTTGGTTGGCGGTTGAAAAAGTACTCGCGCAATCGCATGTTTCTTTCAAAGTTATGAAGATCGGCAATGAGCGTGAATTCATTGTAGCCGCCAGTTGCGGGACAAAAGTTTAAACCTAGCGACAAAACCTTAGATTCTTCAAGACTTAATTGATGACTAGATAAATTCACTATATTAGTAAGTTGCCCGGTATGCTTAGCAGGGTCGGAAACACTTCCATGCGCTTCGGAATACAAAGCAACGGGTATGTTATCCCGAACCATTTTCCTCCGCTTGACATGGTTAATTTCATTCAGCTTTTTCTGCCTGTACAAGTGGAGCTCCTTGTTTTCTTCACTGCTTAGGACATGTGTGGCACGCAGCTGTTTCTCCTTATTAGCTAGAACCTTCGCGGACGATTCATAATGCTTTGAAATGATCTCGGTCAATTCAATAGAAGCTCGTGCTAGCGTGTTGTTCCATTTAGTCAAATGTACACTCGACATTTCAGAAACCGCAGGTTTCAAGGACAGGCATAAGCCTTTAGGCGCAGTGGAAGTAGCAACATACATTTTCATAGTAGATGCATGCAATTCACAGCGCGTACGCTTCTCAATAACTTTACGAATTTTCATGAAATGAACGGATGCATTTAGATAAGCACTCTTACCGAACCTGGTGGTTCCTAGTCAGTTCATTTCATGGGATGGAACATCACGGTGTCCTCGTAAGTTGTACCTCGACTGAGGCATCGTGGCATTTCTGTTGATTGATGTGGGAGCTGGTCCGCGCGGCCCAGAATGTTGCGGCGGGTCGGATGATGTGTCGCGGTCAGGTAAATTCCGCAATCTTGTTCGGCCATTTTGGATCGTTGCAGCACCAGGCATCCTCCGGGGCTGTACGGTAGACGGTCTTTTAGGGCCGCTTGTAGTGGAAGTGCGATGTGAGGACACATTCGGCGCACAGTCAGTCCACATAGACGACCCCATATCTTTGGGGTTGTTGAAACATAATTGTCTAATATGGCATGCTAGCAGTGCGACACCCTCGAAACTTAGATGAAGTCCATCGGCTGCTAGAACATGGCTCGGAGGTAGCCATTCAAACTGGTGGTCCAAATAGGACACAAGTCTAGATCTTCGGCAAAAAACTCGAAGAAGGTGGTTGAAGTGACCCGCCTCCTTGTTGCAGTGACGAACCAAAGGTAGGTTAAAGCTCCCTCGACGACGATTCGTGGACCTTGGTAAAATCAAGCTTGCGTATATCCGCTTTATACATGGACGGGTGCTGGCGATGAAGCCGAGCACGTCCCTGTATCTTTCAAACGCAACACGTCCTGAGCACGAAGTCAAGTCATTTGTGCCCACATGAAGGATAAGGGTTTCTGTTGATTGTGGGACGAAGTCCAACAGCGAAAGAATGTCGTTGATCAAGGCACCACTTTGAGTGACGAAAGCGGGCGTTCCATCGATGAGCGGATCAAAATACTGGTGAAGATATTTGGCTTGGGAATCGCCCAATAAAACAGTGGATACGGATCCCTTGGGGAATTTCCCCACGATGCTCTTCGTCGTGACTTTTCCAGAACCCATAGTCGTGAATATTCAGCAGGAAGTTCAAGGGGTCTGGTACGTATAAAGAACACAAGCGAGTACACGTACGAAAGAGCAATACTTTTATGCCAACGTTTCAGCCGTGGCACGGCCTTCGTCAGGGAATAAAGAGTAGACAAGCAGATGCCCCTTATAAGGGCCGTTGAAATCACACAATTGATCAGAATAGTGATTAGAAAGTGCGAAAGCAATACCAAAACAACATTGTCAGTATAATTTGATACGAGTATTGAGCAACAATATCGCTGTGGATAACTCAAGATATGAGCGCATAGCTTCAGCGTAGGGCAAATTTTTATGCGTAGGGCAAATTTTTAAAGCAATAAAGCACTTCATAAGCCAAGCGAATATCATGAGCACATGTCACGCACACTGTAAGATACCCGAGGGACAGTAAACAAAATTCAACTGGTAACTGAAGCGTCAAGTTTGATGCCAAACTACTGCATGCGCACATATAATAAATGGAAGCACACACAAAAAATATATATAATCAAACAAATGAGAGAAGAAACGATGGCATGGGTTGGGGGGCATTTAACGCATTCCTGTGATGGACAATGCTACATAGAAAGGAAAGTAACGCGTCCAACGCTTTCGTTGATGCCTGAGTGCAAAGTGTTGAACTTGTTAATGAGATAGGACTCGCGAACTTCTCGGTCATGATGAGTTTTAAGCCACGGCTGAAACGTTGGCATAAAAGTATTGCTCTTTCGTACGTGTACTCGCTTGTGTTCTTTATACGTACCAGACCCCTTGAACTTCCTGCTGAATATATATATATATATATATATATATATTGTCACGTTACAACGTAACTGTAACCTGCTGATAAGGGCACACAAGGACGTCAAACTGATTCGAACAATGGCAGTACGACTATTGTTTTTCTCTGCACGCGCATCTGTCCTCTTCTGAACAGCGGCACATACAAGCATGCTAGCGTCTGTTGAAATAATAGTTTCAGAACTTGTACTAGTGGCATTACCCCCCTTCCCAAAGGACATCGTCCCGATGTCATAACATTATTGCCCGATGAAAACACGCACGATAAGCAGTACACAAGGGGGTGTTCACAATCACTGTAAGTCTACTCAAGGGAGTGTGACGAAGAGTCAGCGTTGGTAAAATGGTTTCATCCTCGAAACATGGACGACGTGTGGCTGTTGTAAACGGCGGGATTGACGAGCCATGTCCTCGTCAAGAACCTCGTAGTTCACTTCGCTGAGACGACGGAGAACTCTATAGGGACCAAAATAGCGGCGTAACAACTTTTCCGACCGGCCCCGTTGTCGAATGGGAGTCCACAACCATACTCGTTCTCCGGGTTGGTAAGAGACATCGCGATGACGAGCGTTGTACCGCAGTGAGTCGATGCATTGTTGCTTATGGATTCGTTCGACTGCAAGCTTACGAGCCACGTCTGCCAGTCTGATAAATTCGTTCGTCTTGACACTAATCTGGTGTCTGTCTGGTAGAAGCATGGCATCCAGCATTGTAGTGACCTCCCTGCCATGAAGCAACCGGAATGGTGTGAATCCAGTTGTTTCTTGCACAGCGGTGTTGTAAGCGAACGTGACATAAGGGAGGATGTCATCCCAGTTTTTGTGGTCTTGGTCAACGTACATGGATAGCATGTCGGCGATCGTCTTGTTTAGTCGCTCTGTAAGGCCGTTGCTTTGCGGGTGGTATGCAGTAGGTTTTCGATGTACTGTGCCGCTAAGCTGCATGACGTCTTGTATCATCCGGGCGGTAAAAGCTGTGCCACGATCAGTTATGACAACTGCTGGTGCTCCATGTCGGAGGACGATGTTTTTCATAAAAAAGTGGGCAGTCTCAATGGCGGTGCCACGTTGTAATGCCTTCGTTTCGCAGTAGCGCGTCATGTAATCAGTAGCGACTACAATCCAGCGGTTGCCGTCGCGAGACTTGGGAAAAGGTCCGAGTAGATCCATGCCTATTTGTTGGAACGGTTGTGTCGGAGGAGCGATGGGCTTCAAAAAGCCGGCTGGGCGCTGATGTGGTGCTTTACGGCGCTGGCACTCGTGACACGTCTTCACGTAATGCTTCACGTCTCGACTGAGCTTAGGCCAGTAGTATTGTTGGCGAATCCGGGCCAAGGTACGTGTGTATCCCAAGTGGCCTGAGGAAGGCTCATCGTGACAGGCGGACAAGACATCGGCTCGTAACGCTGGCGGGACAACGAGCAGGTACTCAGTCGCGTAAGGGTCGAAGTTTCTTTTATAGAGGATATTTCTGCGGACGCAGAACGATGATGACGAGCGGGCGAATGCTGGTGGTGGATGCGGCGTACGGCCTTCGAGATATTCGATGAATTGTCGAAGCTCGGAATCGTTCTTCTGCTGTTCGGCCAAGTCGGATACACTAACGGCGCAGAGAAAACGGCCATCGAGATCGTGATCACCTGACACTGTCTTAAGAGGAGCTCGGGAAAGGCAGTCCGCGTCAGTATGCTTCCGGCCAGACTTGTACACGACTGTCAAATCGAACTCCTGAAGGCGTAAGCTCCACCTGGCCAGACCTCCGGAAAGGTCTTTAAGGTTCGCCAACCAGCAGAGCGCATGATGATCGGTAACAACTCTGAACGGGCGACCATACAGGTACGGTCTGAATTTAGCTATTGCCCAGACAACAGCTAGGCACTCCTTTTCAGTTGTTGTGTAATTCGCCTCCGCAGATGATAAAATCCGGCTCGCATAAGCAATAGGGCGTTCGACACCGCCTTGCCACTGGACAAGGACTGCACCAAGGCCGATGTTACTGGCGTCTGTGTGTAGTTCAGTGTCGGCATATTCGTCGTAGTGTCCGAGTAAGGGCTCAGATTGGAGACGCTGCTGGAGCTCGGAGAAAGCGCGTGTTTGCTCAAGGCCCCACACGAAGGGAACGTCGTCTTTTGTCAGACGAGTGAGGGGTTCGGCAATGTTTGCGAAATTTTGCACAAAGCGTCTGTAGTATGCGCAGAGGCCTAAAAATCGACGCACATCACGTTTGTTGGTAGGTGGTGGAAAATCTGCGACAGCCAATGTTTTGTCTGGGTCCGGCCGAATACCATCAGGGCTAACAAGGTGACCGAGGAACTTTAATTCGTTGTAACCAAAATGACATTTTTCGGGTTTCAGTGATAGGCCTGCCGTGCGAATTGCAGCAAACACAGATCTAAGTCGCTGCAAATGCTGCTCAAACGTTTGGGAGAAGACAACGACGTCGTCTAAGTAAACAAGGCATGCTTCCCACTTGAGACCGGAGAGCACTGTATCCATCATCCTCTGGAATGTCGCAGGGGCAGAACACAGACCGAAGGGCAGCACCTTGAATTCGTACAGACCATCAGGCGTTATGAATGCTGTTTTCTCTCGGTCGCGTTCATCAACTTCGATCTGCCAGTAGCCACTGCATAAATCCATAGAGGAGAAGTATCGGGCGTGTCGGAGGCGGTCTAGTGAGTCGTCGATGCGCGGAAGCGGATAAACGTCTTTCTTTGTGACTTTGTTGAGTTTGCGGTAATCGACGCAAAATCGGAGAGTGCCGTCCTTCTTTTTTACCAGTACGACGGGGGATGACCATGGACTGTTCGAGGGTTGGATTACGCCATCTTCGAGCATCTGCTTCACTTGAGAACGTATAGCCTCTTGTTCCTTTTGTGATACTCGGTAGGCGTGTTGACGTATGGGTCGCTCAGAATGGTCAGTGACAATGCGGTGCTTTACGGTTGGCGTTTGTTTTATCTTGGATGTAGACGCGAAACAGTCGCTAAACATGCGGAGGATACAGCGGATTTGCTCTTTCTGTGCACATGACAGCTTCGGATTGACATCGACTGCATCGGTTACCGCGGTGTCACTTTCAACGGCTGCAGAAATTGGGGCTATCGTCGTACACGCTTCATCGTCAATGGATTCGAAATGAGCGATAGTTGTTCGCTTGGCCAAATGTTGGTATGATCCACTAAAATTGGTGACCAACAACTCAGTCATCCCACGTTTAAATTGAATTATGCCGCGGGCAACACAGATTTGCTGAGACAAGAGCACCGAAAGGTTGGCTTCAGCGATACCACTACTGTCATGGTCTATGTCGCCCTGTACTGTAACGAACATACTGGTGCGTGGCGGAAGTGTGACGGTGTCGTCGACAATGCGAAGCGCAGTCTTCTGCGGATTGGTATCTCTAGGCTTCGGGCCATAGTCGTCAGCAAACGTTACGAGGCAGTCTCGAAGATTTATAACAGCGCCGTGCTCACGAAGGAAATCCATGCCAAGGATTACTTTCCGGGAGCATTTGGGAAGCACAACAAAAGAAGCAACGAACGTCGACTCACATATTTGCAGCCTTGCGGTGCATCTCCCGATTGGTGTCAAGAGATGACCACCGGCTGTCCGAAGGTTTGGTACATGCCCCCAAGGAGTCGTGACTTTCCTGAGTTCAGCCACAAGTTCAGCGCTGATAACTGAGTAGTCGGCGCCGGTGTCGACTAGAGCAGTCACTGGATGGTTGTCGACACGAACGGCAATGTCAGCAGAAACGGGTTCGTCAGCGATGTGAGGTGTCGGCTGAAAGGAATCGTCGAAGGTCGGTGGAAGGGTCGGAGGAGGCTGTTTTGACGATAGCTTAACAGCGGTCCCACCCCCGGAGGCCGCTGATTCTAGTTTCCCCGGCGTGGACTTGGGGACCTAGCGGATCGTCCCGCAACAACATCGGCGAAAGTGGAGTATTGATTCGCGGACGTAGAGCGTCGAGGAGACGGAGAGCGTGATTGGCGTCGCTGAAGATTCGGAGACGGTAGACTTGCCAAGTATTCTGCGATGGCGCGGGGTCGTTCGCCGTCCCTAGGCCGACGAGCGTCTGGCCGAAATCCAGGTAGGCCCATCTGTCTGTACGAGCACTCCCGGTACAGGTGACCTGGCTCACCACAGTGGTAGCATAGTGGCCGATTGTCGGAAGCGCGCCACACGCTAGATTTACGCAAATTAGGTCGCGGATTCTCATAGTGTGGTGGGCCCGAGAAGTACTGCGGCATCTGCAGGCAAGTCAGTCGTTGGTTTTCATAGCGTGGCCCACCCGAGAAGTGCTGTGGCGTCTGCAGGCTAGTCGGTCGGGGGAAATAGCTGGCTGCCGGTGCAGGAGTACGTACAGCTTCCGCATACGTTAGCAGAGGAGCTTCGGTTGGAGGTGGCGCTAATGGTCGTACCAGCTGCCGCACCTCTTCACGGACGACGTCTGTCAGAGCAGCCACTTGAGGCTGTGAAGGCACTGCGTGAAGCTTTTGCAGCTCGTCGCGTACAATGCTACGGACTAGCTCAGCAAGGTCTCTCACGCTCGTGACATCGGGTGTTACCAAGGCTGCTGACAGACATGCAAGGTTGTCGGACCGCTCATACTGCGAAGACCGCTGTCTCAGCATTCGCTCCATTGTCGTCGCTTCACGGAGGAATTCTGCCACGGAAGCTGGTGGGTTTCGTACAAGTCCTGCAAACAGCTGCTCCTTGACACCCCGCATCAGAATGCGCACCTTTTTGTCTTCCGTCATTGCAGAATCCGCTCGACGGAACAGACGAGACATCTCCTCAACAAACATGGCCACGCTTTCATTGGGTCGTTGATTGCGAGAATTGAGGAGACGTTCGGCTTGTTCTTTCCGGTCAGCGCTACCATACGTGTTCCGCAGCTGAGTGCAAAACACCGGCCAGGTTGTCAGGGCGGCCTCGTGATTCTCGAACCAAATACGCGCCGAATCCTCCAGGTAGAAATAGACATACCGCAGTTTCCGGTGCTCGTCCCACTCGTTGGCGACGGCGACTCGATCGTATTGGTCCAGCCAGTCTTCAACGTCTTCGTAGGGCTCCCCATGGAAGGGCTTTGGCGTTCGGGAGGCTGGTAGCCATGGTGCTGGTGGAGTCGCGGACGGTTCAGTCTGGCTTGCAGTTGTCGCATATGCCATGGTTCTGGAGCGTTCCGGAAGAGGGCTGAACTGGGGTGGTAGGCCTAGTTGCCGCCGACTGCGTCGAAAGTTGGCTGTTTCTACTTTCTACTAAGGCGTCAATGTTGGGACCGAGATCTTCCTCGTGGTAACAGTGCATAGACTATTACCCAGCAGCTCCACCAGTGTCACGTTACAACGTAACTGTAACCTGCTGATAAGGACACACAAGGACGTCAAACTGATTCGAACAACGGCAGTACGACTATTGTTGATGATGATGATGATGATGATGATCCTTGACACTCTGGCGCACACCCACAAAGGGGGATCGGCCAAGAACCGGGCGGCAGGATCTTAACTAAAAGGCTAATGGTTTTTCAAAGAAAACGTAATTTTGGGCTAAAAAAATATAGAAAGGAAAGCCGAAAATCGAAAAAGGAGTATATCTGAGCAGGGAGCGATGCAGGCCATCAGATGCGATTTGAGACAAAGGTAATGGTGGGTCTATATATATATATATATATACATATATATATACATACATACATACATATATATATATATATATATATATACACATACATACATATATATATACACATATATATACATACACATACACACACATATATATATACATATATACACATATACATATACATATATATACATACACACACATACATATACACACACACACATATATATATACATATATAGGCAGATTAACATGGCAATCGCTTTGTTTCAATTATGTATTCAAATACCGCAGAGCAGACGTCCCTGTGGCTATAACCGAATTTAATGCTGCCAAACGACAAAATTACTGCCACATTTAATTCTAATCCCAATTTTTCAAGTGGAGCTACCAGGTATCTTTTCCGCTGATGAGAATACCGGCGACAGAACAAAAAGAAGTGATCTATCGTTTCCATTTTTTGGCAAGTCTGACATAAAGGTGACGCCTTTAGACCAACTTTATGCAAATAATAATTCAGTTGAGGAATTCTGCAACGCAATCTTGTAAAAGTAACTTCCAAGTGCCGTGTTGCACACCACTGTCTATTCCAGCGGCATCTTAGATGTGCGAAATCTCGATATTTATCCAATGAGTAGCAGTCGTATTCACGCAAACAGAGGTTTCTAAACCTTATTTCTGTCGCGTAAGCCGTATCAGGCAAAATCGGGATAATGGGACCGCTAAGAGATACTGTGGCTAGTGCATCCGCCATCTCATTGAGATATATGCCACGATGACCTGGTACCCATAAGAGCTGCAGTTTTTCAAGTTTGTCGGTATGAGTTGTCGAAACATGTGCATAAGTGTTAAGTTGGCTCCTGAAGACAGAGCAGCACATACTGAAAAAGAATCTGTAATTACGACTGCTTCCGATTCGCCCAAAGGAAGTTTCCGTAGTGCCAGTACAATAGCAAATAATTCTGCCATGAATATTGGTGTGTAATCTGGGAGTCTAACCGAAAAGGACCAGTCAAGGGAACGTGAGAAGATACCTGCCCCAGCCTTTTCATTTGATACGGATGCATCGGTCGCAATTATGTTGTTCAAGTTCAAATGCGCCAAGTAATCCTGCAGCCGATCATTTAAATATTGAAATGGCATTTGCTTTGCGTTAGAGGGATAAATATTCTCAAATTCTATCATAATATCTAAGTTAACGTCTCTTTTTGTGAAAATATGTTTTATTTTGACGTTCAGTGGTTCTAGCAGCGCTTGAACGAACAAGATCTGTGGGCAGTGGAATCGTGACCACCAAGTTTCAAAAAATAAACTTGGTTCTTTGATAAAAGCATAAAAGGATGCTCTCTGGGGCACAGTGTATAGTTTTAAAAATGTTTGGATAGTAAGCATTTTGAATCTATTTAACAATGACGGTAGACGCGCTTCCATGTATAGCACGTTGTTAGCAACAAACTTGGGCAGTCCAAGGCACAGTCGTAAGGCCTCCCTTTCTAATAGTATTAGCGGTCTCATTTTATATGTCGCACTGCCCGAAAATAAGACGCAGCCGAATTCCATGATAGGACGAATGTACATTTTATAGACCATTACCAATGTATTTCTTCGCAACCCCCTTTTTATGTTGCTGAGCTTGCGTAACCACCCCATGGCTCGTGTTGCTTTGGACGCAATGTGATCGATGTGGCTTTTCCAATTTAACGAGCTGTTATATATGATGCCTAAGTATTTAAGTGAATCCACCTGGGGAATCTGCTCTGTGCCATACATCAAGGAGATGTTAACAGGATCCCTGAACGAGAACGCTAGAAGCGCGCTTTTGTTTACATTTAGAGACATTCCAATTTTTTGAAGCCATTCCTCTATCATGTTTAGGTAATTCTGTAATGTCTGATAAAGTAATTGCAGATCACTGTTTGTCGCAAAGAAAGCAATGTCATCTGCGTAAAGATATAAATGAATATCGCTATGTGTTGGAATCGAACTGAGGAAGATGTTAAACAACACCGGTGAGAGCACTGCACCTTGTGGTACGCCACGGTATTGTCGATATCTGTTAGAAAAACAACCCCTTTGAAAGCAATAAAACTCTCTCTCCCTTAAAAACTCTGCTACCCATGATGTCATGTATTTTGGTAAATGTGACCTTTCCATCTGCTCTATTAGTATTTTATGCTCCACTTTGTCATACGCCTTGGCCAAATCCAGAGTAACTAATGCACAATACTCTCTTCTACGCCTAGCCAACTGTATACGACTCTCCAAATCCGCGTGCGCACACCATATGGAGCATCCCGATTTAAAACCAATTTGACTGGGGTTCAATATTGATTTCTCCTCAATGTATTTTATCACACGTGCATTCAAAACTCTTTCAGTTAGTTTAACCAAATTAGATGTAAGAGAAATTGGCCTCACATTGTCAAGTGTATACCCAAGCCCCTGTTTTTTAAGTATCGGAATTATTTTGGAAAGTTTCCAATCCGCCGGTATCCAAGAAGTTTTCAAAGAGTAATTAACCATATTACAGAGTTCATGTGGGGAAATGTCATATAGTACTTTTATCATTGCTGAAGTTACTCCATCTGGTCCAGGTGCTGTAGGAGGTAAGTGCCTCACTACACCCGCTAGTTCCGCTAATGTCACCTCGTTGAACTCCTCCCCTGCAATTGGCTTTACTATGTGTCTTGGCATTGTTGATCTGAATCTTTCTTCTAATCCTTTAGCAACATTTTCTAAGATTTCAGTGAGTTCGCTAGGCGATAGAATTGAAGAATCAGTATTGTCTGATGGTGGTATCATTTTTCTGGAACGCAAAATCTAAAAAGCGCCTTTCTGTTGTATGGTTTTGAAAGATAGCTAAATTTGTTAGTGTCATAGTCATCTTTTGCTTTGCGTACTGTGCGTTTAAAATCTGCTGCCACGTATTTATAGTCACACCAGTTTTTTGGGCATTGGTTGTGGATAAGTTGCTTCCACGCCGCTTTTCGTTTTCTATACCCCCTTGTACAATCAGCGTTCCACCATGGGCTAAACGACCCGCCTGTGCCTGAAGTTATTGAAAAAGTTGACTTTTTTATTGCTCTTTTCAGTACCGCACACAGACTCATAGCCCGAATGTCTTCCTGCATGTCCTTGCGAAGAACCAAAGTGGGCTTCAAGTCTTTTTGTAAGCGCTCATAATTTACAAACGAGCCAATTTTACCAGTTAAAAATATTCCGGGAAAGTTAATATCAAAGCTAATAGGAAGGTGGTCACTGTTTGTTGCGCAATCTAATGTTTTCCACGACGAAATGTTTAGTGAGGAGCTGCAAAAGGTCAGATCTATCGCCGACTTGATTGTCTCCTAATAACGTAACAGTGGGGAAATTTGCACAAGATAAGTTATTATCAACAGTCCATTCCCACAAGCGTCTTCCATTTACATCAGTCTTGAAACCCCAAGACACGTGGTGTGAATTAAAGTCACCAGTTAATATTACATCCTTCCTGCAGGAAGCTAACATTGCATCTAAGCATCTTGTGTCCTGTACTCCTACCGGAAAGTATGCGTTAACAAAAGAAAAAGGGGAACAGCCTGGCAGAGTGATGTCTAATACCATAATTTCATAGTTAGAATCCATGCACAGGTAGTTAATCTTCGCTCTATGACTAAATTTAGTTGATATAAAAATGGCAAGTCCACCACCTCTGCTAGGTCTGTCTAAACGAAATAAGCGATAATTTTTTAGGTAAAATTTTTGTCTGTTTGTAAGCCAAGTTTCTTGTAAAGTAATAATATCTGGGGAAATTTGCGAAGAAATACACAATAAATCTGTGGTAGCCGACCCTATTGATCGACAATTCCACTGTAATACTTTTAAGGAGCCTATTTTGATTCTATAAACCCGCCGCAGAGACTGCTTGATCCAAAAGATCTTTCTTCAAAAAGTCTTTTTTGGAGAGGTTCTCCAAAACGTCTTTCTTTGACAGGAACTTTTTAGATTTTGATTTCTGTGAAGACTTTTTCGATAGGGGAGATCTGGCGCGCTTCAAGAAATTATGAGATTCCGCATCCATATCTGTGAATTCATCAGTGTCATCTGATACGGTTTCTAGATCTGTCCGCAGTATCTTATTGGAGGGTCCTGCTTTAGGAGATGAGCATCGTGTAGGAGCTATCGGACTTTCTGTCCCGGCACAATTTGAAACCTCCAAATCCTGTGAAGTCTGATTTTTCATAGACACTGAAGCAATGATTTGGGTCAACTGAGATGTTAACAATTCAGCCACGACTCCAATAATACTGCTGGCAAGACGCTCCATCGCCTTTTCCGTTGCCTTCTCTACAGCCTCTGCTATATATTTTGCTAACGATGCATCCATAGCAGTGGTGTGTCGTGCTGTTACGCTTGCGTAACCTTTCGAGCGTTCTTGTAATTCAGTCACAGCTTCCCTCCGGGAGCAACGCCTGCGTTCCACAATTTCCAACAGCTTAACTTCTCGTTCTTTCGCCTCACAATCTGAAGAGTCTGCAGGATGCGCCTCATGACATAAACAGCACTTCTCTTCCGTCGAGTTGCACTTACGGCTGTCGTGATTTTCTCCGCATAGTCGACATCTGGCAGTTGATCTGCACCCTTTCACGCTGTGGCCATATCTCCAACAATTCAAGCACTGCAGTGGCTTAGGGGATAGAGGCTCTACCTTATAGATAAGAGGCCAAGCTTTAATTTCAGATGGTCTTATCGTTCCCGCAAAGGTTACTATGACCGATTCGGTAGGTGATTTTTTATTGTCAACCAGACGCGTGCACCTGTATACTGACACTGCACCTGCTACTGAAAATAACTCAAGAATTTCTGCAGGGGTCAGGCTCGTATCTACACCGCGGACTATGCCTTTCGAACATGCCAGATGCGCTGGAATAAACGGGCTCACCGGCTGTGCTGCAAATTCGGAACAGTTGAGAAGCTCTCGGACGCACTCCTGATCGGCAGAGCAGCACAAAATACCACCACGACCGAAATGCCGGACCCTCAGTGATCTTTGAAAGTGTGTTGTGGCTTTCCGAAGCTCCATTTGAATCATCTTCGGGTTCTTCATAGGTATCGTACCTCCATTGGTCGGTACCAAAGCCACGGGGACGTTAATAACCCCACTGCAAAGAAAAGAATCAATTGGCCAATCCTTGACCGGTATAGATGCTAGCCAAGGAGAAGGCCCTTGGCCAGGCGAAGAAACCGACATCTAGATAGCCTGAGTCGCTTGAACTCAGAAAATCATATGGCACAAACCACAAACAACTGCCGAAAAATCACTAAAACAACAAAGAAGCAAACGTTAAACTCAAGTGCAATCCCGCCGCCCGTCGTTCAAGCCGTTCCAACCCGTGAGCAGCAGCGCAGAACAGGATCAACGCGAACAGGAACAGGAACCAGGAACAGGACTATTGTTTTTCTCTGCACGCGCATCTTTGTCCTCTTCTGAACAGCGGCACATACAAGCATGCTAGCATCTGTGGAAATAATAGTTTCAGAACTTGTACTAGTGGCAATATATATTGACCCGAGACTGCGTGTGAACGACAACGATGATGTGCGGATTTAGCAGACACCATGTAGTGGGCCTCTGGCTTGACTCAACAACAAAGAAGACCATCTTGCGGCTTAGCTGTTGAAAACACGCTGCTTTCGCTGCCTCAAGGCGTACTTGTGCTTTGTTCGCGTTGTACTGCGACACTGGTGGAGGTGCTGGCCCGCGACACCACCTGATGCTCCACACTCCCACGGGGAGCCGTTCATCCAGTCCAGAAGCACTTGTCGACACTCCCGTGCATCGCTTCAGTCGTCGCTTGCGAAGCCTCCCTCCAGAGTTCACCCCCTCGCAGGAACACTCTACAAGGCAGCGCTCACATCTACCAATGGCAACCGCCAGTCCACAACAGTTACTACGAGACAGCAGTCCACCAACCCCATCTCAGGTAACCTTTTTTTCACCGCTGGTGCCTGATCGCTTTGGTGGTGGAGCACATGAAGACGTCGAAGACTGGCTTGATCACTATGAACGTGTCGCCAACACCAACCAGTGGTCTCTTGAACAAAGGCTTTCCCGCGCCTATTTCTATCTCGACGACAGTACTCGTACTTGGTACGAGAACAGAGAAGGCAGTTTGTCAACATTGAGTGACTTTAAAAGAGGGATCATTGACACATTTGCCGATGTTGACCGGCGCGAACGTGCGCAACATATGCTCGAGCTACGGGTTCAGAAACCCAATGAAACGGTCGCAATGTTCGCTGAGGACATGACCCGTCTCTTCCGTAAAGCTGACCCGCACATGACCGACGACAAAAAGTTACGCTACCTCATGCGTGGCGTTAAAGAGCAATTGTTCGCCGGACTTTTGCGGAATCCGCCAAGCACCATCGCCGGACTTTTGCGGAATCCGCCAAGCACCATGACAGACTTCATCAAAGAAGCTACGGCTATCGAGCGGGCGCTTCACCTACGATGCCGACAATACGATCGCTTGTCCAGCAGCACCCACATTCCACTCACCGCTACGACATCTGATAATCACAGCTCGTTACGCGATTTAATACGAGAGATTGTTCGCGAAGAGCTGCAGAAGCTGCGGACTCTGGTCACGGAACCACCCACGGCGTCTGTCGCTGAAGTCGTCCGCGAAGAAATACGCCAAGCGTTTTCGGCAGCTGATCCCACTCACGATCAGCGAGCTACGCAGCCGCGCTTCGCCGCCCGCCGCCCGTTCCGCCGTCGTACCGCCAGCCATCGACAGCCATTTATTGGTCGCCACCGCAAGAACAGACACCGCGGCGCCCTTCCGTCGTGCCACCGTACGAAATGCTGCCGTACGAAGAGCCGTCTCCCAACGAGACACGGCATTTACAACATTATGAGCCGTTGCGGCGTCCACAGCTTCGTAAAACAGACGTCTGGCGCACCGTGGATAGACGTCCACTTTGTTTTACCTGCGGAGGTGTCGGCCACATTTCTCGTCATTGCTGGCACCACGTCGACACGTTTCGACCTCTTCGGCGATGGTCTGACGATCGACGCCCCAACGACGACTACCCACCACGCCGGGACGCTGATTCTCAACGAGCTTCCTTGTCTCGGTTCCATTTTGACAACCGCCGTGCCAACAATGACGACAGTGAGCCTAATTACCAGCCAGGTTTGGGACGTCGACCACGTTCTCCGTCTCCGGCATATTCACCTTCGTCGTGCCACGGCTCTACAGCCGACGCCAGCGGAAGGAGGTCACCAAGTCCACGCCGGGGAAACTGAAGGCGGCGACCTCCGGGGGTGAGGTTGCAGGCCGCCAAGGCGACGAAAAAAGGCCCCCGTTACTCTGACCACAGGACGCCGTGAAGCCGACTAGTTGTAACGTTGACGAAACTGTGACCACAGATCTTACCGTTTTTGTAGACGGACAGCAAGTAACAGCCTTAGTTGACACCGGTGCCGACTTTTCTATCATAAGTGAAAACCTTGCCGTGCGCCTAAAGAAAGTGAAGACTACGTGGACGGGACCTCACCTGAGGACAGCAGGCGGCCAGCTGTTGATGCCTGTCGGAAGGTGTACAGCGAGACTCGGCATTGGCGGCTCTTCTTTCGTGGCGACGTTTCTCATCCTCACCTCATGTTGCAAGGACCTGATCATAGGGATGGACTTCTTAAGAGAATATGGTGCCGTCATCAACATCCCGGACCGTTCAATTACGTTCCGCAACAGCCCTGGTTTGGTTGACTGTTCAGACGCAATACGTAACACTTTACGTATAATTGATGATGATGTGGTCGTCCCGCCACGGTCATGCACTCTTGTTTCAGTGGAAGGGCACGAAGCGTTTGATGGCGAAGGCATTGCCGACCAAATTGTCTCGCTGCTATTTAGCCATGGCATTTCGGTCGCACGAGGTATCGTCCGTCTCACTGGTGGGCGCACGAATTTACTTTTGACCAACTTCAGTACTGAGCGCCGGCACCTTCCGAAGGGCACAGCTATCGCTTCTTACGACAATATCGTAGACATGCGAGGCAGTTTATGTTTATCGGTATTAGACGAAGTGCCTAATCAAAAACCAGAACCCGTTCTCGATGTTAGTCCCACTCTGTCAGAGGATGACCGACAGAGACTTCTTCAGCTACTAGCCGAATTCCACGACTGCTTTTCATCGACCTCACGAGTTGGTCGAACACCTTTGACAAAGCATCGAATAATCACTGAGGACATGGCGAGACCTATTCACCAGAACCCTTATCGTGTAGCTTTAAAGGAACGCGAAGCCATACAACAACAAGTCGCGAAAATGATTGAGGATGATGTAATTCAACCGTCACAGAGCCCCTGGGCATCGCCTGTAGTGCTAGTAAAGAAAAAGGACGGCACGCTGCGTTTTTGCGTGGACTACAGGAAGCTGAATCGGGTGACCAAAAAAGATGTGTACCCGCTCCCACGTATTGATGACTCCCTTGACAGACTTCGGCACGCTCGCTACTTTTCTTCCATGGACTTGAGGAGTGGATACTGGCAGATCGAGGTAGACCCAAGAGACCGAGAGAAAACCGCTTTTGTGACGCCAGATGGTTTATACGAATTTAAAATCTTGCCTTTCGGTTTGTGCTCCGCGCCCGCGACATTTCAAAGGCTTATGGACACGGTACTTTCGGGATTGAAGTGGAAGACGTGCCTAGTCTATCTGGACGACGTTGTAGTATTTTCAACGACTTTTGACGAGCATCTCCAAAGGCTGGAAGTTGTTTTACGTGCCATACGGTCTGCGGGCCTAACATTGAAACCGGAAAAGTGTCATTTCTGTTTCCACGAACTTCAGTTTCTCGGTCACGTCGTCAGTAACGCAGGCATCCAACCCGATCCTGGAAAAATCGCCGCTGTCGCACGGTTCCCAGTACCCTCCAATAAGAAGGCTGTCAGACGCTTCCTGGGCCTTTGTGCCTATTATCGCCGATTTATCGCAGACTTTGCCCGCATCGCGTCGCCACTAACTCGTCTCACAAGAGACGACGTTGCCTTTGAGTGGAACGAAGAACAGGAGGCTGCCTTTAATGACCTGCGTCAACGTCTTCAAACGCCCCCAGTGCTTGCCCACTTCGATGAAGAAGCCCCGACGATGCTTCACACAGACGCGAGCAATGTTGGTCTGGGAGCTGTGCTTGTGCAGCAGCAAGAGGGCACAGAAAAGGTAATCGCTTACGCAAGCAGAACGTTAACACGTGCCGAGGCTAATTACTCTACAACTGAGAAGGAATGTCTCGCCGTGGTATGGGCGGTTTTAAAATTTTGCCCGTATTTATATGGCCGTCCCTTCAAAGTAATTAGCGACCACCACTCATTGTGCTGGTTAACAAGTCTAAAAGACCCTACCGGGCGATTAGCGCGTTGGAGTCTCAGGCTGCAAGAATTCGATATTGTAGTGGTACACAAGTCAGGCAAGCGACATATGGACGCCGACTGTCTGTCCCGTTCACCCATCGAGTCGGCAACCCTACCTGAAGAGGAGGAAATGGCATTTCTCGGTGTCCTCGACACGACCGCCATTGCGCAGCAACAACGTGACGACGCTGAGTTGCTTGGCCTAATTAACTACTTGGATGGCAGATCTCAGAAGGCGCCAAGAGTTTTCGCAGAGTGTTGTCATCATTTTGTTTACGGGACGGAGTACTCTACAAAAGAAACTTTTCGCCGACGGGATCCGCCTATCTGCTCGTCATCCCAGCAACCCTTCGTACCGAAGTACTCAAAGCATGCCACAACGAGGTGAGCTCTGGCCATTTGGGTTACACGAGAACGTTGGCCAGAATACAGCAAAAGTATTACTGGCCGAGACTAACCACAGCCGTGAAGCACCACGTTCGTACCTGTCTCGACTGCCAGCGACGCAAGTCACCACCGACTAAACCAGCTGGCCTCCTGCAACCCGTACAGGTCCCAACAGCTCCATTCTACCAGATCGGCATGGACATTTTGGGCCCACTGCCTACTTCTACTGCAGGGAACCGCTGGGTTATCGTCGCGACGGATTATCTGACCCGTTATGCTGAGACAAAGGCCATCCAGAGAGGTACAGCAGCAGAGGTGGCAAGATTTTTCATCGAGAACATTGTACTGAGGCATGGTGCACCAACCGTCGTGATCACAGACAGAGGAGCCGCATTTATGGCAGCTCTTTTGGATCACGTCCTCGTGCTAAGTGGAACAGCGCATCGTAAGACCACCGCCTACCACCCACAAACGAATGGGCTGACAGAGCGTCTAAACAAAACCATTGAAGACATGCTTTCGATGTACGTAGACGTTGAACACAAAAATTGGGATGAAATCTTGCCGTACATAACGTGTGCGTACAATACGGCAAAGCAAGAAACGACGCGCCTGACCCCGTTCAGCCTCGTTCATGGACGAGAAGTACGAACTATGTTAGATGCGATGCTACCGCACGAAGGTGACGACATCGACCCATACGCCAACACGTTTACGGAACGCGCGGAAGAAGCTAGGCAACTTGCACGTTTACGGATCCGCCAGCAACAAGAGTACGATGCAGGCCGCTACAATGCTCACCGCAGAACAGTTGTCTATCAAACTGGCGACAAAGTATGGGTTTGGACACCCGTACGGAAACGAGGACTTTAGGAAAAACTTTTAAGAAGATACTTTGGGTCATACCGAGTGCTGCAACAACTGAGTGAGGTCACTTACGAAGTTGTTCCCGACAGTTCGTTTAGTACCAAGCATCGCCAGCACCATCCTGAACTCGTTCACGTAGTGCGCATGAAGGCTTACGTCAGCGAGTGATTGCGTGAGACTTTTCTTAAAAAAAAAACTGCATTATTAACTTCTTTGACGTGCACCCAAATCTGAGCACACGTGCCTACGGGATTTTCGCCTCCATCGGAAATGCAGCCGCCGCAGCTGGGATTCGATGCCGCGACCTGCGGGTCAGCAGCACCTTAGCCACCAGACCACCGTGGCGGGGCGCACACCGCATAGACCACACGGATTACACAAAAACCATACGAAAAAGCCAAACCTGCAGGGGCAAATACCCGCAAGTTCAGGGTTGCCACTGATATTTGAGTGAAATTTGCCAAATGACGAGTGAAAAGTCACCAAAACTCGTCATTTTTGTTCGATTTTCGCCAAAAAAGCCGCCTCTTTACTTATGTGTGACGTGCCTAGTAATAAAGATTGCTAATTATGCAAATTGCCGTGGACAACAATACCGTCCATGCCCCTTTAATTATGTTGGCGTTTTTGATGCCATTTGCATCCCCCGCTTCACCATTGTAGCACTCTGAGAGGGCATGCGTGCACTATCAGTGTCCCTGAGCGCTAGCGCCTCATGAGAAAAGTTTGCGGCGGTTTTAATGGTAGCGAATACAGGATGAAGTAGTCGCTACAAAAAGAAAGGGATAGCGTGCCTTCTTGCAAATTTCGGAAATTTCATTGAGTGGAAATATATGTTTGATAATCGAACCTAATTACACAACAAAGGTAAGACATTCGAAAGTAGGGCGTAACCATCGCAACGCACGCACCATATATTTCGTTCGGTTATGCTTACGCTAAACATTCGTCTCAGTGCCGTTTCTCAATGCTGTCCAAAGAAGCCGACTTTTTTGCCGCCCCGACAGGACTGTTAAGGAAAAATTTCAACTCCACATAAAAAAATGAGGAGTACTACAGCAGCAAAGAAGTCGACAAGCTGTTTACAACAGTTGGGGCTGGGGTTGGAACACGCGGCCTAACCGTCACCTAGTCGCTTCAGAAGCCGAAATTTAAATAAGCCTAAAGCTGCTGAAGCCCCTAAAGAACTTAGCACACACCAGTACCTCGCGGCATGCAAAACATCCGCGGACCTTAACTGGGCATGGAGGTTGTTAGTGGATGCCCCAGTGCGCCAGTCGCTACGGGATTTTGGTGAATTGAGGAGATACGCACGAGGAACAGGATAAACGTATTGAATTGCGCGTAACCTCGTACTGGTGAGTCTAAAACTACAACAAGTAGAAAAAATGTTGTCGCCTGTTCGTTTTGAAGACGCTGAGAATAAAATAAATAACTCAGTCAAGACCTAAGCCAAAAATCGCCAAAAAATAGTCATGTCGGTTTTAGGTCGTCACTGACCTCTCAAATTCGCCCGTTTGGCGAGAAGTAGCCACCAGTGGCAACTTAGCCCAAGTCTGAAAACCAGCCACGGTGTTGTTGACCGACTTATGCGACACCAGAACCTTACCCTAAAGGCCCATAAGTGACTCCGAATGCCTTTTTTTTTTTAATCGGTGCCATGCGAACACTATTTATTCTCATATATTTCGCTTTCTAGTGCCATTTGAGACGGCCATTCATGTTACCTGGCAACGACGACTGTTCGGAGACCCGCGGGGTTCAACATAGACACACATGGGCTCCAGCCGAATCACGGAAAACAACCGCTTTCAGCCGTGAAATCGGACGCACTGGCCACCACATGCCGCCGCGCTGACATGCCGCGAGTGTTTGAACAATGCTTGGTGAAGGCCAATATGCTACTGCAGGTTCTCGGAGGATTGTCATAGTACCCCGTCGTGAAAATGAAATAGTTGATAATTTGGCCTTATCATGAGCCATCTTTGCCTCCGCACCACCATCTTCACGAATTCAACCCAGATACGCATATTAGATTTCCACTAACCATGAAAAGGTGCAGTACAAGCTTACTGCACCGGTTACGTACTTTAGGCGTGGCGTTCACTCGTTGTTACCTACATCTTGTTGCCCATACAGACACTCGCAATTGTGAGGCCTGTGGCACCCCTGAGAGAAGTGAACATGTATTGTGCATCTGCTCACGCTATATCGCGCGAAGAAATTCGATGGCCACAGTCTTGTTGAAATGTACAAAGCAGCAAGCTTCTGATGAAGATCTGTTGGGACCACCACCTCGTGATCAGTGCGATATTCTGAAAGTGCTGAGCAAGTTTTATGCGAAACAGAACACGACTAGAGACTACAAATTGATTTGAACTTCTTTCGCTTCATCGCATCTTCCTCATCATCATCAGCGCCTTCTCACTCCTTCCTTTTCGGCCCCCTTCCCTTTTCTAACACTGAGTAGTAGGCTAGGCGAAGGATTCAGGTCAGCCTCTCAGATTTTCCGCCGTAATAAATGTTTATTTCTCCGTTTGAGGAATGCAAAACCATGAAAGGCCGTCAGAAAGAAGGAGATGAAAAAAAAAAAAAACTCGCACTCATGACACCAACACGCTGCCGTCTCTCATGTGTTCGTCGCTTCTTTGGCGCAGAAATCGAGATGTCAATTATTATCCAAGTTGACCGCGTATATATGTATGTATCAGATTACGAGTTCTTTTAAACGTGACGTCACTAAGGGTACTACTACTCATATCAGGAACAACGCGAACGGGTTAACCAACCAATCATCTCGCTCAAACCGATACACCGAACATTGGGCAGTTCCGCGATCACGCACAAACTTCTGTCTTCAATCTCTTCAATCACTTTCCTACAGTCTTCCCCCAACACTATGTATATATATATATATATATATATATATATATATATATATATATATATATATATATATATATATTGCCACTTAGAGTTGTGAGCCGGCAAGCCCTAGCGAGCCAAAAAGGGCAAAGAGAACGAAGAAGAAGTGTGGTTAGCGCCTCTTTCTGAAGATACACGCTCGTGTCTTTCTGCCCCGCTGTTCCTGTCTTGTCTCTACGGCTCTTGGAGCGTGACAAACTGGTGGACGTGCTGGGTAATCTATGCACCATACCCCTCCACATAGCAGGAACACAAGCGTCGTACCGGTAGTCACACCTGTGCATCGCGCCAGCAGAAGAATCCGAGGGCTATTCCCTGAGTTTGGACTGCTCGCAAACAACAAAGCAGCTCCAACCAGCCCTACCGACACCAACCCAACCGGTACGAATGGCACAACGCCGCTTCATTGCACCTTACTCACACCGCGAATGCCAAATCCCTTTCATGGCACTGCACTTGAGGATGTAGAAGATTGGCTTGTTCATTACGAGTTTGTTGCCGTGCACAACCAGTGGGACGACGCAGACAAACTGCGGCACGTCTATTTCAGTTTTTTGAACGGCGCACGTGTCTGGTATGAGAACCGGGCAGGTATTCTTACATCATGGGAAGACTTCAAACGCCGACTTCTTGGGACATATGCCAGCCCTGACCGTCGGGAGAGAGCTGAGCGCGATCTGCAGTCCCGCATACAATTGCCGAACGAAGGGGTTGCCATGTATGTCGAAGAAATGACGCGCCTTTTCCACCGAGCTGACCCCGGCATGCCAGAAGAAAAGAAGGTACGGTACCTCATGCGTGGGGTGAAAGAGCAGCTTTTCGGTGGGCTTGTACGCAGTCCACCCAAGACTGTGTCTAAATTTCTCACGGAAGCCGTCACCATAGAAAGCACTCTTAGGCACCGGGCCCCGTCATACGAATGGCACGTCAACGCTTCAACTACGGACTACTTAGGAGCTTTCGGTGGCCAAATGGATTTATTCCGAGAGATCATACGTTCAGTCATCCGCGAAGAACTCCAGAAGCTGTCAGTGCCCTCGCAGCCCACTACCTCCTCGTTGTCCAGCGTTGTCCGAGATGAAGTCCAGCATGCCTTAAGAGAACCGCCTTGCATGCGGGATTATCAACCACCCAGTGACTTTACCCGCAAGTCGTATGCTCAAGCTTTGCGGCAACCTGTTACACCTGCAATTCCGCATCCCACCGTGGCCCCAGCCATGCTGCAGACGGTCCAAGCGGCGCCATATTACAGCGCACCTCGCCTGATCTCGCGGAAGTCAGACGTCTGGCGTGTGCCAGATCGACGTCCTCTCTGCTACCACTGTGGTGAAGCTGGGCACCTGTACCGACAGTGTCCTTACCGACAACTTGGACTACGCGGATTTTCGACGAACTCACCACCACCGAGGTTCGGTCAGCGGCCCCCTGAAATTGAAGAGTATGTGGCTCAACAGCGCGGAACTTCGTCATCCTTGCACCAGTCACGCTCCCCGTCACCGCGGCGATTTTCTCCTAATCGCCGCACCTATCCGAGCGTGGCGCAGGGTCGATCACCCAGTCCACGCCGGGAAAACTAACCACAGCGACCTTCGGGGGCGAGGCCGCTCATACTGGACAAGCTCAAGGCCTCCTACCGACGCTTCCGCAAACTGACGATTCTCCGACGACGACGACACCAGCTGGTTCCGCAAAGATTTGATTAGACATTCCAGTGCTGCTCGACGGTCGCAAAGTCAGTGCTTTAGTTGACACGGGTGCGGATTTTTCTGTAATAAGTGAAAAACAGGCTGCTCTCCTAAAGAAAGTGACGATGCCTTGGAACATCAGGCCAATTCGTACTGTTGGCGGGCACATCGTCATGCCACTCGGCGTTTGCACAGCACGAATACAGATTCGTGGTTCTACCTTCGTTGTCAGCTTGAGCGTTCTCCGTCAGTGTTCTCGAGACCTGATCATTGGCATGGACTTCCTGAGGGAGCACGGTGCTATCATCGACATTCGACAATGCCTCGTCACGTTCTCGACAAAAAGCGCCACACCAGAGCATAATCCCAGCCATGATCGAGTATGTCTGCGGGTAATTGACGATGCTGTGACGATACCACCGCGCTCAAGTGTTATGGTTCAAGTGGCGTGTAACAAATCAGCACACAGTGAAATGGTGGCGGAGAGCAATCGATCCCTACTCTTTTCCCAAGGTCTCTGCGTAGCACAAAGCCTAGCAGACCTACAGGCTGGCCACTGCGAGGTACTTGTTACGAACTTCAGCTACGAGCGCCGACACCTTTTCCCTGGTACTGTCATCGCCTATGCCTACCCAGTAACCAATGTTACTGAGTGTTTTGCTTCCGAGGCAACCAATAATGCCGAAGCACCTCTCCGGGGTGTCGATATAAATCCAACGCTTTCTGACGAAAACAAACGAAGGCTTAATGACCTGTTGATAGAATTCCACGTCTGTTTTGCACGCTCATCGAGAATCCATCAAACATCGATTACCAAACACCGTATTACCACCTACAGTGACGCACACCCTATACGGCAACAGCCTTACCGCGTTTCACCAAGCGAACGACGCGCGATTCAAAAGCAAGTGAAGGAAATGCTTCAAGACGGTGTAATACAGCCATCAAGTAGCCCTTGGTCATCGCCAGTGGTCCTTGTAAAGAAGAAGGATGGTACACTTCGCTTTTGTGTCGATTATAGGAAGCTGAATAACGTCACAAAGAAAGACGTGTACCTGTTGCCTCGAGTGGACGATTCCCTTGACAGGCTGAGGCGAGCAAAGTACTTTCCCTCAGTCGACCTCAAAAGTGGTTATTGGCAAATTTATGTCGATGAACGTGACCGCGAAAAAACGGCTTTTGTTACTCCTGACGGCCTGTGTGAATTCCGAGTGCTCCCATTCGGCCTCTGTTCCGCGCCGGCCACATTCCAACGAATGATGGATACCGTTCTTGCTGACCTCAAGTGGAAAAGTTGCCTCGTCTATCTAGATGATGTCGTTGTCTTTTCAAAAACGTTTGACGAGCACCTTCGTCGCCTTCGGAGTGTTTTTGAAGCCATACGATCCGCTGACCTTACCCTCAAGCCTGAGAAGTGCCATTTCGGCTACAATGAACTGAAGTTCTTGGGTCACGTTGTGAGCGCTGCAGGCGTTCGGCCCGATCCCGAGAAGACTGCCGCTGTGGCCGCTTTTCCAGCTTCGACAGACAAAAAAGTCTTCGGCGATTTCTAGGGCTCTGCGCATACTATCGCCGCTTTATTGAAAACTTTTCTAAGGTTGCGGAGCCTCTCATTAGACTTACGCGTGACGGCACCCCATTTCAGTGGACTGACGAACAAGCGACTGCCTTTGCGGAACTGCAACATCGATTGTCTTCCCCTCCTGTACTCGGTCATTTTGATGAGGACGCTGACACAGAGGTGCGCACTGACGCAAGCAACATTGGTCTCGGAGCTATCCTGCTGCAAACACAAGATGGGATCGAACGTGTGATTGCCTACGCGAGCCGCACTCTATCACGTGCCGAAACCAACTATTCAACGTCAGAGAAGGAATGTCTCGCGGTAATATGGGCGATTACAAAGTTCAGGCCTTATCTATATGGGCGCCCATTTAAAGTTGTGACTGATCACCACGCTTTATGTTGGTTGGTTAACCTCCGAGACCCCTCTGGACGATTAGCACGGTGGAGTCTGCGACTTCAGGAGTTCGATGTCACCATCGTCTACAAGTCGGGTAGAAAGCATGAAGACGCCGACACGCTATCACGGGCACCTCTGGAATCCGACCATACAGCTGTAGCAGACGACAGCACCTTCCTGGGGACTCTCAGTGGGGCGGACCTTCTCAGTAAGCAACGAGCGGACCCCGAGTTAAGGCCCATCATCGATCATTTAGAAGGCAGCACCGCGTCTGTTCCTCGTCCACTTCCCCGTACGTTGCCGTCATTTTGCTTACGACACGGCATGTCATACAATAAAAACACCGGTGTTGGCAGCAGATCTTATCTTCTAGTCGTCCCTCAAGACCTTCGTGATGACATCCTATTAGCCTGCCACGATGAGCCGACATCCGGCCATCTGGGATACTCACGGACGCTCGACCGGGTTCGACAGCTATATTTCTGGCCAAAACTCGCAGCTTGTGTCAAACGCTACGTGAAAGGATGCCGCAAATGGCAGCGTCACAAGTCGCCACCTGTAAAGCCTGCAGGCCTCTTACAACCCATCTATCCACCGCGTACGCCGTTTGACCAAGTTGGGATGGACCTCCTTGGACCGTTTCCTTTGTCTCACTCCGGGAACAAGTGGATCATCGTCGCAACTGATTACTTGACGCGTTACGCTGAAACGAAGCCATTGACACGCGGTACAGCATCTGAAGTCGCCCAGTTTTTCATGCACCACATCGTGCTTCGTCACGGTGCCCCGTCATTCATCATCACTGACCGAGGGACAGCGTTTACGGCAAAACTGTTGGACGACATCTTCAAGCTCAGTTACACGAACCACCGCAAGACAACCGCATACCACCCCCAGAGTAACGGCTTAACAGAAAGGCTGAACAGAACGCTGGCGGACATGATTTCTATGAACGTGGATGTGCAGCATAAAACATGGGACGAAATCCTGCCATACGTAACGTTTGCGTACAACATCGCAACCCAGGAGACGACAAGGTTCGCACCATTCCGCCTCGTTTACGGTCGAGACGTCCGAACCATGCTAGACGCTATGATTCCTTGTGACATCGACCAGGAAGAGCTACTAACTCCTGATGTCGACGATTACATTCAGCGTGCAGAGGAAGCACGTCAATTAGCTCGCGTGCACATAAGATCACAGCAATGTGAAAACGCCCGAAGGTACAATATCCACCATCGACAAGTCTCCTATCAACCTGGCGACCAAGTGTGGATTTGGACTCCTGTTAGACGGCGAGGTCTCAGCGAAAAACTCCTGAGCAAGCACTTTGGACCCTACAAAGTAATACGGCGGTTGAACGAGGTCAATTACAAAGTTATTCTGGACGGAGGCTCGGCAACGACCTAACGCCACTCACCACGAACAGAGATTGTGCATGTCGTCCACCTAAAACCTTATATTACGCGGTGATACTCGCCTTATTGTGCCTGGGCAGGAAACATTTCCTTTTTTTTTGACATTGTCCGTTAGGTCTCGAACGAACTGTGAACTCAGTTAATGGTTTTTTTCTCTTATGACCAACCTCAGACAATTTTTTTTTGCATCTGCATATGCCCTGTGCACTATAGGTACTGTTTCTCTCTCTTTTTTTTTTCCTTATCGGCCCTGCCATCCTCTTGTGTATGAGCATCGAGTCAATGCTCTAATTGGAGGGGGAATAATGCCACCTAGAGTTGTGAGCCGGCAAGCCGCGAGCCAAAAAGGGCAAAGAGAACGGAGAAGTGTGGTTAGCGCCTCGTTCTGAAGATAAACGCTCGTGTCTTTCTGCCCCGCTGTTCCTGTCGTGTCTGTACGGCTCTTGGTGCGTGACAATATAAACTATGCGATGAATACGTATACGTCATGTTACTAAAGATGCATTACTTGAGCTCTTACTACGAATTTTAACCTTACTTTTGTGTTCCTTGAAAAATGTGTTTCTTGCCGATTTTTATCAGTTTGCTCTGTGTATTTTTATTTTAATATTGCAACAAGTGTACTTATTTGTAATTCTTGTAATGTTGCTGCTGTTATTGTACGGGGAGGTGGGACGAGCCGAGCTGCCTATAAGCAGCTTTTATCCCACCATTTTTGCTATTTATACGTGTCATAGACACTTACGCTGCAAAACGAAAATTGAAACTTCAAACTATTCAACTTGCCTGGAAGTAAGGCAATCACGCTATAACGTACTTGAACGCACTATACACACCACAACATGAAGCGCAAGCTACCTCATGGTTTCCAGTACAGGGCCGCGGTGCCTTCTCCTTTCATTTTTTTTTTTACTTTGCTCCTGCCTCTGAAGTTGTCGTTTACGAAACAGATAGGCTCATTTCTATTCCTCGATTCGCGTGATCTGTTCGCAGCGAACGGACAGAGATGATGAGATGAACGCATGAAATGCACAGGCATGTCGTTTGTAATAGCTCGATCTTACCTTTCAGCCCGGATCCAGGTGAACGCAGATGTTGCTTCGAATCACGGTCAGTGGGTATACACAGCGCTGTCTCGTGGATATCTTTCGACCTTTACCGTACCTCAGTTACGGAGTTAGCTTACCCTAATTAACCTACTTAGTGTTCGCGTGGCTACATTAGTAAGAACTCTACCTGGGCGCCATCATAAACGAGTCAAAGTAAACGTTGTGCGTCGATGCTGGCGTTGCAGGTGAAGCGGTATTCTTTGCCCAGACGGTTCACGTCATTAGCGGAAAGAACGAAACGTCCGCTGCCGTGTAGTGCTATGACCTCCATATAATTATAGCTTGACAGTTTAAACCTTTTGTTATGTGTTGTCCCACTAGTATTTGCTTGTGTCAAGACCAGGTGCACCCAGCTACTTTCGAAAGATCCCTCCAAAAATATAATTAAGGCAGCTTCGCAGTAGGAGTGCCGTGCCTGAGCTAAGTGCAGAGCTGGGCAGCCTTGTTTGTATCTTATGTTTCTCTTTTTTTTTCTTTTCTGTGATCTCAATGTTTCCTTCTTGTCTGTTTATATTTCTTTCTCTGTCTCGCACTTTCTCTCTGTCTCTCTTCGCTTTTTCCCTCTCTATTTTCGCTCGTTTCCACATTCTATCCTTTCCTTTCACTTTCTTTAGTTGTCTCTTTCCTTTTTCTGTCTGCCTCCTCTTTTTCTTCTATTTCTCGTTCTTTCTGCACAATGCTTCCTTCGTTCGTTCATTGATTCTCTGTCTTTGTATTTCTTTCCTTTCTCTTGCCATGTTTTTTTACCCTCTCTCCTCTTTTCGCTCCTCTAGCGCACACCTCTCGTCCTCCCGCTACTTCCTTGCTGTACCACACTATACAACGTTATGCTATGACCTGATCGTGTGCCTCGATAGACGAGTGGTTACGACTCTTGTCTTCAAATCGTGGGTACACATTTTCGGATCCTGCCGCACCGAGTTTTTTTTTTTTTTGCGACAATTTGCCTCTCTTTTTCTAGCTTTTTTTCTCTCTCTCTGCGTGCTCGTCCTCCGGCCTATCAGAGTTATAGCATCCCACGTCGGACAAACTGCTCACGTGTTGTAGGATCAAAGCAGAAGATGAAGAGGGCGGAAAGAGCATGTGCCAGTTCAGGATATCTGTTCGCACTACTCAGCACAATGAAAAGCTCAAACAGCCTCGTTGTTAAAGAGCGCAAGGCTTTTTACACCATTGTATGTATTTTTTTTTGGAGTGGGGGCAGGGGGCATTTTTTGGTCAACAACAGTGTCGGGCAGGTAAATGGTCATTGTGCGCTACGTACATAAACATGGCGAAAGAAAATTCAGGAGACGGAGGGGGGGGGGGGAGGGCACGAGCCTGGAGTGCCGCCTAATGGCTAGGCCACGGCTTCTTTGTGCATTCGTGCTAGATTATTTGAAAGTGAAACATTCGCTCATGAGCGCAGTCGGGTCGAGCCCTGAGACACCCGTGTCTGAATCCCTTGGTCGAGTAAAGTTTGACCTCCTCCTCCTCCTCCAACACTCCACAATCCTTTATTTTGCAATGCAGCGAAGTGCCTACAACGTGTCTGCGAGGTAGCAAGTGCACCCACGCAGCTGCAAACTGGGTTGATGCTGCGGATGATGATGATGAATTATGGCTGAGCCCGTTGTGATGGGTGGGCAGCTTAGAGACATCCACTTCTTACGCACTTCATCAGGTATGACGCCTGGCGCGATTCCACGCTTCAGCTACGCAACATTATTTTGGTTTATCTGCCTTTCTCGACCGACGCGACCCCCGCATGAGGACTTTTTCAGAGTGTTGACGTGGACTCTGTGGTAGAATGCGCGAGTGCCACGCATAGTATCCGGTTTCGACTTCATGCAAGATTTTGCACTACACGCACTTGTGAAGAGGCACATTGAAAGTGTCTCGCAAGAAAAGTACATTACCACGTTCAGGTGATACTGCCAGCATTGTGTCATTTTCTCCGCGAGGAAATGAACGCAGCAAAAGTGTTTTCGAGACAGTGCACAATCTGTTTATTACCGCAAAGTATGTACAACTATGGTGGTCGCTCCTGTAGAACACGCACTGCAGCCTCCGCGGAGGGACACCTCTGATGCAAAGCTCTCCTCGTATTGTAAGCCGCCCTATATGCACAAAAATAAATGCCATCCTCTATATACAGGGTAGCGCGCCGCCTAGAAGAGACAAAATATCTAGCTGCCGTTCGATAAACCGGCGGGCTAACTGCACCGTCCAGCGGGAACTGCAGTCGCCCGGCGTCAAGTTCGACTGACGGCGGGTGTAGGGTGACCCCGGGGCCACCGACTCGAGGCACGTGCACCATGGAGTTGCGTGCAAACGCTACACAAGACGGCGTCACACAGTAGACGATCGACCATCAAGTGGACTGTACGTGCATGACATAAGTGCGCCATTAGTGAAGTATGCGGGTGCAAACTGAAACGCGCAAGCCTGATGCAAAGAAAAAAGAAAAGCTTACCCCAGTTAAGCTCAGTTTGGAAGTTCGCATAATCAGCGAAGCTGCGATTCCCCTGTGCTTCCCTTGTAGTGACTTAGTGATGTTTTGTGACTGTGTAGGTGTATGTGATTACGTTATTCATAGAGCAAAGACGAACTGGAGCCCCTGCCACACCCACTCCTGTTTCATTGACTTAAGGCATTATTCGTACTCGAGCCGTAGTTACCAGTTTCAATGTGTAGGTCCCTCTTCATCAGCGACCGAGACAGTTACGCCATCTGTGGGCGTATCTGGGAACCGGAGCATGACATGCGACGTGGACGCTCGCGTGTCCGTCCAGCTCAGCTCAAGAGCAGCGCCGGTGTTAAAATAAACGGCATGGAGACAGCGAGCAATCCACAGGCCAACATCGCATCCGTGTGCCTTCACAATAAATAAAATCATTATACACTAGCGAGTGTGGAAAATCTCGACGAAAATTGCAGTTGGCCGATGTCTGCCAGGCTGTTTGACATTAAAATATCTGTAGGCAGCAACAGTGGTGACAAATAATGAGGTGCATCCTAGTTATACGACATGTGCTCAATGTGGGAAAAATTTGGGCTTGGCCAGTAGCAACCAGATGATTGGTAAAAAGTTTGTGTCGGAAAACGTTGTAACCGTGCTGCCAAATAACTTGGCTGTACCAAGCAGCTACGTTTATATACATTTATCATAAGTTATTTATTCAGCACGACATAAAAGGTGGCGAGTAACAACATTCGAACCTTAAATCAGCACTGACCTCGAATAATTTCGAGATGGCAAAGTTTGGTCGAGAGGAAGCTCAAGGCGAAATTCCACAATTATGTTGGGCGCCCGTTTTCTGCAGCGACACAATTAAAATCGCGAGCTGCCGATCATTTGCTTCCCGCTTAAACAACAATGCCAAGGACATCTACAGTAATGAAAGGCGTCCTCTTATTCCGACGCACGCATGAAACTCCATGGCACAAACGACGCCATCGAATCGGTGGTCACATTCGCTACACGTCACAGAAGCAGACACGGGTCCTAAAACTTTAAGCCATGCTTATCTTTGAGTCCTCAAGATCGCAAAACAAGCTGCCATCTGAAACAACAGATACACATTTAGGTGTGAATTTCGATGAAAAAAACATGAAGGTTAAAAATACGTGTGATGGATTATGTTTTTAAATGTGTGATAAGATGCGTCGGTGGTCTCGACCCAACATTACTCCCGTCGGACGCAACTTGCTGCTCGAGTGTCCTGCTTGACAGAACAACACGTTGCAGCACCCGTGGGTGATGCTTATATGCTCGGGTGTGCTGGGCCATTGCTTTCACTGCAGCCACTCGTGCTAGATATGATTGGCACACACACCTACCCCGGGGTCAACCTGGACTGCACACAGCAAGGGAGGGCAGGGAGCCCTGAGATGACACGACAACCTACAGTCAACGTGGGAAGGGGTTTCTATTACTGTACCGCTCTATTGTGCAACCTTTTGTACAGGAGGAAGACCGCAGACAGGTGCAGCGACCGACACCACGACGGCGGCCGATAGAGGCGGTTATCTCTCTCGCAGCTGCATACAGTAAGTAGCAACGGTCGCAGGTCGTCCAAGTATTATCACAAGTGCGCGTCATCGGACCACTCTGTTATCAGATCAACATCGATGGAAAAATCGCCTATGTATCATCACTCGTCCACAATATTCATCACCGAGCCTCGTGGGCCAGCACGTCCGCCTCGAGTTGCCTCTGGTTGTGGTAGCACGCCTTTGATCGCTCATAGGAAGCTCAAGAGCGGACGTGGAAGAGGTGAAACGATCAGGTCGGATAGCAGTGGGCTGGTAAATAAAAAGCTAACTCCGGCCGACATGCCACACGACCTATTACGCACCATATATTTAGCGAAACGTTCCACAGACTTCCAGCGACTGTGGAAAGCTGCCACGCTATCTTCCGAAAACCAACAGACAGAGACACACACACAGGAGCCAACGAGATAAAACAACACGCGATCTCGACAGGGATTCGCTCGTCGAGCCAGGGATCTGAATAGCTGACGGGTAGGACCGCTATAGAGATGTAAAACTACTTCGCTGATAGTTCCAGAAGCACTGCGTAGTGGGGCGCCCTTGTATTCTGCCAGCGGGCGATGACGACCTGTCTGGGGGCTGAGCTCGGTGGTGGTGCCGCTGCGTGCCCTACTGGTGGGAAGGGCCGCAGTCAGCGGGTGCCCGACTGCGGCGCTCCGCTTATTGTGCTTCGTCAGGCCGCGCATCTTCGGTTGTGTGTGGGCCGCTATTGCGCAAAGGGGAGGGCCAGCCATCCGCCGCTCAGTGGTAGGCCCGCTGGCGGAACAGCGCGGCGATCTCTTCCACGCTCTTGTTCTTTGTCTCGGGAACCATGTAGTAGGTGAACACCCAGAAGAACGCCAGCAATGCCGTGAATATGAGGAACGTGTAGTGCTCGAGCACGCCCTGCAAGAGAGAGAGAGAGAAAAAGCAGACACGTCATCCATCGTGCCACAGCATTTTTCTATAATTTTGGCTATGGTATCATTGCTGAGTGGTTATCTTGATTGATTGATTGATTGATTGATTGATTTCATTGCTAGAATTACACTACACTACTGATGGGCAGCAGTTTTTAAGGATATCCTCGAAAAAGTTAGCCTTAACTTACTACACCAGGTGTCGCTTACTACCAGGTGTAGCTTACTACACCAGGTGTCGGTTGATGGCTATGATATATACAATGATAACCTACACACAAATAATTCGTGCAGTCACAAACACACACATATATATACACATCAGAGTCACTTATCAGGAGTATAGTTAAGCAAGAAAAAAAAACTAACAGTGTTATGGAGTTGCGCATTGCTCGAGCCCCACTTTGCCACGGACCGAGAAGGTGCCGTAGCCCCATGTAGCAAATGCAGCGAAGTAGCAGACAAATTGCTGCCGTCAAAATCTGTCGTTCTCTGTCGCAACGGGAGCAGTCACACAGTACGCGTACATGTTACTCACCGTTAAAGGCAGAAACGCGAGGCCCACGAGGAAGTTGGCGCTCCAGTTTACGGCGACGGCGATGCTGGTTGCAAGCGGTCGCGCGCCCTGTCCGAAGAGCTCGCCGACAAGGAACCAGGGGAATGGAGCCCGGACCCGTGGCGAACATGACCACGAAGCCGATGACGGCCACGATGCTCACGTACGACAGCCCTGGAACGCTGTCGCTCAAGGCCAGGCAGATGGTGAGAATGACCGTGATGACTGCCATGCCGCCGAGGCCGACGAGGTGCAGGGTGCGGCGGCCCGCTCGCTCGACCAGCACCAGCGAGACGAGGGTCATGAACACGTTGACGGCGCCCATGCCTAGTGTGGCCTGCATGGCCACTTCGTCGGTGAGGCCGGCCGATCGGAAGATGTCCGTCGAGAAGAAAATAGCCGCATTGATGCCAGACAGCTGCTGTGACAGCATGACCATGATCGAGATCAGAAGAGGGATGCGTAGCGTGATGTTATGCATCATCTCGTACAGGGTGACCTGGATAAATAGAGAAGAAAAGAAAATATCAGAAGGCTTCACAGATGACGTGCAATCAATTATTGAGCCACTTCCGTATCACTGGTGAATGTTATTCTATCGTGGCGAATACAAAGCTTACAAACTGCGCTCATGTTTACAGAAGACGTGGATCGGTGAAGGGCATCAGCGACAACGTTATCTTGGCCGGGATGTTGGAACGTCTCATTCTACTCGCGCGTTTCATGTACAAGTCGAGCCTGAACTGCGGGGCTTCTGAAGTTAACAGGCATCAAAGCGAAAGCCATTTAACGTTCCTTGCCGTCCCCAGAAACCTTCCTTAAATGTCTTCCTTGCTCATTATTGAGCCCTTACTTGAGTTGATTGTATACTTTATTGATCTGTAGGCAATGCGTTCTGGGGAGGGGGGAATCACGCGGTAATGCAGTTTCCTTCGTAAGAAATAAAAATGATGATCTTGCGCATGTCTCGCCACGCCTATTTCCAACTTTGCCCGTATTCGTCTGCGCACATGCTAAATAACCCTGTACAGAGTGGACCGTAACTGCTGAATGAGGTAAGAACGTAAGAACAAGCGAAATGTCCACCTTACATTTGAAACTTCTCTTTAAAAACGCACGTGCGTGCGTGTGTGTAGGCCTGTAAGAATGGTTCATGTCCGAGAGACAGCATAAAAATGAAAACATTTCTTTTTTTTTCCAGAATGCAGCAGCTACTCACCCTCGAGACCATCTTGATGGCTTCAAACTCGGCCCGCATCTCGTCCATCTCGTCGTGTACCTCGATCGTGCCTCGAAGCCAGGTGAGCGCCTGTTGGGCGGCCACGTCTCGGCCCTGGTTGATGAGGATGTACTTGGGCGACTCCGGGCAGAGGGGCAGCGTGGCCAGCATGAACAGGCTGGGAACAACGGTCATTGCGAAGAGAGCGGGCCACCGGTCTGCCGTGCCCAGTGCCGAGGGTAGACCCAGGATCTGACTGGCCAGGATGGAGATGGTCACCACCAACTGATAGATGGTGCCCACAGCGCCGCGCAAGTGCAGTGGCGAGATCTCTGTCAGGTACATGGGTGCCAGACCCGCGTTCAGGCCCGAGCTGAGACCCACGAAGAACCGGCCCAGGATCAGCATCTCGTATGAGCGGGCCGACTGGGTCACGAAGCTTTTGTTACCACGGTGTCCGATACGAGAATTTTCTACACTCATCAAATGCGATGCATTTTTTTATGCTATAGGGGAGACTGGCAAGAAGCTGTGGGCTTCTTGAGTATGATGATCCTAGTTTGTAGGTGTTGTTTTTTTTTGCATTTCCACCTATTCTTGTCGTAGTCTTGGTATATTTTTTCTTTGCTCCCTTATCTCTTACTCTAGGTGGCAGTTACCAGCCTGTTTTCTCACCATTTTTTTTGTGTCCTTGTTCATGCGTATTAGATAATAATAATAATAATAATAATAATAATATATAAAATAATATAATAATAATAATAATAATAATAATAATAATAATAATAATAATAATAATAATAATAATAATAATAATAATAATAATAATAATAATATTAATAATAATAATAATAATAATAATAATAATAATAACGCAACGGGTATGAGCAGAGTAAGAAGTAGAAGAGGAGGACGTCAGTTGTAATGCTCATAAAAAAGGTACTCTACGCTTTCTTTGCCAATCCACCGAGTGGGTATGCGCCATATTTTCAAGAAAAACAAACAGACAAACTTGGGCAGCCTGCTGACGCCATCATTACCTGGAAGTTAACGTCGCCCTGTATATAAACATCGTTCAAACGCAACCATAACAGTTTCGTTGTGGAGGTGCTGGGCGGTTCGACCAAAACGACGGACCCGCTGCCTTAAGGTATACGCCGACGCCTCGCTCGACTGCCTCCGACGCTAGCGGAGAGTTCCCTATGTCTAACAACGGCGACCAACAGTCATTTACTATTCCTCCGCCACGAGCAACTGGTGCCTAAATCCATCACATGGAGCCACGCCCATTCTCAGGAAAACCCGGCGAGGACGTGGAGGAGTCGCTCGTTCACCACAAGCGCGCCATTAAGCAGGAATGCTGCGGTTCGGCTAGATCACGTCGCCCTCTTTATGACCGAAACTGCACTGGTGCGGTTTGAGAACCGAGAAGCAGCATTAACAACCTGGAACCGCTTCGCTACTGAAACCACGCAGTGCTTCGGTGACTACTCTACGAAAAAGAAAAAACAAAAAACGAGTGGTGCAGATTTTGCGTCTGCGGGCTCATGTGCCTGGTGAGACGTGTACAACGCACATAGAGGCGATCCTCAAGTTATGTAGAACTGTGCATCCCCAAATTTCCGAAGAGTACAAAGTTGGGCACCTGCTGAAAAACATTGCTGAGGAGATATATAGCAACCTAATCGGCAAGACGAGTCTTTCATCCTTCTCTGACGTCATCAAGCACTGCCGCATGCTTGAGACTTCGAAGCTACGCCGCATTACGACAAATTTTGGAAGGTTAGCGAATGTCGCAACCATGGCAAGCGTTGACGACAGCTAGTTTTCAATTTGACTTTGCGGCAACTGTAAGGCAAATTGTCCGCCAGGAGCTCGGCCGACACATCACGTCTATAGGTGTCGAGTGGCGTGGTAGTTATTTTAGCCAACCACATGAGCCTGCATTGATTGTGGTACGAGAAATTCCGTTAAAAATTCTTGTTGGCCCATAAAAGCACTTGCAACGCAAATACCAAGAGAAACGAGGCAACTCTCCAGTGACACCCCGAAATGTCACATCACAATTCCACGGGAACATAACTTACCGATCAAGTCATTTTTAAAAGTCTCACTCATGACAGAAATTGTAGCACCAGTATCTACTAATGCAGTTGCAGGTACAATTTGAATTAACACACGCACTATGTTCTCGGTCATCATAATGGGAAGAAGAGTAGTTCGCATAGGCGGAGATGCATATAGTAATGCGGTGCTTCAAATGCTTATGCAGTCCCCTCTGTTGACTAATAATGTTTTCAGTGGTTTCTGCGTATAAATGTCTTCACCAACAAGCCTGCATAGTAGCGATAGCGATACAACTGCATGGTATACACAACTTGTGCGAGCATGTGCCCACAACACTGCAAAACAAAAAAATATACTATATGACATGGTATCAAAATGCGGTGATCAATAGATAACAGCGCAAAATCCACAGCCCACCGAAGATTAGTGGGATGTCCTGCTAAGGGTAACCCCTTAGCAGGACCTCCCACTAATCTTCGGTCGGTGGTGGATTTGGTGGTGGAGACCGAAACGACCAGCTTATTTATGCCAGCTACCTGAGCAATGCAAAAGGGAGAGCCGGGCAAGGTGGTCACAGCTTACCGACATTAAGCCGGATGTCGAGGGTTATAAGACAATATCAGTTTGGTCACTCAGTATACATATGCTGCTTTGTTTTGTAATACAGGCGCCGTTACTTTTCCCACATGAAATAACAAATCAAACTGATGACATACTGCATTATTATGCGACATCGTGTCGTGCCAGCCGCTACCAACTGTGCTCACTGGCGCGCACGCTCACACTAGGGAAGAGGAATACGACTAAGGTGCACAAATATTAGTTCGTAATGGCCCTGCAACTTTTCAAAGTAATGACCAAACGGCGTAATTATTAAGGAGTTTATTGCCTCGCGAATCGACTACCGCAAAGTTCTTAACACGTAATTGTTTTATGCCGGGGTCCACCAGGACTCCGCTGACGTACTTCCGTCCCGAATGCTGATAGTCTAGAAAAATGCTGACAGCCTGCAAAGAAAAAAACGAGAAGAAAATATTCTGTTGCGAGGCATCAAACCAGCGCCTTCTCAATCAACAGCGGCGCATGGCGCCATCCACTAGACCACGGAGAATACGTCGTGAAAGGCTAACATCAAGCCATACATACATACATACCATTTAGCGTTTGGCCGTCCTCAGAGCTTTGTAATAAAGCGACCGGTCAGAAAAGACACACATGGACAAAACCAAGGCTGTAGGAGCTTCGCCCCTAAAATTAAGAATTGTGACAATTTCTCGCACCTGTCCTGTGTATTCTTGTGCGTTCCATTCGTGAGTCTGAACAGCGTGCTGTAAGTGTCGAGCTGTGACAGTTGCTAGTCCGCGCACGTCTGGTGTAGGCTCATTTTGTGCCTGCTTTCTGCTTGAGGTGTGTGCTGCGAGTTTCGCGCTGGTTGCTGCTCTTCATGTGACTTCGCCATTTGTTGCTGTAACTATAATTTCTTCGCTCTTGCAGCGAAACAAAGCACAAAAAATGCTCAACTTGCTTTGTGAAGACGCGTTTAACTTTCGTGTTATACCGATTCCCAGAAAGAGGGACCATCCACATACTTTTCTTTTAGAATCAGTCAAGATAGGAGTGCAGTTAAAAGGGCTAATTGCCGCTCAGAATAAACACTTTCTTTTTCTTCTGGCATCATCGAGCGCACTGAATGCTATACGCAGGGGAGAAATGCAATGTGGGCGAGAAACGGAGACGCATTCGTCAGCGCGCATCACGATCTTAAGAACTTCTAAATTCGTTTTTTTTCTTTTTTTCCGACATGTGGCTTACTAACAGTGCCATCTCGTGGTGGTCGCAGTAGTTATGTAGCTCACAATGCTCAAATTAGCCAATGGCCATGGACTTGAGGTTTATTTGGGTTATTGGCATCAATTTTTTGTCGAGAGAAGAGGGATCGCATTAACGCTTACTTTGGGAATTAATTCTAAATTCTAGATTGCATGCTGCGCTATAATGTTTGGCTAACATGTTCTCAGAAGCCTCGACTATAGCGATTGTGAGCGTTATTCTACAATGCTAAAAAATATATCGCAGTGCTCCTTTAAGAACTTCGACCTCCAACTACAAGCACAACTCAGCCCTCTGATTGGGACCGAAAGGCTCGAACAACCACTTTTATGTGGGAAAATCATCATAGGCTATAGAATACCGTCACCACCAATTAGTTACGCGCCTCTTAATGACGTGTGGACCTCGTCGAGGGCTGTAGGAGTTGCCCTCTCAATACACACGCTTAATTTTTTATATATTGCCAATTGATTGATCGATATGTGGAGCTTAACATTTCAAAACCCCCATATGATTATGAGAGACGCCGTATTGGAGGGCTCCGGAAATTTCGACCACCTGGGGTTTTTTAACGTGCGTTCAAATCTGAACACACGGGCCTAACACATTTCCGCCTCCATCGAAAGTGCGGCACCCGAGGCCGGGATTTGATCCCGCGACCTGCGCGTCATCAGCAGCCGAGTGCCTTAGGCACTAGACCACCATGGCGGGTCTGGAACAGTAAGGTTAGATCGCAACATTCTGAACACCATTACACGATCATTAGCTCATTTCTGTGTACGCAGCGAGCCAAAGAAGCATCGTCATAACTTCAAACTCGCCATGACAACGACCTTACACTTGACATTACTTGGGGTCTGGCAACACGTCTTCTCACCTTGGAAGCTCCCATCAGGATGGCGGCGAGGAAGACGCTGATGTTGTTGAGAAGCAGGCCTCCTTTGCGGCCGAAGCGCTCAGCCACGAAGGCCGTCAGCAGGCCCCCCATCATGCCACCAACGCAGAAGATGGCCACGAAGATGCTGAAGATGAACTTGACTGTACCCTCGCCGGGCTCCTCTTCGAAGCGGTGCTTGTACGTGTCTTCGATGAACTCCTCCACCAGTTTCTGCGGCGCGTTGACCACGCCCGTGTTGTATCCATGCTGGAAGGCCGATCCCAGCGCCGCCGCTGCTATAGCGAACGCCAGATGCCGCGTGAGGCCCTGCAAAGCAGAACAGAAGCATTCAAGATTCATTCGTTATGAAGAAAATAATTAAGCACCATTCGTTTGTTGCACGCAGCCACAAGAAAATTCAAGTGGACTCTTCGGAAAAAAAAGACCATAGTTGAAGGGATACTCTTGCTGCTATTTGGATCATACCTGGTCCAGTGCCTTACCGTGCGGTCGTTCTATTAACTGAGCCAACCAGTATGCTGGAAATCAGCAGCGCGTGGGCAAAATTATGAGCAACTTGAAGTACATGGTCGCAGAATAATGAAAATGGGCTCCGCGGAATCCCGTAAGGTGGCGGAAGAGTTCGTAAATATTTGACCATCACGCGCTTGTAGGACAAGCAGCATGGAAACCCGAGTGGATTTCTAAGAAAGGAAAGAGTTCCCTTCTGGCTTTGTGCCACGAGTGGCTGCTTGTCAGTTGACTGTTTCACGACACTTCCGCCACTTCGCGTCATATTCTGCTGCCATATTTCTCCATAAGCGCAAATTTACGAGGACAGATCACAGTGCGATCTACTTGTACATTCCTGCCAAGCAGTATGAGATCAAAACGTCTCGTGGTTTGATTCTTATAGCAGTGAATGTCAAGTCCGCACAAAATGGGTGATTGCACAGACGTATAGTTAAACGCAAGCACGGTAAAAGCAAGCACGGTAAACCGGAACATGGTCATACATGTATACCAATACGTGCAGTAAGTTTGCGACAGCTGATATGGTTGTACATTGAGACAGTGTGCAGTCGTCTACCTTCTTGCGTTATAATCATGCCTTACTCGAGGTCGGGGACATTAATTCACCCTTAATTAGCCATTTTTTTCCGCTGATGTAACATTGAGGCTTCTTCATAGCATTTACAGTAGGGGCCACACTGCTCGCAAAGGGCATGAAAGGAGGCACTTAGAACAAATGCTATCAAGTAACAAACGCTTTCTTTTAGCAAAATCATTAAGAAAAACGTTCGATAAATACTATTCAGATAGACAGGCACCGGCACTACAGCACATGTATCTCGAGTATTGCTCAAATGATATTAGGAAGCGTACCCACTACACTCTCAGCAGCACATGTGACCAGTGTCATGGTACGCTGACCAGAATTAAACATTTAGGTAATGAATTGCTAGCCAAGAAATGCATAAACAATTTCAAGTAAAAGTTTTGTGCAGCTGTAGATGGCCGCTATGGTCCTGTAGTGCCGGAAACGAAGTTCGAACAATGCAATAACCAGCAAGCAGCTACCGTGTGCTTCCCATCTAATTTCATCAATTAATATTCAGAATATTCCAAATGCTTGAACCCACTGTCGTGCGCACAAGCCCCCTTTAGCCCAGCCTGCAATAAGGCCACCACCTTTGGTGGCTGGGTACCCCGGCTACTGAACAAAGCTATAGCATATTATGCAGCACTCACGGACAATTGATGCACAGATGGCCGAGATGGGGCTTTTTAAACTAAATTATAACCTAGTTTGAGACAGATGGTTCAAACATCTGCTTAGCCAATTTTGCGGATCAACAAGCCAACTGCACAGCTCTTACCTTAGTCTTTTTGCACCTGGAATACTCACTATAGTGTGGTTCACCAACCTTAAACTATCATTCTTAGATCGCCATCTCCGGATGCGCTCACCACAATTACTAATTAATCGCATTATACGTCTTAGTCTACTCTTTCGTAGCACAGCTGTTAGAAGCAGAACGGCCGCTGGAATATATTACTGGATGCATTGCATGCTTACCCATAAAGGTACTCAATGTCACTGAAGCATGCTGTACGCGTAAAGCATGGCCGGTGTTTGAGAGTTCTCATGAGAACGTTAAGTACTTCAAGACTGTTCGGGAAAGTTCTCTCAGCCTCAACTCCTATCAATGACGTAGGCGGAAATTGACTTCGATGGGGGCGCACTCTTGATCAGCAGTTGGGGGCCGCCGCGTAGGCACGAATGTAATTTTGTCCTCTGTGTCACATGGCAAAACGAATTTCGAGATGGACACATGCCCGGTGTGCCACCCCCTGGCTGCAACACTGGTTTCGATGTCACGAACAGTTGTTTGATATGAGCAGTACTGCGAGTGCAGAACGCAGTGATTACGCGCTGTATAAACGCCACGGCTCACTGGATTCCGTGCCGACCGGTTGTGCCCTCGCGATCTCCGACGACAGCGTAGCTCTGGCCGACTGGACTTTCCCAACGCTATCTCCTGACGCCGACAAAAACTCTCACCAGCGGTACCCTGTCATCGGACTCCTGCAACCGTGTCCATCTTTCATGTATTCTCCATGCTTCCGTCATTCGCTGTCCCTCCGCCTCGCTCTCTCCTACCTCTGTCTATCTCTTTGCCTTTTAATCATATTCTTTTGTCTACCCCCATCCCTCGTGAGCTACTGTTGAGGTGTCCTCCCCCTGAGAGACAGTTACGGGGTTCACTTTTCTCTTCTTTTCACTTAATGTAACTCCCCCCCCCTCGCCCTCTTGTCGTCCTCCACGACTGGTACACGCTGTGCCAGACAGGTCGCCACACGCCCGGTACTCGTATCGGTCGATTTCGTGGCGACGGGAACCTCCCGGAGGCATCGATCAGCACCGAAATGGTGCACTCGCTTGGCGGGACTCCGGGCCGTAATAGCGAACAGCGGGCTTTTGTTGCTCGCCCACGCGAAGGAAGTGGCGGGCACAGCTTGTGCACGCTTCGCTCCGAATCAGCGTGCAGCCTGTGTCGTGTGCGGCGCGGCGTTCGCCCCCAGCGGGCCTTGACCGGCGCGTTCCACACGCGCTGCAGGACTTCGCCATTCAAGACGGTCGGGCGTGTGTGCGTAAATACGCATCACGTCCCACAACATGCAGTTGATTGGCAGGATTCCTCGAAAGAAAAAGATATCCGAGACGACGAAACGTCGATGACGTAAACAAGCTTACCGCGCTTTTTATAAGTAACGTTTCGATTTCCTCAATTATTTGTACGGGGTCATCAGGCTGTTGGTAGCGTTTGTGGTAGTAAGCACGACACGGCACTCGGCTGAGACGGCACAACAATGCTGTGGGGTAAAAGCGAAAAATTTTTTTATTTTATTTTGTTATATTTAACTGCCCGTCTAGGACTCCTGTGCAATAACAATCACAGTGATTGATTTGTGGGGTTTAACGTCCCAAAACCACCATATGATTATGAGAGACGCCGTAGTGGAGGGCTCCGGAAATTTCAGACCACCTGGGGTTCTTTAACGTGCACCCAAATCTGAGCACACGGGCCTACAACATTTCCGCCTCCATCGGAAATGCAGCCGCCGCCGCCGCCGCCGCCGTGATTCGAACCCGCGACCTGCGGGTCAGCAGCCGAGTACCTTAGCCACTAGACCACCACGGCGGGGCAACAATCACAGTATTGTATTCTTTTTATCGTTATACTAGAATAAAAAAAAAATGATTGATATATGGGGCTTAACGCCCCAAAACCACCATATTGTCACGCGCTAGGGGCACGAAGAAACGTACAAGGAGACGCGACTGTCAAAATCTGAGACACAAAGAAGGACGTCTCCGCTGGCACGGGTTGCTCGTCTTCGTCTTCTTCGTTCACTGGCACAGAACTGGCTCACTGTCAGTCGCTGGCACAGGACACCAGGTGGCAATATGTATATGAAAGACGCCGTAGTGGAGGGCTCAGGAAATTTCGACCACCTGTGCTTTTTTAACGTGCACCCAAATCCGAGCACACGGGCCTACAGCATTCTTATCTGCTCAGCCCTCTCTATCGCCAGGAGCACCCCGGCTGAACTGCTGAGACCACTTCTTCTGCTACATTACCTTCCATTCAAGCATCTAAGCGGGACCCTTCTCCCAGACATTGCTATATTTTGCTGTACGGATTACAGGGATTTAATAAAATAAAAACACGTGCACGTTATCTAGGAGATAAGCATGTCTCATGTGTCTACGTTCACGTGCTGTATACAGATTACGTACGCCTCACGTTTGAAATTACATGCAGGGATATGGCATGCACATTAGCGGATCGACTGATGGCCTTACTGCATAGACGATATACGTGCAGTCTTCGTCATTTTCCCTTTACATTCACAATGTCCCCTTAGGACCCACAGGTCTCGGGATTGAATCCCGGCTGCGGCGACTGCATTGTCGATGGCGGCGAAAAAGCTGTAAACCCGTGTGCTCAGCTTTGGGTGCACGTTAAAGAACTTCAGGTGGTGTACATTTCCAGAGCCCTCCACTACGGCGTCTTTCATAATCATATCGTGGTTTTGGTATGTTAAATACTACATATCAATCATCAAGGTTCCCTTAGCTTTTTTCTCTCTTTTACTCAGCGCGATCAAAGTATTATTTAGTATGAACCAGCTTGTCCCCCACACAGCACTTCCACTTTTTTTTTTTTTTTAGCGCTAGCTCTGATGCATAACTTCACCTGGTATTTCTTGCGCTAGCATCCTTCGAAGTCTTAACGTTTCACGCAGAGCCACGAAATAGCTAAGCATACAGCGAGTGCAGCGGTGTCCTTGTTGCACAAATCGGTCGAAGTAGGCCGTACATAGGGTTGATTAGAAAGACAGCTGCGCACAGACACATGCCGCCTATCAAAAAGCGAAAAACGCAAATGTCAATCAGCGTTCGCCGGTGATGAGCGACTGACATTTACCATTTGTTCTTTTTTTTTTTTTGTTTTCGCTACGGAGCGTGTAGGGACGGTTTCAGTTTGACTCGGCCTCATTCGTGTGACCTGAAGCTGTGGGCTTATCCTTTTAGCGAGCGCGTCACTCAAAGGCCCGGCGAAACCGCACACTTCGCAACACTGTATATTTGCAGCCAGCCCCTTTTTCTACTGCATCATATCCTCGACTCGTCGCGGTGGTGGTTTCGTTATGAAGGGGAGGACGGCGTAGCTGTGCGAAACCAGTTCTGCCGGCACTGCGTGCAAATTTACACAGCTCTTGAAGAGTGAGCGACCGACGTCTGCGGCACGGAAGGGTGTTGGGGGTGTGCACTGCGGCGACCTTACGACGACCGGTTCTCCAGGGCGCCCAAGACGTGTGAGTGCGCCAGCCCACCCGCGGTCTCAGACGCGTTGGTCAACTCAATGAGGTGCGGCTGGGCGATGAGATTTCGCAGCTACACCACACAGAAAAAAGAGTTTTAGTACTGCGTACGTGGCGGAGTTACGTACGTAAGGACGCCACGTTCTGCGTAGTGCGCATGCGCAGACCGCAACGCGCACGTATCGCGTTACGTACGCAGCCGCTACGTACGCACGCATGAGATGCGTGCGTGCGTACGTATGAGCTGATCGCGCCATTGTCGAACAAGTTCGCGACAGCGCGAGACTTCGTTTTGCAAAATGGCGGCATCGAAGGCAAGCACCGACCGGCTCTGTGGCTTAAAATATGGCCATAATCTGGCTATAACACTTGGATTGGCTCACATTGGCTGTCAACAACACGTGCTTCTATTTTGATCTACCAGATGACGCAACACGCTTCACGCTCGTTACGTACGCGGTACTAAGGCGTACTAAAAGCCGATTAGTGGCAAACGACGCCACGTAACGCAAGGCGCTTGCGTGATGCGTATACGTAGCACCATTTTGCAGTACTAAAACTCTCTAAAGAGTCAAAGCGATTATTGCTAGTAATAAGGTGTGTCCGAATACTTGGAAAAGTTGAATACTTGAAAAAGGAACAGCCAGTCGAATATTGTACCGTTCTTTTGGATCCTTATCCCGAACACTGACACATGCGTTCTTAAGCCTGCGATTGAGCTTGTCAGTTGACATGGGTTGACGAAAGTTGATACAAAAAATATCAGGCTAAATGTGATGTGACTTAGCACAGTCACCGCATGCCTTAACTTTTTTCCCAAGCGAGGGTGCGGGGTTAAGCCCCACCACACCAGGCCACACCAGTGGGCCCCGCCTACGCTGCATGCTAGCACGATAGGCGCGATAGCTACAATCGGCGCGGAAATGTAGAAAATACAGGTATACGTGCACAGCTTGCTTCTGAACGAATGGCATTGCGTCATCACTAGACCGAAGAGGTGATGGCCCAACTCGCCTGTGTACGTCTGACTGTGCACGCCACATGCTTTCCCTTTGAAAACCTGCATGCATGCCCGAATTGCATCGTCTCAGTTCACGATAAAAATCTCAGTTCGAGGCTCTGGCTCCGTATACAGTGCCACATAACCGAGCATTTCACCGTGTACAGTGCTAGAAAACCCCCACGACTCGATTCTGTCGCGTTTTCGAGAGTAATCAAACGCGATTTTCTTGCTCTGGCGATAACGGTTGTGTACTGGCCCCGAGGTTCTTGACCGCTGGCCAGTGTGATGCAACGAAACTGCTTCTATTACCACTGCATGAGCCTTACCGAAGCAAAGGTTCAGCTTGCACTAGTCGCAAACGGGGCATTTCCCAAAAGCGGACGTCTCTTTCACGCGTTCAGGTACACCACAGCACACTGCTTAGCAAGAAACGCCAGCGGCTTATCTCAGTTTGGCGATAACACAGACACGCAAACGGCAGCAACGAACTGCGTAGTCTTTCTAAAGATAGAAGGGCGCTGACTGTAGCGTAAGCGTATGCCGAGAAGGCTCATTCATGCCTCCGTGTGGCACCGGTCGCGCTACCACTTGCGACAAAAAAAAAAAAAAGCGAGTGATGGTCACACCTGCTTGCGACTTCGCGTCACGTAATTCCCGTCTGCTTGCATTCCGCAGAGAAACCTGATTTCCTGTTTTCTCACATCTGATTGGTTGATGGAGTTGCGACTGCCGTTCGCGGTTTTAAAAGTCGAGCAGCGAGCCACTGCGCCAAACCAGGTGATAATAATATCCTGGGATTTCGCATCCGAAAACTAAGACATCAATATGGGCGATTCCGTGGTGCTCCGGAAATTTCGACTAAGCATGGTGTTCGCTGACATCGCACTGGCCTCTCCTATTTCGCCTCCACCGAAACCATTGAGCCACTGTGGCGGATGTGCGCTGTAGGCATGGAGCTATGTGTAGCCCTCAGCGGTTAAAATAGAGGCCAGGTTTCGGGGGGAAACCACTAGTACACTGTACGACGTACACAATTTCTATTGTTACTTAAAAAAATCACCTGAAGTGCTACGGATGGCACGATACAGCATTACAATCTAGCGCGCGTCAGTAGAAGCGATTGTTTCAGCCAGGTAGTAATTAATTACATGTCAAAACCAGTGCAGGGTGACGCATGCGCTGTCACATCGGGTCCTATAAGTTTCGTCATGGCATATAGCACTCTTTCTCGCGCTGAAATTGTTGCATGCCCTAAAATTGCCAAAATCGAAACATCGTTGATACGTGTATACATATGTCGAAACCTGCTGCACATTACATAGGCAAGTGTACAGCCCCACTCACGTCTGTGCAGAATGCGCGGGCTGCCGGCTTTGCTCGGTGAATCGAGGCGGACGATTGGGCCTGATGGTGATACACGATCTCAGAGTACAACGCAGTAGAAAACACGGACGGGAAAAAAGACAAGGACAAGCGCAGTCTTTTTTCCCGTCCGTGTTTTCTACTGCGTAGTATACTCTTAGCATCTTTACTCGGCGAGGCGTTGCGGTGTGCCTACACGACCTGCATATCTGTGCGCAATACTTCCAACCAGAAACTACGTCAGGTGAAACGCTGGTTGCGTGCACCATCCGAGGTTATCACGCCTCCACGTGACCTCTTACGTTGTTAAGAGGCAGAAAGTGCACACAGTTTGTACTGAAAGAGACGAGCACACGCAATCAGCCCAACGCATCGTTCTTTTGCATCGAGATGCAGCTAACTCCCGAGACCGACAGCGCGTTCGGTTAAACAAAGGCCTTGCTAAGCGCCGACTCTCGTGTGCCGCTCTTCTGCATGTCTATCAGGCCAAGAATGCTACCGCAAGGTGTCTCCCTTCCCGAACAAGGCCGGCTGTCGACGTGATCTACGCAGACGTGGATGTGAATGTTCGTACGTACATTCGTCAAAGAATAATTGAAATTTGCCCATTGTTAGGCTCCTATCGCTAGTATGGATCATATATAACGAGAGGAAATGCTCCCTCTATGAACTGCATGGTATAGTGAAACTCGCAGCTGGCCGAGTTGGTTCATATTTCAAGGTAAACTGGCGCGCGCGAACGAAGACAATGACACAGTTTACCTTGAAACTGGCATATAGCGTCTTGATGGAGCAGCGCAATCGTCCATCGTGGCAGCACGTGTCAAAACATGATAATTATGGGTGTTTAACATCCCAAAACCACTTGATGAGGCGCCGTAGTGGAGGGCTTCAAAAATGCTGACCGCCTGGGGTTCTTTAACGAGCCCTTAAATCTGTGTGCGGGCCTCAATCATTTTCGCTTCTATCTAAAATGCGACCGCCACGGCCGAGATTCGAGCGCGCGACCTGTGTGTCAGCAGTCAATTAAGCGCGATAACCACAAGACCACCGGTTCCGGTTGGCTTCGATTGTCGGTTGAGCACCGTGTATACGACAGCCTTTAGCAGCTAGGATGCGCTGTTAGGCTCGTTTGCGCGGGTTACATTTCTAGCTGCGGTGTCTTAAAAGATGGGGACGAAATGCAAGAACACCAACTCATTTAGACTTAGCTGTCATCATGGGACTCTACAGGTGGTCAAAATCAATTCCAAGTCCTCCGTTATGGCGTGGCTTCAGTTTCTTCAATTTTTCGACCTCTGATCGACGTCTGCTTCGTTTTGCAATAATTGTTTTACATAGTACAATACTGAATAGCCGATACTTTATAAACAGGCAAACATTGATACCGACACTTAATTTCCATAATATTTATTGTAATATATAAAATAAAATAGCTTTGAGGGCTAGTGTCTGACAACGTCAATGAAAATTAGGTTTTCATGAACGTTCCATAGTTATAGTCAAACAACTTACGCTGCGCCGTTCTCACACATCTGTGTCAATCTACCAGCTGCGTTACTCTATAAGTATTGTTTTTATACATAACTGAAATACATATGTAGCAATCATTTTAAAACACCCGTCCAGAGACTGTTACGAAATATACTGAGACGCCCACAGCTCTGAGTTAATGCAGTACACACACTTTTGAGCGGCACATAAGCTGGTCTGAAACTCCCATTTTCTTGTCTTTGCAATATTCTCGCGCGCGACAAAAGTTTCATGAACCCGCAATGTTGCTTGTACGAATGACGCGTTGGACCGGCGCAGCTGCCCGACCGGTGCGTCCCGTATCGGACAACATAAGTCGTCACAACGAAAGCTGAATGGTTTGTAATATGAATTAAAAAGTGTGACTCACAGCTCGAACTGGAGTCCTCTGCCACACCGGGATGAGGCGGGTGGCGTCGAGCGTCGCGTTTTCGAGTCTGACCATCGAAGAATCGGCGTCAGGCTCCCGGAGAGAAGTCTATACGATTCGGCACGCGCCGGCGGCCGAGGCGTACGCAGGCTCGACGCAGCGGCGGCCAAGTGACGACTGGTCCGCTCTCAACGGCATCCAAGAACCCGACACCGATAATCCGATGCGTCGGCGGCGAGGCAGCAGCACAGAACAAAGCGACGGTGGCTGAACTCTGACGAAGACGATCCTTTCGTTTCGCCGACGAGACCCACTAAGCTTAGCGACAGGCTTCGCCCTTTACTTTGCCCTAGTCTGTTCCGCTCGTCGGCATCTAAAGAAGAAAGTATGCGGCGGCGCGTGCACAGTATCACCGTCCTTACGTGCTCTGGAAGCGGCCACGTCTGAACCTGTTGGCCTCGGGAGTGGCGACCACAGTGGACGCGGCGAAATCTGATCTAGAAAAAAAATATAAATTCGCGGTTATCTCTGGAGGTGATTAGGCTGTTCAGCTACACGACATTGAGCTTGCGAAGGCTGTCACCTCGGTTTTTCCGGCCCTAGGGGTCAGGAAGTTCGTGGATGTCACGCAATTTGAAATATCTGTCGCGCCACCTGGTGCGTTACAGGTGTGCACATCCGAACAGCTCGCCCAATAAAGAAAAAAAAAAATAAAGAAGAAAAACCCCTTTCTCGGCGCGCAGACGTGTTGGGGAAGAGTGCGTACTCACAGCTCTTCGGATGTAGGGCATGGGCGGAAGATGGTCGAGGAAGAGGAAGATGCAGACGACCGGACGTGCGTAGCACCGAGCGGCAATGTCGACCGGCAACTTGAACCGGGAGGTGTGCGCCGCGCGGAGAGCCGCCATTGGCTGGCTAGCACACACGTCATGGCCGTGCCCCCCCGCCGCCACGTTTTATTCTTAGCGTGGCGCGGCCCACGCTTGCAGCTGCTAAGTCGGCGCGCTTTCCTGTTATGCAGGAACCCCCTAAACACGAAACCGGCTGCGGCGGTTGATAAAGCGAGCAGCGCTCTCACTCACTGCGGTCTACGTGCGTGCTGCGACCGTGTTTCGGCTTCGCGCGTCGGCGCGTGCGTTCACTCGTTCCAGCAACCCGAGCAACGATAGCCGGCCGTTACGTCACTCATTTTCGAAATGAATGAACACATCGCGTGCGCCCTCTCCCAAATACAGCGACACCCGGCTATAACGAACTTGCAGAAAGTAATTATGCCTTATCTGACAAGCCCAATGGTAGGATTATAAGTAACGTAAAATCCCAAAACCAGCCTCGAATGTAATGGTACTGCACTGCGAACAAGTTAACCAAGCGTAAGCCATAGAAAAAAAAAGGCTAAACTGTAATTCATGGCCTAAGGCTGGGCCCACGCACGTCCAAATCTTTTGACTCTGCATAGTGCGATGTTGAACTTGATTGATTGATTGATTGATTGATTGATTGATTGATTGATTGATTGATATGTGGGGTTTAACGTCCCAAAATTATGAGAGACGCCGTAGTGGAGGGCTCCGGAAATTTAGACCACCTGGGGTTCTTTAACGTGCACCCAAATCTGAGCACACAGGCCTACAACATTTCCGCCTCTATGATGTTGAACTTGAGCAGAAAATCAAATATTGATATACAATCTACATAACGGTAAGAGTAATATGAAAAGTCAGTCATGGGAACGCTACGCTATACTGGTAGCTTCTGCAACGCAAGATTCGTTATATTGAATCACACGGCACTTTACGCTTGTGCGTCGCGAGTACGCGTCACTATATGCTGCCACGCCTATACATAGGCCCGTCGTGATGACACCATTTCGCAGTGCGGTATCTCTAATGACGCGCTGATGCTCGAGTGCGCAGGTGGACGTGGGAGAAACTGGGAGTGTGGTGGCGCTGGTACATGACGCCGCCAACAACAGCCGCCTTTGTGACATTAGACGCGCCTCAGGAACGAGGTATGGGTACTGCACGCAGTCCTCAAAAGCGGCAGTTACGAAGAGACTAAAAAATGGTGCATGGTTATCCACAGAAGTTACTCAGCCACGAGGTCACTTTCAGATGTGCACGACCAGAGCACTCGGGAATGCGTATGCTTTCAAGTTATTTGGACCTTCTGGCTGTTCTGAAAGCCCTAATGCAACCGTTGCGCTAGTGTAGTGACGATGGTGATGCGCTACACTCATGTCACATGCAGCCGTAAATATATACAGTGAAAAGCAGAAAGTTTGTGGGGTAAAAACAAAAGTAGAGAATAGCTTCCGCAGGTCAAAATTAATTGAGAATGCGCTTCTATTACGTACCCATTTTAGCACGCAAAACACCCGCAGTATTCATTCAAAGTACAATGAGAACACATATTTCAAACCAGCTCCAGCGGTACAGGCGAAGTCGTACTGCTGCAACCACAGCACGCGGGGGTATTCTCGACGGACACACCAAACAAGTTTTCTAGACACGACGAACTGCGACGCGACCGCGGTGGTGTTCGTGCCGGAACTCACGTCATCAACATCCTGCCGCGCGCCTCCCGCGACGTGTTCTCGCCGCTTGTTCGTAAGTTACAGAGTTCAAGGCGCCTTGAAAGATGAATAGACAAACGAAAGTAACTGCACGTTTTTAGACGAGGAGGACGCCCCACCGAGCACGTTTGTGGATCCGCTAAACTCCAAAGTCCCTCCCTAACGCTTTTCTTTTTTTCTCAAAACCACCAAGTGTTCTCTTGTTGTGACCACTTTAGAAAAAAAAAAGCAGGGTCCTCGTTGTGAGAAAACTTGTGTACGCAATTACACTCTTCGCTTGTGCATACAGACGAGCGTGGCGTTGCGATCTGGAAGCGATAAGAAGCCACGTCGGGCACTTATCTGCCGCAGCAGCGTATACGAGCCATATGCAGCACGACTCGCCAACGAGAGGCCGAGTGGTTTTGGCCACGCGGGCGCCGAACTCTACACCGCGTCTACAACGTCGCTCGCGCAGCGTTGTTACCGAAGCTCAGGCACGAAGGCCTCGGCAAAGCCTCTTCAAGGCCGCCTCCACTCCACACCCATGTTTTCTTTGCTTGAAAGCAATTACTTCGCCTACGAGAGAACCATAGACGCGACCACCGTGGCAGTTATTAATGTTCTCCGGGCCGCCGTGCGCGAGCTAGCGCGGTGTGATTACGATTCTATTCCTTTTTCTTTTTCATTTTTCGCGCGCTACAGTGTATACACGAGCAAGCCGAAACGTTAGCCGACCGGAGAATGGATTCGCGAGACCCCTATTTCATCATCGCGGCCGTCAAAAGCGGGCTCCGCCAGGAAGCAGCCAGGTAGACACGCGTGCCTACACGTGCCTCCGCCGAGCGGGAGTTCCGGGCGGTCTCGGGCCGCACGTGCATCGTGCGCGGACCGTTGCCCTCTCTGCAGCGTCTGGCCGGTGTCTTCGACAGAAAAGGTCCGGAGTGTTTCTTCGCCCTCGAGAACAACTTGTGACTGCTCTGGACAACAGGAACACAATCCTGAAGCGACCGAGTGTGCAAGGTTCTCCAATAATAGGGGAGGAGGGAGGGGAAAGTCGACTAAGGGGGCGGGCGCACCGCCACCGGACCGGGCTGCAGAAATTAGGTGCCTTTCTCCTCTTCTAACCACTACCCCCACCACCACCGTTAGTCGAGTTTCAAAGACAGAAACGTTCACCATGGTTGTGAAAAAAAAAAAAAAAAACTGAAGCCATTGCATGCTTTCCACAACGGCCTGCCGGCTTTCCGGGAGTGAAGGTGAGAAGTAAGCAGTTCTTTGAGTGCAGGATCAAGTGTGCTCGATCACCAGTGTGAAAAAAAACAACAACAAAAAACACGCATCTTCAAGAAGTTAATCCTGATAAGTGGGCGAAGCTCTGAGTATCGTATCGGCGAGTAACCGTACGTTGGCCAATCGTTATGTATGGATGTGACCGAGGAGGGCGTTCAGGATGCCGCCCAGACTCCGGTGAAGGAGAACTATCGCGAGGTTTCTGGCTCAGAAAAATCACAGGTGTTATATATATGTTTACAAAAGTGAACAAACTATGCGTAGAGAATCGCCTTTACATGAGACACCAAAGGGCCAGCAAAGACCAGAGAGAGAGCTCTTAGCGCATTCAGGAGGGTATTACAGCTTTACTACCAAGTACAAACGTCGGACACGCCGAGCATGGTTTTTGCTGCACTAAACTGGAGCCATAAGGCGAAACATTCACAGCATCCCACACTATCAATAGTTTGAACGTATCTGCTAAGGCGCCTCAAGTGATAGTGAGCAATCTGTCTTTCGGCACGTGCACTGCTTTCTGAACTTGATAGTTTTAAGCCAGCCATGAAAGTGGCCAGCGATGAAAATGAAAGCCTAAATCCACTTTTTCACGGCTTGGTTACTTGTGCAATGACGTCCACCTCTTCTAGTTCCACCTTCTTGGAGTACTGTCTGCTAACTCGAACTGTCCGCAAGTATGCATGCCAGAACATATCGGAATTCACATCGAGCTTTCTTCCTCTTCGCGGCCATCTTCGAAGAGCCGTCCTGTTTTGTACCCCTTGAACTGTGCTAACTGATGAGCAACGCGCGTGAGCTTGTAGGAAAAGTCCAACCGCTTTTCGGAAGGCAGGCGATGAAAGAAGGGGTCGACCGCTTTAAACACGTTTTGCACAGACCGACGGAAGCAGCCAGGAGCTATCCTCAACCTAGCTTTCCCATCTTTCCTATATCTTCTATCCCCTCAGTTTGTCCTCGCTCGCTCTGGCTTACCACTTCACGTCTCTTCCTCTCTTCTCCTTCTTCGGCTTTCCTACATCTTTACTCCTATCCTTTTTATCCCTCCTCACCCCCATCCCTCGTGAGCTACTGTGGCGGTGTCGCTCACTGAAGCAGACAATAACGGGGCTCACTTTTCTCTTCTTTTTCTCTTTTTAAGAATCACTTCTCTTGCACAGTTTATCGCCTATCGTTGCGTTCCGGCACAGGCCTTATCTAGCGCAGTGCTCGGTGCAAGCAGAGGGTAGACGACGCCTTGGTTGGTCAACGACGATGCCAACCAGCAGACGTCATTACCATGGATAGCGTGCAGACTATCTTATTACGCTCCCTGATATCTTCCACGCGTCATAACTCATTCTTGCACAGCAGCGGTCGCGAAGAGCAGCAGGTGCCGGAGCGAACGTTTTCACATGGGCACGCATTACACAGAAGTGCGAGCACAGGTAGCACGCGGTTGTCTGCATCGATTACCGAGAGAAGCGACACGCTAGTGCAGAGAGCAAGCCGCCAGGAATGCGTCTGGATAGTTTGCTTGTGTAATTACGGCCGCTCTAGCACCGTTCTGTCAGCGTTCACGTCACGTATTTACTGATATCCCTATAGCGGCAATACGATGTGCTTATTGTTTCCATGTCCTGCGTACCTCGGATAGTCAAGTGTCCAGCGGAACCCCTCCTGGTCCAGGAAAAAAACATAGTACAAAAAAACGAAAATGCCGACGAAGGTAGATCGAAAACGCCGACCGAATGTCGTGCATTTTACCATGGTCGGCATTTTCGTTTTATTAAAGACGATAGTCTTTTCCCTCTAAGTACCTCAGATAATATAGAAAATCAAGGTACTAAGTCGAGACCGTGCTGCGCACTGAAACCCGGTAATAACCAACTGTAAAGGAGTAATATTTGAGAAGAGACAACAAAATAATATAACTAATACATTGCGAGTACTAAGGTTCAAAGGCGTGTAACCGCTGTTGCGAAAGACGGCGACGCCAACACGGCCCCGGAGGCGCCACTGCTTTCAACTCCGCCGGGAAGGTCACCAGCCGTTTGGTAGCGTATGTTTATCAGCTCGCGACTGCTTCTGCGCAGAGCCGATAAGACGAGCGGACGAGACGACGGTGAGTTAAACAAGGTTTATGTACAGCATATATACAGAGGCGTTACAATTTCGGCACTGGGGCCGACAGAGACTCGAAGAGCCGAACTCTCCTCTCTAACACATAGGTCAGCCTTTCGCCTAAGACCGCTGATCGCGACACGCCGCAGGGCTTCTTTTATTTACACCGGGTCCAACCAAAATGTCCAATCAGAAGCGCCGCTGGTCGTCAGCGCAGATTCTTCCAATGGGGTTGCCGCGCCATGCGTCAGACCACCAGACACGAGAACGCCGGCTCGCTGTCACGTGCGCCGCTGACTCAATGCACGTGGGCGAGAGGGGCGCCGCGCGTGTGCCCGCCGTCGAGGTGATCGCGCCAGGCCGACTGCGGGCTGGCCTTGACCCAGATTGCCTTTTTCAGAGGCACGGTCGTTTGACGAGGACTCGCTGGCATAACAGCACCCCCGCCGCCAGACAATGCACCGGAAAGACGAGCTGCTTCCACGGGGCTCGGATGTCCAGGTGCGCTCGTTCGCCAGGTCCCTCCAGGTTCGCCTCCAGGGCCATAGGGAGAATACAGCTCCAAACTGTTCCGGGAACACATCCCATTTTTGACGACGGATCCCAGCTCCACTGGCTTGTCGCCACAACTTGTCGACCAGCTTCACTCGTCTCTTCTGACCATCTTCGGTTTCAGCACTTGTCGATGGTTCTGCAACTTGCTAAGAACGGTTCGACAACAGACAACACACGACACAAGCAAGTGCCCTCGGTCACCCGACAGACACCAGACAAAGTATGGTACAACATATACCTATCTACGTGTCTATCGGAATTTTGTTCCCTCTACATCAAGAGGCACATGTGGGACAAAAGACTCTTAAAATGACAACTCAATTTTTTTTTCCCACGTACACCAACGTAACGAATTAGAATACCACAAAGTTGGCCCCTTGAGATCACTCTAAACGAGAGCGCTCAGCTAAGGTCGTGATGAGGTCAAAATTTTTGCCCCGAATCGCCAGCCAGAAACCGAAAGGTTGAGAAGGTACTAACTAAACGCACTGCTCAATGCGCCTGCATTAACGTTTACCTTTCCCTTTTTTTTTCTCTTTAGCGAACGTCAAAGTTGCGCTGTGGAGCAACATGCTCCACCTCAGTAACCGGCCACTTTTAGGCGACGATACCTATGCGGCACCAAGAGCGGCTCACACTTTCGACGTTGCACAGGGGAACAACGATACGGCTTGCCACGGATTGACTCCTCACCGCTTAGCTCGATATCGTGTTCGATCACCCTCGTGTTTCCGGGGCGGTCCGAAAACACGTCTTCAAACTCGGAACCAATCTTTCTCAGGTCCTCTTTCTCAGGTCCTCCTTCACTGAAGCTAGGCTCTAGGTTTATCTGCTCCCGGATTACTTTCGATCCCCCTTCAATTACCTCACTAGAACTCAAAATTTCTGCTTCCTCTTCCTCTGAAGCATTCAACAACAGATTTACGACCGCTTGATGTTGAACGCATGGTTTCATCAAGTTGTAAATTTTGTCCGGCCGCCTTCCTAATTTCACTTCATAATTTGTATCGCAAGGCTTCGATAATACTTTGGCGGGCCCTTCCCAATCAACCTCAAGCTTGTTCCTTTTGGATGGCTGCAGTAGCATTACCTGACTCCCTACTTCAAAAGCACGCTTCTTCACCGATTCCTCGTAGTGCTCCTTCGACAGCACTTTTGCCGCGTTTTTCTGGCTTTCCACTCGCGCTTCAATTTGGCTTTCCACTAGCGCTTCAATCGAGAAATCCTCACGTTGCTCTCCAATGAGCGTCTCTCGATCAACTCTCGGCAGCTCGCTCCAACTTTCCGCTACAGGCGAGAGCGTTGCAACCCTCTCGCTCTGACTCAATGGCGCCATGTCGTCTCCCCTTTCTCCGGAAACCGCGCAGCTAGGTTCGGCGACGGGCCGCTCGCGTGACTGCTCACATGACTCATGCGGAAACTTTCCTTTCTGGGGTTCCGTCGACCCGCCGACAGGGTCACTTGAGAGTTCACCGCATGGAACCAAGTCAAGCTTTCGCGAAAGCTTTCGCGCTTGCGATCGCGTGAGAGCCATGCACGCTAAGTTGGGGAAGAACGATTTACCCTGCTCTCTGAGAAGCTGCTCTGAGTTGTTGGAGAAGAGATAAGGAAAACGATCATTTAGCGCGGCAGACACAGCTGCTTCGGTGCAAAGCTTACCGAACGGGCCTTCAATGACAACCGTGGCGATTGGTAAGCGAACACTCTGCACCTCGGCGACTTGCCTAATCCACGCGCATTCTCCTGTGAAGTCATCCGGAGACACCAATGAAGGATGGACAACGTCCATGGTTGCCGCTGAGTCTCTAAGTGCTCGGCACGTTTTCTCGTTGACCCTAATTTCTTGGAGATACGGCTCCAACAACCGAATGTTTTTTTCTGATTCTCGGATCGTTGCGAAAGCAAACTTTTCCTGACAGTTTCTCGCGATGTGCCCTTCCTTTTTACAGTTGTAGCAGATTAGCGGCTTCCGTTTGTTTTCCGATTCAAATGCCTGTGTGGTAGAAACCTCACTCGATTTCTCCGCTTCTGCTTGCCCTTCCCCTACACTGTCCTTAGTAAGAGATGGGTCCTTTTTGAAATTACGGTGCGGAACGGGTTTCCGTTGATCAGGTTTCCTTGAAAAGCTCTCTTTTCTCTCATCCTTTTCAACGCGCACTGCCCTGCTATGCAACTTTCGGCGAGTATAATACTCCTCAGCTAACTCAGCTGCCTTGTTTAGCTGTACTTCACCAAGTTTGTCCTGCAGCCAAAGTTTGACATCCTCCTCGATGCAGCGGTAGAATTGCTCCAATGCAACGCATTCCACCACTTTATCGCGGTCGTCATAAACACCTTCGCCCTTGAGCCATTCAATCAAATCGGCTTTAAGACGAAACGCGAAGTCAACGTGTGACTCATTCCCCTTTTTAGCATACCGGAACCTTTGCCTGAAAGCCTCGGGTGACAACTTGTACCGTCTCAAGAGCACTTCCTTAACCTCGTCATAGCTCTCAAACGCTTCCCTAGACAAGCAAGTTAATGCGTCGGACACTTCGCCGGGAAGAAGAGCTAACAGGTTCTGCGCCCAAAGAGACCGCTCCAAAGCGTTTCGCTCACAGACGTGTTCAAACTTGACGAGGTACTTCGCCATGTCCTCGCCTACTACGAACGGTGGCAGTTGGTCCCGAATTCTAAAACCGCTGACCTGAATCGTCGGAGAAGCTACGCTAGGCGCCTGCGAACACTGTAGGATTGCCAATTCTAGTCGTTTCAACTCGAGACGCTCCTGTCTCTCGGCCTCCTCGCGTCGTTCGCGCCTTTCAGCTTCTTCACGTTCGCGAGCTTCGCGCCTTTCAGCTTCTTCACGTTCGCGAGCTTCGCGCCTTTCAGCTTCTTCGCGAGCTTCGCGCCTTTCAGCTTCTTCGCGAGCTTCGCGCCTTTCAGCTTCTTCACGAGCTTCTCGCCTTTCAGCCTCCTCACGTTCGCGAGCTTCTACTTCTCGCCTTTCAGCCTCCTCACGGCGTGCTTTAATATCCACCCAGGCCTCATCGACTTCCTCAGCCGACACTCCCTCATCCTTCATGATATCAAGGATCGCTTGCTTTCGTTTCGCACGGCCCAAAGTAATGCCGAGTTCCTCACAAATTTCGATGAGTTCCTTCACTTTAAGGTTCTCCATCGTTCACACTAGCCCCTTGCTGTTTGCCCCTGTTAAGAATCTACTTGCCGTACCCACTATAAGCCTACTAGCAAGACGCGGAAGCAATTTTTCACCCTCCCGTGTTTACCACCTCCGCATCAACTTTGGTTTCAAAGCACTTCAACTTGGCTTGAAACGATCAAGGCTCACTTCAATGCTTCACACAGCCCTTTCTCTAAACTACTACAACCTGAGCTAGAGTAGTCTGGTGAACTGAGGGGAAAACATCAGGCACTCACCGCATCGATGTCGCTGACGCCGGCCGATCCCGCAGCTGCCAACCACTGTTGCGAAAGACGGCGACGCCAACACGGCCCCGGAGGCGCCACTGCTTTCAACTCCGCCGGGAAGGTCACCAGCCGTTTGGTAGCGTATGTTTATCAGCTCGCGACTGCTTCTGCGCAGAGCCGATAAGACGAGCGGACGAGACGACGGTGAGTTAAACAAGGTTTATGTACAGCATATATACAGAGGCGTTACAATTTCGGCACTGGGGCCGACAGAGACTCGAAGAGCCGAACTCTCCTCTCTAACACATAGGTCAGCCTTTCGCCTAAGACCGCTGATCGCGACACGCCGCAGGGCTTCTTTTATTTACACCGGGTCCAACCAAAATGTCCAATCAGAAGCGCCGCTGGTCGTCAGCGCAGATTCTTCCAATGGGGTTGCCGCGCCATGCGTCAGACCACCAGACACGAGAACGCCGGCTCGCTGTCACGTGCGCCGCTGACTCAATGCACGTGGGCGAGAGGGGCGCCGCGCGTGTGCCCGCCGTCGAGGTGATCGCGCCAGGCCGACTGCGGGCTGGCCTTGACCCAGATTGCCTTTTTCAGAGGCACGGTCGTTTGACGAGGACTCGCTGGCATAACACCGCATCGCACACAAAACTGAACTACCGCCTCATCTCTCGGTTGAACTGCACCGAATAGCTAGAGGACGTTTCTCGATGTTAACGGTTACGATGGGAGAGTTCTGCAGCCGCAAGGTGGCTCGCTATTCCACGAGTTAATTGGTCGTGCGAAAGAATGAATGATCACCTCGTGAAATTAAAAAAAAAAACTATGCATGGCACCACGACAAAAAAGAAAAAAAAAACTAAAGCAAAGAAAGAAAGAAAGAAACTGTGCAGTCACTTGCTCATTAGCATCGTCTGAAGCATCTCAAGGGCGAGTACCACCACAGTTCTCGGTATTTTTGTAAAGCAAGCATAGAAACTCTGCACATTTCTTGGTCTCGAGTAGTGTTTCGTTCCTTGACAAGTAGTGAAGCCACAGCAGACGCAAGCGGCTACATTTCTTTTAATTTACCTTCGCTTTTATCGTGCAACGAACTTCGTTAAAATTGATCTGGTGATTTTGAACGGAAGTTTATGCATCGCGTATACATTTCAACGACTTCGATAGAAACAATACTATGGGGAATACTAAAAGATAAAACATACGCATATGAGTCTCATTTGATCGACCGTTTCGCGTGCCTCAGCAAAACAGACGTAACGGCCCCGTCGCGGTGGTCTAGGGGCTAAGGTACACGGCTGCTGACCCGCAGGACGCTGGATCGAATCTGGACTGCGGCGGCTGCATTTCCGATGGAGGCGAAAATGCTACAGGCCCGTGTGCTCACATTTGGGTGCACATATAAAGAACCCAGGTGGTCGAAATTTCCGTAGCCCTCCACTACGGCGTCTCTCATAATCATATGGTGGTTTTGGGACGTTAAACCCCAGATATACAGACGTAACGAGCTGTTTACCACTCGTGTCCATTAATTATCCACGACAGACCCCCGAGACCAAAGCTAACAAGGCCGTGAATCCAAAAGAGGCACTTGACCTCCAGCAGCTCACAGCCACCAAACACAACGAAAAGCTGGTGGCAAAGTTGACATCAGTGGTGACGAAAGCGTCGGTGGGTGATGACGAAAAATTGGGCTTGTCTCTTTTCACAAAATAACGCTCTCCCTGACCCCCCACCCCCTTACCTTATTTGTTAGTGAGCGAAAAGTGCACGGTACAGTCACACAGAACCGCAGAAGTGGTCGAAGGGTTAGAGCGTCTGCCTCCAATGTGACAGATACCGGGTTCGACTACAGGCACCGTTTTTTTTTTTTCTTTTTTTTGAGCGGGAACAGAAGATGCTTCAGCCTGGCCCTCGGTGTTGTGCGTACTCATTCATCGATACAGTGGCATCGATTCATCCTTCACTCCTCTTTCACCTTCATTCGAAAGACGCCTGAGATGTGCTGTCTCGTGGTTGGCTTGAAATGAATACTTTCTGTTTTTCATCTCAAACTTCTACTTAATGTGAGCAAGCAATCCGTTATTAAAAGCCCATTAAAGGGCCTGGTCAGGAGAAGTACCGGTCGATTGCACTGTAGCGCGCGGCCGTCGTGCATCTGCCGCGTCTGTTGACGAAGCCGCGCTCGGCTGACGGACAGTGGTGACCTTGAAACCACTGTCCGCTCTGCAGCGCCGACTGGCGATCGATGCTGTCCGCTCCGCCTATTGGCCAGCGGCCGACACACCCTGCGTGTCGCGCACGATCAAAAAGCAAATCGTCCATGCGTCGTACAGGAGTCGAATGGCAGTTACACGTCGGAAATGTATTTGCTTTTTCTGGAGAGGGTAAAGTGCGCCTCCGGACTTGGCTTTCAAAACACAGACGGAGCAAGCAAGCGGCTCCGTTATTTGGTCCGTAAAAGTAACGTAAGCGAAGCGTGCCTTAAAACGCTCAAGTCGTGCTGCAGGACGTTCGCGCAGTGTCTCGACGCAATGACCTTTTGCAGACGAACAACATCCCGTCTGAATAAAAATTTCCAACATGTGAATCCCCGCTTGGCAAACGTGGCCCCATGGAAACTGCCACGACGCCCTCTCTGCATTCCCAACGGAACACCGAAATAGTAACAATTATTTTCGATGTTTTACGTCCCAAAAACCATGATGTGACATGAGAGGACGCGTAGTGGAGGGCTCCGGAAATCTCGCTCATCTAGTATTCTTTAACATCCATGCTATCGACACAGCGCACGGGATCCGGCATTTCGCCTTCATTGAAATGCGACCGCAGCGGCAAGAATCAAACCCGCGATCTTCGGCACAGTAGGTAAGTACCATAACGGCTGATCCACCACTGCAGGCAGAAAGTCGAAATAACCAGACGCTCGACGAATTCACGAGCAGTGCTACAGGTAAAGTCCCTTTATTGCTCCCGTTTAATTTAAACAAACGGCCAGGTGGCGTACACTCGTCATCCGAAGAGCCGGAGAGATAGAGTATATACCGTTCATTTTTTCTTCTTCTTCGGGGCGCTGGCTTATACCAGGTATTCAACGTGAGCCACTCCGACGGCATTCTTGCAGTTTTTTTTTCCATGGAAACAGGACGAAATACCAAATCGCAACTGTTCACAAACAATGTAGGTGCGCAATACTTGGACGGTGCTATAGTCACGACTTTGTAGTGCTGTCCCAGACAGTTTTTCTCATCTTTCATTCTCGTAAAACCAGTTTCCTTTTCTCCAGCACAGGGTAGCCAATCGGAGGCTTTCTATGGTTAACCTCCTCGTCATTCCATTACCTCTCTCTCTTCAAATTCTACCGTTTCTGGAGACGCGTCTTGATCCCGATCAAACGCTGACGTGTGTACGTTTGGCTCCGGCTACTTACCGTGTTATGACCACCTCTTCAGGTCCTTGGACCCTGGATCACACATCACACCAACTGTAAGTGGACCTGGCACCCATTCGACACCTTGTTGGGATGTGATAATGCTCCTTGAGAACAGTGCTGACTGTTTATTGTTCAGCTCGACCGCTTCCCGCGCTAGGCCTAACCGCCGCCTAGTATGAGTGGAGGCGCCCAGCGCGACGCGGCCAGCGTCGCAGCGGGCGTCGCTGCTGGAGGCGACGCCGCTCGCTCATGGCGTGCTCTACATGCTGACCTTCGTCCCACTGGTTCATCGGCTGACACCTGCGCAGCGGATCTGAAGAAACCATCTTCATGGGAGCCTAAACCTCCACCACTGCCCGATGCGGACTACAAGGTGATTCTTCGGATACGCGGGGGTCTCGACTGTACCAAGTTGCACCCCTGTGTCTTACGACAACTCGTTCTCAAAGCAGTTGGACTTCCCATCAGCAGCCCTGATCAAATCAGGGTCAATCCCACCAGTCACACAGTGCTCGTGAGTACGTCAAGCATGGACCGAGCAGATTTATACCACAACATCCGGACCTTAAGTTCAACGGAGTCCCCTACGAAGTCGTCACCCACGTTGCCGACCCTGTAGATTCTTGTCGTGGAAGGTTTCATCTCCCTCTGGATTACGCTGACGAGGAAATCCTTCCAACCCTCCAAAGATGTAATCCAGCCATGACCATTGGGGCCGCTCGCCGACTGAGCACCACCGAAACCATCTTGGTTGTTTTCCGTGGCACGCACGTCCCTTTTTACATCAACTACGAAGGCTGCACGCTTCGCTGCCGCCCATTCCGACTGAAGGTGGAAGCCTGCACCCGTTGCCGAAAAAATTGGACATCGCCAGGATGTCTTGCCCTTCTACTCCCGATGCAATCTGTCACAAGTGCGGACTGAAGGATTCCTCAATGGACCATGAATGTGAACCCGTCTGTGTCGTGTGTGGTGGAGCTACATCACCGGTTCCCCATTGTGCAAACAGCGTTACAAGACTAAGACACCTAAATACCAGACACCTAAGCCCTCAGAAGTTCCATCATCCCGGACACCGAGCCTTAATCGCTCGCAATGAGCGTGGCCCACAGCGGGGTCGCAGCAAGAGCAAGAGGCGGGCCCAAACTCGACTCCCAAAGAACTTGACTTCCCGACCCAGTCAACGAACCCCCATTCCACCAGTCATCTGCCAAACCCATTAAAGGTAAGCTGGGCACAGGCAGCTTCCTCTAACTGCTCCTTATCTCAAAACATTAGCCTAGAAAAAGTTCTAGCTGAAAACGCTAGCCTCAAGGCAGAAATTCAAAAGTTAAAGCTCGAGCTACAATCCCGAATGCCCCTTAGCAATCTTTCGCAGCATTCCGAACCACGATCTTTCATTCCTGCTCAATCGCCCCCTGCTGTTGAACCCACGATACCTCTTCCTCCTACTGACATGGACACTACAATGCCTCGAGACACCTCCCAGCTGCCACCCTCAAATAAGCGCAAAACCCCTGCCACACCACGCGAAGAAGAATCTCTCAGCGACACAGTTCTAACTCTTAACGGATAGGATAAACGCCCTCGAAAATAAAACACAGAAGAAATTCGCCGTCATTGAAAGTAAGATTTCTCACATAGAGAGCAGATTCACAGCTCAGGAGACGGGCCCAAGCTGCCATAAATGACAAACTTGACAAGTTTCTAGATTTTGTACAAACTCAAATGCAGCAGACCACTGCATGGATTGCGGCCGTCACGGCCAATAATCCAAATATAGCCGTACCCGCCTTCTCTCCTACACCCCCTCCCGACAATGGCTGCAAACCCTAATCGCTCGAACTTTGTAGTATGGCAATGGAACTGCAGGGGGTTCCGCAAAAAGAAAGCGACTCTTCAACAATATTTGGCCTCCTGCCCCAAACCCCCTGCAGTCATTGCCCTACAAGAGACCCACGGAAAACATAACTTTTCCCGGTTACAGTGTACACCAAACTAAATCTCTAAATTCTCCCGATACTGCAATATTAACGCAAAAACATTTGACGGTAACTCACTCTAATTTCGACGGCGTCGATGTGGAGCACAACTTTTTGGAGGTCCTTCCTTGTAAAACTCAAGAATCGCCTTTATACGTATTAAACGTCTATAGTAGGCCACAGGCGAAACACCATCGCTTCAATACTCTCTTTGCCCGAGCCATTGCGGCCGCGAAACATCACCCTCTCCTAATACTTGGTGATTTTAATGCACCAAAATCAAGTATGGGGGCCACTCTGTTTCTACACCCAAGGGTAGGGCTTTGTGGGTTCACATACAGGATCACCGCCTCACCCTCCACAACAATATAGACATGCCCACTAGATTAGGTAATAGTGTAGCTAAAGATACATCTCCCGATCTTACACTCAGCCATCGCGTTCACTTGTCACATGGACCAACCTGAACATTAACTTCGGTAGTGACCACTACATTATTCAAACTACCATACACTTCCGACACAAACCTTTAGCTCCCAAGCGCCTGAGCCTTATTAACTGGAACAAGTTTCGCGAGGCCCGTCACTGCTCGGCGCCTACTGAGATAGATGATATCTCGGAATGGGTACAGCAATTGCACACTGGACACAAAAACGCATACCACCATGTTACCACCTGATACGCCTTTTACAATAGTTGACACCCGACTTCTTCACATGTGGGAAGCTAAGCAATCTCTCCTCAAACGCTGGAAGAAGAGGCGACATAATCGCCGACTGAGACTGAGAATTGCGAGACTCGATTTGCAATTCAGGACTATGCCATACAGCTTGCTTGTCAACAATGGACCCAGAAATGCGAAGCATGCATGGCCACCTAGACAGCAAGATGACATGGCAGCTCCTGCGGCATTTATTAGACCCTACCATATCACGTACCGCAAATAATCATCACATTAACCAAACTACTTCACTCGCACAAAGGTAACCTTAAACACTCTTTTTAATGATCTTCGCGACAAACACCTACCCAGCGCGTATCGATACGATGCACCTGACTATATCGGACAACCAAATGATGATCTCAGTAGCCCCATAACGGAGGCTGAGGTTAGACACGCGCTTTGCGAACCTTCGCACCTCATCTGCACCAGGCCCTGGACCTCGTCAATAATAAACTTCTCCGCAACTTAGATGAAAACTCAATTATAGCCCTCACTAAATTTTTTAACCACTGCTTCGACACTTCTACCTTGCCGGCTGCGTGGAAGGACGCCAGAGTTATTTTCATACCAAAACCTGGTAAGCCCATAAAACACAGCCAACTACGTCCGATTTCCCTCACTTCATGCATCGGAAAAACACTTGAACATGTAATCCTCAACCGCCTTAGCAAATTATAGAAGAACACAACTTATACCCTCACGAAATGATAGGCTTCCGTAAATCCCTTTCCAGTCAAGATGTCATGCTTCGACTGAAGCATGACATCATATCCCTAACTCTAGCCTCGATACTCAAGCAATTCTCAGTCTCGATCTCCATGGGGCTTTTAACAACGTCCAGCCACACTGCCATATTGAGTGAACTGAGCGCTATAGGCGTTGGTAAAAAGATTCATGATTACATATCTGCGTTCCTTTCGAACCGTACGGCAACTATTTACATTGGGTCTGAACACTCTTGTTCTTACTCCTTGGGAGTTTCGGCACACCTCAAGGATCAGTGTTATCACCTTTCCTTTTTACATCGCGATGATGCCGCTGGCTGCGAACGCTGAGATCCATACAGATCTCAAATTTTCACTTTATGCAGATGATATTACCCTCTGGATGACAGGCGGCTCCGATGGTCACATTCAGGAAACTCTGCAGACTGCTGCTGACAGGGTGGTGGTTTGTGCGGGTAACATGAATCTGACCTGTTCACCCACTAAATCTGAACTGCTCCTCCTTCCTGCCCATCGGGGCTCTGAAAAGCACATCTCTGATATACAATAACACTGAACAATACACCCGTGCCTAAAGTTGACAGACTCAGGGTGCTTGGACTACACATACAACGAAATCGACTAAACAACACCACACCATTAAAGCACTTCAAACAACTGTGGACCACACTCTACGCCTTATAGGCCGGATATCTAATAAGCATGGCGGGCTACGAGAGGCAGAGCTCCTCCGCCTCATCCAAGCCTTCGTCCTCAATAAAGTGACTTATTCTCTCCCTTATCTGTTCCTTCTGAGAAGAGAACAAAATAACGTAGACACTTTGTTACGTAAAATCTACAATTCGCTCTCGGAGTCCCCATTCGAACGTCCACCGCACGGCTCATGGAGACAGGCACATTGAACACCTTAACTGAACTTATTGAAGCACACTTAACTTCACAATATGCTCGTCTTTTCCAACACACAGACCGGAAGATACATACTCGATACCCTCAGTATCAGGCCAACTCCAACCACTAACGCCAAACACACTATTCCGCGTGAAATACACAAGAATCTACTCATTCCGCCGCTCCCTAAAAACATGCACCCTGTGCACCACGAGCAACGTCGACGACAGCGTGCAAAAACTCTCGAAAAAACGATTTTCTACTTCTAAAGAAGTGCTCTACGTTGACGCTGCCGAATACAGTACTCGTCCTTTTTCGCCCTCTCAGTTGTGAATTCGCTAGGTCAGATATCTGCTGCTGCTTCTATTTCTGCTTCCTCTTCTGAGGAGGCGGAAGAAGCAGCCATAGCTCTGGCCCTTACAGTTCCAAATTATTCACTTATTATTAGTGATTCAAAAACTGCCATCTACAATTTTGGAGCGGGTAGGGTGTCCAAAACAGCCCTCTCCTCCTTTTGGCCCATCCCCCGCAACAAGACACGGCTTTAATATGGACTCCCGCGCACGCGGGCCTTGCCGGTAACGAGGCGGCTCACGCCAGCGCCCGAGGATTTACGTTCCGGCGCAGGCGCTGGAAGAGCCAGGCCCCGTTTCGACAACGGCACCGTTTGCTGCGCGGGATCGCCTTTTAACATTTCACGACATCTGTAGTCACTACCGCCTTGGTCGTTTATCCTTACCGCCGCTAACGTCGAAATCCATACGAAGGCGCGAAGTACTGTGGCGACAGCTGCAGACTCACACCTTTCCTTCTCCTTACATCTTCACCTCATGTACCCTTCTCTTTACCCGTCCTCCTCCTGTAAATATTGCCCCGCACAGAAAGCAAATCTTAATCATATCATGTGGGGGTGCCCTAAGCACCCCCCTCCACCGTCCCTTCGAAAACTAATTAGTAATGAGGAGCAGTGGGAGGCTGCCATGCGCAGCTTGAAACCCGACGTCCAGGAGGCCATCCTGGGTTGGGCAGAGAGGGTTGCGGAGGACTATCGAGCGTAGCAATCTCTCCTCATCTCTCTTCCATTGCACCTTTCCTTTACAAAGGAAAAATAAAGTTTATACCTACCTACCTACCGTTTCTTATTATAGCCAGGGGAGGGGAAGAAAGTGAAAGCTCACTTACTATACCTCTCTCCTCCTGCCCTTCCGTTCTCTCTAGCGTTAACGGAATTGAAAGGTCAGGCTGGCAACATACGGGGAGGAGGAGGCAACCAGGAGGAGGGGAAAAAATATCGCGCGCGTTGCTTCATTGTAACTCATTATTCTACTTTTTTTTTTCAATTAAACAGTTTTTCTTTTGAAACTGTGAGTCTCTGAAGAACTTCCTAACACTATAGCTGACTCTCAATATTGACAATTATAAAAGTCTGTGACGAATATTACGTAGCAAATATTGATGTACGTGCAACATAATACCAATCTCACTGACCACATATTTTTTAAACTCTCACTACAATATTTCACTCGAAAGATCTCTGTATTCGAATTTCTCGCATATACGAAGGCGTACAAGTAACAGTTCTTTCTTCATTATCCCCGCTTGAACTGACACGGCTTAAGTATCAGCATGTCCGCTTCAGACACGTGTGTTATATTACAACCATGAAGTTATAATGAAGCAGCGCGTGTTTCGAAACCATCTCGGATACTGAGACACCGCGCACAGTATTGCCAAACTAGACGTATTTCAACACTGTCCTACGCTGCTCCGTCGTTAAGCTCGTTATTGTCTGGTGACCGGGTTTGTACACATGCACGCGGTTAAACTTAATGCTGTATCAAGGTTACTGTCCCCACACTGGTCCTTGAATGATGTTTCGCTAAGCGGCGTGTTCGAGGGTTATTGCTTTACCAAGCAGTACGTTATCACTACTCTTTTTTTTCTTCATTTTTAAAAGAAAGTTTCACCATGACACACATGCTCACAATTTTCAATACGTAAGCTTTTTGCGCCCACATCTGCATGGCGATGACACCGTACGCAGAAAAATTCTTCGTACACGATATACCTTTCTGTCACATTGTCGACGTGTTTCTCACGATAACAAAAAAAAACAAAGAAAAACTATTTGACACTGCTTAACTGTCGTATTTTCTCATCGTTACGTTTTCCATTACAATTACAAAGATACAAAAATAATAGAATATTTGAAATATGCGCACAGTTAACTGCTGAGAAAAAAAAAGAAACACGCGATTTAGAATATAGAGCATGGCCGCTTCCATTTTGCCGTCTGGTATCTATTTTCACGATGGTCATGAAAAAGCGAACTTTTATCGCAGTGGATAATCTTTTGATAGTTCATTCTTTCATTATTACTGGACTTGTTTCTGACTGTTTCTGACAATTTGTATACAAAAGGTGGATATCCTTGTGCTATGAATGTTTTATGTTCCAAAACCGTGATGTGATATGAGAGGAGGCGTAGTGGAGGGCTCCAGAAATCTCGCTCATCTAGTGTTCTTTGTCTATATATAAACAAATGAAAAAAATTCTGGACTTTAAATAAAGTTCATTCATTCATTCATAGTACCAGGATGTCTACCTTTTAGTTGACGCGTAGGAGGGTCACCTGCACTGGACACTGAGCTGTTCTGCCCTCTTAAGGGCATTATTAACAGAGATATAGTTCTGACATACGTAACTCGAAGTTAAAATGATTCACCAGTTCCTGATTGATCATAATTTTTATCAATTACGGTGTTTATTCATCGTTTATGCGCGAAAAGAAACGAGAAAAGAGGGGGCTAGATGACACGTGTGCTGTCTTTCAACTGCACGTTCATTGAAGAGCGCATGAAAATAAACACATGCACCGACCGATACAGAACAAAAGAAAGATGAATTCAAAAGACATGTCAGTTACGAACTTATGTCCTTGCGAGAAAAACAGGCTCTTGTCTTTTGAGCTAGATTGGAACCTGAGAGAACGCAGAATCACACACGCTTTCTGATATAAAAAGGCCTTGGCAATTTCACGGATGCGACTGTTCCGGGTGATACGTGAGAATTGCAGTGTCAGAAAAGAATTTCGTCCTTACTTGGCAGTTCACCAACTAGCTTGTTGGGGTTGTAGACGTATTGTAACAGTTTTTAACAGTTCGTACGATCTTCATGGCTCTGCAGAGCGGCAAGAGCAGCCCGAAAAGAAAAAAAAAGGATCACACTGGAAACTCAGTGTCGACCTCAGCCCTTCGTCTGGTTTTTTTCCTATCGCAGCGAGGCGTCACCCTTAAGCCACTGGCGTGGGCGCGCGTAGCTCAGCTATTCAATTTCAGGCGGCCTGCGAGGTAGGCTCAACTTCCTCCACTGCGCTACTATTTCGCTGCGTTTATCTTTCCCGCTCGCAAGGGAAGCGAATTTACTTCTTAATTGAGATGGAGATTCGTAATCACACAGCGTATTTTGGTTCCAGGGGCCTAAAGGAAGAAGCTCGTTTCCCTTTCGAGGAACTGACCGATAGAGGTTTTAAAGACGAAAGGCTCGTGTGTGTTCTGCAAACGCAACCTTGATGAAAAATCGTAACGACAATGGTAAATGAAAAAAGAAAAAAAAAACTCTCTAAGTCATTTATCCACTCGCCTATAGTAGAATCTGAAGGCGAAAGCCATTTTTTTTTTTAAATTTTCAGTCGATATCCAACTGATCCTCACTAGCACGAATTCGAAAGACGGCTGCCTCTCCCGCAGCTTTGCACTGCCACCAGGATAGGAAGCACCGCAAGCTTTGTGCACCTCGGGAGGTTGTGCACTGTCTTCGTGAATGGCCCACCTTGGACTAAGCGATGACGTCACGTGACGACGGCATACTGTGACGTCATGCACTCTAAGCCGAAAAAGACTAAAGTGGGGTATACGCCATTGGTCCTTTAGGGGTCTAAATGCGCTGCCACAGATTTTGAACCAATTTTGGACTAACTGCTGGAGTAACTGCAAGGGCTCAACTGTTACCCCAAGCACTTACTCCACTTGGTTTAAATGTTGGTCCCAGCAGAATGCTCCAGCGGGACTAACACTTGAACCGTCCGGACCAATGGCAAAAAAAATGGCGACACTGCGTTTGTGCAGTATATTTTATGTTTCTTCCAATTTAATCAGCACTGAAGATCATAGTATGTTATTCATGCAACACACACACACACACACATACATACGCACCATTATTTCAAAGTAAAACACCGCAAACACTGACTGCCCGCGCTGTACTACAGAGAACAGACTCTTGGGTATATATAGCACATTATTTTGACCTCCCATCTAGTGCCAGTGGGCGACTTTTACTCGGCTTAAGAAAACAATAAATATTGACACCGTAACGCGAAAATTTACATGGGCTTATTCGTAGCACCAATGCGCATCGATCTTTTAATATGGATCCATCTAATCTTCAACATGCCTCCAGCCCGAGAATACGAATTATCAGCTGGTATTCGATCATGTCGGCCGAACCAGCGTTCGCAGTGCTGGCGCACGAGTCCGCAAACACAAACATAGCAGCGGCGCTTGTGCGGGAAAGCCGGCGAAGCAGCCGCAGGCGCCCGCCCCGCCGATGCCATACCGTGTCGGCTTGCCGACGGCGTCGCTAGGCTTACGACGAGTACGGCTAAACGACCGCCGGCGATCGCAACATGCGGCTCGCGTGAAATTTTCGTCGTCGTTATTTTATAGTCACAAATGAACAATAGGTAAGTGCCCCATGTTCGCTGTGTCTTACGGAGTGATGTAGATATCTGTATACTTACAGCGACGAGACCGTTCGCAGGCACGGTTCTTTCATCGTGCTGGTAAGGCACAACCTGTGTACCGCTGGCCGCACGATTAGTCGTATCCGCGATCGCCTACACGTTGGATTTTTGATAACGATTGTCGCATGGATAAAAAGACATAGATTTGCCTGAGCTACTATTTTTGTGAACTTGTACGCGACGCTTCCTTCGCTTGTGCCGGCAATGCACTCACACCGGCAGCCCGCTTGATACCGATGACGTACGAAGCCTACTTTTCCTATATATCGCTTTGAACTTGTGGTCACTGTGTGGGTACACGACCGCTGATGAACAGCTTACCTTTATTAGCATTGTCAGTGTTCACCGTAGTTCGAACTTATTCAGCACATTAAAGCGAGTTCTCGGCATTGCCCGTGTTTGCGGAGACTTTCACTTGGCTTCGGCTCGCCCGTGCCGGCATGGTGGAAACGCGAGGGCACTTGCTGTGTGCACTGACAGCGTGTTGTACTACTTTCCTCTAATAACATCTTCTATTCGTTTCATATTGCTTCACTTTCACAGTGACGTATAGCCTATTTAACTTGTTTTCATGATCGCCGACCACGCCGAGCATTGCAGTGCAGCATCGACAGGAGGCGATCGCGGCGCAGTTGCCCTCCCCATTGGTCCCTTCATTGCCGGGCGTTTGCGCAAGACACGCATTGTCACACATTTAGTCCCTGTTGGACGAACCATTCGTCCATTGGTTTAACGACTGCAGTTAGTCCAACTTTGCCGAATTTCGGCTTAGAGTGTGGTATGTGACGTCATGTGGACACGTCCCAATATTTAGCCAATCTGAGAGTTTATGATGATGTTATATGGCGACGTTGTCGCGCGATGACGATGGTTTGATTAAATAGCGGTGACGCCGCTATAGTGTCTATTCTCGCGTTTGATGAGGCATCTAAGGCCTTATATATTGCGTGACCTGTCATGCGTACTCGAGGTGCGCGAGCTGCGGTGGATGCGAAAGCGGCGTTCGCGTGACCCTGCCTCGACTGTACGGATAGGGAACAGCGCGAAAAGACAGTACGATGGAAGGCACTAAGCTAGGATATGATAGAGTGTTAGGCCCAAGAGGTTCGCAACACCAGATGGGACTCAATAAGCACGAAGTGGGACATGACGAGACAAACAGTTAGTAGGATTTAGACGCGATGTTTCAGACTGATCTGCACTGCCTATGGAGCTTTCGCCCGCGAATGGTTTGAGTGATAGTTTCAAAGATCCTTGGAATTATTCTGTGAACCTAAGTGCGTTTTCAAAATTTTCGCCATACGTACGTATTCTATATCGTCCCTTTGCTCAACACTTCACCTTGACTTGAGAAAGTCGAGTGCAGCGCCGTCTATAGGCAGATCAACTCACCGCACATCAGCGATAACCTGCAACGATTTTTTGAGAAGCGCAGCGTAATTTTTAGCTGCAACTGCGGCGCAGTGCCCACCTGTCATGTGAAGGACGGAATTCTAGTCGACAAGCGTTTATGAATACGGGGGTTATTCTCTGAGAAGACCATTTTTTTTGCGAAAGCCTCAATAATTAATGATCCCGCGCACAAGATTGGGTAGCCTTGACTGCATCATTTAAGGCTGAGACATTCTCGCGTAAAGAATATTTCGCGGCGCGCACTTGTGGTACAAACATTGACGCTGGAATATCACAGAAGTTAGCCAAGAAATATCTCGAACAAAAGTCAGTGCCCCTCATTACGCTATGAAAAATGTCATTGTATTGAATCATCTAGATTGGAACTTTGAAACACCCCATGCGATACTCCATGTGGCATAATAGAAATGAAGTATAGCCGAGTTGATACAAAGCTCAACCTTTTTCCACATCAGCGAAGCCTCAGTCCCACAACCTCTCCACAACAACATCACCTTGAAGACACATTCAAGATCAGAAGTTGCACGCGCATGGTCCTGGCTGCAAGGGACCCCTGTTATAGTTCAGTCAGTTAATTGCCGCTAGCTGTATAAATAGAAGCAGTAGCCTAAATATATCTATCGCATGATAGAAGGGGATTTAAATTTAGGCCCTCAGCGAGGCAGTCGACCATTCTTCCACCGATCCACGTCATTGTTTAAATAGTTAGGTGCATCAGGCACGACGTAAACCCTTCACATTCTTTCTGGTAATTTTATTTGCTTAGCACCATTCTTACTTTCTGTTGCAGAACGCACACTTCGATTCAAGCAATCTACAAATACCACTGTTATTGTTAGTCATCCATGTCAGTGAGATTCATGCTCGACGAATGCAACACAGCTACCACACTTACGTTAAGCCCCGGCAATACTGATATATCGGACGCAAACGTGTTATATGCGGAACTCCGACACGAACACGACTAATGCCAAGGCCACGCCGTCTTAAGCAACACTGTTTACTCGGGGTGGCGTAGCCAACCTGTACTAACTCAATTCAATTCAAATAACAGTGCCATGCAGTATGGTGCTACCACCGTTCTTTTCCATCAGGTTGGTACTGCTAACGTGGTTGGCAAAGTTAGTGTATGTGCTACCTTTAGGTAGCAAAGTTGCGTGCATGTTTGTCTAGGAAGCACAGCTATGCAGAGAAGCCGCACTCTGCTTTTGCAGGCGACACCCCAAGTGCGTCGTCTACTGAAACCCCTGAACGAAATTCCATTCATGCTGGGGCTTTGCGCCGACTGACATCCCCGTTATGTCGCCGACCACCGATGAGCTTGTCTGGCGATGACTAGCGTGCCTCTAGTTCGCTGTAGCCGCGACTTGCGGAAGTAAAAAAAAAGTTGTGCCGAACACCAGCTTCTCCGCAATGCACGGTGGAAAATACAGACGCTCCATTTTGCTACCTAAAGGTACCATAGACGATAGTTATAGCGTGAGAACCAAACGATGGCACAGAGACAAGAAGGACACGAAAGACACGACCTTCTTGTCTTTGTGTCCTTCTTGTCTTCGTGTCCTTCTTGTCCTTCTTGTCCTTCTTTTCCTTCTTGTCTCTGTGTCATTGTTTTGTTCTCGCGCTATAACTATCGTCATGCCATACCAACTAGCCCAAGCTGCCAAACTTCTAAGTACCATAGACGCTAGGTTCTACTCTCATCGCCTGACCAAGGCTCCTGGTATCTGAGCCCGAGACCTGAGCGAAACGCAGCATGCGATGCAGAAGAGGGAGTCTCCGCAGCGCCCAAGGCGACCGAGACCGGAGGCCGCCTTCTATGGGCCGGCACGCTTGCGGCGACAGCGCAGTCGCCGCTAAGTGGCCACGATTCTTCCCCCGCACTTAAATGGCCGCCGACGCCGTTTTCTCGTCAGAAAGTACACGTCGTCTCGCCCGAAAGCGTGCAGCACAGCGGAAGCTACGCGGCCTGCACGGACTCTCCTTAGGTGCTGAAAGGAGCGTCCGATTGCTACTGCAATTAGATGGGCGCACTCCTTCAATCCATTGCGACGTACTTACAACTGGATGTATATCAGAACTGTCGTCTCGGCGAACGATGCCCTTGAAGAACTACACGGCACGCAAAATTGGCGCTCTCGCTCTTCATATCGAGTGACCCATACCTATAGCGTTGTTTATGTACACCTCACTGAGGGAGCGTCTCAATAGCACACGTGAGGAAGATAATGCGCATGTTCTCGCGCGTTGCGACGCCTGCGGTTGCGTACCATGCTTTGCGCAACTGCTCATTGTCGGCAAAAGCAGCGAAGAGACTGTAAGAGTTGTTGGAAGCCTTATCAAAAAGAAAGGGTCTAATAGTGTCAGTGACACGCATATAACTTTGTATTGCTCAAAAATGCGCCTTTCTCAATAACATGTTATCTTGGCCACGTCGCTCCACGTCATACATTGGCTCTTGACACATCCGCGGAAAGTTTTTTTTTTTGTACGTTTTACGTAATGTCATTAAACAGTTTGTAGTCGGTGCTTTCTTTCTTCCTCTTTTCTTACCCCTTTTTGTGCTCTTTTTTGTACTACTCTAACCATGTAACCGAACTGAATTATGAAATAATAAGCATGATTTCATTTGTTCTTTGCCGCAAAGTGTCTTGCGCCGCAGTCAAGTGTACCTTAACGATGTAAGCCCCAACTAAGCGGCAAAACAAGTCCCCTTTGGCAGATCTATAGCGTCCACGGCACTGCACGCTTTAGCAAGACTGCGCAAACTCGAGTTCCTGCGCGAGCTCTTCCTTTCCTGGCTGCCGCCGCCGTTTAACGAGTAACGGAGAGGAGGAAGGACGATCTTGCAACATTGGTCACGTCGGTGCAACGTCACGGGGTGTTCTTTCGTAAACTGCACGAGTCGCTAAAACCAATAGAGAGGAAAATAACACTTGCGCTCAGCAGGCCGTCTCCGTCTGTCCTCTTTAGCTGTGCTCGGGGGGGAGAAAAAATGACGCACGGAGTGACAAAGTTGTGCCCACAGAACGATATAAGAAAAACACACACACACACACAAAAAACACCAAGAATACGGCGCGTCGGCCTCATCAGCAGCGCGCGTCATTTGCGGCAGCACTCTGTTACGGCACTGTCACGCGTTGAAGCGCAGATGTTTAGGGTCGGTAGTCGACGTCCTCAAATCGCTGAGCTGGGTTTCGCGACGCCTCGCAGCGAGTAATTACAGGAGTAATTATGCTACAGCGTGAGAGCAGTCTCGAAGGTGAGCAGAAATGTCTTCCGAAGACATGACGACAGCGACGTATCACGCAGTTGCCAATGATGTCTATGTCGCTCGAATTGCTTTGTGAAAAGTCAGATGTATAGCGCAAGATCAAGCTACACGCGCAGCACGGCCAAGCTGTAATCGGTCGCGGAATGCAAATCCGCCGAGACCCGGCAGCTTTGCATACAGACTGCGTCGTTCTCTATTAATGTTGTAGCGCACTATGCCCTGTCTGTTTGTTTTTGTTTTTTTATCTCGTCGGGAGAAGCGAGGTGGTGGTGAAATGGTCAGCGTTCCGGCGAGGTTGAGGATTGTATTTGTTGGTGTAGCGTATTTGAAGATGAATGGCACAACAATTTTTCACAATGTATGACTAGGCGGTTTGGCATTAATAGGTTATTCTTTTGTGCGAAATTGTTTGTCATAGCGTGTTTGTCACTTATGCCCTCACCATCACTCTTTTGTTGTTTTCATGTACCTATTCCGCAGAAAAGCAAATAAATTCATTGTTACGGGCATTACTCTGTGTGTGAATTTAATTCACAATTTATTCATGTAATGGTAGATATTAACCCTCATAGGTCACTGTAAGGAAACAGTCGCATGCTTGGGACAAACCATTGCATGCACGCGATATCAGGCGCCCACGTTCTGAAAGGGAAGTCCTAAAACGCTGCTTTGAGCGACAGCGGAAACTTGCTGCGCGGCGTGCAGCTTGGCCCCTGCATGCAGCCATAACCTAAGAGTATGGAGACTGATCTGCCACCCATCCATCATCTATCCACGTCCATCCTCTGTCAATGCACATGCCGCGTGTGTCATTTCCGTCATGGCGCAAGTGACCAGGGACGACGGAATGTAACAAGCTGCGCCACGTACAGCGTGCATTGACCGAACACGCAGCGTGCACGAAACACGTGGCGTCTGCGCATGCGTACATGTTACCCAAGCACTGCTACCGCGCGAACATCCGTGGAAGCCGCATCAGCCGGCTCGTTGCCAAGGCGCTTGGACTGTCCTTATTGCTTTGATTTCATTTTCTTCGTTGTTCGTCGAAGACTTAATGTTTTTTTTTTTTGGTGAGCTGATGTCTAAAATGTCATCTTTGAACTTATCTTTGATGTTTGTTTTTATTGCGTGTAGAATAATGTATGCTTTCTGTGTGTTTATACTTATGTACACCACTTTCTGTATACCATCACTGCATGCTGAACTGTAATCGGCTGGGAAGCCTAGTCAAGCTCACAACAGCTTTGTCTTCCCGTGCCCTATACTTCCTGAAGTGAAAAATAAATGATTGATTGATTGATTGATTGGTCGATTGATTGATTGATTAACCCACCTTGTGCGCAAAGCGACTCGCTTTTTAGTGCGCGTGGTGAGCGACAGAGGAAATTCCAGAGGCATGCATGTCAGTGATCGCAAACTTCCCGGGACCTGATTCTTTCGCGATAAGCGCAGCGCGACGTGCACAATACTTGCGCGATTTCGCCCTTGGTGAGTAAATGATGCCACCGTCCCATAGCGCCACAAAGGACTGAGGCACGCAGAATATAAACAGGGGGCTAAAAAGGAGGAGGAGAGCAAGAACAGCAATATAGAGAGGTTAACCAGGCACATGTCTGGTTTGATACGCGAGATTGGATGGGGGGATGGCAAAGGGGAGTGTAGAGATGAGAGAGATAGAAAAGAGAAGGAAAGGCAAGAGAAAATTGTCAGTACATCGGTTGAAGCGTATGCAGCGGTGGCACAACACAAACGTTAACGGCATTCACATAGGCCCGTAGTCCGCGAATAGCGCAAGAAGGCTTTGACTGCCTTTTGAGCCGTCGAATGACGAGGACGGTGCTCCATCAGCATCTGCACAGAGAGCGGCCGATCGTCCAATTGTCGCAACGCATCAGAAATTTGTTGTCCCTCAGAGGCAAATCGAGGGCAACGGTATAGCAGATGGTCGAGGTCTTCTCTGCTAAAAAGAGTGCTGATAAAAATGGAAGAGAAAAAAAAACAGAACTGTCTGCTCCTAAAAGCTCGGAAGTCAACATTTTAGTGCCGCTTCCCACGAGGTTTTCGTTCATATTGCCTAACCTGCTTGCTCTAATATTTTAATTTCTCGAATGGAGGCGCTTGATGTCCTGAAGCACGTTCAGGGTTGGCACATACCAATAATTTCGGTGTATTGACAACGATTTGTGGAATGACAAGATGATTGCCTTCCAGTTTCGTATGCGGCATTGAAACAACAACTACAAAAAGGCAACGTTTTCTGGGGCAGCAAGAAAAAAAGTTCGACTTTCTAAGACAAACGACCGCATAAAATATGCGTGATCCATCTTTCCGAAATGTTCATCCATCAACTTTTATATGAATCACAAAAAAAGATTTCCCTCTATTGTGCTACAAAATTTATGTACCTCGTCAAGGTGGTATACGCTTATAGAAAGCGATTGTCTCTGCATGTCTTGTTCTATGGATCTTTGCAGCAATCAAATTAAGTTATTAGTGAGCTTCGTACTATTATTGTTGCGTGGCTCTATGATTTCTCAATGAGATCGATATCCCGGCACCTTCCACAGCTACTGATTTATTTTTAAAGTCAGAGAAGGCGGCTTGCATCCGCCGTGGTATAGCGCGGCACGCATATAAGCCGCCGCGCTTCTATACTATAGAGGGCGTGGGTTCGATTCCCGCATAGATTGTCCCGTGATGATCGGAGGCGAAATTAAGAGAACGCCCGTGTGATGCAAAGTAACCCGCGTAATCCTAAATTAATCTGGTTTCCCTCAGAAGGGCGTTTCTCTTATATCATGACTTTGGCACTTATGAAACTCCAAAAGGTATTATTAGAGGTCACTCTGAGCCTCAGTTTGTTATAGCCTGCTACTGCGCGTCATAGATGGCAGACGAGGAAGAAGAAGAAGAGTGATGATGATAAGATAAGGTGGCACGAACATATATACCTTTGCACAAGAACGAAAAAGGAAAATGCTGACAAGCTCGGCTGTGGCACGGTAGTACAGAGGCTTACTTCACAGCCTCGACAGTGCATTTTTTGAGGGTCGTGCCTGAGCGAAGCCCAGACAGGATTATGGAGGCTCCCGGGAAGCCCTCTGTTAATAATATCTATATATATACAAGTCCATCACCTCGGGGAAACCCCAGAGACTTGCGTCACTTGTCTAGCGACATGAACGAAAGCGGTAACCTGCCTCGTGACCCCTGGTCACGATCTCGTCTCATAATGATATATTATGAATTGGAGCAACAAAAGGTCTCGGTTTCTGTCGCTTTTGGGTGTAAGTTGAAAAGCTGCAATGTACAGCCGCTGCCACGTCTGTGTAGAGCACGCGAACAGCCGGTTTTCGCTGTGCGGGGAGAAACCTTGGCGCAGTAAATCAGGCTCTGACGTGGTCAGCCTGACAACTAGACCGTGCATGCTCCTGATACACCCCTTCAGAACCCGAAACTGCCTCAAGGTTTCGGCCCGCAGAGCAAAAAACCGGCTGCTCGAGCACTCTATAGACACAGACGTGCCAGCGGCTGTACATTGCAGCTTTCCAACTTACGCCCAGGGGCGACAGAAACCGAGACCTTTTGTTGCTCCAATTCATAATATATTACTTCGGCTGTGCGTGCATAAGTGCTGTCTCGCACTTGACATTGATCGAAAGTGGGACCGTTGTCGCTGCCGCGCCGGTATTGTGTGCATGTCTTGAAAATGCGACGCAATTGTAGGTGAAGTTTGCGCGAGAAACCACATCATTTGTCACCACAAGTTCAAAATATATACCTTACACCGGAAACGCAACGAAGACAACTTCCTCCAAAGTAATGAACGTGCGTGCAGTACGCGAGTGTAGTCAATTTCGCCAAGTATACATTTGGCCGACCATTGTTCACCACCTAAACATGCCTCGCCGCTACGGCTGTACTGCACGAAATTACCGGGGCACAATGTCAGAGAAAGGCAAGGTGCAATTAACTCGATGACTTGTTAGCGCTGCTCGCTCACTTGGAACGAAGAGAAAAAAATATTAATTGCACGCGGCATTCTTTTTGTCTAAATTTTCACTAGGCTCGAGGACGGCGAGGAAGAAATTGCTATTGGTTTATCGTGCAACCTTGCCGCTCGAAAACGACAGTTATTGGCAGCACGCAGGTAAAGTTGCGTCTTGCACTGTACGCGTACGTGTTTACGCATGGCTGCGTGACATCATGTGAGAAATATTTTACGCGCGTCTACAGAAGCGAAGTTGATCTTTATTATTATTATTATTATTATTATTATTATTATTATTATTATTATTATTATTATTATTATTATTATTATTACATTTGTAGTGTTGTGGCATACTGTATTCTTGCCGTGTTGTCTTGTTTTTTGTTTATGTATTTTTGCTTTTCTATTTGCATTTTCTTGTAAAGATTGTCTTTATTGCATTTTCTTTTTTTACTGTTTTGTTTACACATGCGCCAATTTAAAGACAGTTGTTTCTGCGTATGGTATTTATTTACTTACTTATTTGTTTATTAATTAATTTATTTACATATGTGGTATTTTCACGTCACGATTTCAAAGCGCTAGTAATACCTTATAAATGCTCAGTGATACCACCACGATGTGTTAAACTAAATTTAACTTAAGATTAGGTATCCGTAGCATGAAATTCTCTTTGCTTTAATATACTTTATGCTATGTTGTCAGTCTTCACTGTCAATCATTTTCATATATAGTTTGTTATTACTCTCAATTGAATCAAAAACCAGTGAGCATACATTTATACGACCATTTCTATCACACCTACACTTTAGTGCGCTCATTGTTTGTCATAAAAGCTTGATGATGATGATGATGACGACGACGACGACGACGATGATGATTATGATAATGATGAGACAATAAGTTTCGTTTCTATAAAATTTCTGCTGATAATGAACGTCTAAAGTCGAAGTCGAAGGAAAGATAACTCTGGCACGTGCTCAGAAATTGCAGCATCGCAAACGTAGCATGGCATTTCAATAATCCACCACCACCCGTAACGGCTTTTCACACAAATACCTGCCCAAACTTGAGACTTCATAGGGCGGACCATTATTGTAAAGTTACTGGCGGACTTTCAATAGCGCAGTAAAGCTCCACTGCGTGCCCAGTGTCTCAAACACGAATCGAGTTATTTAACGGGCATTAGGTTTGCGTTTCCTCTAACTAACCGAGTACAAAAAACAAAGACCTCCCTAGTTACGCTTGGTTTGTTACCTCTAATCAAAGGAAAGGTTAGTATAGTAACCAGTCAAACGCATTACGGCGGTGTACATGTTGTCATAAAGTGACAGAAAATTACACGGCACTGCTGACGCGCGTCGCAAGCGTGAGATTAATTTCAGAATAAAGTGAGGTGGAAAAACGAAATGAACACGAAGGCAGTGACACGGAACAAAGAGTGGACCAGAAGGCCCCGGGATCGAATCCCGGCCACGGTGGGCGCATTTTCGATACACGCGAGAAAGCTCAAGGTCCATGTGCTTAGGTTTAGGTGCATGTTAAAGAACTTCCAGGTGGTTCAAACTTCCGGAGTCCTCCCCCCAACGGCGTCCCTATAGCACTCATATTGTGGTTTTGTGACATTACAACAACACAACAATAACTATTAACGAACAAACAGCGCTGCGTTTCACATTAGCTTCTATGTTCGTGTTTCCGGAGTTTCATTTTTTTTTTTCAACTTGTTCAAGCCCGTTTGAATGACTTCGGCAATACTTCGAGAGACATGCGCCTTGCGAGACAGTCGGTGTGCAGGCGTAACAACATGGCCTAATCGTATATCGCAAGACCACAATAAACGGCACTTTTCTAGTTCAACGGTCCTATAGAAGTCACGATTACATGTATTCGATAAACAATTGTATCGGCCAGTTGGTATGAATCCATCTTCGTAGGAAGCGCAGCCACTATCACACAGAACGCACAACACAAGCGCTTAACTTCAACTAAACGTTTGTTGCAAACGTCAGAGTTTATAAAGGGGGTGAAAAAGAGAAAAAATAATAATAAAAGGCAGACCAAGAAAAAGCACACCTGCCAGTCCCGTACATTACTTATCCGTTATTATCAATCACCCCATCACAAAAGAAAAAGAAAGTTCTTTTCGCTTCAGCGAGAAAATATGTCACAAAACTTGTCCTGTTTTTGAAAGAAAAGATGATTGATTGATTTGTGGGGTTTAACGTCCCAAAACCACCATATGATTATGAGAGACGCCGTAGTGGAGGGCTCCGGAAATTTCGACCACCTGGGGTTCTTTAACGTGCACCCAAATCTGAGCACACGGGCCTCGGAAAGAAAAGAAAGGATGCCAAATTAAGCATCATAATAAATATGTTGAGTGTGCACTGTCGATTGTATACAAAGTGCCCTTGTCATGTGGTCTTGTTTATGTGGGAACAACTGAAAGATGCATACATGAGAGGTTAAAAGAGCACCACAATAAAGTGCAAAAGGGTACCGATGGTCACTTGGCGACCCACTGTAAGCAGTGTGGTTGTATGCCGTATTTCGATAACACTTGCGTGTTATACTGGGACAGAGATTTATTAACCCGTTTGATAGTAGAAGCTGCGGAAATGACACGTGGTGATTTTGAGTGTGTTAGTGCACCCTCTAACTCGCTCACGCGGAAAGAACTTTGTTTTTTGGATGAGGTGATTGATAATAACGGATAAGTAATGTATATGGGACTGGCACGTGTGCTTTTTCTTGGTCTGCCTTTTATTATTTTTTTCTCTTTTTCACCCCCTTCATAAACTCTGACGTTTGCATAAACGTTTAGTTCAAGTTAAGCGCTTGTGTTGTGTGTTCTGTGTATTAGTGGCTGCGCTTCCTACCAAGATGCAAGGTACATGTATTCGCAAGCCACCGCGATTCATTCGCGAAACGCTCAGTTCAGAGCGTGCACACTGTGCAGCGTTCTGGAAACAGGGGCTGGTATCAACTAGTGAGAATTCCGCGTTATTGATGCCTTATATATACGTAATTGTTTCCGATTATTCGGTGCAGAGGAGTCTGGTCATAAGCTGAAGCTTCGCGCGAAATATCTGAAAGTTTTCAAGCACGAACAGCGTCGAGAATTCAAACTTAACAGATGCAGCAGTCGTTCTCACAACGCTGCATCGTTGTATCTGACACGGTGCAGATCGCACGGAACTTTCCTCGCTTAGAAAATTGACCTGAACACGCGAGGCCGAAGGCGTAATGTTTTATAGGAGCAGCTCGCCCCGCATGTGGGCGCTGCTCGCTGCAGCTACGTAAGAGCTGATCGCGGCATCATTACAAAAAACCGCCAGGCCTGCGCTGAACATGCACTGTCGCAGCGAAAGCTAGAAGAGCAACCTTTAAGAGCCTTTTTTTTCACATTCTTTGGGTAGCTATGAACGAATTTCCAACAAATTTCGTGCGAATTGTTCTTCATGCAGTGGCTGACGACGACAAAGAATTACGCCCGAAGTGGTCACGTGCCACAGTTAATAGGTGATGAAGAACAAGCCTTTGTAATGGGTTGGAACATTGTACGGCCCGCTCGTTACGCGATTCACATCGTGTGACGCCTGTTGTTCCTCTGCCATTATAAAACGCCTTATTACTCACATTGACGCGATGCTCAGATTTGGGTGCACGTTAAAAAACCCCAGGTGGTCCAAATTTCCGGAGTCCTCCACTACGGCGTCTCTCATAATCATATGGTGGTTTTGGGACGTTAAACCCCACAAATCAATCAATCAATTACATTGACGCGATTCCTTTCGCGACATCAAGCCTGCCTAAAGCAAGTTCGTAAACGAGTCCCGAGCACCGGCGTCAGTGAGCTAATAAAAAAAAAACTGACCTGGCTCAGCGGTAGAATACTGGGCTGGCACGTAGTGAACCCGGGTTCGAAACAAGCTGTGTCCTTAGTCTTTTTTTTTATTTTGTGCGATATAGTGGTTGCGAACACTGGCGGCTGCGGACAACCACAGCGCCACGCGTGACCCGTGTTGTGATCTTGTAACAGCTTTCGCTAAAGTACACACACAAAGCGAAGGCCCAAGAGAGTACAGGCCATTGTATACATGTGTAGTGGCGGGTTACAAGCCGTGAGGCACGTCGCCTCCTTCCTCATTCCGCCAACCAGACCCTCCTCCGCTTCGCAAGCGTCATTAAGATTTCCCCTAAACGTTTTGCGTCGACGCAATAATGTCACGTGATAACACGTCTGTCCAGACCCTCCGAAAGCCACGGCACGACGACCTCGGCTCTGCCGAAAGAAAGAAAAATAAAGAAGAAAGACAATAAACGCGACGTTACTGGATCACCCGGCATAATACGGCAGGTGAAGCCTTATTCGGCTAGTAGCAGAAAAAGTAGTAAGGTAAACCTGCCGTTATATACATAAACACGTGCAATTTCCCTGTTATATAGACGACTACCGGTCACGACGCAGGATACGTTTAACAGTCTGAGTATGTCTGAGTAGACAGATCTTGTTGAACGTTCGCAACAGCTCTGCGATCGTAAACCGGCCAGCGTAGCCTTCGGGCCCTGAAGATACTGAAATAAATTGATTGATTGATTGATTGATTGATTGATATGTGGGGTTTATCGTCTCAAAACCACCATATGATTACGAGAGGAGCCATAGTGAAGGGCTCCGGAAATTTCGACCACCTGGGGTTCTTTAACGTGCACACAAATCCGAGCTCACAGGCCTACAACATTTCCGCCTCCATCGGAAATGCAGCCGCCGCATCCGGGATTCAATTCCGCGACCTGCGGGACAGCAGCCGAGTACTTTAGGCACTAGACCACCGCGGCGGGGCAGGTACTGAAATAAATGAATAAATTAATGAATAAACAAACAAATAAACAAATAAATAAATAAATAAATAAATGACTAAACAAATAAATAAATAAATAAATAAATAATAAATAAATAAATAATAAATAATAATAAATAAATAAATAAATAAAATGGTCCGTAGAACTGCTGTGGGCGCCCAACTAAATCTGTCTGATAGGGAAGCCAAAGCATACGTCATTTATGCATGCGTGGACCCAATGCGAAATACTTGCGCTCGCCTGTTATGTGCTTCACGTCCATCTGCTGAACGAATTTCGCCGAACGCGAATTTTTTTTCTAACTCATCCGGCAAATTGCATACATGGTCTCAGTGCAACGTCCACTGCTCATATTTCCAGGCAGTCGTAAACCAGCTAGTATGGATCTGTTAACTAATTTCGTATCCATGACATATACGCACAAATCACTGACGCAAAAAAAAACCCACAATATTGGCTTGGCTATTGTGGCTATTGAAATATAGTGTAAACTAAAATTATTTCGTCACACATCATTTCAGTTTTTTGGGACTGTGGTAGATTCGTGTGTACTGATGAGTTACAAAGCGTGCGCTAGCATGCATTGTGTTAGTGCACCGATCATCACGCAACTTATTACAACGTCTCAAAATTTTACGTTTCCCCCATATGTGTAAATAAGGTTTTTTTCATTCCATTACATTCGCCCATAAGGGTGGTTCCGTTATGACAGCAAATTAACACAGTCCAAAAATTTGAACCCTTTTGTATCCTTGCTTAGTTACATCTCGGTGTACACCCGTTACGCTAATTAAACAACCGTGAGCCATGCATGCGTTTGCAAACCAGAATAATTTCATTCAAATGCTCCCTTCGGAGCCCCATTGACACGTTCACGATAAGTATGCAGTAACGTATGTTTGGAGTCCCGGTAAATTTCATTCAGGAGCATTGCTTTTCTGTCGTTTTTTGGATAAGACGGTAATGCTTTTGTCTTTTTTTACGGCCCTTGAAGACTGCGTGTTTCCCTGACAAGTGGTTTTTTTTCTGTTTTTTCCCCTCTGCGTATTGTTTGTCGCTTCTTTAGAGTCAGCATCTTTTGAGCCAGCCAGGGCTAACAACTTCTTGATGAATTCCGACAAGGTTGTAGACACTCTGCCGGTGGACTCTTAGCCGACGCCTTCAAGGCTTCGGAGGGCGCGTGCCTCTACACCCACTCTGCAGCGCGAAGAAACCTTCCCTCATCAGCGCTTTGAAAATTGCCTTCCGCAAACAGGCCTAATGGCTTAGCCAAACACCCTTGCGCACACTATACTTGTGAGCTTTTGCTAATGTTTAAGGCACGGACTGTGGGGCGTTAACAAGGTAGGACAAAGTTTAAACGCAAGCCGCTCCCTCCCACTTCGTGATATTGCACTTTAACCACGAGGGCGGTAAGGCCGTCGGAGTGTAATGACCTGCGGCAAGTCCTAGAGCCTTTAGGCTGTGCGCAGACACTGTAACGAAGAACCAGCAACGTCCGCAAGACACGCCACAGTGAGTACTACCTCGCCTTTCAATAAGCCATGCAGCTGTTTAAGATAAACCGCGAAGAAAAGAAAATCCCATCAATTTTATACGAGCTCTTGGGTACCTGAGTGTATACCGGTTCCCGTACGCTAACAAGACTATATGTTTCTCATTAGACATTCTCAATCTACGTGATACTGTTTCTATTTCTGTCGCCATCGACGTTCAACGGTTCTCTTTAAGTATAATCTGTTGGGGTTTACATGCCAACATGACATGACACGAAAAGAACATTACTGAGGTCCCGAAGAGCTCGCGCCCTTGGGGTCCTGGGGTGAGCCGTCGTCCTCACCCATGACGGGACTGAGAGGACCAGACCAACAGCAGAATCGAAGACAGTACATAATTATGAGAGGCACCGTAGTGGGGGCTCTGAAAGTTTTTAACCATCTGGTGTTCTTTAACTTGCACCTAAATTTAAGCACACGGGCCTCTAGCATTCAGTCCCCATCGAATTTTCCTCCATAACCACTGCCACCTCCAAAGTGCAAAAACAGCTGCACTCGTTATACCACGCTAATACTGATTGCCGCAGTCCCACGACAGCATATACACAGCAATACCGGAACCTCAGGAAGCAGACCCATACGAAACTCAAACCATTAGCCAATCTGAAGGCTTCCGGTCTAAACTCCTACTGGTCTATACTTCAAGTCAGACAGACGTTTTCAAGTGAGCATCGGTTAAACTCGGCGCCCTTATAAAGGACAGTCACTTGCGCCGATAGAGTGGCACAATGTATGCTCTAAGCTAAACGGCGAAGAGAAAAATAAAGTTGTGACGACACCGTTCACCACAGCTACACCACACGTGCGCAATTGGGGGTGACGGTTCGGTGCAGCACAATCGGCTCGCTGCATTCCCGCGGCTGCTGCAACAGGCGTTCCATCCCTCGCTTTCCACGTCGGTGCCACGGTTAGTGCTTCTTGGCTTCGAGGTGCGTGGAGTCATGTGCTGCGCGATACTTTGTTCCAGCGGCTTAGCCAGCCGCTATGGGCAACCCTTTCAATCACACGCGTGCCACGGGCGAGCATTGCTCCCCCATCTTCGACCAGACGCACCCACGAGCTTCAGTAGGGGCCAACGTGACCAAGGGCACATCAACGCAAATGGAATGACCTCGACTTCAAAGGACCGTTTATTTGTTCAACCGTTTTGTCCTCATGGTTACACGGGCTCAAAAAGTGGTGGCGCAGTCGCTGACGTCATTTCATTCGATTGTGGCTGCGATTGCGACTGTACGACGCGATGATGATGAAAAAGATTTTTTTTATTTCCCAAGTTTCGTTTAAATTTGCAGGGATGGATTTTAACGTAGGACTCACCACTTTTCAGCACGCAGCTGCGAGAATAAAAAAAATTAAAGTCGCCGGGGTCCATTATGCATTAGCCTGGACGACTGGAATCGAAGCTTCAAGTCGTGTTTCTCGCCTTCTTATTTTTGGTCTTCTTTTTTTTCAGTTAATGATATTACTCCCCCCCCCCCCCCCCCACTGGACGACTGGAATTGAAGAAGTGGTGTTTTTCCTCGCCTTCTTATTTTTGGTCTTCTTCTTTTTTTCAGTTAATGGTATTACCCCCCCCCCCCCACACACACACACATAAGAAGCTTTGTGCACTTCATGAAATGTTGCACAGCCTGAAGAATCGGTCCACGTTTCACCAATCGGTGATTTCATTTGGTAACTGAACGAGTTGGACGTGGTTAATCACGTTGAGTGGCCTATGCTATACGCGTCCCTTCTTCTTTCTCCTCGTTGTTTTCGCACAGAACGACTGATAGTTTTTATTTAGTTATTTACTTCACCATTTGTCACAGTGACGTCACTAATTTTTGTGCTCTGTGACACCATAGTGACGTCGCATCTCGCTCGACTCATTTTGGATTTTCGTATGGCGTCATCCGATTTTCGGTATACCGCACGTATTGTCGCCGACAATCACTTTTCTCGTTTAGTGAGGCACATGACGCCTTAATGAGCAGCCCTTGTCCTTAATTGAGCGGAGACGAGGCGTGCACGTAGTGCTACACTGTCGCAGCTTCAACTCGTTTTAAATGAACGTGTAGTATGACTGGATTCACACTACTGGTTTGGCTGCCGCAGCTAGTGTATCAATTAACGACATCGAACCTTTGAGCCAATTACAAACCGTGACCTGGACGTTACGGCGGCGGCTACAAACCATGTTTAAGTTACGCCTCAATGTTAGAACAGAAATAACGATTCGGTTTGGGCCATTGTCCTGACAGAGCGCCCGCATAAAACATGCGTAGCGGCACAGCATGCATCGCCGCCGAAAGATATGTATCGTGCTTTAATCCCCCGCAAGAGACAAAGTTGCGTCAGTCGTTCTTGAAATAAGGGATAACATGATAGAGAGACATTACAAAGAATATTTATGCTACGCCATCAGAAACTGTCAGCAACACAGACGCACCATCCATGCTATGTCATTACCCAGCGTAACAAAAAAGTAAGCGGAGAGGTGCGGAAGGGGAATCACTGCTTGTAGACCAGGAGTTTTAAAATTACGTGAACTGCAACAACATTCATTCGTATCTCCCTATTGTTTTTTTTTTTTGTCTTGCCTGGCTAGTCGCACAAGACTTTACGCACGAAGTCGAGCTTCTGTCAGCTATAGGCCTAGGTCCTGAAGTAGCCGAAGTGCCACCTCTCAGCTAGCCCTGATAATAACGTACTATACGTCGGGAACGATTGTAAAAAAAGAAAGAAAGAAAGAAAGAAAGAAAGAAAGAAAGAAAGAAAGAAAGAAAGAAAGAAAAAGCACTCTCACCTAACTTACACGTCAAATACGAAACAATGAAAACTCGTCAGTGGCAGAGATTCGCTTAGCTATACGTACGAAGTTTTTGCGAGCTCCTACCATATATAGGCATAAGCCCATTTTAAAGCATCCTTGCCCACGCTTTTTATTCGCCGGCAAGTTACTCGCTTGGCACGTGCGTCAGCAAAGCACGTCAGATAACAATGTTTTCCCAATGGCCACATCATCAAAGCGGCCAAGTGGAGGGTTCCGCCATGCAGTTTCACAGTTCTTGTGGAAGAGCGCGGAAAACTTCAACTACCCGGGCTTCTCTAACGAGCGCCTATGTCTAAGTAGACGGGCGTTTTTTGCATCCCTCTCCAATCAAACCTCACCTCGAAATGCGGCCGCCGTGACTGGGAATCGAACTCGCATCCACGAGATTAGCAGCGCGACACTTTACCCACTAAGCAAGCACGACGGTCTGTCGCACGAAGGCCCCTACAACCACGCAGCGAGATTTCTTTTCAAAGTCCGCTCATGCAATGCATGGTCGTCATAACATCGTCCACGTTTCACAACTGCCTTGAATATGTTTCCCCCCAGAAAGATTATAACTTTTCCTCACGGTACGCTGAACCGAACAGGAAAGATACTCTCATTCGACGTGGTCGCCTCTTCCTCGTGTTTTCGCAGTGCTGACTGCTTTATTCCTCGTGGTTGACGTCGTTTGCACATAAAGTCGGGCAATATTACATCAGCATCAATGATCCGCTCAATAAATCCCTAATCGCCATTCATATCATGCAGCTTGTGCACTTGTTAGAGAAAGCCTCTTCTGAATTGAACGAAAATAAATTTAAAATAGATAACAGCTGCTAGTCTTACCCGGCATTGAAAATGTGAGTTGAGGCTTACGTCCCGACATCTTTTTTTCTTTTTTGTTAAATACAGCAAGATTATCTCTCTCAAACCGAGTTATTTGCCTTGGCAAGCCTATGTATGCAGCCTCTGCGGAGTTACCGGCAAACTACGTAACAAGTGCAACGTCAGGAGTGCTTTCGTACGTACAGCGTAATCTTCTCACGAAAGAGATGAAATCTCGAAAGGTTACATTCACCCCGCTTTCTCTCTCAGGGAAAAAAACCGAACGATCCGGGGAATGTCAACCGCGAGCTAAAGCGAAGTGGTCCATTTGTAAGCACGCACAAAAAAGGAAAAGAAAACAGCGCGTGAGATATCGGAGATACCTTGAATCTTTTCGAACACGGAGCGCTAAATGTACTATCTCGCGTAACCTGTACATTTTGTAGACCTCCGTTATTGGCCTCTGAAGGGTTTCCATAAGGACTTTTCAGTTCTTTGAGACGAGTAGTGTTGGACTTAGGACGATACAAAAGAAAGAACACGATGACAAACATTGCACTGTTGCAATGCGCATTGTTGTCGTGGCAAGGTGTGACAGGTTCCCTTTACTCTCCTCAATAGACCACCCGCCACGGTGGTCTAGTGGCTAAGGCACTGGTCTACTGACCTAGCGGTTGCAGGATCGAATCTCGGCCGCGGCAGCCGAATTTTTGGTGAAGGCGAAAATGCTTAAGGCTCGTGTAGTAAGGTTTAGGTGCAAGATAAAGAACTCCAAGTGATCACGTTTCCGAGTCCCTTCACTACGGCGCCGGTGGTTATAAGATGTTAGACACCAATTATTAATCACCAATCAACAGATTATAAATAGTGTCCTGTGTGTGTCATCATGACCTTCCGGAGTCCTCAGCCTATATACGCAACGCTACTGGTCTACGTTATGGCTATCGTCTCTTCGGCGAGACTTGCCAAGTCATGAATGACTTGCTCGAGGGAACCTGCTAATCACGTTGCACTTCTGAATCTAAAGTGAAACTAACAAAAGTTGACGTCACTACGGTGTGCGCGAATGCACTTGCGCGTTAGTGAATCAGCTTAGAGGCGGTCCTGACGCAAAGCAGAGTCGTGAGTCGCGGTGAGAGTATACTGTCCCTGGCGTCTTCGCGCACTAATACGCGCGCGTCCAGCGTCGTCTTGCCGATCACGAGAGTCACGTGCACTCACCTTTTTCCGCTTGCCGTTGGTTGTTGCCGCCGTGTTGGCTATGACGGCCAGTTGTCCTTTCGTGGCACTCATGGCGAGCCGAGTGTAGGCGCACACTCACGCGCCGGGGCTTTAATAGACGGACGGGGAAAGGTCTCTCCTTCTCGCTGGTCCGACGGGTCTTCTTCGGCTGTGTGTACGGCACGCGCCACATTCAAAAGCCCGTAGACTTTCGCGCCACTCTCCCGATACGCAAGCTCGCATCCTCCCCCGCTTACGCAACAATCGTGCGCTCTCACTCACACTTTGGACATGCGCTCGCCAATGGTTCTTATTGGGAAGACGCCGTTTATGCAAGTTAATAATCGTGCCCACCGAAGGCGTCACGGACCCCAGCAGGGGGTCGACGGATGTGTCGTGTAACTAGCAGGCGATACTCGTACATACTCCGCGTTTGGGATGGTCATCTATTAAGGCCCCCTTCAAACTGCCGTGGTTATGAAACCTGTCGAGAGCGGACAGCGGATCAGGAGGCAAGGGTGAGGCGAAGGACACCGATGTGCGTGCGGAAACGCCGGTGTCGTGGACGACCACTGTCGCTATACACCACTGCAGACACGCGCAACCCCACAACTTTATATACAATAAATGTTTCTCAAAGGCTCGCATTCTGAATAGTACAATATTGCAATGGTTGCATCGATTCGAGGATCATACGTTGTGCAGGTGCCTTGGTTCCTTTCACCAAAATGCGCGCCGTCTTTTTCTCGCTACAAAGACGTTTCAACGATTTGCGTTGAGTGAGCAACACTGTTGCTTTAGTTCACAAGCACAGGAACAGAAAAAAAAACTGCACTTTAGAAGTGGCTATTACGGAAACCGTGGTAATTGCTCGAAGACAACCCGGGAAAACTGAGATGGTGAGTCCTGGAGTTGGTGGACCATGTTTATGACCGCCAACGTCGCACAGTGGTCCAACCGCGGCGTTTGGCTAACGCAGTCCACAGCGTGTGCACACCCGAACGCAACGCAGCTGAGCATGGAGTCAAATAAACATATTCGGCAGTGTGTAGCCGTTGATAGTCAGAAATAGAAACGTACACCTGAAGAAAATGCTGCCTGTCGCGAGGCTTGAAGTGCTGCACAATGAGAACGAGATCAGTGGCAGCAATCCGACCCGGCGTGCTTGAAGCGGTTTACATGAAGATAAAAAAAACAGCCTCGCTTTAAAGGCCCTAAACCACAAAGAATTCAAAGGCGAGGCAGTAGATTCTTTCTCGCCTCGACTGCCCAGTCGCGGTGGTCTAGTGGCTAAGGTACTCGGCTGCTGACCCGCAGGTCACGGGATCGAATCCCGGCTGCGGCGGCTGCATTTTCGATGGAGGCGAAAATGATGTAGGCCCGTGTGCTCAGATTTGGGTGCACGTTGAAGAAACCCAGGTGGTCGAAATTTACGAGCTTTTCACTACGGCGCCTCTCATAATCATATCATGGTTTGGGGACGTTAAACCCCACATATCAATCAATCTGATAGTTTTTTATTACACGCTGCTATAGCTGCTTGCACAGTCGCAAACTCAGACAGAAAGTGAAACAAATTCAGTTTGTCGCACACGATAGTCATGCGAGGCAAGGCCGTACCATGCAACTGCATGGCAAATCAGAGTAGGCGATTGTTCACAACAGATATCTATATCAACCAATCGGAACCTTATTTCAGCCTGACGTCACGTGTACATGCGGCGTCATTATTGCGCCGCTAGAACGGCGTACGCCGAGGGAGAACACGCAGGCTTTTCGCAATTTGAGAGGTTATTTGCCAAAGGACCTGGCATTAGTCGATAAAGCCTCCTACTTGGATCTTGCGCGGCCAAGTGGATATAAAAGGTTCTTCCCACCTACCAGCTCACTTTTGGGCGTTGACATAATTGTGCTTGTCAATCTATGCAATCTATTCTCTTTCTTTTTTTCTGCCAGTTAATTAAGGCAGCACCCGCTTTCTGAGCTTGGCCGTTCCACCATGCAGCTCGTCACATGCTCTGTCCATCACGTCTAGAAGGCGCACCTGACGAAGGTATTTCGTTATATGGAAGCCGAAATGCCTAATCCAGTCGTCATCCAGCTGACGATCTTCCGACCACGCAAATGTTGCCGCAACGATACGCTGTTTAACTCCCGTCGTAATTAGACATGGAGCGAAGCGGCACGCTCAGATTCCTCCTCTTGAATGTCCCGCCATTTTCCCCAGCACAATAAGTAGAGGTAATAGATGTCCCATGTAAATTTAGTAGACTTTAATGAGCAGAATTGCAGGCATCAGTGGACTAAAACAAGTATGGATGTGCTTGCAGAGCACGTAATGTTAGCATTCCGTACCGTTCCGTTAAAAGCAAGGTGAAGCACACTGCGCGCGTGCATGCATAAGCGTTTGAGGTCCCAGCAGATCGAGCGAGAAAGCAAACACTGAAGAATTTCCATCATCGACGCTGCACACGGTGAGCTAACGATGATTCGTGCGGATTGCGATGTTTTGGTGAAACCAGAAATGTCGTCCCGCCGCCATCAGATATATGCCTACATCGATAGGCACGCCATACTCCAGTGGGCGGTAGTAAAATAAATAATAATCGTTATGATAATAATTAATATATAGTTTCACACCCCGAAAGCACGATATGATCCTCCGGCAGGCCTTAGTGGAGGGTCCGGATATTTCAGCCATTTGGTGTTCTCCAACGTGGACAATAAACGCACAGAGCACGGGCTTCTACCACTTCGCTTTTATCGAAATGCGACTGGCACAGCCGGAGTCAAACCCGCCACCTTCGAATGAGTACGCCGACACCGCAAGCGCTGTACGCCACAGCGGTGGGCATGGTCACCGTTATGCTACAATATTACCTTCAAAATATCTTCATAGGGACTCTCTGTCCGATACATGTGTATGCGATAGGGGGACACGCCGAAGAAAATGTCTACAGTTTGAAAACCCGAGGCTTTCTAAAACATGCACCTTAGTCACGCGCACAAGCGTATGTGCATTTCAATCCCCTGCGGCCGCCAGTGCCAGAATCAAACTGAAAAGCTCGAGCGCAGATGCGTGATGACTTGGCCGCAATTAATCTATCGCAACAGGTCACGTCCTGTACCCAAATCACAAGGAGCTTTCACTTGCCTCTCGTGATCGACATTCCTCTGTCTACAAATGCATGCAGTGATATGCAATTGCACACACAGAAAGTTGGCAACTGTAAATCTTAGCGAACGTGCTGCCGTAGTCGTCTTTGTGTGTGTGTGTGTGTGTGTGTGCGTGGTGTGTGTGTGTGTGTGTGTGTGTGTGTGCGTGTGTGTGTGTGTGTGTGTGTGTTGTGTGTGTGTGTGTGTTGTGTGTGTGTGTGTGTGTGTGTGTGTGTGTGTGTGTGTGTGTGTGTGTGTGTGTGTGTGTGTGTTGATTGATTTGTTTGATTTGTGGGGTTTAACGTCCCAAAACCACGATATGATTATGAGAGACGCCGTAGTGGAGGGCTCCGGAAATTTTGACCACCTGGGGTTCTTTAACGTGCACCCAAATCTGAGCACACGGGCCTACAACATTTCCGCCTCCATCGGAAATGCAGCCGCCGCAGCCGGGATTGTGTGTGCGTGTGTGTGTGTGTGTGTGTGTGTGTGTGGTGTGTGTGTAGTGTGTGTGGTGTGCGCGTGTGTGTGGTGTGTGTGTGTGGTGTGCGTGGGTGTGGTGTGTGTGTAAGATGTGTGTGTTAGTGTGGTGTGTGTGTGTGATGTGTGTGTGGTGTGCGTGTGTGTCTGTGTGGTGAGTGGGCGTGTGGTGTGAGTGGTGGGCGTGTGGTGTGAGTGGTGGCGTGTGTGGTGTGTGGTACGCGTTTGTGTGGTGTGTGTGTGTGGGATGTGTGTGTGGTGTGCGTGTGTGTCTGTGTGGTGAGTGGGCGTGTGGTGTGAGTGGTGGGCGTGTGTGGGTGTGTGGTACGCGTTTGTGTGGTGTGTGTGCGGTGTGCGAGTGCTTGTGTGGTGTGTGTGTGGCATGCGTGTGTGTGGTTTGTGTGTGTGGGGTGCGTGCGTGTGTTAGTGTGTGGTGTGTGTCTGTTAGTGTGTGGTGTGTGCCTGTGTGCCTGTGTGGTGTGTGTGTAGTGTGTGCGTGCGTGTGGTGTGTGTGTTGTATATGTGTGTTGTGTGCGCGAGTGTGTGTGGTGTGTGCGTGTGTGCTAGTGTGTGGTATGTGTGTGGTGTGTGTGTGGTGTGCGTGTGTGTCTGTGTGGTGTGTGTGTAGTGTGTGCGTGCGTGTGGTGGGTGTGTGGTATATGTGTGTGTGGTGTGCATGTGTGTCTGTGTGGTGTGAGTGTAGCGTGTGCGTGAGTGTGGCGTGTGTGCGGTATGTGTGTGTGGTGTGTGTGTGTAGTGTGTGTGTGGTGCGGTGTGTGTGTGTGTGTGGTGTGTGGGGGTGGTGTGTGGGTGTGGTGTGCGTGTGTGTGTGTGGTGGGCATGTGTGTGATGGGCATGCGTGGGCGTGTGGTGTGTGCGTAGTGTGTGTGTGGTGTGCGCGTGTGTGTGGTGTGCGTGTACGTGTGGTGTGTGTGTGGTGTGTGTGTGTGGTGTGCGTGGGTGCGGTGTGTGTGGTGTGTGTGTTAGTGTGGTGTGTGTGTTTGTGATGTGTGTGTGGTGAGCGTGTGTGGGTGTGTGGTGCGCGTTTGTGTGGTGTGGTGTGCGTGTGTGTCTGTGTGGTGTGAGTGTAGCGTGTGCGTGAGTGTGGCGTGTGTGCGGTATGTGTGTGTGGTGTGTGTGTGTAGTGTGTGTGTGGTGCGGTGGTGTTTGTGTTGGTGTGGTGTGTGGGTGTGGTGTCGGGGTGTGGTGTGCGTGTGTGTGTGTGGTGGGCATGTGTGTGATGGGCATGCGTGGGAGTGTGGTGTGTGCGTATGTGTGTGTGGTGGTGCGCGTGTGTGTGGTGTGAGTGTACGTGTGGTGTGTGTGTGGTGGTGTGTGTGGTGTGAGGGGTGCGGTGTGTGTGGTGTGTGGTTAGTGTGGTGTGTGTGTTCTGTGATGTGTGTGTGGTGAGAGTGGGTGGGTGTGGGTGCGCGTTGTGTGGTGTGTGTGTGGTGTGTGGTGTGTGTGACGATGTGTGGTGTGCGAGTGCTTGTGTGGTGTGTGTGTGTGGCGTGCGTGTGTGTGGTGCGTGCAGGGGGTGCGTGTGTGTGTGTGGTGTGCCTGTGTGGTGTGTGTGTAGTGTGTGGTGTGTGTGTTGTATATGTGTGTTGTGTGCGTGAGTGTGTGTGTGGTGTGCGAGTAGTGTGTGCGTGCGTGTGGTGTGTGTGTGTGGTATATGTGTGTGGTGTGCGTGTGTGTCTGTGTGGTGCGTGTGTAGTGCGTGCGTGGGTGGGAGTGTGTGTGGGGTGCGTGTGTGGTTTGTGTGTGTGTGGTGTGTGCGTGTGTGTTAGTGTGTGGTATGTGTGTGGTGTGTGGTGGTGTGTGTGTGGTGTGGTGTGTGGTGTAGTGTGTGCGTGAGTGTGGTGTGTGGTGTGTGTGTGGTGGTGTGCGTGTGTGTAGTGGGCGTGTGTGTGTGGTGTGTGGATGTGGGTATGTGGTGTGTGTGTGATGTGCGTGTGTGTGCGTGTGTGTGGTGTGTGTGCATGTTTGTGTGTGTGTGGTGCGTGTGTGGTGTGCGTGTGGTGTGTGTGCGTGTGGTGTGTGTGTAGTGTGTGCGTGAGTGTGTGTGTGGTGGGCGTGTGTGTGTGGTGTGCATGTGTGTGTGGTGTGCGTGTGTGTGTGGTGTGTGTGTGTGTGTGTGTGTGGTGTGTGTGTGGTGAGCGTGTGTGGTGTGTGTGTAAGTGTGTGGTTTGTGTGTGTGTGTGGTGTGTGTGTGGTTTGTGTGACTGTGTGGTGTGTGTGTGTGTGTGCGTGTGTGTGGTGTGTGTGTGTGGTGGGCGTGTGTGTGTGGTGTGTATGGTGTGTGTGTGTGGGTATGGGGTGTGTGTATGGTGTGCGTGTGTGTGCGTGTGTGTGGTGTGTGTGCATGTTTGTGTGTGTGTGGTGCGTGTGTGGTGTGCGTGTGTGTGTGTGCGTGTGGTGTGTGGTGTAGTGTGTGCGTGTGTGTGTGTATGGTGGGCGTGTGTGTGTGGTGTGCATGTGTGTGTGGTGTGCGTGTGTGTGTGGTGTGTGTGTGTGTGTGTGTGTGGTGTGTGTGTGGTGAGCGTGTGTGGTGTGTGTGTAAGTGTGTGGTTTGTGTGTGTGTGTGGTGTGTGTGTGGTTTGTGTGACTGTGTGGTGTGTGTGTGTGGTGTGCGTGTGTGTGGTGTGTGTGTGTGGTGGGCGTGTGTGTGTGGTGTGTATGGTGTGTGTGTGTGGGTATGGGGTGTGTGTATGGTGTGCGCCTGTGTGTGTGGTGTGTGTGTGTGTGATGTGTGGTGTGCGTGTGTGTGGTGTATGTGTGGTGGGCGTGTGTGTGTGTGGTGTGTGTGTGTGGTGAGTGTGTGTGTGTGTGGTGTGCGTGTGTGTGGTGTATGTGTGGTGGGCGTGTGTGTGTGTTGTGTGTGTGTGTGTGTGTGTGTGTGGTGTGCGTGTGGTGTGTGTGCGGTGTGCGTGTGGTGTGTGTGGTGTGCGTGTGGTGTGTGTGTGTGGTGTGTGTGCGTGTGTGGTGTGTGTGTGGCGTGCGTGGGTGTGATGTTTGTGTGTTTGTGTGTGGTGTGTGTGTATGTGGTGTGTGCGTGTGTGTATGTGGTGTGTGCGTGTGTGTCTGTGTTGTGTGTGTATGTGGTGTGTGTGTGTGTGCGTGTGTGTGTAGTGTGTGTATGTGGTGTGTGTGTGTGGTGTTCGTGTGTCTGATTTTCGCGTGTGTGTGGTGTGTGTGTGCGTGTGTGTGTGTGTGGTGTGCGTGTGTGTGTGTTCGCGTCTTTATAGCGCAAAATATATGGCTTCAAATGCGAAGACCCGGGGCGAATAATAATTATAAAATTATTATTATTATATTATTATTATTATTATATTATTATTATTATTATTATTATTATTATTATTATTATATTATTATTATTATTATTATTTGTAGGAGTACAAAAAAGCAATGACGACATATTTCAAGAAGTAAAATTATCCCAGTGCCCCGCCGTGGTGGTCTAGTGGCTAAGGTACTCGGCTGCTGACCCGCAGGTCACAGGACCGAATCCCGGCTGCGGCGTCTGCATTTTCGATGAAGGCGCCAATGTTGTAGGCCCGTGTGCTCATATTTGGGTGCAGGTTAAAGAACCTTAGGTGGTCGAAATTTCCGGAGCCCTCCACTATGGCGTCTCTCATAACCATGTGGTGGTTTTGGGACGTTAAACCCCACATATCAATCAAAATTAGCTCAACTAATGAGAAAGAAAATAGAAAGGCCGCAAAATTATGAAGGCTCCTCGTTTATCTTAACAAAACCTCGCGTTGCTAGTCGAATGTTTATTTACAGCTGCCAAAGTTTCCCAGACTGGCGAACAGTATGTCAATGTGACCATGCACATATCGCCATCGATAGGCGCGTGATTTCCTAATCATTTTACTCCTAACACGAGCGCTAGCAAGATATACAAATAATGGAGGGCGTTCGAAAAGTATGAATGTAAACAGGGTTGACCCAATTTTTCAATCGGTCTGAGCTACACGGTGCAAGAACTCAAATAGGTGAAAGAAGCTCGATGAGGCAATACAGAAACATCTTCCGCGAATCGACAGAGCCTTCCATTTTGCGCATTTCGACGCGTTAGATAACGATGCGCTTGAGTACGTAGAGAGTGTCAATTTTTATGAAAGGGAACATGGGAGCGCGTGGCCCGCGTGCTCCGACGGCTGCTGGCAGTGCGTTCAAGCGGGAGCGATAGGAACGACATTCTCTTCTCGCGTCATCTCGCGGTGAGCAAAACAACCATTCGTTGCTGATATGGAACCATGGAGCGACAAGATTACTATCCCCTCCCCTTTCAAGGCGATTACACAAGATCCGGTAATCGCCTTGCCTTTGCGGCAAATCTGTGATTTTTGACAGCGAACAAGCAATCATGTTTCAATGCTAAAAGAAAAAAAAAACAGTGTTAGAAACATTATCGAGAGTTCGCAAACAGCAGGCTCTCGTTTTCAGAGGCAAAACGAACAGAAAAGCGTGTCCCACTTGTAAGTACTACTATCATAACAAAACAGTCGTAAAATTCAGCATGAGGTGCTTGAGTGACAGCTTCGAATTGCAGCTCCTGCTTTCGCTGAGCACGGTTTAACACCCCCACTTTTTATTGTATTACGGCATCATGCGGTCAAGCTGAGGGCTCAAGAAGGTGGGTTTCGCAAGGAAATCACGGTGGAGCGAAAGCCGAGAGAAGCGCAAGCATTAGAACACGTGAAATTAATGACAGTGAAATCAATGACAAAAAATGACAAATATGCACGCATTGGCAAACAGAATATATACCTGTCATCGCCGTGGAACTTTCAGAAATTAATGTCTTCCACAGTACGACGGTATGACAGTTCCTGCGGCACCGTACAGCAGTACGGCGACTATACCTACAGCAACCGGTCGGCGACCGGCTCCGCCACAGACATCAGATTCAAGCCATTCAAGCGGCCCCCACTTAGCTGCCTCCATGACGTCCGTTAATAAAACGGAGGCAGCTCCGTTCCCTCCCTCTGCTATAGTGCCCTGTTCCTGTCCACCGCAGCGCCCACGGTGTGAACGAAGTGGAATAAACGTGGTTTCATTCATTCATTCCTATATAAAGCAACTGCAGTGACTTACAGAAGCGAATAAAAATTTGCTAGAAAAAAAATGATACGCTGAGGACCAGGCCAACAATCGAATAAAAGCTAACTGCGCATATGAGCGTCAACTGCCGCCGTCGAACAGTGGCAGCGCATGTTTCCCGCTTCGTCACAGATAAGAGAATCCATAGTAGAACTCAGACGGCAACCCGATAGCTAAACAAATTTAGTGCTCAGAAGTACTACGCACAACACGGAATTCAGATGTTATACCCTTCAATAACGCAGAAAAGAGCTCTTTTTTGCATAAACGGTGGCTCTCTCTGCTTTAAACTTTAAGTTCTCTATGGTGCCTAAACAGATTTTTTGGCGTCCACGAGAGCAGATTTGAATGAATCCACTATGATTCTTCTTTAGCTGTCGATTTTTTGAGCCCCTGTTCGGCGGTGGGTGGAACTTGGGACTTTCCGAGGGCTGGTACAGTGACATTCGAAGTGGTCTGTCGGGAAGGGAAGCAGGAAGTATATTTCTTTAAAAAATCACGCAGCGGTACCTTTATTCTATGGCGGTACTGTAACACGTGAGGCGATTCGCGATCTCAGTCAGTTGCGACCAGAGCCTCCATGGGCCTACATCCTCAACGAAAGTTTTGAAAGAGCGCGTTGAAAGTGTGCAACGCACTTTCACAACCGGTATAAAAAGATGAATTCCTATTTTTGAAAGAATGAACCAGCGTGCACATAGCTTCTTTGAATAAACTTCGCAATGTATCCCGCCAGGCTGACCATCTGGCCTTCGTTCCTGCAGTCAACCCACGCCTGAAGGTGCAGCCCACCATACGCCAGTAATAAATATTCTTGAGCACGGTGACCTCTTGTTTGTTTGTTTGCAAAACTGACCGCTAACACAAATTTTAGCGGTGCATAAAAATGTCGTTATTGCCTTTGATCTTAAGTGATTAAGCATTATGTCGTACCGGCGCAAACTGTAGTTTCAGGAAGTTTAAACAATTACGAACGGCGCGCGCTTGTTCAGTGTGCGTTTAAACTTCAGCCGCATTTCAATCAGAAAACCGATGTGTTGCTTTGAACTATCAAGTTTATGGCTGTGGCAGAAAACCTAAGGTTAGAGCAACTTGCTTAAAATAGGAGTAACATGAAACTGCGTACAGAGTGTGCATTGAGGATGATGTCCGTGGCATTCATTGCTACAAAATCACGCAGTTGCATAAATGGCGCAACGACTTATACCAAACCACACATGACTGCAAAAGAAACGAACAGAGACTTCCACATATATTTGTTTTTTATGTCCTTACGGGTGAACAGAGTTGACAGAGTTAAGGAGGACAGAGTTGACGGCCAGACAAAGATGACGACGAGGAACACAACTTATTAGAATACTGACTCTCCTAACTTGAGATATATCCTTGAGCATCCTGAGATATATCAGTGTAAGTCTCGCGAGCCAGTTTATATATACAGCAGAGAGAGAACGCCGAAGAGTAAGTGCTCCGGGACACTGCAGCACGCCGTTCGAAATCGACACGGCAGCGTCCACAAGAGGTCCCCTATGTCGCTTCTCGCGCACACGATGCGCTTTGACCTCATAAGATATCAACTGAGCCTGCACGATGATAGCGTTTCAGTTTCAGCCGTACAATCCCAACTAAATGAAACCCAGTGATATACGTATTTCTTAGGCTAGTTTGTAACAATTATAGCGCTCACAGAAGGGAAGTAACGTGGACCAGTATGACGACAACAAGGAGCGCTAATTCTAACACTACAAAGGTTAGCGCCCGTTTGCAGCGTCTTGAACCCGACCCTTCAGCGCTATAATCCCAACAACGGAATTCATCGAGCTTTAAGCCAAAGGTGAGACTTGGGGAGTGACTCAGCTGCACACCATTAGGAGTTTCCTAAAATTAACTAGAGGGAATTCTGGCGCTGCGATCGTTCAGCCACCATGGTAATGATGGCTCGTACATGGATTTTCCTGTATAGTCTTCGTACTTGCGGGCGCCGAATTGCACTTGTGGCTTCGTAGTATTGGTGTGTTTTGGTTCTGTTTCGAAGGAAATAACGAACCATTTTGAACTTCGTGATTTGATTTGAAACGGTAAGTCTGAAAGATTAAGGCCGTGAAGCGCAACTCCTGAACACTTGCCAATTGTTGTTTCGTGACAAAGCATCTTCAAGCCACACGATGCCGAAATGAACTTAAAATACGAAGAGTAAACAAATCCGTGTACTATGCAATAATTCCCATGCTCGCTGAAGCGCCATACGTTGCAGATCCCATAGAGACTAGCTCCAGAGTTCCCCCTCGTATGTATATATATACAGAAAACTCCATGGCATGCCATGCACACACGTGTCGGTGCCATTCGCCGAAACTTCACGCCAGACGCGCCATGTGGTCCTGCGTCTGACAGCGCAGCGCAACCAAGACGTAAGCCGTCAATCAAATCAAGGCCATTCCTTGCGCAGATTTCTGCGTCACTGCCGGCTTTCCCCAAGGTCACCTCGGAACGGGCCCCCCAATTGCTGGCCGGCTTACGTGCCACGGGCCACGTTGATGTGATCCGAAGACAGCGCGCGTGGGAGATCGTCGGGATGTCATGTCAGGGAGCGGTTGACGCAACGGCCCTCCCGACCAGCTCTGGCCGCCACCCAGGCGCGCCACGTGAACCAGCGAGTCGGCTGCTGCGGGGGCGATTTCAAGCGTTTACGGCGATTATTACAGTGTAACAGTGGTCGTCGACTGAGCTGCAACGAGGGCAGACATGAATGCGCCCAAATGCGATGGTTTTCTTTTAGACGTACGAAATGCACCAGTACAGGCGTGTACGCGAGGCAACGTTGCAAGAAATAACTATTAGAGTAACGTTGTACACGAGGCGCATCCCCCACCCATCATTTAAAAGGGGCGCCAATGCTGCCACGTACGTTTACTCAGTCGTACCATGGTACCCTTCATGTACCCTTCACACAATGCTTTAATTCGCAGGGTAATTGCTATTATCGTTACTCATGGCCCTATAGCTGAGTCTTCTTTATAAAATAACACGCATATACCTAAACCTGTGGATTGAAAACGACGTGATAGGTCCGAATGAGTCATCTTCCTGCCCGGAACATGGCTACAATTTTACGGAGCTGTAATCTGGAGTAGTCTGCCTCTGGAATCAAAAGCTACGCGAAGCCTTAACCTAGCTTGTAAACACATTTTCTTGTCTAGTGAATTGTAACACCCTTTTCAAAGTTCTCAGACACCTATACTACATCGTTAAAAGTTGCATATGTATAAAATGAAACGTTTCATGACCAATCATGTGCGTTGCTAACCTTTAGGTACTTTCTCTGTTGAACGTAGGCTGTTGTTATAAGTGTTCCTACGAATTCTTGTAATTACGTTTTAATAAAACACAATTAGGTTTGATTCGAAATCTATGGGCAAAAACTGGCGCTTCTTTAAATGCGTAGGTGGGTGGCCCCCCCCCCTCCCCTTTCCCCTCCATTTTTCGCATGCCTGTGGCTACAGTAGTGATACTTTCAAGCGTCAACATTATTCTTCAAGGCTAAGAGCGAATCACACTGCTTTGTTTGCCGAATATCTCACGAAAGCAAGAGAGCCCTCTTCATTTCTCCGACCGACGCGCCTTCTGTCCACCTCCCTCACGACTGGTAGGTTCGATTTTCATTACTGGCTCACAGCCAGTTTCCAGTTCGGACCGTAGGAGACTAAAGAGACTTATCCTATCCTGCAAGAGACTGGCACTCTCGTCTGCACGAGTGTTTGTTCAACATCGTCACCGTTGTGTTGATGTGGTCGTGAAACGGAAGTTCGTCAAGTGGTTACACAGGTGGCGAAATTTTCGGGTCTGAAAAGCTGGCGATTTCAAAGCGCGTCATGTGACCGCAGCTGCTGGAAATGTGCTTACACAGCCACTAGAAGTGAAGAGAGAGAAAAAGGTAAACTTAATTAATTTCCAGCAAATTGCTGGGCTGGCCTCTCACTGAGAAATTTCACTAGAAGTGAAGGATTTTTTTCGTTTTGCATGTTCATGACACATAGACGGTTTCCAAATATCACGCAGCACGATTTTAAAACGGGAGAGTCCTATACATATTGTTCCCAGTATACATTAGTCACCACAACAAATTTTTTCGCTAATGAGTATCAATAATTAGTACTTATTATCTTTACCTCTATAAGTACTCACCTCACCATTAAAGTTTCAATGAGGCATACGTAGGTGGTGGTGGTAGAAAACATTTTACTTCAGAAAATGTACCAGAGAGTTGCGGCATTATGCATGCAGAAAGGTAGGTCTTAAAATTAATCTGCAGATAACAAAAGTAATGTACAACAACCTCGGAAGAAAACAACGCTTAGAGATAAGTGAGAGTGCACTTGAAGTTGTAAAATAATTAAAAGAATACGTCTACTTAGGAGAGGCAATAACCACGCAGCCGAACCACGATACTGAAGTAACTAGAAGAATAAGAATGGGTGGATCATATTCGGCAATCATTCTGAAATAATGACTGGTAGATTGCCACTATCCCTCAAGAGTAAGGCATATGACAGCTGCATCTTGCCGGTACTTAGCTATACGGAGCAGAAACCTAGAGGCTTACAAAGAGGGTTAAGCTTAAATTGAGGACGACGCAGTGAGTTATGGAAAGGAAAATGGTAGGCGTATACTTGAGAGACAAGAGGAGAGCAAAGTGGATTAGGGAACGAACCGGGGTTAAGGATATCATAGTTGAAATCAAGAAGAGGAAGTGGACATGGGCCGGGCATGTAGCACGTAGACAGGGTAACCGCTGGTCATCAAGGGTAACTAACTGTATTCCCAGAGAAGGCAAGCGAGTTAGGGGGAGACAGAAGGTTAGGTGGGCAGATGAGATTAAGAACTTTGCGGGTATAAATTGGCAGCAGCAAGCGCAGGACCGAGTCAACTGGTGGAACATGGGAGAGGCTTTTGTCCTGCAGTGGACGTAATCAGGCTGATGATGTTGATGATGATGATGTTGTTGTTGTATTTGTTGTTGTTGTTGTTGATGATGATGATGATGATGATGATGATGATGATTATAGATAGATAGATAGATAGATAGATAGATAGATAGATAGATAGATAGATAGATAGATAGATAGATAGATAGATAGATAGATAGATAGATAGATAGATAGATAGACAGACGGACAGACAGACAGACAGACAGACGGACAGACGGACAGACGGACAGACGGACAGACGGACAGACGGACAGATGGACAGATAGATAGATAGATAGATAGATAGATAGATAGATAGATAGATAGATAGATAGATAGATAGATAGATAGATAGATAGACAGACAGACAGACAGACAGACAGACAGACAGACAGACAGACAGACAGACAGACAGATAGATAGATAGATAGATAGATAGATAGATAGATAGATAGATAGATAGATAGATAGATAGATAGATAGATAGATAGATAGATAGATAGATAGATAGATAGATAGATAGATACGCTCGAAGTCATCGAAGTTCGCTAAGAAATGCGTCGCATTTAAAAAAATTAGCACAGAATAATAGGGTGGGGGAATAGCGCAGTTACATGTCGTTTTAACATGCCTACATATGACTGATTGATGTTTTATATAATTAGTGGAGTATTTGCCGAGTTAGAAACATAATAAGACAAGCTTCCATTAAGATAATTAATTAAAAAGGCAAGTAGTGGCTGCCACTAGTATACTGGGAACCATGTGTACTAGGTGTGCTTGGCGCAACGACGCTCCCCGTTCCTTTCAAATCGCGATGCGTCATATTTTGGGCACCCTGTACGCACACACGCAAACGCATGCATAAAACATCCCCCTCTCACCTCAACCGAAAAAGAATTCTGGATGTGCCTCTGTTTCCTATATTTACGAACCAGAACATCTTTTATCCTTTTTATGAACCGTTCAGCTGTCGGCATCGTCTTTTTCGAACACTGCTCCATTGTGTCACGTCGCCTCGGTGGCTGGAAAAGCTTAAACGCCGCATTGTCATCTGGTATATGGTCGCTAGGGGTCACCGCTAGGGTCAGCACGGATTCAGTCTAGGAAGAGCGATTCCGGCAGTCGGCGAATGCTCGACTGGCCCGAATTCGCGCGAAGGGCACCGCGAGTTACTCCCGCCAGGAGGTCGTTGGCTTTCCTTGGCACCACATGGTCGTTCACGCACACGCGCCTCTTCCTGGGTGCGCTTTTTGGGCTGCACAGCTGTGAGAGCGGCCCACTGTAAACATTGGAAACACCAACAAGCCCCGTTGGGACGTATACAGCCGAGCTATGCGACCATTCGGTGCATTGCCGGTGGCCTCTTCCTCTTCCTAGCGTCAAGGCTATGCGGAGAAGCTTGCGCGCGAGGGTCGCGACCTGTGACATTGCACCCTTTGGAATTAGCATCTCGCCATCTCACAATCCAGATTCTGAATGAATAGGCATGCGTGGGAGAAGGGGGAGGGGGCTTCTGTCGTAGTCGTTGAGTGAATGGGCACAAGTTCTGTCCTATACACTTACACAGCCAGATATTTCACGTTTAGAGCACAGGGTTATGGTTACGCATCCTTTTTTCACACTAGTTGCGTCATGCCGAATACAAAAGGTAGGCCGTCATCAGAAGCGTGTCATCATCTCATTTTCACGTTTGTACATGCTGCGGAGCTTGTTTTCTTTCAGATACCACCGAGAAGAGGAGTGTCTAGGGTGAAACTTGCCGTCCACATCCTCTAATTAAGAACCATGAGTACACACACTTATGTCCTCGTATGTGTTTATTTGAGTGAGCTGCAAAAAGCGCGACACTAATATCCTCAAACCGGGACGAGCGTAGCTACACGTTTAAAATACTACTGAGCCGAGAAACCGTCGACGCAGTCTCCGTATATTACAGAGGACGCCAGAATAAACCCGACGCCATTTTTACGCCATATGCAGTGAAAACCTACATTAGATCTATTGTATACGCTCTGCAAGTTTAAAGTAACGTGCAGATGCATTCATCTACCGCTAATCATCTATATGTATATGTAAAGTGAACTTCGGCAGAAACCGCATTTAAACGAAAGCGGGTAAAGAGAAGACGTTGGTTTATGCGGGTTAAAGATTAAAAGTGACGAAGAATGAATGAAGCAAGGTTAACGTCAGTGGTGGCACCGACACAATATGCCCGTTCCTTGGCTCATCGCTGGTGGACCTTGAGGGCTTGACAGGGCGATTAGCAAGCCGGTGGAAAGGCTTCCAAAGCAAACCGGTATACTATAAGTACATGACCGTGGGCGTGTCGGGTAGGCAGCATTACAGCCACTCCTTCAGCTTGTCACTTGAACATCACAGAACTCACAGCCAAAGATAGAGGAAGAAAAGAAGAGTATCTCTGAAAGGTTTCCGCAATATACGAGCAGAGTTGAAGACATGCTAATACTACTCAGCATTAATGAGAAGTAGCGGACACTTATTGAATATTATTGAGTTCTCATTATACTATGTCCAAAAAATAAAAAAAGAGCACTTTAATTTGTACGTTCCAGTCCCACGCAGTAAAATATGGATCGACCGAAAGTTTCAATACCAGCTTGCTGGTAACGCATCATGAGTATGTTATTTTTTTAGCGCAAATAATACCAAGACTTAAAAAAAAGAAACACATGGACTCACAGCGCCCTGTGTGGCCTTTTTTTATAATCCTATTTTTTGTCCGCGCTAAACAAAATATGTAAAATCGGACATGAGTGGGTGAATAAGGTTATCAGTGACGGGTTTCTGTTGTAGATAGTGAATAAAATCTGGAGCGCACTTACCCTATCGAAAAAATGCTTGCGAACGAATATCCTTCCCTTTCTTTCTTTTTCTCTTTCTTTCCGTAGAAGTAGGACAAAAATAAATTTACGCTTCGATCGGAGACCGATCTTCATGAGACCGGTCTGATGATATCCGACTGGCTACACTTCTCTGGAAAAAGGATAAGGGGATAGTCTGTCGCTGATGATTGCGGACGCGCAGCAACAAAAAGAAGACTTGAAATGTAAGAAGGAAAACGTTTAGGCATGATCAGTCTTTTTTATTATATAACCTCGATTATTGCCCATCCCCCACCGTGGGTATGCGCCACAGACAATAGGTGAACAATAACAAGAACACTCGAATAAACATGGAGTTGTTCGGTGTAGGGCCCGGGATCGTTATTACGCGACATTCTTTCTGGTACCGTGAAACCAGGACCCCGACTCCGGCTAGAACTAAGACCACTAGGAGCACCTATGGAATGACGTGAGTGCAGGCATCGTCCGTAGGCTCGCGAGACGGGGGCCCTCAAGTCTACTTCGGCTCCGTCCTGACTCGCCCTTCACGATGATGGCTTGAGATGCGCAAGGCAAGGCAGGTCCATGCATGGAGGTCAACGACGTATATCTTGACAGAGCAGCCAAGCGCAGAGATCATCTGGAGGCTCGCGAGACGGGAGCCGTCACGTCTTCTTCATCTCCGTCCTGAATCGCCCTTCATGATGACGGCCAGGAGTTCGCGATGCTTGGACGTTCACGTAGAGGGGAAAGCATCGAAGGCCCACAGACTATAACCAACCGCGTACCTCCACCCATCGCAATATTTTCTCGCCAATGACACCTTGGAAACTCGCGAGGCCAGTGGTAGAAATTTTTGCCTCGCGAACACCGGCTCTGTAGGCACAGCATTTTGAAGTAGCAAGAACATGAAGCGCAACTGTAAACTAATGCAACGAAGGCAGCTTCAAATATGCTAAATCTGATCATCCAAGCTATGCTCTTGAGACCGCCAGCTGTGTATTACTTACTCGCTCGATGAAACTTCGTTATGACGTTCTATACCAGGATTTGCGAGGCCTGGATGCAGCAATATGTTGGTAGTTTCCGCCAAGGAGACCATAATGAGCGAGAAGTAGAAAGCGGGACATCGCCAGATAACATATCGCAGCCCCTGATAGCTGTAGCAACTTTAGCGATCACCCTAACCGCTCACTAAGTTAATTCAATGCAAGCCATTTGAAGATTCTAAGCGCTGTCAATGCTCATGTTTCGACTAAGCATGTCTACTATTTGGCACGCGGGAGGGAATGAGTTGAATATAGAAGAAGACGACGGCTGCATCTAGGGCAATAGGTATCATAGTCAAGGGGATTAGGCGTTCCATTAAAGAAAAGAAGACGGGACAGCCATGGCGTCGGTCTCATTTATCGTTACAGAGGCATCAACACAGTTTCGCTTTCGTTGCTAATGTGAAACTTACTGAGCTTTCTCATTTACATGTTTGCGCAGCGCCAGATATTCTATGAAATCAATCGCCCTGACGGCACCACTGATCGTGCTCTAACACTGGTGCTCACCGACCACTGCACGTCTGGTAATTACATTAAATACAAGGTAAATATTCACTGAGCCCAGCACGGTGGCTGTTCAGTGGAAGACCATGCAAGCTGTTTAACGGCTTCGTATCTGCGGGTGATTACCTTCGTCTTGTCTCCATAGAGCAAAGGCATATACCGTACGAGGAACCTGCTAAGCAGGCATTCGCGTAAGCGTGGGTTACAATCGGTAGGTGACGCTGTAGCGAGGCATTTAGGAGAACAGCCGGCGGGCCGTCTCCTCCGTTCTCGATCAGTCTCGCCCTTCACGCTGTTGGGACCCGTCACGCCCCCTGTCGGCAACGTGCCAAGACTCGGCGCGTGCTCCACTTCAAAAATGACATTTCTCTTCTCTTACGGTAGAAAAGGCATACACATAGGCGTGCGCAGAGGGAGGAAGAAAAGGCGGGTGGGGGGGGGGGGGGGGGGGGGGGGGGGGGGGGGGAGCTAAGTGTGCACCACACGTTTACTTAGTTAAAGCCACGTAATTTTTTCATAGTAATGGCGGTCGAAGTCTCCTGACGTTTCATATAGAGATATGCTCATACTTCCCATCTTTACTTCAGGAAAGCAAAGTGTTGTGGGGGAGGCATTGTGAAAAGCACGTCATCCCATAGTTTTCATTTTTTCTCCTCTTGGCGGCCTCGGAATTATATATATATATATATATATATATATATATATATATATATATATATTATATATAGATATATAGTATATATATATATATATATATATATATAGTATTATGATTTTGTGTCACTCAATCCACAATTCACCCTCTTCCTTGAGTTGGCGGGCTCGACTACTAAACAATCAGGCACTGCGGAAAAGCCAACCACGTGCCAAGCGAATAAGAGATTACAATTGACGCCGCAGTAGGACCTGTTATGATCGGCGCCTCTGGCGTGGCACCGCTTGGACGTCAGATGCCTGCGGAACAGCGCTCCCAGAAGTGAAACCTTAAGCAGCTACGACACGGAAGCCGTACTTCAAATTCTGCAGCGCAGTCGTCTTCCCTCGTAGAACCCTTCGAACATTCCCGGCGGACTGACGGCCGAAGAAGGGCTGTTTTTAGTCAACACGGCTGGGAAACAGTGGTCATCTATGTGCAGCTTTGTTCGTCAGAATGCAACAGGACTCACTCTCTGGATTTCGGGCCAACCGATTGTGCCCCCGCGATGTCCGACGACAGCGCAGCTCTGGCCGACTGGATTAGCCCTACGCCATCTGCTGTCGCCGACAAGAGCTCTCGCCAGTGGTGCCCCGTTTTCGGACTCCTGCAACCGCGTCCTTCTTTCCTGTCTTCACCTTACTTCCATCGCTCCCTGTACCTGCGCCTCGCTCTCTCCTTCCTCTCTCTCTATCTATGTATACCTTTTAATCCTATCATTTTATTCCCTTCTCTACCCCCATCCCTCGTGAGCTACTGTTGAGATGTCCTCCCCTGAGAGACAGTTACGGGGCTCACTTTTCTCTTCTTTTCATTTGATATCACTCACACACACAGGGTGCAGCTAACGATAAGCCAAGGGTGTGGGATTTGTGCAGGGGTGCATTTCCAACGTTTTCCGTGATGCCTTCATGCCGCCGTTTCTGAAAACCGTGGTCTGCCCGGCGTTGCACACTCATTACCGCAACGAACTACAGTGATTTGCACGTAGGAGCCAGCGTCTTCGCGCTACTGTGTGTGGTGCGCTTGGTGTATTGTCCAGTGTTTCCTCCCTCGCCATGCAACGTTAAGATTTTCACATCGGTCGCCGAAGTCACAGGATGGTGACGTCACCAACGGTCAAATTTCACGATAGAAGAGGCATCTAAGGTTTTAGGCCAGGTATGCCTGTTGTTACATGCCTTTGAGCGAATGAATCCCCGCTACCCTTCAGGTGTTCCCGAAAAACAAAAACAAAAAAAAACGCCAACGTGGTCGTCCGAATGGCAAGAGGGCTTTGTCGGACGACGTGGGTGATGACGAGCGGCCATTATGAGCAGCGCCGCGACCTGTCGCACTGCTCCTGGCATCGGCGGCGCTGCGCCGGATTGTTCTAAATAAACCGCCGCTCTTGGAGACTGGGACCCCGACCTTGGACGGAAATAAGAGCTGGGATGGGCGCTGATAGGAGGAGAGCCAAATCTTGAAGCAGCGGGGCTTATTTAAACCGATGGCATGTTCTCCAACAGCAATCCTATATACGTAGAGTCTGAGTGCCCGTAGTGCGTCACTGTATGGCGCGGCACGTAGACACCACACGACAAGTGGTGTGCGCCTACAAGGCACGCTAGAATGCACACGCAACGAGAAGGCGCGCGTCCAAGCGTCTCTTTACTAGCAGGACTTTGATTTGGGAGAGTTGGTGCATTGTTAGCTGGAAAAAACAAAAGACGTATGTTGCAGTTGCTACAAGTACTTCACATCAGGTTACGGGAGAAACATAAGCGACGCGTCAATTTTTCACCTAATGCTAGAGACAGGTTCAGCACTGCGTGTATATCTACAGCGCAAGCACCAACGCTCTAGCCGTATTTAGTTAAACGTTTAATTCGTGTCGACCGCACAAAAGTGCTTGTTTAATCCAACTGGGTCAATTTAAGTTCGGCTTTATCGACCAGAAGATCAGAGTTTTTTTTATTATATAATCTCCAGCTGGCAATGGTGGTAGAGCCTGTTTAAATGTCGTTTGTTTTTCGGGCAAACCCACCCTTGTTACCCTCGCAAACGGGAACACATGTTAGCAGAACCGGACGCGAAGTCGATACAGTTACCATATCTAGAAACACAAGATGGTAAATTTCACCTCGTTAGAACTGCACCAGCAAGTGCATTATATAAGACGATATTTACATATCTTTACTTTTTTATGCTTTTCGAGCTTTCTTTTTTTCATATCATCCCTCAGAGAAAAGAGCGTAGCTGAGGTCAGCATCTAACCGGTTTTTTCGTTATTGATGCCTTGGCTGCAGCGCACCGACTCAGGCCTTAATTGCGATCAGACACGAAATAATCTCAGCCTACGCAGACGTTGGCAATATTAAAACACTGACTTTCATATCAATGATGAGGTTTGATTTGACGATACGAAAAAGAATAAAGCTTTTGGCTCCTCCGGTGGAATTTCAACATTGCGAAAAACCCTGATTGGGTCGTTGCTACACGATTATATTATCTCTCAGTGACCATGTCTAGAGATCCATGCAAACTATGATCACACACACACACACACACACACACAGCGTGCGTCTGTGCGTTCCTTTTTAAGTGTTTTATATACGTCTTATATAGCGGCCCGAACTTTCAGGAAAAGCCTATTACATTTTGGTAATGTATTTTTTTACCTCAACAGAAAGGACGAATAAAAAAAAAAAAGACTGCGTCTGCAGCACTGCGTGGTCGATCCACGGCTCGTAGTTGTGGTTGTTGTTGTTGTTTTCCTCTGCAAATGGCTCGTACTAATACGAGAACTTTCTTGGGTGATGAAATCGCTCCTTCTCTACTTCGTTAGGCGATGTCTGCTCGTGAGCTTTCGTGCAACGCCGTCGTAATGACATCTACTGTCTGGGAAAAGCTGGTAGACTAGTTGTTGGAAAGAAGAAATACAACAGTGTGGTCGCTTCTGCAGTTGCTACGGAATTTCACGAAAGAAAGAAAGAAAGAGAGAAAAAAGAAACAGGAAAGGAAGAAAGAAAGAAAGAAAAAAAAGAAAGAAAGAAAGAAAGAAAGAAAGAAAGAAAGAAAGAAAGAAAGAAAGAAAGAAAGAAAGAAAGAAAGAAAGAAGCAGCCCAGAAATTTTTTTCGGCGGCGGAGGGTGGGTTTCAACCATACGTTATTCATGTTTTTTCAAGCGTTTGTATGTGTGTAGGTATTTCATTTATGCACACGCAGAACTGAAAAATTCCGGAGGGGGGTTGAACCTATTCCCCTCCTCCCCTTTACTATACGCCACTGAAAATACAAAGAAATTGACGACCAAACAACTGCCACAATATAGGATTGAGAATAGGCCGTAATGAAGATTTATGTGTCGTTTATGGCGACCTATAATTATCTGCGATTACTTACACACGCACAAATAATGAAACGAAAATACGATGTGTGCCTGTGTGCGTGTGTGATAGGGAGGAGCATAAGATACCACTAATTAATTTGTAGCGTTTAACTCGCCGATAGTGTTAAATAAGTTAAAAATATGTTGTACATGAATTTCGCAACTTGATTTTCTTCTAAATTGCACCTATATAAATTTCGACGCCCAAGCTTTTTTCTTTGCTTTTTTTTTTCACATTATCGAAATGTCGCTGCCATGGCAGGTATAGAAAAGACAGATTGGCTTGAGGCTCAAACTGCCCAGCCACGTCGGTGTGTGGGACTGGAAAAAATTAAGCAAGGTTTGTTGTTAATTTATTGAAACACAGCGTGGGTTCTAAGCCTCATCAGATGGTACGTTGGTCGATGTGCTAAGCGAGATTAACATTAGCGCATGGTTCTCTCAAGGCCGAACGGACACAACCGACTCTGATCGATCGTCCCTGCCGCGGTGCACGCAACGTTTTTGTGAATAAATAACTGAAGAATGAGCGTTCGAAAATTACGTCGATAGCGAGTTACCTTTATAATGCGTCAGCATCGTAAGGTTCCTGCCCACGAAAAACGGTGGATATGTGCTACCGTCCGTTTATATTATGATGCGTCACCCCCCTCCTCCTACCTTCTTTCTTTCTTTAAGGAGGAAGCCTGAAGTGTCTAAGTTGGTGGTGACTTAGGCAAAGACCTAAAAAGGCAGCTTCGCACTAATGGTACCATGCCTGAAAGAAGTGTGGAGGTGGGCGGCCTTCTTTGTTTCTCTACTTTTCTCTTTCTTTCCCGATTTTTTCTTTGTTTTGCTCTCTCCACTCTATTTTTATGTATATTTTTCTCTTTGTATTTCTATTTCTTGCTGGCGCTGTATAGTGTAATAAAGCAGATGCATCAATGGGTGTGCACCCATGGAAGAAGACGACTAAAAGGTGAGCTGCGATAGCGCGAAATCATGCGCTATTTGCGGTACTTGCAGAGCTTGACCACACGGCCACTGTTCATCAACACACAACCCCATCGCGTCCATGAACCTCATCAATAATCCTCGTCACACTTGGTGGTTCATTCATTCATTCACAAAACTTTATTTGTGTCCTGAAGCCCGGTCTTTTCAGATCGAGGCGGGTTGCGTCCACGCCGGTACCGTCAGACCGAGCCTTGTGGCGTCATCGTGGACCTTCTGGACTGCCCGTAGTTGGTCTTGATAAGACGCGCTTCGCACCATCGTCTGCCAGTAAAGCCATCGTTCTTCGGGGTCGGCGAGAGTCGCGGGACAGCTAGCCAGCATGTATCTGATCCCAATGATGCCATCGCACGCGTCACACTTGTCTTGAATTTCACTGTCAGGGAGAATTTTATGTAGAAAATACGGAGTGGGGCAAGTTCCGGTTAGCAGTAAACGTAGCGTGACTGTCTGAGCCCTGTTCAATTTTGCGTGTGGCAGTGGAAATTGCCTACGTCCCAAGCAATTTTTTGCGATGTCATTGTAAGTGATTAACTTATCTTTATAGCCCCCGGAATGGTAGTGGGCGTCGGATCGGGTCTGACCGGCACGGCAAGCGAGTCCTCGTGCCAGGTCATTTGTCACATCATTGAGGTTGACCCGAGTTTCGTACACTTGTCCCATATGCGCAGGAAACCATCGAATTTCAGTATCGATAGCATTGACTTTGTTCATAAGTTTAACCGCAGTCCCAGCGACATAGCCCTTGTAGAAGCTCGTAATTAGCTGCTTTGGACTCGCTATAGACGTATGACCATTTTCTGTTCCTGATAGCTAAAGCAATCGCGGCTTGTTCCGCAACCATGGAATCCTTAGTGAGTATAATCAGGGCGTCCCGTACCTATCCCTGGCTGTCAACCACCACAGCCGTGTAGGCAGGCCCTCGTGGCCATTGTGGCTGATGCAGATAATATATATCATGTCAAATATTGCTGTCTGTCTATGCATTTCTCGACTGCTTTTTGTTTCTTTGTATGATACACTTCGCTATTGTTCCTCCTTCTCTACCTGTTTCACTTGCCTTTCTCAGACACTTGCTATACTATACTATGTTTCGCTCTACTCGTGCCCGTATAGCCGAGCGGTCACGATGCACTAGAGCCTACCGCTTCGGATCGTAGGTACGTAGGTTCGTACCTACAATCCAGACGGACGGATGGAGGGACGGATGGACGCTTCACCCCACTTATCATCGTTCACTCCGTGGATATGCTGTGATCTTTGTTTCGTTTTTTCGTGCAAAATTCGAATCGAACATTCGAATCGAATCGAACATTCGAAAATTCGAATCTAAATTCGAACACATTCGAATCCATCGGCTACACCCCGCCTGTCCACGAAGAGATTGCACTCGATTCTTGCGCTGAGGCAACACAGGCGGCGAACAAGTTGCCGTACAGCTGCGGCCACAATGACAGTGACGGTGCTTTGAAGGCGCTGCCATTGTTTCAGTACACAGGACGCGCAACAACGCCATTGTCGTGAGTGCGATGTCTTCAATGGGCTTTTGAGAGCGATGCACAGTGCAGTTTGGTACCTCTACCATGTGAATGGGATGTTTTCGCGCTTAGCGTATATGGCGTGATCTTACGTGACGTCACGCGAACACTTATATAGGAGCTATTTTACGAGCAATTTTATGTGAGCTCTTCCTTTTATAGCCACACGCAGTCCACGGACTACCTAGAACGCCCCTGTTCGGAGCTTGCATCGCGCTATGCCGACAAACAATCGTAATGTATAACGGCCCAGTCTCTGTGCGTTATGTGCTGTCGGCAAATTGAGCATGACATTTAGGACTGAGCACAGAATTTCTGGGCCTAGAGCATTATCTACAGATTCAGGCATGAGTACTTGCACATACGGCCCAGAATCATAGTTAAAGTGGCATTACAGAGATCAACAATTTTTTCTCGTACTAGTGAGTTGACAGAGCTATTATTTCGGCGCTGTTAACCTTAACTATCAGTGGAATCACAACTGCGTCTGAAATAAGACGCCAGGTCAGCGAGAAAGCACGCAGAAAAAAGAATGCAGGCGGAGACGCCACCAGTTCCTGCCCACACTCTCTGGGGATGTAACATGTTTTGACGGTTTCCTGGGGGGCCTATGTAGTTTTCTATCTGGCTAGAATGATTCAGGGTCGACAACATGCACCTACGGTGAGTAGCACGTCACTAGCAGTTCAAGCCAGTAAAACTAGGACGTTTAGTTATAGTTCACGAGAGTAATGTTCATTCTTTGACGCACAATCATGATGTCGACGAATGTAATAGTAATTTTACAATTTTCGTATGAAACATCTGCTTCTAGGAAGTCGTGGATACCAAACAGGTGCTCACAAAAGATGTGGACGACCCTAAACGCTTCATACATCAAAACTCAGGCAACGCTAAGCGCCTTATAGACGTTGTCACTTGTTCTCGAAAGGGAAGTTTTCCCGCATGAATTTGGCAGAGCGAGTGGAATTGATTGGGAGGTTGCCGCGTGGATTGAGTAGAGCCTATCGCTTCCCATAACGTGCTTTATTTCTCGATTTATTGTTCCCGCGCCCGTCGGCTCATTGTGCGTGGTCCCCGTTTGCTTCGCCAAACAAATAACAAAGAAACAAAACAAGAACGATGGGAGACTATTTTCAACGCTGATATATGCCCATAATTCATTATTCAGAAAGTAAAAAGCAGGACTGTATTCAATACGCTATTTATATCGATAGCGTATTGTTCACGTACAACCTAGGCCTGCATGTAATCTGCAACTCCTACTAAAAACAGCGTAAGAAGAGTCTTGAAAAGAACAATCCACGCGTATTGCCGTGAAGCCGCCTTTTTTGCAACGTTGTAAACCAGTGCCGTAAAGCCACCTTGCGTATCAAAAAGGCGGTAATTTTTGTAAAAGCTTTATATCGAATTGTGTGCTATGTGAAAGTAATGCTCCCCCCTCACTTTTTTTTTGCTTACAGAGAGGGTTCGGATTAAATTGAGGACGACGCAATGAGCGATGAAAAGGAAAATGATAGGTGCAACGTTAACAGACAAGAAGAGGGCAGAGTGGGTCAGGGAACACACCAGGGTTGGATATCATAGTTCAAATCAAGAAGAACAATGAAGATGGGCCGGGCACGTAGCACGTAGGCAGGATACTCACTGGTCCTTAAGGGTAGATGAATGGATCTCCAGAGAAAGCAAACGTACCAAAGGGAGTGAGAAATTAAGTGGGCCGATGAGCTTAACAAGTTCGTAGGGATAACGTGGCAACGGAAAGCATAAGACCGGGTTGATTGTCGGATAATGGGAGTGGCCATTGCCCTCAGGTGGGCGCAGACATGATGATGATGATGAAAATGCGCGGGTTTGACTGTACCACTTTTCATAAAATTTAGTTGAGTCGATTAGGACCAAAATACAAAAAAAAAACGCTTTAAAGATGTCCCGCTGACGTTAAGCAGCAGATATTTCTGCGCGAAGCTTAATACAGAAGTTTCGAGCTTCATTTTCCCCTATATTATGAACCTATAATGGTGAAAGTAAGAGCGTAGGAGTTTTCACACAATAATTTATCAATCTAGACTGAGTGTCCCACTTTATTGTTTCTCGGAGTTTGAATTTGTTTAATTTTATTTGGTTATGTTTTATTATGTATTCTGAAAGGGGGCTGGGATATCTCTCATGCTGTAATGGCCAAATTTTACAGTAGTCAAAGTGTCTTGGCACAGCTTTTTGTCACAGAATTTATTTAACATAACCGTATGGACACATCTATGTGAATGTTGAATGTCGTTCTGACATGTTATGTATTGACTGTTATGCTAAGATTTCTATTGTATCTGCTGTGGACTTGTTACGTTGAGAAATTTCAGACACCTGTGAAGGTTGAAGGAGTAGCCGGCGCCCTGTTTGTGCGCCGACACATCATGCCAATAAAAAAAAAAAAATATGTTTTCGATCCTGCAAGATGGTATCAGCTTAAAGAATCTCTTTTCAGTGGTTCCCGAATTTCGTAATTTGGCACTGCCAATGACAGCAACATTACTTTCTGCGGGAAAGTGTTTTTTCACACAGCACGTAGGTTTGGCAGTCGGCGTGACAGTCCGTTGTGCGGTTCTTGCGGCTCCGACGACACACTTGAGCATCTTCTATTACAGTGTCCCGCATTAATTACAGAGCCAGTGCTGCAGATTAAGTAATATATATATCTTGGACTTAAGAGTGTGACTCTCGTTGTTACCTCTTTCCGAATGGACGTTCCCCCCTTCCCGGTGCTCACGCCAGGGGCGTTGGCAGAAATGTTTCTCGGGGGGAGGGGGGGGAGGACCCTCAGATTATCATTTTTTGCTATGTATGCCAGTATGCCATGACGAAAAAGAATTTGTAGAGGGGGAGGGAATAAGCCCGGTGTGCCACCCCTTGGCTACGACATTAGCTCTCGCCTATGCCTACTTTAAACATGGTTACCGGTGCTTATATGCTGGTACCTCTGTCACGCGTGGGGCGTACTGTATACTTGTTGCCTGCTAGACGTCCACATGTTCCGTTTGTGTATGCATAGCGCAACGCTTTTGCATGCCGCCACAGTAATTCTACCCCGTACGCAGTAATTACACCCCGTATCCGCACCACTACATTCCATCAGTCATTCTTCGTCAGAACTGCCCGAGACTGGAAGGGCCTTCCAAAAGATGCTGCACTTGTCCGTGATGCAACACGTTTCCGATATACTATCGAACATATATGATTGATATGTGGGGTTTAACGTCCCAAAACAACCATATGATTATGAGAGACGCCGTAGTGGAGGGCTCCGGAAATCTCGACCACCTGGGGTTCTTTAGCGTGCACCCAAATCTGAGCACACGGGCCTACAACATTTCCGCCTCCATCGGAAATGCAGCCGCCGCAGCCGGGATTTGATCCCGCGACCTGCGGGTCAGCAGCCGAGTACCTTAGCCACTAGACCACCCCGGCGGGGCTATCGAACATACATGAATTGATGCCTTTGGACTTGCCTTTGTGAAATGGATTGGCTTATTTTTATTGCCGCCATTTGTATCTACATTTTGTATTTTAGTCTTATTGATGTTTATTGTTATATTGTTTATCGTTTTCTCTTTACTTATTGTACCCACTCCTCAGGTAATGTCCCTCGGGATCCTTGAGGTACCAATACATAAAAAAAAAATAAGAAAGCGCTATTGGCGGCAGGCAGAGAAGCGCATTGCCCCAGAAGAAGCTAAGAGAGCGAGAACTGCAGACGGCCAACAGACGTCGAAAGGGTTCTCGTGACGTAATCTGGCGGCCTGAAGCTGCGCTAAAAATGCACGATGCGCGGGAGGTTTCGGCATGCAACGCAGCCGCGACGCACCACGTGCTGAGAAAGAGGAATGCAGGAGAGGTCCATCAGCCAAACCTTGCCCCAGATTAAGCATGAACCAAAATAAGAGTTGAGCCCTAGTGAACGTCAATAAACTTCTGTGAGATCGCGTGACATTGTTTGCGGAAACGCGCCGAAGCCTGTCACACGAGCGCGTCGTCGACGAATCGAGCGTTGTTTTGAAAATGCGCGCCGGGTGGGTGCACGCGCTTCGTCTGGGCGGTGCTGCCATCTTTGTGCAGAGTAAAATAGCCGAGCTTCGCAGCCAAAACACAAAGGAGAGACAGCATTCAAAGCCACCTGTATAACGACCTTCTCGCTTAGCTGTACTGATCCACAGAAAAAAAAAAGGTACCGGCTATCGTGAAGACTGAAAGAAAAAAAGCTTAAATGAGACCTAGTTGCTCGTGGCGACTTTCGTGAGCCAGCTCCGCGGCATTGCCCCCGGGAGAAGGCCTTATTTAGCCTCGGCCAAGGCCCTTAGTCACTAAAGCCGCACTGCGTCATATCTCCACGGTCTCGCGGCACCATAGGTGTTCTCTGACGTGGAGGCTCTGATCCGGTGCACCTTCCTTCAGGCAGAGAGTCGGCGTGTTGCGCAGCTTTATTCGTACATTTCGGGTGCCTCCCGTGAGACTTAGAGTCGTCCCGAAACTCAAATTTGGGTGTTGCCGCCAACTAAACCACAGCGGCGAGCGTTTCAAGGAGACTCAAAGGACATCGAGTCGAACAACCTGGCTGGGTCAGCTGCGCGAATGCTGATGGCAGCAACTTGCAAGTGACCTAAACGCGATTGCAGGCCGCCACTGTGTTCCTTGCGAGAGTTGGCGGCCAACTCTACTTCGCAAAGGAGCGGGCGGAGAGACCGTATATACAGCTGCGGTCCCTCGACCTGCGGCGTGCAAGCAACTGCGGCGGCGCACAGCTGTCGACAGGGCGAGAAGCCAACTGCTCACTCCAGGAGACGCGAACATCGTGCTTGCTCATGCTGGCGACCGTCGCTAGCACCGAGGCCCCAGCTGTTCGCGAGCTGAAAGTTGAATCGGGGCTCCGGGAATTTGAATGGCCGTCGAGAGACCATCCCGTGTCTTTCGACGCCGCTTGCGGCGCATTTGGAGAACGGGCGCGACTGTTGGCTAAACATTCCCGTGGCCGTTCCTCCAGCTAAAGAGAATTTACACGTACTTTTTTTGCTTTAATGTTATATTTAGCCAAAAAGTGTGGTGGAAGACTCGTAGCTAATCATCGCACCGGGACCCAAACCTCGAACAAAGTGGCGTAACTCTTAGGCACTGTTGCACTGAGACCAAGCGGCTATAGCAGTGCTCTTCTTGTCAAACATAAGTGAGAAATGAAATGTCATTTCAAGTATTCGCTATACCACTCGTCACTCCGGAAAGAAATGAAGCATGTGACACCGGCTTGGTTTGCCGTTTATACAAAAACAAAATGACGATAGCCGACTTCGGAGGTAATGTAAGGTACACAGACCGTTACACATATTTTACGACCTCGTGAACAGGGACTCGCCGTCGATGTAGCGGAAGCAGCTGCGTACTCGTGTGACGTGTGCCTGTTTACGCGAAAATTCATAGTTACTTTTCGGTCGCGGAATCTAACACGTCGCTCGTTGCTTGCCCACGAGCCACGATGCAAAGGAAGCCGAGTCACCCAACGAATGAACTATTAGATGCCGCGTCGGATTTTCTATCCACCCATTTCTTACGGAACTTATATACATCTTCGAGTTCATAGACGTATGAGTGGTTTGTTTCTCGCCTTCACTAACTTTCCTAGTTGTGCCATATTTTGCTCGCCAAGAATTTCTTCGTAAAACACGTGAACAATGCCAGACAGCACTAGGCGTTCAGCCTACCAGGATTTCGTGAGACACGCTGTTATTTTCAGAGGAGGTTGTTCAAGGGCTCTTGAGCCACTAGTTTTATATGAATGGTAAGTAGTTGAACAATGAATATCGCTGTAACCCACGTTTCCGCAGGAGGACTTGCTCTTGTCAGGAAAGCAACTGCCTTGACGAATACACGTCCGCTTGTGTTGATGTTGGCTACAGCGACATTTTTTTCTTAAACGCTTTCTCATCCCTTGAACATACTCTAAGTAAAGGAGGAAAAGGGGTGTCGAGGTTGCTCCTTTAGAGGAGTAACTAACCTGCCACACCCATTGCACCTTTTTGGGAGTAACTGCGAAATAGTAACCACGCTCTCGCGGTTACTCTGCAAAGGAGCAACAGCTAGATATCTTGCGCAAAAGAAAAATCACGTTTTGGTTGACTTAAGCAGCCTTTCGAAGTGTGTGCAGGCATTAAGCATTAATTATATCTACAATCGATGTGCAAGCATGCCATTAAGAAATAAATTTTGGAAACATTTGCAGCAAACACATGGTATTCGAACTCACGGCCACTCAGTCAGCATTCACGTACACTAACCACTAAACCACACCACACTACGGCACCGTCTGAAAGGAAACAGGCTTGTGTAGGCACCGATGGGTCATTCGTACACGGCGCGAACATTCCTGCAGTTACTCCAAAAAACGGGTGCGTTACTCCACGAGGAGGAAAGTGGCCCTCCTTGCCGTACCGTTTGCGATCTTTGCGCACATTTCATCTTTTGGAGGACCAAAGAACCCTTTTCGGGGTAACTGCGCAGTTCCTCCAGAAAACTTTTTGGAGTGATACATGCAAATAACTTTAATGAAACACCTTGGAAATTTGTGGTGGGACGGGCAAGAGGTCCCACTTATAGTGACGGTCCCTATTTCTTGAGCCCTGGTGGCTTAATCGGTCAGCTGAACAGCCCAAAGTTGATCGCCAGGGGCAGAGGCCTTAATATTTCTTTTAATTTTTCTCTTGCGTGGATATTAATTCATTTGTACGACCAAGCTGTAGAGCTCTTAGCGATTAGCGGACATCAAGAAGGATGGTACTAGAATCGATGATTGCTCCACAAGTAATTTACTTTTAACTGTCGGGTTTGCGCTTACTCCATCTGTGACGGCTCTCTGCAGCAGCAGCATTACCGCAGCCTACTTTTTAGGCCGTCTTCACCGCCTCAGACCTGACTATCGACAAGCCCACCTTGAAATCTGGATTTACGAACTGTTCCACCGTTCACTGCGTTCACTGATGGACTTCATATATGAAGCAAACTTGAATGTGTATTTTTCATACCGCGAATGTATATGCCTAAAGACGGGCAAAAAAATAAAATAAATGGCGAAGCGTTTTCAGTGACATCCTTGGGGGTTTCCTCAGTATAGACTTGTGAATGAGAGACTTTCCATTGGTAAAGCTTTCTTCACCTAGAGGGCTGCCGCATCGGAGCAGACTTATCCGAACAAACATTTACGCAGATTCATTTTTAAAAGTCAGCGCATGTCCATTTGCTAATGTCTTCTCATTGACACACGCGAATAAAAACAACAAAATAACGTCGCTCTTACAAACCGTCGTAAGTAGAGCAATGAGACGGGAGCAGGAATTCGTCTGTGCTCGTCTGTTCCCTCCTGGTCTCCTGTCGAGTTCCGCTATTCACGATGGCTTCTATGTCCAAACATCCAAACACCCACTCGTTCAACAGTCAACTATTTTAAACTTACGCGCCCGTTTTAGCTGGAGGCTGAAAAAAGCACTGCCCAAGCTGCTATCCTTCCATTCTTGACAGGGCGTGTTTTTAGCCTAATAGAAAAACTAAGACGCCCACCTATCCATATGCTTGTGCAAGCAATTTCTACTTTCTCTTATAACTCTGTGCATTTATATTTAACCACGGACGCCCCGCAGCGGTGGTCTAGTGGCTAAGGTACTCGGCTGCTGACCCGCAGGTCACGGGATCGAATCCCGGCTGCGACGATTGCATACTCGATGGAGGCGAAGACTTAGGCCCGCGTGCTTAGATTTGGGTGCACGTTAAAGAACCCCAGGTGGTCAAAATTTCCGGAGCCATTCACTACGGCGTCTCTCATAATCATATGGTGGTTTCGAGACGTTAAACCCCACATATCAATTATCAACCACGGACCTCGCTTTCTTGCCCAGCCGCTCGCATTTAGTGTCTATGCAACCCTGAGCGGACACGAGCACACCGCTGCTCCATGGTGGTCATTGTTTATATCTGAAGTTCCAGGGAACTTCATGAGCGTATGAGAGTGCGGTTTTATTCGGTCTTATTTCGTTCGATTTCAACGCAGAAAATAGCTGTCGATAAAGAACACTGGTAAATCCCCAGTACCCCTCAAGAAGAACCCCCCCACCCCCCTCCGCCAATATAGAAGTGTGTTTGGAGTCTGACATCTGATTTCGAGTATTGCTCCGCTCAAGCAGTAATGATTCCTTCGTAGGAGTTTCATTTGTACAGCGTTGTGGCTGTCTCTTTACTCGACTGGTTGCTCCACGTTAGAAAAAAATGAACGAGCTTCAGGACAGGAAAGAAAAAATGGTCTCCATAAGAGAAAAACTACAGGCCAACTGTAATTTTAGTTGGGTGTTGTTAGGATTGCGTAAGCGCTTAACCTTTCCTTTTTGTAACTGACTTCAGTTTGGCAGGCAGTACGAGTCCTGGACGAAAAAAAAAAAAAAGAAACAGCTGGCGCCGGGCCAAGCGTGGTAATACAGTTGCGCATGCAGAGGCGTTCCTCAGCACTTAAATAAGCTTATATCAGTTTACCTTAAAGGGTGCATCATGATGTGCAGAATTTAAAATTTAGCGACCAACGCGAGTATAACTCAAGATTCCAGCAGAGATATATATCAAAAGTGGCGCTATTGCCTTAAGATTTCTGGTGCATACTTGTTACTTCACTGTATACACTTCTAGTTTTCAATTTGGTCTCAATTTCTGGACAGATGATTTAAAAAAAAACAGGCAATTTAATACCTTTTTTTCCACCTGGAAATTTCGCAATGGTACTTAGAATGGCAAAAAAAAAGAACAATAACACGGCACACAACTATCCGTTGCGATTTGTTACGCTAGTAAATCTAACAATCATCGTACAGAATAAAGTCACCTTTTCTGCAGAAGAAACTGAATCGCGTATAGTATTATCCGTGCAATTTATGAAAAATAAAACTGTTCAAACTAAAGAATAATCAGTGCATCTTGCAGGCAATAGAAATAAGCGTGCTTGCCTGTTCTTCAACAAAACATACATTGACGCCATGACAACGATAAGCCGTGCCTTTTCCATAAATAACACACAAAATCTGCAATTATAATTTACTGGTTCCATATGCCAGAGCCGTTGACGATATACCAAGTCTGTGTCTTGCTCCTAAGCTGTCCACTGAAGTGACTTCTTGAAAACGTGTGTCGTATACTATTTGCACTGCGAAATCGTGGAACCTTCAACTTTTTCGAGCGTCATCATCAGTTAAATGCGGGCTTTGAAAATACACGCAGCTCAGATGCACTACAGACTCACCGTTTTTACAATCAAAGCTGACCTGACAGCAAGTGTCTTTAAATGTCATCGCACACACGATAACCACAGCTGGATTGGATTTTCCTTGAAAAGAAACAGTGTCCTTCCTTCTACGTAAAACCAGCTAGTGTGCGACCAAAGTGTGACGCTTGAATTTACCATTGTCAAAAAACCTAAACTTCTCTGCTCGTAAATGTGTCTTCCAAGCTGCCGATATGGCACGGCTACCAGCACAGTTTTAACATTCTCACACATGTTGTTGTTGTTGTTGTTGTTGTTGCTGTTGTTGTTGTTGTTGTTGTTGTTGTTGTTGTTGTTGTTGTTGTTGTTGTTGTTGTTGTTGTTGTTGTTGTTGTTGTTGTTGTTGTTGTTGTTGTTGTTGTTGTTGTCCCGTACGATACCTTTGGCATCCTAATCATGGCGTCAGCAACTGCGGGTACGAACAGAAATCACTCCGAGGAACTGTTGAGATGAATGAACCTTAGCAAAACCCATGGGTATGCCGAAATGTCCATAGAAAGAATTCATACGTATACAATGAACTTCCCATAATGCAATAATTACGCCTGTTCCTCCTTTTCTTGATATCATCCATCGTTCGTCGCGTCTTCGGTGACAGCTTTTTCTAGCGTCCTAAGCAAGAATTCGGAAGTTTATGCCCAATTAGTTGTCTTCAAGCTTCAATGAGACGTCGTCTCGCTATCTTTCAACTGATGCAGCCAATTTTTTTTATATCTGCCATATGCACGTGCATGCATTCATAAATTGATTAAATGCGGATGAAGCGACTATTTAGAGCTACAGGCATAATTTTGTAACCATTAAATCATCCTTTCTACTCACTAGTTGTTGCTACTCGTTATTTAACCCATTTGTGTCGATGTGTTCTGGAAGTGACATAGAAAATTCTATATTACGTTTCTAACTTTCCTTATCATTGAATTTCTTGGTGTTTTAATTACGTATTCTGTAAGGCCTATGTTACTGACAATGAAGCAAATTAGAGATAACTCAGCTTACACTAAACTGAGAAGCTCTTGGCAGTTTTCTGATAGCTTCGTATGAAATGACCAAAATAGACATTTTCTCGAATAACTAAAAAGGTCGACCAATGGCATTTTCTAGATTGCTGTCGGGGCTAGTAGGAGACTTTATTTCGAAATCTGCATCGCTTTAGACGCCTCTTTAGTTTACCGTATCGACCGCTGTGTGCTTTCCCACTGCTCGGGTGATGAAACTATTGAGGGAGGTCATCGCGCTGTATAGTGTTGTCTGACTGAACCAAATTTGGTGTCGTCTTTCATTCGTATCGTTGTGCAAGTAGGCTTCTTGTTTACGGGATGTTCTTATTGCGACCATGTAGTTCTCAGTCCGTGAGTAGTGCATTGCGTACATTTGTATAGTTTTGTGCTAGTTGAATACTACCGCAACTCTTAGAGAAGTGGAGTACTACCCGGCGCCACGCATTGGTAGCAACCTATCCTTATATACACTTTAATAATAATAATAATAATAATAATAATAATAATAATAATAATAATAATAATAATAATAATAATAATAATAATAATAATAATAATAATAATAATAATAATAATAATAATAATAATAATAATAATAATAATAATAATTAACACGGCTCTTTGTGCATTCGTCTGAAACGACTCGAAGGCGAAAGCCATCTTTCAATCACAGCCGATGCCTATACATGAGCGGCTTACGTACGATCAAGTGACGAAGTTATGCGCAATAACATCATCTGACGTCACTATATGCTACGCCATAGTCGCGCCATGATGACGTCACAAATTTTGTCGATCTGTGATGTCGTGCTGGCATTACGTGATGACGCAATCGCGCCATGATAACATTTCGCATCCCTCCTGCCCACGCCGACGGTCAACTTTCACATTTGATAAGGCATCTGAGGCCTTAAAAGGATCGTGAAATGGTTGCCCAACTACTCGCGTTTTTTAGCAAGAACTGGAAGCGGAGAATCTATTGTGTTTATACAGATCTGAAAAGAGCACCGTATAAAAATATTTCGGGGCCGAGAAACCCCGCTAACCGCCGGCGATTGCCATTTTGCTATGGCACGCGTGACGTCATGAGCTGGAAGGAGCGGAGCCGTCGCCTTCTGCCGAAAGTGTCGGCCGGTGTAAACGATTCGGTTTTATCGCCAAGTTGAAGGAAGCTGAAATGTCTTGTTTTGACGCGCAGCATACCTCGAACAATATCGCTCGCCGAATGCAGGCGCGCTTGCTCAGTGAACCACTTGTTACGTCACGACTTGCTAGTGCGCCAGTGGCGCCAGTGAAGCGCGATTCACAGGCCACTTGTGTGCATATTTTATTGTTAAATTCTAAATTGAGCGCTAGCTTGAGCAAATGCACCAGAATTTTGCAAGCTCATTAGTGAATGCGAAAGAGTTTACTCACACAACGCATATTAAGATCAGAAACTGGGCATCATAGCCCCTTTGAAAAAAAAAATAATCACCGCAGAAAGAAACGTCGCGCACAAAACCAGAAGTCTTAAACATATACCAGTCCGAGTGCGGCGTCAATAGCACCTTGAACGCTCGAGGAAAGCGGGGCAAAAGTCACTGACTGCGCCGACGATCTTGTCACGTCATCGAACGTCACACTGTCGCGGAAGACAATGGCGAAGACAGCTCGCTGCGCTGAGTGAAGCTGGGACCGCGGGGGCGAGGAACAAAAGCGAACCCGCTGATTGCGTCGTGACGTCAACCTGGTATGGAAATTTCGCGCTCTCGCATGCAGCTGTCAATACTGCCAGTGTCGTTTTGTTGCTTACCCTGCTACAATCACGTGTGCTGTCTGGTGAGGGTTCAAAAATCCGTCCTCTTCGGAAATTTTCAGCTATGTATGTATGTATGTATGTATGTATGTATGTATGTATGTATGTATGTATGTATGTATGTATGTATGTATGTATGTATGTATGTATGTATGTATGTATGTATGTATGTATGTATGTATGTATGTATGTATGTATGTATGTATGTATGTATGTATGTATGTATCGTATACTTGCACGCATACAAACACGCGTGCGTACAAAGATATGCCTAAAGGGGTCGTATACCTGATCTACGTCTCTCTCTCTCTCTCTCTCTCTCTCTATATATATATATATATATATATATATATATATATATATATATATGGGATATGGCACAACGGGAGCGTTGTCAACAAGGATAAATATATTTATTTCCCAACAGTTTGGGGAGGGGTCCTCCCTTCATCAGGGGATGAGTATAACTCATCTCCTGATGAGTTACATCCCCTGATGAGTTGATGGTGAGCACTGTAACCACTGAGCCACCACGTCGGCTTGCTTGTGTGGCACCTATATACTTCCATGATGTCGGCCCATAAATAGAGCCAATGGAAAAGTATTGGAGCAGGCATAAGGTGCGCGAACTTCTCGCCGGGCACATTCGAAACGTTCCACACGAATGGGCACAAAACCACCACCAGGTTCAAAGATAATCTTGCTTACGTAGTCACAGGCGTGTGCACGAGGTGGGGGCGGCGCATGTTGCGGCTTCCTCTCTGTCAGTCGTCTAGAGAAGGCGCCGATTGTGACCATTACCTTCACGAGACCTTACACCTCATTTGTTAAATGCGCACGGCAGTGGCGCTACACAGGTTCTTGCCGACAATGGTGACCGAGGGCCACTGGTGTTGCACACAAGGAACGACTCGCTCGCTGGATTCCATGCCGACCGGTTGTGCCCTCGCGATCTCCGACGACAGTGCAGCTCTGGCCGACTGGGTTGGCCTTATACGCCACCTCCTGACACCGGCCCCCGAGGACGACGACGACAGCGTAGCTCTGGCCGAATGGATTAGCCCTACGCCATCTCCTGTTGCCGACAAGAGCTCTCGCCAGTGGTGCCCCGTCCTCGGACTCCTGCAACCGTATCCGTCTTTCCTGTCTTCTTCATACTTCTGTCGTTCGTTGTACCTTCGCCTCGCTCTCTATCTCTTTACCTTTTAATCTTATCCTTTTAATCCCTTCTCTACCACCATTCCTCGTGAGCTACTGTTGAGGTGTCCTCCCACTGAGAGACAATTACGGGGCTCATGTTTCTCTTCTTTTCACTTAAAAATCACTTCCCCCGCATTATGAACGGTTTATTCCACCCCCCCCCCCCCTATACCCGCCGAAAGCTGGGGAGGACCGATGGCAGGCTTTGGTGAGAAGAATTCCATCAGTTCGTTTTAATTTGGACATTCATTGCGGAGCTTGTTTTGCTTATAGGACTCGGCTAACGGGGTGAAAGGCGCAAGCTACGGCTAAGTTCCCCCTTTTTACCCATTGGACAACCCCGCGCACGCATATGCACGCAACACCGGTGTGTCGAAACGGGAAGGCGAATGCGTCAGCTTGATTCGACTGGTGTGTGTGCGTGTCACTGAAAGTGACCATATGCGTGAATAATATATCCCCAATGTTTCCGTTTGATGCTGAGCGCACAATTTTTGTGCATCCTCCAACCTCTGCGTCTACTTAGTATCGCCTAACATAAAGTTATTCAAGGAGAGAGAACACCAGTGCTGCAGGGAAGACTGCGGCTCAAAACGAGCACGCGATCGTATACTCAACACGGCCACATCATTCCGTTTCCAAATAAATTCGCGCTTGTGTCGATCCCGCCGGAGCGACTCGGCGTGCGTCACTTGGTTCGTTTGTTGGCCGCGTTTAATACGCACGCGCCTCAACACACGAGGGCCCCTTTTCGCGGCTTCATTGAGCCGTGGCCCGCCCCGTCACACGTACTCGCGCGTGACGCCGAGGCCGCGTCGTCTCCTTCACGCTCCGCCACTCAGGCCACGTGTTCGGACCCGCCACGGTGATCTAGTGGCACTCGGCTGCTGACCCGCAGGTCGTGGGAGCGAACCCCGGCCGCATTTTCGATGTAATCGAAAATGCTAAAGACCAGTGTGTTCAGATTTAAGTGCATGTTAAAGAACAGGGGTCGAAATTTCGGGAGCCCTCAACTACGGCGTCTCTCTAATCATAAGGTGGTTTTGGACGTTAAAACCCAAAAATTAATTATTTAATTTTTAAGCAACGTGTTCACACAGATACCCATTGACAAAATGAACAACCACGGTCTTCTCGGTATAGCGACGTGAAATATGCGTGAATCGCAAAGTATGTGGGAGTGCACACCTTCACTAGTGCGACCCTAAGAACTGACCCCGCCGCGGTGGTCTAGTGGCTAAGGTACTCGGCAGCTGACCCGCGTGTCGTGGGTTCAAATCCCGGCTGCGGCGGCTGCATTTCTGATGGAGGCGGAAATGTTGTAGGCCCGTGTGCTCAGATTTGGGTGCACGTTAAAGAACCCCAGGTGGTCGAAATTTCGGGAGCCCTTCACTACGGCGTCTCTCATAATAATGTGGTGGTTTTGGGACGTTAAACCCCACATATCTATCAATCGATCCTAAGAACTGGTGTTGGAAGGATAAATATTTGCGGGAAACTTCGTTACAGAGGAAAGCCGGACAAGTTGGTGTCGATTCATGTTATTCAACAGCGTAGATCCCGTGGGACTGTTGAACAATTGAATGATAAGGAACGGCACCCGTCCTGCTTTCTTTTCAACCATGCTTTGCCATTTGCGTTGTTGATGAACCGAGCTTCCACACTTTTAGCGTGAGCGGCGTGTATTTCCGCTCCTTACTCAATCGACAAAGTTAGTGAACTTATCGAAACGCGGGCTCTACTGAAAGTCCTTGTTCAAGGAATCGCTAACGCAACTTTTTCACAATCAAGCGTCAAATAGTTGCTTTAGCATTGTAGTCTGGCTTTAAATAGAGTTATGAGACACCACAGGCCTGATTTTAAGGCACAATTCCTAGTTGTAAATAATCGAAATTCTAAATATTCAAAATTTGAAATCACATAGAACAAAGAACAATGCGAAGTTCATCAGAAGAATTTACTGCGATCAGCACTCGTACATGACACTAGTGCACGATTCATGCATATTGCCTATTCGTTTTTATGACAACGTGTTCTTGGGGCATTAGCATCCGCCTTCATGAAACGGTACATGAAGACTTCCACGATAACACCTGTTATAATTTCCCACGACATACATCTTGTTCCGAGCAAAGGTTTTGTCTCAGCAGCTTGTTCGAGGAATGTACTCACACGCTATCAGCACTGGCGAAACTTACAGCTAGAGTTGACTAGACGTTGGCAACTGTCGGATATCGGCGCTTATAAAAGAACCACGGTCTTCATCCAATCCCGATACAAAGATTGAAAATATTGAGTTGACAACCAGTTTTCCTTAGTCCCTCATGGTCTACTGCTGTCGTGACATTACTAAAACCAGATAGCTGAAAAGGTAAGCCACTTCAGGGCCTTCCATTTCAGGTAGACCATTGGATGAATAACATAAACAGAATAGACTAAACAAGAAAAAATATTTGTGTTTTGCAATATCTCATCTGTATAAAGTATTAGGACAGATGCATTTCTTTTAGTGCAAACGAATGAATGAATTGGTGTCACTGCCGTGGTTCTTTATTATAGTGTTGATGTATTCAAAAAGCTTTAATGCCCAAATAAAATTATGTCAGCGCTATGAAGCTCTAAAGCTGAGCTAGAGCAGTGCGAGATTCGCCTCTTTTTATTCACGTCAGAAGAAAGCCCAGAGCACTTATTTTTCTGTCCGCAAGATGCGCCCAGTCAAAGTTGTCAATGTGTGCGGCAGTGAAAGAGCTGACACAGAATCCTTGGCACAACGAGGCCCACCTACACTCTCGACTGTCTTGCGAAACGTAAACAACATTCAGTCAAACACAAAGAGCGTGGCAGATATTGCAACAGTGTTGCCAGTTTAGACCCCCACTGCGGCTGAATTCAGACACTTTTATGAACCCTTCTGGCCCAGGGAATTTTCCTCGCGATAACTGCAGCTACATAGGCAACCCCTTGTTGATCAAGTCTTTGTTTATCTGACATTTTGAGTGGCTTTTCAAAAAACGATTGAGAAAGAAAACACACAACGTCACACTTTGTTAATCTTGTACGTATAAGTCTGTTGTCATTAAATATTTTCGTAACACCTTTATCGCCTACATCCCCGATGACATTTTAAAATTTTCTCCACTATTCTAACCTTGAAACTATCAGCTCATTTCACCCCGTGTAGTGTATCATACCAGTTATTCTAAACCAGTTGAAATCCCTTTCTTCCCTGTCTATCTTCTTTTCTCCAGTTCCTTCAGTGCATGGCTATGTGGAGAGTTCATTTGAGTGGCAGCACCGACAAAAGTAAATGTTCATTTGGTAGACACTTTCCACTCTTCCTTGTTTATCTAATCTCTCGCATTCCGATTGCCCTTACCCAAAACTGGTTAGTTAGCAGGAATCAAGTTTCGGTCATCTCACCCACCTTGAAGTTCGTTTGAGTCCTCTCTCCATACATAGAAAACTACAAAACTATATTTGGTGATTATTTAAATATATCTGCATCTAAATCATTTGATATTTATCGAACTCGAAGCATTATTTGGTCAGAAGAGTGAGCATACATCAAAGACGAAGCAATAAAATCAGCGCATGATTTGTCGCTTGACAAACTGCCCAATCGCAGGATGTCTTTTACCAGCAAAAACAACTTGATTGACGTAGATGCGCGATTTTATTGCACTTATCAGCTTCAATGAGCGCAAACACAGCCTTTTTTTTTTCAATGTTATCTCCATTTTAGTCATAAGCAAACATCCAATTCACCTACTTTCGAGATCATGACAAGACCACGTGCAAATTAAACTCGTCTCTAGACTAGGAGCAAAACGAATTCACGAGCTCGGGTACGTGCTGCCTCACTTCTACTTATACTACAGCCATCCGGAGGAACGCCAGCAGTGCTGCACAAATAAAAAAATGAAGAAATAATATCTAGTCCACCCCTCCCCTGCCCCCCACCCCGAAGCTGCTGCTCCCCTGTCAATAGCCTTCACTTCTTGCAAACCAAGCAACAACAAAAATCAATCGTGCATCGCTCCATCTTCAACGCACAGCCACCAATATTTCAAATGGATCTTTGTGTAATCGTTATCAGCCTTCCAAGAAAAGGAAAAATCGCATCAATGAATCGCAATGAACGCCCGCAGATACTGTAATCACTGAAGTGATTCAGTGGAGTTAAGGTCACAAACGAGATATCGTCATCATCATCAAAATGAATCCTCCGGTGTTCAGAAGCAAATATTTCTAATGAACAAGTAACTAGAAACGACGGCACAGTTTCATGAGCGACAGGTACAAAGACGCTTAGTAACAGTTGTAAACACTATTATTACAATCAAGCTTGTCCCCCAGCTCTGTTTCATTATATAATAAATATTTAAATACCGCAAAGTGTCCTTGCCAGGCTCTACCGAGTGCAGAGCGCTTCAGCCAAGTGTAGAACAGTATAGGAATAATTCTAAAAATAAGCATTAATAGAAGCCTTTGTTTGAACCAGCTAGCTAATTCTGTGTTCGACCCATTGACGTGGTTTTTAAGGAAATGTTTATTCTAAGGCTGAAAATATTTAGTCGGTTGCCGTTGTGAGCTATACCGCAAAAAAAAAAAAAAAACGAAAAAAGAACACACGTCTCTTGGCAGAACTTGGGACAGAAATATGTTACTCGGCTGACATAATCTTGCCAGCGATACAGATTTGTGCTGCCAACGGGGTTCATGTCTCACGCGACGACGATATTTTTTTTTCACTGAATTCAATCAAAAGAACAACGTTATCTAAGAACGCAGTGCTTGCAATAAAATAAGAGAAGCGATGTTTACACTAGATACACATTTGCTCGGGCGAGGGCAAGTTAAAGTGACCTCTCACTTTGCGTCTGTTTACGAACAGCGAGGGACTAAGAAGGGATAGGGGATGGTTTGGCGAGATATTCCAAAGCGTTCGCAGAATAATTCCACAAGCAGCAACAGCATCGGTTGAAGCAATCTGTGCGCCCCGGTGGCGACGTTTGTTCTGGAGCCCGAGGCGCCGGGTAAGGAGTACCTGTCATCTAAGAGCGGCCGGTATTTTCCGAAGCCCGTTATATATTTAGAAGCAGCAGAGCGGGCGTCTACGCGAGAGTGCCCATCCGCGTCCCTGCATCAGACGCCCTGCCAAGCTGGCTTCGCCGTCCGCCTACATCGCCGTGCGGCGGAGAGCTATTTGCAAACTGCGACAAGCACCAGAACGAACCGAAGCTCTCGAAGGCGACGGTAAAAGTGACGTGGCCCAGCCTTCTACCGTGGCCCGGCTGCGACGAGTTCGCGTGGGTCGTAACTGCTGCTACGTGGCCGCCAGACCGGCCGGCATGCCCGCTAGCCAGGGATCAATGGCAGCGAGCGCAAAATTTCGTGGGGAAGCCGGGGCATAGGGAGCGACGTCGGCAGTCACCGAGTCTCCCGCCGGGTTGGGGACGAGCCCCCGCGCCCCCATTGGCTCACACTTTCCCAGGCGGCTGACCTCTGTGGTGACCCTCACTCACGTGTTCGTCGTGGTGCGGAGTCCTGTCGTGGATGGGAAGTGTGGAGATGTCGGTGGCGGACGAGGCGAGCGAGTCGCACGGTGACGGGCTCTTGGAGCGCTCCTTGTCCGGGACATGAAGGTACGCCATCTCGCTTAGCCTCAGCTGGTCGGTCTCCATGGCTGGCGGCTCGCACGTAAACCTCGAGAGCGAGCGAACGAGCTTCGAGCCCTGCGCTTAAGCGCCCCTGACGGATAAGCGCCGGGCCGCAACGCACACGAAGCAGCACGGAGCGCCACGCATGCGCCAGGCTCCGCAGGCAGAGACGTCACGCTGTCGTCATAGCAGCTGCGCCACTCCGAGGGGTGTGCGTGGGGTGTGTCACGGGCGGGAAAAGTCGATCCTAGCCGCAGCCGACGGCTCTGAGCCGCGGCTATGTTTACGCTGGTTAGTTCGCTCTCGGCGGCGCTAGTGAGCACCTCGTTCTCTCACCGCGCTCGCTGAGATAGCGGGCCGCTCGCGCCCACGCTGCCGAAGCCGCCGGCGTCGTCCATTGCACAGCTTTTGCGCGACGCCGTTCTACGTACGTACGACGTGTCACGCGATCACGAAGCATCGATAGTTCACGCTACAGACCGCTACGATAGCCCGAAAGGGAACGCTTTTGCGAGCGGCGCACGCAAGCAAAGCTTTTCCGGCTCAGTGGTCCGCGGAGCGTCCTCATCTTTCATCAGCCTTCGTGAGGTAATACTTTTTTGCAGACTAGTTGGTTCATACTTGAAAAATTGAATTGCTGCACAAACTTGAAGAAAAAAACAAGAGAGACAGGAAAGAGTGCAGACTACCAACTGTTTATTGTCGTTTTTTGAAGCCAATTTTTCTTCGTGAGGTATTCGTGCGGTTTTTTGTTTTTTTTTTTTCCAAATACGAGCGCCCCGCTTGCTTGAAAGTATTGTCGAGAACTGTTTTATTACATTGGGCACGTACGTCAAATGCGTACTGGAGCTACGTAGGACGGCCCCTGTGAAGGTGACCCAACGTCTAGTCGAATTGCAGCACGCCTGAAAATCAATGACCTCTTCGTGGCCTCGTTGCCTCTTTCTCTCGAGCTTCCCACGTCGGCACAGCACGTTGTCGTGAACACTGCACGAAGGGGTTTTTTTCTCTCTCTCTCTCTCTCTGTGTGTGTCTGGCACCCTCTCCTCTAGCTCCAAGGAGTGACGACACCCACCCTCGATTGTTGCGTAGGAAGGTCGACGCATGCGGGAAACTGCGGGCACGTGGGCATCTCACCGAGGAAGCTCTGCCATTTACTGATTGGCCCGGAAAACAGTTGCTTCATCTGTCAACCAACAATGCGTCGAGGTGCTGCACGAGACCGCGTCAGTGAAGAGGAAGAAGTATCTCTGGACAGACAGACAGACAGACAGACAGACAGACAGACAGACAGACAGACAGACAGACAGACAGACAGACAGACAGACAGACAGACAGACAGACAGACAGCGATGAAAGATCTTACCGCTTTGGCATCACTGTTACATTTTTTAAGAATTAACGATGGTACAATGGGTCATTAGGCCCATTACACTTCTTTTTTCTTCTAAGCGTTGGCTTCTACGCTTGAAATAGATGTGGAATTGAGTCGCTCTAGCCATGTTTCTTTCTAATAGAACTCTTGGGCCAACAAGCATATAGGCATGGCGTTGTTGTTGAGTGTACCAAATCTGCTTTGTCGAGGTGGGCAGTATTGGCCCCTGTGTAATGTGGTGAAAGCGCATTCTTGATAACAACGACAAGCATTCTGATGGGTAATAGTACACTCGCTATGCAGTAAAACATGCTAACGCAAGTGAGAAAAAAAAAAACAGTTGCCACTACCTTCAGTGAAGGTGGAAATTAAATCACCCGCATGGTTCGCTTTCTCGCAGTATGTTTTTTCGAAACGTGGGAAAAAAATCGCTGCACAGAAATATCCCTAACGAGGGCGTTTTTTATAGTTAATTATTGCAGAATTAAGACAGAACAAAATGTGAAATGTTGTCTGTCAACAAAAACCAACATCACACGCAATATTTCATCATGTATTCTCCACCGTAGCAACATTGTACCTAATTCTGGACAGAATGCCTGCTCTACATATGAGGATGAGAGGCTTGCCCATCGAACCACTTTTGGGAACCAAGATGATTGACGTGCACTGTTTACAGGAAAAAAACAACCGTGACGGGCTGTGCATAAAAGTGTTGATTCGCATCTGGAGATGTGGTTCGGTGGAGATGCGGTATGGTGCAACTGGACAAGAAACTCTTTCAAGTAAATGTGCCTGTATAATAATAATAATAATAATAATAATAATAATAATAATAATAATAATAATAATAATAATAATAATAATAATAATAATAATAATAATAATAATAATAATAATAATAATATTAATAATAATAATAATAATAATAATAATAATAATAATAATAATAATAATAATAATAATAATAATAATAATAATATGGTGAAAATGAAGAACAATCGTTGTTGTTGGGGTTTAACTTTTCAAAACCACCATATGATTGCGAGATAGGCCGTCGCGGAGGGCTCGAGAAATTTCACCCACCTGGGGTTCTGTAACGTTCATCTAAATCTACGCCCACTGATCTCGAGTTTTTTTTCTCCTCCAGCTACAGCCGTGCAAGTACGAGCTTCACCCCTCGTCCATCAGTGCTTCCTTTTCAAGCGAGGGGCAGTCAACCGGCCTGTCAGCCGTCCTCAAGGCGCACAAATTTGTCTTCACTGAAGTAAGAATAACAGTAACGATAGTCCTACCTTATTTTGGAGCCGGCTGTATGTGGGAGCAATACTATTTACATATATGCTAAGAAAAATTTACTGCGTGCGTAACACAGTAACCCTTCACTGGAGCTTAACAAGAAAACAAATTTTAAAAACTAGAAGAAAGCTGCAGATTGTACGCCGCGGACCAACCGTCACTGCAAGTTAGTTTTACACCTTTTTCAAGCTTTCTACGTCAAACGGCGACCATTTAATTTATTAGGAGCTATGATCTAAAGTTGCGCGTTAGAGCATGGATCGACGCCTAACAGCTTATGTTTTGGAGCTATAAAATTCTAATCTGATTGACGGGTTTGTAAGCTTTTCAACAGCGAAGCTGATGTAGCTGGTTGTATTTCTGAGTTGTGACAAAAAAAAAAACATTACCACGAACCGGCACACGCTATCTTCGTCCTCTTCTTCACCGTCGTCGTCGTCTTCGCATTCAGCTTCGCTTCCCAAACACAAGCGCCAATTACTCCGGCGTTGAATGCAACAACCCGGACGGGCGATACAGCGAGTTCAGAAAAAGAAAAAGAGAGGGAAAAAAGAAAAAAATAAAGACAGAGAAAGAGATCATTTTAAAAGGCAAAGATTTCTTCGCGACGCGAGATTCGAACCCGCGTGTAAACTACCCAAATGCGAGCGGCTAGCAGAGCGCAGTAGTCTCGTGTAGCACAGCATAAGAAGTTTATTTGCAGCTTAAGGCGCGAAAACGACACGGACGAAGAGAGACAGTACACACACACGGAGCGCCATTGGAAACACATAAAAGAGAGCCCGATGTACTAGAAATATACGATGTAAGAATAGCAGACTGGGCTTGTTGGTTTAACATATTTGCAGCTTAAGGCGCGAAAACGACACGGACGAAGAGAGACAGTACACACACACGGAGCGCCTTGGAAACACATAAAAGAGAGCCCGATGTACTAGAAATATACGATGTAAGAATAGCAGACTGGGCTTGTTGGTTTAACATATTTGCAGCTTAAGGCGCGAAAACGACACGGACGAAGAGAGACAGTACACACACACGGAGCGCCTCCGTGTGTGTGTACTGTCTCTCTTCGTCCGTGTCGTTTTCGCGCCTTAAGCTGCAAATATGTTAAACCAACAAGCCCAGTCTGCTATTCTTACATACAGCATAAGAAGAGGATGGAAAAGGACAATGAGAGAGAAGAGGTAAGAGCAAAACGTCATATAGAAAGGAAGAGAGATAGAAATAGAGAGAACGAAAGGGGGCAGGAAGATCAAGATGGAGAAAAAGGTGGCGAGAGAAATATAGAAAGCGAGAAATACAAAAGTGGAGATAAAGGAATTAAATATAAAAAGACCGAGAGAGAAATTGAGAGAGAGAAACGGGGAGGAGAAGAATACCGCGAGTTCATACCATTCTAAAGGACAAGAGTGTCTTTTTTGCTTTCCACACTTGCGCGCATTTTCAGTTATTAGTCGACGTTTGAGGTGTCTCGACTTTCTCCTTGCGTCCGCGTTTGCCCGCCCCGTTTCTTTAAGAAGTACCATGCCAGCTCTGCCGCTATACCTGTCTTCGCACCACCAGTGTGGACCCACCCTTATTTCTATTGTTGTGGCCATTATCTTGAATGGTATTCTTCCACATTTCCCGACACCTGCGGCGGCGTTTCCCAACAGCGCCCGAATGACGTCAGACTCGTCATCGTTGCGTAAGCGAGTCGGTGGAGTTTCGTTGGCGGCTCATCGGCCCACGCTTGCCCCTTCCTGCGAAATAACTGGCCCATTCCTGCGAGCGAATCGAACGGTGGCCGCTGCATGTCATCCGCTTTGTTATTTGCGTCATGCCGAAAGGTGATGACTGAGATCGCATGCAGATGTGATCCTTTCGCAGGGTAGCAAACCGGACGCGCCTCTGGTTAACATCTTTCCTTGCTTCTCTCTCTGTCTAATAGACGCGTATTTGTACTTTTATCGAAACGTTTTCTAGCCTGTCCAAGCCCATTATCCCCGTTTTGACAATGGCCTTTAATTTGTGTAGCACGTGAAGACTACGCAACGCGATGCGCGATTGTAGCATCTATGTCGCCTTGTTAAAGGTAAGAAGTTTTCGCTCACTCGGAGCCGGCGGGCTGACGCTGCTTCATGAAGAAATGCTTGAATATCAAGTATATATATATATATATATATATATATATATATATATATATATATATATATATATATATATATATATATATATATATATATATATATATATATATATATATATATATATATATATATATATATATATATATATTAACGTAATGTATACATGACATGTATTGACCGCTTCTTCACACAATAAAGCGCGCAATAAAACGCAATAACACACGAAGCGTCAGTTTAAGTGGTTAGCCCCATGAATGTCTTCTATTTATTTATTTATTTATTGAATACGAACTTGTTAAACCTCCTTTTTCCCTAGAATTGTTCGTGGAGCAAAAATTTAGAACAATACGAAATGGTTACATTTGCATATACATATCCGAAATTGGGAGATCATCGAACTTCGCATTTAAAAATAGAATGAGATAGCGATATTCTTTCCCTAGTGGCTACTTCAACCACTTAGTGCACACTTTTTTTTTTTGTGCGATGTTTGAGAAGTTTAAAGAGCAGAATGTGGAGATGCCGCCTTGAGAGCTCACATGGAAACATCTCCGGCGAATGCGCTGTACACGAGCCCAAAAATTCAAAATGAATTGATCACTTAAATATTGAATTACTGCAATGCAATCGATAAAGTTGAAAGTGGATCGTGTCAGTGAAGCGTTCACATATGGCTGCATTATGTTGTGGGTAGCATGCTTTAAACAATCACTAATTACGCGCGTGAAATGTTTTCGAACTTGCCATGCACCTACGACGTGATCTTATCTGAATAAGCGCAGTAACTTGTGTGCATTTTGTAATGGGTGGCCAGCAGCTTCAAACCATGAAGTGCTCACGAGAGTCGCATGCTCCGACGCACGATGACAATGTATGCTTGTACCACGCAATATTACTGCGATATTACACGTCATTTATTTATTATTTACTTATTTTATGACACCCCAAGGGCCCCATTCAAGGGGTGTTAAATTAGGGGGTAGACAGTTCACAAACAGATGATTTGTTCGATGGCTTCTTTAAAATTGACGATGCTGGAGTGGAGCACGACGTCAGAAGTAAGATCGTTCCATTCTACTGATGTTTGCACAAAAACTGAAGGGTGATGGACAGTGGTATGCACATGGTGTAGATAAACCGCTTTCGAATGGCTGATACGGCATGAAAGACGGTGAGCTGGAACGATAACATGGTTTAGGTGCAATGCATGATGAAATTTTATGATACAAACACAGTCTTGAAACTTTGCGGTGCGAAGCTAAGTTAACCATGTTAGCACGAGATTTTAGCTCGGTGACGCTATTGTGATAGGAGTAGCCCGAATGAATGAATCTGGCTGCGCGATTTTGGATGGATTCAAGTGTTTTAATAAGGGTGATTTGATGGGGATCCCAGATGGCACATGCGTATTCTATAGCTTCGGGCGAACTAGTGTTAAATAGGTTAAAAGTTTAACAGAAGGCGGGGCTATAGACGTAAGTTTCTTCGGAGATAGCCAAGAACGCGGTTTGAGTCATTAGTGATGTTCCTTATGTGGGATGACCAGGTTAGATCTGAAGTTAGAGTGATACCGAAGTATTTACATGAATTAGCTGCTGTAATTTCAGAATCAGACAGCAAGTATTTTTTGGAGGAATAAGATTGTCGGTGATGGAAAGAAATGGCACAGGTTTTCTTTGTGTTAAGGGACATCAGCCAGTTTTCGCACCATGATTGAATCAAATAAAGATAAGATTGTAGGATGACAGTGTCGCTTTCATTGTAAACAGGACGACAAATGACACAGTCATCTGCGAATAGACGAATGTTAGAAGCTAAGTTATTGGGGAGGTCGTTAATATAGATTAGGAATAGCAGAGGACCAAGGACGGCGCCTTGAGGTGCGCCGAAGGTTACAGCGGATAGGGAGGAGCGATGGTTGTTAGCACAAACGAACTGCTTACGGTAAGTCAAGAAGTCACATATCCAATTAAAAACAAGACAATTAAGGTTAAGACGTGAAAGCTTCAAAAATAATCTATTATGGGCAACTTTGTCGAAGGCTTTTTCGAAATCAATGAAAATGGCGTCTACAGGTATGTTAATATGCGGGCTAGAACCCAGGTCGTAAACGAACAGGGCGAGTTGAGTGTCACATGAAAGTTCTTTTTGAAAACCGTGTTGGTTAGGGTGAAAAAAAAATGTACCGGATGTAACAAATGTACTATGTGGGAATAAAATAATATGAAGTGTACAGGACGCGTGTGTTAGTAAAGCTTGAAATTTATTTTCACTGCATTTTCAAAGAGAGCAAGTTATTTCTTCTATATAATTCTAACTCACAGACGGGCGGCTGTGAGTTAGAACTTAAGCTTGCCGTTCAAATGGCCTGGATTCGATCCTTACTCGGTCACAAAAATATTTATCTTTTATTTTACTTGCATAATTCTCGATTTTTAGGTCGCGGACACAAGATGATGATTTTTCTTTGCAAGAGTGCAACGCCGGGCTGCCTCACTGCAAAAAAAAAAAAGGGGGGGAGGTGGCACGAAATGAGCCGATTGACCGATAGCCACGCGAGTGGAATTTTCCGCTGCAATTGACACAACCCGAGATCAAGCAAAGGAAAGCGACGTAGCAACCCAATTTGTTTTTCGTAGCTTTTTCAATAAGACAAGCAGCGCTCCCTACAACCTCTTTCTTTCTTACGTCGCAGATCGAATGCCTGTTATACGTCCGGGTCGCTTTGTCATATGCGTACAGCGGCATTTTATAGCGTAGCCTGTCTTCGCGCCTCCGGAGTGGTTAATCCGCTATTTTTTAGCGGTGATTATGCGCTTAACACAATCTGCCGGTCTCGATTTGAACGGGTAAAGCGTGAACGAAAAAGGCGCGCGGCGAACGTTGTATACCGAACGAGGTCAGCTGCGCCAGTGACCCACAGTCCAAGCTTGAACCACGATCCGAGCCACGTGCCGGAAAGAACGAAAATGGGGAAGAAGAAAATATTGAAAGAAGCAGTGCTATTTATAAACTGCGGGAAATACCAGAATACACGTTCCCAAACGGAACTTGGGAAACACGATAACCGAAATGAACGGGCGGTGAAGGAAGTACGGGCGAAAAGGAAAAGCCCGACTGACCCCGCTGGGTTTCAGAGGCCGGCATGACCCACAATTTTACGGTTGGCGAGTCGCGGATTTTTATGTGCGATGCTCGCGTCCTGCTTTCCTTTGGGCACAACAAATTTTGCGGGTACCAGCGTGGACTGAGTCACGAGGAAATTTTTTTTTTGTTACGCGATGCAATGCGTAGGAAGACGAAATGCGAGATGAACGAACTGGGACGGGCTTTTCGATAGTACCAGCGAACGGGTTTTTCGCGCGCGAAATTGGCTTCCGGTGAAATAAAGGTCTGCGAGCGAACGCGTTCAGTATGACTGTTTATGTTTCCCGTGTACTTGTTTGCAGGCGAGAAGGGATGAATAGGGACCCAGTTGACAAGATTGGCCGCAACAAGTGGGTCAGTTTCTCTTTTGTCTTTTTCTCAATGCAAAACACTTTATGGGGCAGGCTGTCATGTGCCGTTATCGTATGTTGTCGCCGTCGCTTAGCGTAGCACAGGCAAAACTACACACACAGCATAGCGAGCTGTATGTAGCATGCTGAGCGCGCGCTCGCACTTAAGAGAAGTCTTCTTCCCCTTCGTTCTTCGAGCGTCTTGGTGATCATATTGAGTGCGATATTTGTCCGTGAAGTAGAAATAAGCTATACAGCTTGATCATACACACTCGCGTTCTGCTTATCCCAGTGAAACGGCATTCAGAATAGCAAGGCCACTTTCTCGCGGTACAGGCTACGACTATATAACGGTCATGGCAAGGCAGTGAAAGAAAGGCTGGCTGTTCTAAATGCCTCTCCCTTCCTGCGAATGCACCTTCCTGGAAAACTTTCTGCGGGCGCCCTTGGCCACTGGTTAATTTCCTTCCTGTTTCTGTCGTTAGGAGTGACCGTACGTAAACACGAGGCTTCAATAACTAATTCTTCATGAACGGCATATACTGGCCGCAAGTCTCGTAACATAAAAATATGGCACCAAGAACAGCTCCTCGAAGTAAAAGTAGTAATATATATATATATATATATATATATATATATATATATATATATATATATATATATATATATATATATATATATATATATATATAATATATATATATATATATATATATATATATATATATAAGACTATGTTAAGACAGTGCAGAGCCAATGACAGCGGCCTGTGAAAAACATCAAGATCTTGAAATTTAACATTATACAGACTCTGTATTCTATGAACAGTTAGAGTGTTGAATGAAGCTGGCAGGTACATGAAATGGTTGATTCTCTCTGGTTAATTTACGCGTAATTCAAAAATTTACACAACTGAAAAGTAAAGGGCAGGATATCATACCGCAAACTAGTTTGTAAAGAAAGAACAGGTCAGCGCGAATTCACCGACAGTGAACTGATGGCAATGATAATTAATTTGGCAGCGTTCGAACGAGATCCAAGGATGTTTCTAACAAAACAATGATTGTGAATGCTTATAATTTTTTTCTGAACTCGCTCAATGACGCCACTGCCAGATGTAGCAGTGTCATTTCAGATCACAGAGGAATAATATTCAAGTTGAGGAAGACATATTACAATGTACAATTTGTAAAAGGCTGTAGGAGGACTGAATTCTCGAGAGATTCTGCAAACAGGGCCGAGAGAACGAAGGCCTCGCGTGGCAGTTTACGTTTGGTGTGAGCAGAAAAATTAAGCATGCTATCAAAAAGAACACCAAGATCACTAATTTCATAAACCTTACATAACAACATGGTATTGACAGAGCATATAAATGACGCGATGGTCGTTTTGCGAGATATACATCATGAACTTGATCTTTGAGGTATTCAGACAACGGTTATTGTTATCACACCATTCAGAGAAAGAACTCAAATCTGACTGCAGCAAGCGACAGTCGTTAACTGAATGAATTTCTTGAACTGTCGCAATGTTATCAGCATTCAAGAGAAAAGAACAATAACGAATTGCAAAAGAAACGTCGTTAACGTAAATTGAAAATAAGAGTGGGCCTAATATACCGACCCTTGAGGGACTCTACTTGTTACTTTGTAGAAGGAAGACGTCTGGCCACTTACGGCAACATTACATGATCAATTAAGCAGATAGCTGTGCAGAAGATTCACAACAAACGAGTCAACATCGAAGTTTTCAAGTTTAACCGAAAACAGTGAGTGGCTAACTATACGTCAAGAGCCTTGCTTATCACGTGATATATACTACGTCAACCGGTCCTTTTAAGAAATGGGTGAAAAGATTTGCGTCATGAAACTAGCAAAATTTGTGTTAGTTAAGCGGCCAGGGAGAAACCCATGTTGATTAGGAATCAATGAATTAGTCACGCTGACATACACTATGCTGTGAAGAGCCAGCTCAAAGATCTTCGACGTGGCACGCAGTACAGAAATCGGGCGATAATTAGAAAGATCAGTTTTGCAGCCCGACTTAAACACTGGGAAAACACGCGCAGTTTTCGCCATGATGGGAGATGTGAAAGCATTTATACAGTTATTAAATAAATACTGTAGTCGGTACTGGGGCAATTGTACTACCATAAGCCTTTGGTATGGCGGAAGGGACTGCCACCTGGGCACATATAAGGACGGGTTTAAGCACCTAATGCATGCCTGTTTCAAAACTAATATATGATTCTGAGAGACGCCTTAGTCGAGGCCTTGACACCGTGCAGCACAATGAGCTTCTCAACGTTCTGTTATGCGTGAATGGATGCGGTGCCCATTTACCTCAAAGGCAGCGCATCGGCTACTCGATTTCTCTATACGTCGGTTAAGAAATAACGACTAGAAATCAAACTAATAAAAAATTAGCTAAGCCTTCACTAAGTCGCGTTAGGCTGGATCTGCTGCTGGTCGTCTATATAGTGTATGTTTACGGTTGGGCAAAGCTTTTATCAACTCACCAGTCTCTTCTGCATGGCTGTGCTTTCTCTCTCCTGGAGCGCGCATGTGCCCCGAAATTGGGCTAATTACATTACGCCCCCCGACTGGTTGACTACGCATTAGGGGCACACGCGGGTGACGATCGCCGATTAGGGGCCCCACGTCGCAGCTTCTCGAGTCAACCATCTGCCCCGAGTTGGCCGGTGACTGAGAGCGTACCGGTTCATGGTGATCACCACTTTTTATGTACGACACACGGCAAGCCTCGACCAGAACAGCACCCACTCGGCTGCTGACCAGCTGGTCGCGGGATCGAATCCCGGCCGCCGCGGCCACGTTTTCAATGAAGGTTGAAATGCTTGAGGCCCGCATGCTTAGAATTAGGTTCACGTTAAGGAACCCCAGGCGGTTGAAATTTCCGGAGCCCTCCACTGCGGTGTATCTTATAATCATATGGTTGTTTTGTGACGTTAAATCAGACCAATTAAGTATTTAACAAACAGCACTAGCTGTGAAAATAGCCAGCTCTTACTGTACCATGCATATATTTTGTGGGAGCCAAAAATAATATATACACGCAGAAGAACAGCCCACATATTCAGAGCATGATGATGTATTTTACTGTACCATATACTGACTTCTAATTCAGAACGTCTGAGCGTTACATTGCTGTACGAGTACGTTATACAGGTGCGTTGAGCTTTTAATATGCCAAAATTGTAGCACAATGCGCAGCACAGTCTCAATTATACAAAATGTCCACTTTTTTTTTCGTAGTTTGAGCATCTTCTTAGCAGTGGTAATGAATCTGCGCTTACGCTACAGCATCGTTTACTTAGATTCTTTTTTTAGCGCCCTATAGGTAACACCACATTCGAGTGCGCGCACTCATCACTTTTGAAAGGAGTTCGGTGTCATTCTTAATAACGAAGGCTATTGTTGCGGTGCGATATTTCAAGGCCGCCTTAAGGACGTGAGCCCCTTCAAGACGAGGATGCGCGTTGCCATGGAAAACACTGCTACGCAAGAATCGGCGAGCGCGGCAAAGTAGCAGCGCACAAGTTTTCTCCGCGCAAAAAAAAAAAAAGTATATATACTTATATATCCCACCTACGCTCTAATTTCGTAAGAGAAGGTTCGTGTATCGGATGTTAGTGAAGAAACTGCACCGGTTATAGAAAAGAAAAGGGCGCACTCCAAGACGAGCGCTGCAATCGATCATTCTCTCGAGCGGGAAGATGCCTGCGCATTTTTTTTTTGCTTTCCGGACGCCGCAGCCGTTTTTTTTTTTCCCACACAATCATAACACCTTGCAGACAAAGCCAGAAAAGGCTAGTGTCGTTTCTCTCCAGATGCAAGCAATCCGCTGGGCTTACTTCGTTGGTCTCGCATACTTCAATTCACCGCAACTGGCTGGCTCCCGAAATAGCATCAACTATACCAACTGTGCGGAACACATTCGGGAACCCTGGCGGGTGGTCGTACATTCTCGAGAGACTGTCCGATTTATTGGGTGGGGGGGGGGGGAATCGAGCTCATAGATTGATTAAGTAGTCGTACATAATCTTGTAGCCCATCTTCTCATTCTAGAACGCAAGCATCACCGAATTACATTCTTGGTTGCATTTCCCAATGGAATATTATTTAGTCTAAATGAGCGTTCACGTTTTAGTGACATCGAGAAAAAGTGCAGGGGATAATTGAAGCTACAAGCAAATGCGAATAAAAGAGACACTGAAAACTCTAAACGAAGCTATATATAGACTTTTCTTATTCTGACAAGTTCTGTCGAAATTTCGTGAGAACACTTTGCCAGAATAGCAAGCATTGTTTTTTTTTCAATGTTCACATACATACATACATACATACATACATACATACATACATACATACATACATACATACATACATACATACATACATACATACATACATACATACATACATACATACATACATACATACATACATACATACAGCCCCACCGCGGTGGTCTAGTGGCTAAGGTACTCGGCTGCTGACCCGCAGGTCGCGGGTTCAAATCCCGGCTGCGGCGGCTGCATTTCCGATGGAGGCGGAAATGTTGTAGGCCCGTGTACTCAGATTTGGGTGCACGTTAAAGAACCCCAGGTGGTTGAAATTTCCGTAGCCCTCCACTACGGCGTCTCTCATAATCATATAATGGTTTTGGGACGTTAAACCCCACATATCAATCAATCAATCAACATACATACATACATACATACATACATACATACATACATACATACATACATACATACATACATACATACATACATACATACATACATACATACATACATACATACATACACATACATACACACATACATATTGGTCAGGGCCAAGGCGTACTATACGCACATCCGGCTACAGGTGATTGCGCACAGTTGTATGTGGAGATTGTCAGGCGCTATTGACATCGATAGCGTATCTTGTGGGCGTATAAGACTCGCCCATGCATAGAACCCCACAACCAGGCCAATGCAGCATCGTTATACAAGAACATTTCAATATCATCTAAGAGATAATTTTGTGTGTGTTTTTCTCTATTGAGATGCATTTAAAAATGTATTTGTTTCTCAGTAGTTAAAGACCTTTGAGGTGTATCGATTATTTCGCATTACTGTGCAGGACATGAATTTCGTTCGCTACTTTCTTTTGTAGGCACGATGGCGTGCTCACACAGAGAAAGGAAGACATTTTCTTGCTAAGCCGAGCAAATACATGCCGGTGACCTTGGAATGGCGGCGAGGGATTCTTCGCATGCACAAAATTACCCATGTATTGAAGCACCCAACACCGTTCACACAAAACTGTGCAAGCAGAATTGTTCCTCAGCTGATGAAAGTCTGTGTATCTCAAAGCGAGTGCCACACCCATAACTTTTCTATTTTGGGCAGCGAGCCATTTTGCGAGCTTTTTTTTGTTGTTGTTGAAGCTTAACAGATGCTCCCGTGACAGCCTATTTGAGAAGCTTTTTTACTTATTATTACTTAGAAAACGGTTGTCGCTTAAGTGTAATTACCATAACAACGTTCTCACCAAAACAAAGTTTGTGTCTGCAATAAATGTACCACTTTTTATTAATACACTGGTGCTCGTTAGTGACTTGAGCAATCTTAGGAGTTTCAATGCGCTGGAACGATAATCCTCTTGTTATCTTCCACCTAATGAATGTCTTGCGGAGCATCAGTATTCCCGAAACAAAAAAGTATTGCAGTATTTGTACTCTTGTATCTGTATTCTTGTATCTATTTTCCGGGATGCCTTTTTTTTTTTCGCAAAAGTACCGCGGAAACATCCCATTGCATCGAAGGCAAACGAGTCTCAGTATCTGTATTTTAGGCGTCCAGCAAATGTATTTTGGTATCTGAATTCCAGAATACTTTTCGAGGTATCTCTACCTAATTTTGTTCGTGAAGATCCACAAATTTGTACGTAACCACGCGAAAAAAGAAAAAGAAAACGTGTTGTCGTGAAGCTATTTTCTTTGCATAATCATGAAGCTCAGCCGTGAAGGCAACTTGTGAACTGAAATTCGCAGTGCAAATACTAATATTTCAGTAAAAGTTTTATGTCACGTTATCCAATGTATCGAGCAATTTATCGTACTTTTGTGAGTTTGATATAAGCAAGCTCGACCACACACACACACACACACACACACACACACACACACACACACACACACACACACACACACACACACACACACACACACACACACACACACACACACACACACACACATGTACACATACACACACAAACACGCACACGCAAACACACGTACACACAAACACTTAAACACAAACACACACAAACACACACACGTACGCACACATACAAACACAAACACACGTACACACATGTACACAAACACAAACACGTACACATAAACACACAAACATACACATACACGTACACGCACAAACACACATAAACATAAACACACACAAACACACACACGTACACAAACACAACACACACAAACACACATAAACACACGTACACATAAACACACACAAACACACACACAACACACACACAAACACACATACACATAAACACACACACAAACACACACACGTAAACACACGCACACACACAAAAACGCACGCACGCACCCGCGCCACAACCCAAACGCTCTTCCGCGTTTTGGTTTCAACGGCAAAATTGTTTATTTGCCGTTACTTCGCTAAAATTACCAGTGGCCGCTTTTTGGCAATTTTAAAGCGAAAATAGCCTCCACGCAGGAGGCGCTATATTTCTCTCTTTGACTCGACTACCTGTCGCTATAAATTAACTTTATTTCCTTAATTACTGCCGTGATTGATGCCTCGGGCCAGCTTAAGACGATTGGCGCTGCAGGGAAATTTATCGTAAAAGGCAGCGAGCAAATGTTCTTTATTTTTTTTTCAGGATTTCCGTACACATCTCACGAATCACCCGAAACAACGTTTCCACAGCTGGCATAGGCCTGAATAATACTGCAGTAAGTGCTAATAAATAAATAAGTAAATAAATAAATAAATACTACAAACGAAAACGAGTGGTGAAAATTTTAGTATTTCCACGCAGCAAAGAATTTTCTCCCTGCCACATCCACAGGTTTAGTTTTCGTGTATATGATAAAGGGATAAAAATATGGCGAAACCATACAGCTAGATCCAGGCGCGTAGCCAAAAAGTTTTTACGGGGAGAGGGGGGGGGCGCCATCTTGATTTAGGGACCCTCTTTGCGAAAGAAAATTGGGGGGGGGGGGGGGGCACGTGCTCGGTGTGCCACCCTTTGGCTATAGCCAACTAAGGGCTAATATTAAGATGAGTGCGAGTATTGTAGACAAAGCAAGATGGTCAAGAATGTAAGCACGGTGAACGGTGTATACCCTCGAATGATTTTGAACTACAGCAACTGTCTCGAACAAGTACCGCTTTCCGTTTAAGCAAACATAGGTGTGGCTCTGCCGTCACAACATCGCTCACCCCAATGACCAGCGGAAGCAAGGGGAAGCCTCAGCAAAGTTGTTCAAAGTTAGGCGAATGTAGGGTCAAGCATAAACAAGGCTCTTCCTGTCCCTAGCCTCACTTATTGCTTCCCCCTTACCCTTTTCGTTTCCCTCATCCTTTCCCTGAATATATGCTATTCAATCACTTTTTCCCTCACCCTGATTGGCTGTATGTATCGAACATCGCTGCGCACATAGAGTTTCCTATAAATACAGAAGAGAGAACTCTGGTGTTATAGTGTCTATGGGAGCCACAACGCACGGTGCTTCGGCGAGCATGGAAATGATGGGTAGTACATGGATTTGTCTAATTTTTGTAATTCTGGCTACGTTTGTCTTCGCGTAGCTTGAAGTTTCTTTGCCATGAAACGACAATCAGCAAATATTCAGCAGTTACACTTCACTGCTTCAATCTTTTAAGCTTACCATTTCCGAACGGCTCACGAAGTTTATTACCATCCGTTCTTTGATTCGAAACAAAACCGAAAAACAGCAATAAACGAAGCTACAAGTGCGATTCGAGGCTCGCAAGTACAACAACTAGGCGAATTCATGTACTGCCCATCATTCCCACAATATAATAAAAAAACCAGCTAACAGGAGGAGTAACGTCTACTTTAGTCCGCAAATCGTGTCGTTAGTCCACCACAACACCTAGTGTGGTGAAGTGCGTGTCGTGTGCAAATTTGGAGGACTAACGAGAAGACGAACGGCTCACATAGTCCCTCTGGTCGGGGTTGAAGGGACTAAAAGACCCCTTTTCTGCAGATTTCGTTGAATGCACGGCTCAGCAGCCTTTCAAAGGTCTGGCTTTCGGTCAGGTGCGCCCTATCGTTGCGAAACTCGCCTTCCTACATTTTTGGGGTGGTGGAATGGTGGTTGCGGGAGGTGGGGGACTGAGGGGTGAAGAATGTGGCAAATGCAGATTCAGGAGCTCCTAGAACTGATGACAAGGCTTGTCAGCCCACTTTACGGTGAAGAAAATAACACGAGAAAAGAATAATTATTCGGACGTTAATACTGCACCATTCGTTGTAAGGATTTGAAACCTAGTGCAATAAACTTAACAATATGTACCATCGGTGACAATCGTGCAAGTCTGACGGACATTTGAGAGCGTACAATGTGTATCCATCCGCGCCGGACTTCTTCGGAATCGCTCGCGTCGCTGCAGTCAGGAGTGCGGCTCGTGTTCGTCACTCGTCGTGATCTTTCTTGCTCTGTGGTAGGCGAGAGCCGAATCATAGGCTATTTACCGCACCGAAGGGTAGCCCCTATGTTGGGTCTCCCGAGCTTGTACGCTAGGAGGCAGGCCACGTCTGTTTGGCGCCTGGCGCCGAGCGGCGGCCCCCTTGCTGCAGGGTATGACCTTCTGCCCGAAACAAAAACTTCCCCCTCACACGAGTCTGGGGGGGGGGGGGGGGGAGACATGCTGGTACAGTCGTGTGGATGATGATGGGTCGATGAGTTATGTGTGACTCTGAAACAAAGCGCCTTCGGCGCCGCGTTTCCTTCCTATCTGACAACGGCATCACCGTAGCTGTGAAGAACCTACTTCCTTACATGTGCTGCAATTGTGGACGCACATGCATCTGTGGAACGGATGTTCAATGAACTGAACACCGCAACACTCCTGCGAAGAAACGGACACCCCAGCTTGCATGCAAGATTCCTTCGCGGATTCTTTTGTGCAAAGCTTTAAGAATGGAAGCCGTCACCTAGAAGCGTGATCCCCAATTTTTGGATTAGCTGGCTTAGGAAACCACGTGCCTCGTCAATTTTTTAAAGGCCAGTTTTTTTTTTTTTCATTTTCATCGCCTTGGCACATTGCATTAGAAATAATATGAAAGCTGAAAAAGCACTGTGCGCGGCATGTTTTGGCATGCTTTATGACCATGTGACTGCGTAAATATTGGGGCTTAGGCGATCAAGTTGTTTTCCGAGCCATTTTATTATATAACTACATTTTCTAGTGTTTCTTCGAGGGAAAGAGGCGGGCGGCAGCCGACGACCAACACCGCTGGTCTGCATTACACACTGTTTGGAGAAAATGAAGGTTTCTAGCTTTGAATTGTTGTCTGCAATTTTTCGTTCTTATACACATAGTCGGGAAAGTAGTACTGAGCAAAGCGCAGCTTAACTGAGCTATCATGTCAGTCGGGTGAAAATGGCCAGGTGAATGAATAGTGAATTATTCATTAGTCATTTTAAAAATTGTTCAAATCGATTAACCGTTTATCCCGAAGGAGTAACACTCCCTCTCCTAGGGATGATTTTTCGGAATCAACAGTTAGTCCTTACGAGAGTAACATTTGCTCTGTGGGAGAATATTTCCAAAAATCAGCTGTTAGTCCTTACAGGAGCAACCATTTGTCCTCTTATGAGCAACCTTTAGTCCTCTTGCAGGTAATCCTTCAAGGACTAACTGTTTATCCTCGTGCAGTTAGTCCCCAAAAGGACGAATAGTTGTATCAAATCAGTTGATCCCGAAAAGGACTAACCTCCCTACCCCTTTTAGTCCTTTTTTTTTTCTTATAGAGTGCATGGTCGCTGAACGATCGCAGCACCAGTGTCCCCTCTACTTAGTTTTAAGAAACTCCATGGCTGTGCACACACCAAGCTCGACTTCAACAGCTCCGCCATAAATTTAAATAAATGAATGAAGAACGAGGCAGATTCCCAGTGCGCGCCAACTTTGCCGAGTTCCTGGTTCGGGCTGTAGAAGAAAGTTGACACCCGAGGGCGTGTCTACCGAGGATCAATTGGCGCACAAAGCGAGGCTACTCGCTTTTAACAACAACAACAAAAAAAAAAAACAGCCAGAATTATCGTTGCACTCGAGCATGGAAATGCAGCGGTAAATGGCGCTGCAGCACAGATACGTCGACGTCTGGCTTTGTGCGAGCCCACGCTGCACGTCTTTAACGGTGCGCCGTGCTGGCGCACAGCCCGAGGTCTTCCGTTTCGATGGGCGCGCTACTCGCGCAGCCGCTGCGTCACCATGCACTGCACGCGTGTCTAACTGTCGCGTTTTTCTGCTGCTGTGCCGGTACTACACTCCATGAAAAGTGCACGACGAACGAGCAGCGCCGACGAGCACGCGGAGGTCACGGGCGACAAGGGCGCACTCCGTTTCTTCCTCAAGGGCAGTTGGGCTTAGCGATGAATCCCTGTGGTCGCGCGACCTCTGACGCGAATTACCGCTTTTATTCAAACGACGCGCCGGGAACTTTGAAATTCGCGGACGCAGGTCGCGGAGCACGTGACTTAATGCAATGCGAAGTACACGAGTTTCCGAGGCACGAAATAAACAACGTTCAGGGGCACACATGAATAAGCTGCACGGGCGTAGCCAGAAAGTTTTCCCCAGGGTTGGGGAGATCCCACTTCTTTAGTAAGAATGTTAGCACGCACGTATGTGCAAACATGCGAACAATGTATATATAAAAAATTTTGAGGAATGAACTTCCCATATCACCCCCTGCAGGCTGTGCCTTTGACAAACTGAATGTCGTTTTAAAGGAGTACTGTCATTTTTTTTAATGCGTAACACTTTAGGAAACCGCATTGTCGGCCATCCATAGATTCATGTGACGTGGTCACGCTCAAAATCAAGTGGTCGATAGAGGTCTAAAAGAAGGCTCTCAATGCTAAAAGCCGGGTAACAAAAGCGAATCAAGCCTGAAATAATATAATTAATTGAAATAACCCAGAAGTCATTGCAATATTTAACTTAAATCCCTAAATGTCCTTTGAAAACACGCGGTTGACTCTTGCGCCGTGCAAGAGAGGGCACCACCACCTCAAAGAGCTCATAATGTCCCCTCCTTCTGCCCTTCACCGGCGGCACCTGCATACAGAAACAACTTGGCGACATGTATCTGAACAGCCGTAACAACCAGCAAGTCGATGAGCCACTTCAAAAAGTAGCGCGCATGTCGAACACCAAGTTTGCGTATCTCAAAGGTTTGACTCGTGTTGGGGAAGCCTTGTGTGCTTCCCTGAAACATTGAGGCTATTGACAGTTTTGGAAACGGAGCAGTGGAAACTCTACGAACTGCAATCGCTGGGTGCCCTTGCTACGCACCTCCGCAGCTTTTTTTTGCAGTCGTGAAGCCGCATTTCTTTTAGTTTGTTTTTTTTTGTACCTCTTTACATTAGGCAGTGGCTTTGTTTCGAAATAGGTACCGAAATTGAATTGACAATGCTGTACGTATACTATAATTATTGCTAGCGTCATTCGTTATGGCCAATTCTGGCCCCTTCAAAGACGGCCACCTAATATCATAAGAAAAATTCACGCATCTCCACGAAGTGAATCATGACGAGTGGGCGAAGCATTGGGGAGTTAAATCATCCATCCACTCGCGCATGTAGATGAGTGACAACGAGTGTTTCATAACTAGTACATTGTGTTTTGCCGTCACTGCTTTGCGGCGCGTGAAATGCAGAGCTAATGGTTATTCGATAAGATCTATAGCCTGATGTCGGCAACGAAGAGGTCCTATGCACATTTCAACTATGTATTATGGTATTTGTAGAGGGGTGAGTCATCTACTTCAACCACGCGTGAATGCTTCGTTTCTCGACTAGCCAAACTTGTACGAGGCCTTGCTTATCAAATCTCACTTTATGCGACTACGTTGTTCGCTATGTTTTCCAGGAAGGAATAGCACCGTTTTCTGAACGTCTATCGGGACGTTGACCACTAGACCTTTGATTCCGTACTGCCAGTTGCCGTGCGTTCAACGCCTCATGCTCATGAACGCATTTACCACAACCCAGAGGGCATTATGGCGGCGCGCAGGGATCCTCCGGCATATATGGTATTCAGCCGAAATCACGGTTCCAATATAAGCTATGACTATGGTGTCGCGGTTACCAAACTATGTGCTCGCAATATAGCGTCGCCTGGATGCCGACTCACTTTAAAATGATTGCTGCATTTTCAACCTTGAGAATTCGACGTTGCATTTACTTATCTGTATATATACGTTAGCTACCTGTCAGTAGCCACGGTCAAAATCTATCAGAACAAGAAAATGTAGTGCGAGGCCTGAAAACGGAACATACAGCCACTCGTGCTTTATTTTTCGCCTCGTACGTGTCTCTAAAAACACCAAGTACCACGAGAGGTAGCAATGCTAACCATGCATACCGCATTCGCTGTGCTCCTACACATTCCGGGCTTTTCGAAAGGACGGCCTCTGCGCACAATTACCCTGAAACGAAGGCCGCTGCTGACATATTGCATTGTCAGTTTATCTCGTACAGTGTATCTCGCCATAGTTATAACAGTGTTTCTATCACTCTTTAGGCGTTATGCAATACGCCACGAGGATGACTCAACGCGGCATCAGTCGGTCAGCATTGTACTGTGGCGCCAAGATATCTAACCCTGATCTGGCATGAAACCACGAAACCGTGTTTATAAGTTATAACAGTATGACAGCTTTCCACACGAAAGCTGCGATATACTCGGGCTAGAAAACTAGCTCAACCTGTTAGACATAAATAAAGTTATATCCATAAACAGCTATAGCCCTTGCAGTTGCTGTCGTGTTTCCTTCCGTAGTGCAAGTGTTTAGCAACATCCTTTCGGTTCGAAAGGTCTCTAAATAAAAAAAAATATTTTTTTCTCGTGTTTGTAAATTACCCTCGCACAATTCCGAAATCGCCACGTTTGCCGCGAAAACAAGACAAAGTGCGCAAAAATAAAATGCTGGTGATAGCATTGCAGCCTTGACATTCTTATATCAAACGTCGTAAAGTCATAAATTTTGATGGCATGTAGCAGTTTGTTTACGTAGTTTCTAATAAGTCAAAATGAGCTACAACGTCTTGCGACCTAGTTTACGGAAATTTAGTCGAGCCAATGTCAGCAACACACGAAAAATTAAATATTCTTTAATATCTATGAGGTCACGTGGGGTAATTTTAAGGCGAGATTCGAAAACAAAAAACAGAACTTTCACCGCGGCTTTTCGCTCTATAAAAACTGCGATGGCGAAATTAACAACACTAGAGTCCTCAGCATACAATTAATTAATCTAAACCATTGCTTTCCTTTAGTGTCCTTTTAAGAAGTTGTCATCTGCGCTTGTACTACTACACCAGCCGCCTCTGTGACACAACCATGGCAGGACATATATATTCGTTCACGTTGGCATGACCCTGGCAATAAGTTTGACGCCGCCGCAGGTTGGCGCGAGGTCAAGAACGCCCTGGCGACTAAGCAGTCACTTCTTCAGCGGCACCATTCCGAGTCCTGCATGCATTTTGCGGCGTACCACTGCGCCATGATTCGGTCCGCTTCGGTCATGTTGGCCTCCGGTTCAACGCTGGCATCGGGACGAGGCACGAGCCTCGCGAACTGCTTCCTGTGTAGGTGCTCCCAGAGAGCGGCCCTGAACGCCTGCTTGTGGGCCGTCGACAGGCAGCTGGCAGCGCAGAGCGAGGCGGGCTGCTCGCACCTTCGATCCACCGGCTGCACCTGCGGCGCACGCAACACACACGCGTTTTGACGCGGGAATGAGATGGCTCTCTGTAAAGCAGTAAGTCATCAGTTCACACTACTGCCGAACGCTCCGTCGCGCCACCGCCAGGTCAAGAAAACGCACCGCAGACGGGACGGACCAACTGTACAAGGAGGCGACAGTGGCAATGACGTCCACAGTTAGCACGCTTTTGTGCAGTGCGTACTGATTGATCCCGTGGTCACCTAAACCTATAGACAAGTGAAATGAGCGTTTCAGATTAATCGAATTCAACAACTCTTTATCTGTGTAATGCTTGAGTCTTTAGCAGTATACTAGTACAACACGAACACGACGTTGACATTATTGCAACGCACCAAGTTCAGGGAAAGGATTTTCGTCAGGTCGGTTGCCATGACAACCACATATTAGATTTCGCGATGCTTAGTGGCTTTATGTTGCTGTTGTGACATTGCAAGCGGGCAAAGCGACGACCGCAGGAAGCTCCGGCGACGGAGAGAAAACATGTGGTTATAAAACACGTGCAGGTGTAGCACTTAGTGAAGACATCTGATAGGTCCGTCTTGTAGGAGCGAGGCTCCGTCATCGCGTCGGCGACGAAAGTTCTCCGCTGACGCCGTCGTCGTCATCCCGTTTTCGAGGAGATAACGACTAAGAAATTATCTCCCTTGACGAAAAGTGTTGCCGTGACGGTGACGCGACGGAGCGTTTGACGGCTGTGTGAGTGAGGTATAAGTGCACGTAAAGCATGCGCGAAGAGGCGTGCATACGGGAAGGGCGAGTCTGCTTCATACTTTTATTCTGTCGAACCTGTTATATCGCGTTCTTTAATGTACTATCGGCACCAAATGAAACGCCTACTCCGGCAAGCATTAGCAATGGTACTGTGGCCACTGTCCCGTCGATCATTATCATTGCCGCAATGACGAAGTGGTGCCCGCCTGTCAATAATATTGAATGGATGGCGCGCACTATATCCATTCTTCATGTTACAGTTGTTCGCGTTTCGACACCGATGGTAAGAGTTAAGGCGACACTGGTAGCCGAGGGCCCTCGATGTCACGTTCGAAGAATTGTCTACTTCCCACCTTCACTGCAGGAAAGTGACATCTGTTCGTCAGCGCGCGTCGTGGCCCTGAGCACTTTCTTTTCCTTCGAATGCACGGCTTACATCTAGTGTGATCGCGATGGCATGTCGCGGCATCCCGTGGCGGCTACGACAACTATGCAGTTCGCGATGTTCGAATCAGCCGATGGCCGAAGGCGTTGCCTCATTTGTGAAGAGGACAGCAAGCGAAATCTAGCCAAGCTTTAGAATTCGCAGGGAATTCCAGGCTGCGTGCTGTGCCATAATGTTCGACTGCCGTTTTCTCAGGGACTTCGACTACCAGTCACCATCGTTTTCTGCCCGTGGTGAAGTCGGGCAGTGCACCTTCAATCGAGTTTTCCTTCTTTCCTGAGGCAAGGGAAACTATGACAAACACAAGGGCAACGAAGCGGGATATATGCAGTATTTTAGTAGCACGCTTAATAACCAGACTCTGGGGGGGGGGGGGGGGGGTCGCTCCTTCTATTCCTGGGTCCGTATTTATGAGTGCTCCAGGCTGTCAGATATTTCACTTGGTACTGTCGCCAAAAGGGGTGCATAGATGGGTAGAGAAGCGTCAACGGATTGTGAAGAACATTTCCGCATGTGCCTGTACTGAAACAGACGAAAGACCGGGAACACTGCAGCGTGACATTTCGATCTGATAGTCGTCGCGGCATGTTTTATCGACCAGGAAAACGAGTGAGCAGGTACAGGCTGACTGGGATAGATAGCGATCCTTATCGAACGCGAACAGCGCGAGACACGATTCATACGGAATAAAAATGAGGCGGACCAAAAGAAACGATGAGGCACTTGCCTAACCACCATAGGCTAACCTTGGCTAAAGGAAGTACACCACCACCACCTAGCTGTCCTGAGTGCCCCCCGTGAGAAATAATGGCTAAGACGTGCACGCGCATGTAAAATGACGCTGCACTGAGCCCGCGCTTGCGTATACATTGTAGTAGAACCGAAAAGCGGGCGAGGTGGGATCTATTCATCGGGATAACGCATACATGGACGAAACACGAAGGGCACGTGCTGCAGTCGTCCCTTTGGCACTAACTTCAGTCGTCACCACTATAGCGTAGCAAGGGTGTGGATCGGGGGGGGGGGGGGGGGTACGTTGCCTCCACCAAGAATTTTCAATTTCGCACGAGTACATACTCGCTCACGCACAAACGCACGTACGAACATACACGAAGTATTTTTGAATCTACCCCGACTAAGCTATCTTATCATCACGCATCGTCATGCTCAACGTACGCACACGTGAAGATCGCAGAGGTCGATATATGCACAAGTGTGACAGCAACTGTATTAGTCAGCCATCGGCGTCACTATAAAAAAAAATTATGTTTTACTCATTGATCATTCGTAAGTACGCATGTGGTTTAAGCTTCCTGAACATATTTGTTTTGAAATAAAGCTTTCATTTGTTAGACCAGCGCTTGCAGTGCCTTCTTCATGTTTCGTCCGTTTGTGAACTACCCGAGAATGGACTTATATATGGACTTAGGTTTTATTAGCGCGGTACGTATGAAAAAAGAATAAGAAAAAGACGACACAGACGTCATTTTTCCTTTTTTTTTTAAATATGTGCCACGCTAATACAAGCTGAGTCCAGAGATAACCAGCTCGCCCGAGCAGCAACACTTCGGTACATATATACAATCTGCTGCGTTTCCGAACAAACAATTCCAATACCGGCAAAAATGATGCACCGAGTGTAAATATGGTTGCGGCAGGCTTACATGGTTCCTGCAACACTTTTTCAGGGTGGTTAGCAAACGCTGCCGATCGGTAGTAGGGGCTTCTCGAAACGCGTAGCATGCGGCCTGGAATCTACAAATAATTTCCAAAGGCAGCTTGGAATAATTATATTTCAATTCTACAAACGATGTCATACACCCAAAAGACCGCGTCACATATACCCAAATCCACGGCCATTGGCTGCATACTTCCCGAGGTGACCGTGAGAGGCCGCCGCGAATCCGCGCGCGAGCTGGCCATCGCACTGAAAGGAAACCGCGCGTTCGAAGCAAAAAAAAAAAAAAAAAAGTGCTCATGGTGATGACGCGTGAATGACGTAACTTTTTCCTCCGTTCCATTCCTTCCAGCTTAGCTTCCAGCACGTTCGTACGGACGAGAGAAAGCACCGTGCGACAAATCTATGCAACTCGACCAGTACTTGCCGGATCCGAAAAAAAAAAAAAAATCAGCGGTCGATTCATGAGGCGATAAACTGATGTAATGAAGATATTGGACGGTACTTTGAAAAAAAAAAAATTGCAGGGCCCCTCTAAGATGGTTGTGATGCCAGGCATACATGCTGTAACAAGCTGCTATGACAAGCAAGATGCTATGACGCAATCGGGTAATGCTTGAACAAAGAATAAATAAATAGAGAAATATCTGGTGACACTACGGTTGACCTGCAAACAAGTTGTCATCATAGGTGTGAGCATGGCGTAAAGAGACTGGGGGGGGGGGGGGGGCGGCGAACAAACGTGCCCCCCCCCCCCTTTAATGGAGAACTCTGCGCATGCCTATGGAAGTAACGCAGCGCGAGTCACTATTTCACGATAGCATTTCGTCACAAACGTATACCCAGTGTGATTATGCACTAACTTTACCGGACAGTCAGACGGTAGAACCGACGTGGCCCGGTCCAAGAATCTCCAGTCATCGGCCGAGTTGGACGCGCCGAGTCCCACCAGGCTGAACAGGCTGAACAACAGCTGCTCGTAGAATGGTCCGTTGGCCGGAAAGTGGGCCGAACTCAGGTTGGGCGACATGTTCGCCTCCAGCAGGTGCACGCCCAGTGCGTCGTCCAACACGAAGTCGAAGCGCACCAGCTCGAAGAAGCGGCCCATGCGAGGCCAGCGCGATGCCGATCTCCGCATGGCCTCGGCCTTGCGCGTGTACACCGATGCCACGATCCGCTCCACTTCGGACCACAGGGCACCACTGTCGGCGACCCTGCGGGACAGTCCGAGAGGCAGCATATTAGGTACTTAAAACTTAAAAAAGAACACACATCTTGGTCGCACAAAGAAGTGACTCATAAACACATCGAACAACGCAGAAGCAGTAAGCTGGATCAGGCCATTTCTCTCAAATCACTGTCACTGTGTGCATTTCAATCGTCTCTCCTCCGGAAGGGCGGCAATTCATTCTGGCGTTCGCCAGAGGTCTGTCCGCAGGATTTTGTCTTTTCCAGTGTTTATATATGACTTTTTTTTTTCATCCATATAATTCTGTGTGCTATTAACGGCGCTTTGTACCAACAATTGAGCTCTGCTCACTTTATGGCGTAAGCAACGTCAAATGCTTACCAATCTTGGAGCAAACAAAAAAAAAAGAAACTTGATTGATATGTGGGGTTTGACGTCCCAAAACCACCATATGATTATGAGAGACGCCGTAGTGGAGGGCTCCGGAAATTTAGACCACCTGGGGTTCTTTAACGTGCACCCAAATCTGAGCACACGGGCCTACAACATTTCCGCCTCCATCGGAAATGCAGCCGCCGCAGCCGGGATTTGAACCCGCGACCTGCGGGTCAGTAGCCGAGTGCCTTAGCCACTAGACCACCGCGGCCTGGCAAAAAGAAAAAAAAAAGAGAAACTTTTAATGAAATTGGTAACAAAGTAAAAGCACTGCTCTTTACATATTCAAGTGGTGATCGAATGCTTTTAAACGTTTAGCTGAAACTCTTTTCAAGGATTGGTAATTGGCACTGAAAAACTTTCCTAGAACACACAAATGCATAATGTTGTAGCTACTGCCTTTTCAACGCGCGCACTCAAGCTATAGCTTGAGTGCGCGTGGATTTGCTTGCCTACAAGCCAATTATCCATCACGTGCCAGAATAAGCCGTGAAAATTCAGGCCCTTTAGCACAATCAATGATTGAAAATTAAAAATAATTACAGACGGGCTTTGTGATTCACAGACAACTGGTCGCAGCTTGCAGACTCGAAACACAGATTATTCGCGGGCCAGTTGGTACGTAGTCAACATGAAACAGCATGCCTTGTCAAGTTGTTTGACCGGCAGACTTTAATTCTGCTACCTGTAGGTAAGTGTTCATCACAAAAAAACTGGAACATCGCATATCTTGATTCTATTTACAGGTATACGCTCTTGTTGCCGACATTCACAAATAATTAAGCCTTTATTGCATAAATCCAATCAACTTTGTTCAATATACTCTTTCCTGCTACAACAAACGAGTAGAACAGCTTGTCTAACGATGCTGTAACCGGAAAGTCATTGGTATCCTTTCAAGAACATTTCATCTGATGTGTCCTGTGTGCTGCACTAACTGCATCAACATCGTTTGTTGTCCTTTGCCCAAGTGTACCTTTTTATTTGTACGCGCCACTCTGATATGGTCTAATAAATAAATAAATAAATAAATAAATAAATAAATAAATAAATAAATAAATAAATAAATAAACGACGTACTATATGTACGGATCAACACATTTACCTACACTGTGCAAAAAGGCGGACCAGTCAGACGTCCGCTGAATCACGATAACTGGATTTTAATGTGGCCCAATTCAGGTGCGTATAATATTAAATCAGTGTATACGTTTGTATGTGTGCGTCTGTATATACATATACATGCAAAATTAATTTATTAGGGGGGAGGGGGCGGGGAGGGCTGACTCTTATCTCCTCTCACTACACGAATGATTATATTCGTATCGTGGTTTACATAAATATGTGGGGTTCAACATCCCAAAACCACCATATGATTATGAGAGATGCCGTAGCGGATGGCTCCAGAGATTTTGAGCACCTGGGGTTCTTTAACGTGCACCCAAATCTGAGCACACTGGCCTACAGCATTTTCACCTTCATCGAATCGTATCGTGGTTTTGGCACGTAAAACCCCAGACTCTGAACTATTTGTTGTCACGTTGCAAGCACACACTGTTTATCGGTTGAATTGTCCTTGTATCAACAGTAGGAAACCACAGTGAAACCGACTTTTGTCATAAGAAAATTCACCCGGTTATCCCCTTACCGACCTACATCTAACGTTGAATTAAGTAATTTAATAAATTATTGGAACATTCAGTTAAAAGTAGCGGCTAAATGAGTTGATTTTCTTTTTCTGCGTGAAAGGCGCACAGCAATAACTGGTCGATCGAATTCCCATGCAATAAGCAAAAAAAAAAAAAAAAGAGAGAGAGAGAGATACGTTTTGTGTAATCAGAGAGGCAAACATAGCGTACATTTGCGTGCGCAGGTAAACGTCCAGGCTGGTCTTCATGCTTAGCTGATCACTCACGTAGTAGCGGGCCAGCGACGGCATATCCCAGATAGGCGTGTAGTCGTCGCCGACTACGTAGGAGTCCAGGTCGGAGGCGTTGAAGTGCAGCGCGTCGTACGGACGCGCGCAGAAGCGCAGTAACACGTCGCCCCTGTACACGTACACACGCAGGGGTTCGAGAGACGTCATGGCTACGTAGACGCCGATGTCGAACTTTTTGCCGTCAATGAGCAGCGGGTTGGCGATCAGCTCTTGCACGAAGGTCTCTTCGTCGTCGGCTGCAGCTGCCACTTCGACGGGATCGACCACGTGTATTCCCCGATGGTCTCGGTTTTTCTGCACCCACATGACATGAGGTCGCTCGTCAATGTTCTGCAAGAACTCGTCCTTCTGGGCCGGAAGTCTGAACGTCAGAGGCAGCTCTCGGATAGACCTGTCCGTGGAGAGACTAGCTTTGTTGGTGATGTAACCCGAACCCGGGAAGTGGTTGACCACCTGGCCGGGCTTCAACTCGCGCATGTCACTGGCTAGTTCAGTGAACGGGTAATCGTGCGACCAAAGCACAGACCACCGGTCCGCGCGTTCCCCGAGCCGGTATCCGTACCGGCGGAATGATTCAATGACGTGTCGCAAATGGCTTTGATCTGACCCTTTACTATACACCCATACGATGGGCTTGACTTCATTCGTTGCTTTCGTCGTTGCATTGAGAGATACGAGTAGAATGTTATTATTTAAGCATAGTTGGCGCACTTCGTAAAGCAAAGCAATCGAAACGACCAGTAACGACACTACGGCAACCGAGTAAGACACCGGCGAGTTTGCATACACTGTCGCAGATGGTTGCAGAGTTCGAGAAGCGGAGGTCGTTGACGCCACGTGCTTCTTCTCACTTCCAACGCGAGGTTCTAAATCTTCCCGATCCATAACCGCGCGCTTGTGCGTAAGGGCTTCCGCGCGACTAGACCGGAGTTTGCGCGGCGAGCCCGTGTGTGGTTGCCGTGGTTGCTGCGTCAACACAAGATTGTCTTGGATTGGATTCAAACTCCTACAATCGAAAAATATAAAGATAATGTACACCAATAAATAACACCGACAAAGTGTATAAATGTAAAATGTGTTTTAAAAGTACCCTTGCACTTTATGCACGAATAGAGAATAATACAAAAAAAGAAAGACTAGCGTACTTTGTCTTCTAATTTTAGCGGATCTTCACGTGCTGCTCTTTCAGTTTATTGCTCAAGATGGCGGCGTTTATCGTGGAGGCAGGTTCGAGCCTAATATTCTAATATATGTGAAGCTTTGGGCGTCGTTGCTGGCGACGTATTTTCAAATGGCTTCAAAAGAAGAAGAACCTTCAGCCGCTTCATCCAGTCAAGCAAAGTTTTTAAACGCGTACGATAACTCCAACAAATACTCCGAGGTGAGGCTTTCCTCGCGGACGAGCATCGGCCGATGTCGCCAAGCGATCACGTTGTTGCTTCTAGCGTCCGCACTGAAAATTTGTTGACGATTCTGTTATCTATTGCCATTAGAGTCCACTGTCAGTTAAACTTCCGACAGTCCAGTGTCTGTCCTGGCGGAAGTAAACAATATACCTTTATGTTCGCAGTTCGCGTGTTAGAAACTTGACAGTTGCAGCGAATTTTGCTAGAAGCAGTTAAGAAAACGTAGCCGTCTTTCTTCCAGCTCTACTATCTGCTAGGTAGCAATTTTCAATAGATGCGGCGGTTGGTCAGAATCACTTCTTGGCCTCCACACATTGCCTGGAGATAATGGTTTTATTTTAACACGCTCGAAGAAATAAAAATTTAAAAAAATCAGGCGATCGCACGGTATCGTGTGTGAAAAGCTAAACATGTACGTTGTTAGGATGCCAGCATGGGGGAGAGGAGTTTTCTCGGTGATGTCCAATTAGATAAGTAGCTCAGCCGTGGCACATTACAACTGCATAAACAACAGAAATGCTGACTGATATGATGAAATTAGAGCAGGAAACAGATCATAGGTGGAAATGTTTTAATAATGCATACGTTATCCTAAGTGCTTTCCCCCGCCGCGGTGGTCTAGTGGCTAAGGTACTCGGCTGCTGACCCGCAGGTCGCGGGATCGAATCCCGGCTGCGGCGGCTGCATTTCCGATGGAGGCGGAAATGTTGTAGGCCCGTGTGCTCAGATTTGGGTGCACATTAAAGAGCCCCAGGTGGTCGAAATTTCCGGAGCCCTCCACTACGGCGTCTCTCACAATCATATGGTGGTTTTGGGATGTTAAACCCCACATATCAAACCTAAGTGCTTTCTTTGTTTGTGTGGTCGTGAATCTGGCGCGAGATTGAAGCACCTGGCAAAATTGAAGATGTTTAGTTAGCTATCTTGCAAGCTTCAAAGCAAGCAAGTGCATGGCAGCTCATATTTAAAATGAGGTTTAATAGTTGTTGGCATATTTTATCACGCAGCCAGCTGAGTGTCCTGACCATTAATTTATTTAATTTCTTGGCAGAGTCTCCTTCGTTCTGTTGTCCAGGCAACGAAAGCAGCTAATGACCTACCAGGAGCTGGAGAAGATTTTGAGTATTTCAGCAGTTTTGCCAGTTTTCGTCAAGTCATGCTGGCAGAAGGGAAGAGTTTACTCAAGCTGTAAGTGTTATTAGTAGGGCTAGTTGGTAGGTTCATAGAGCATGGAACAAGTATGAAGAAACTTAAAAATGATAGCATGTACACGCGCTGCTCTTCCTTTGCTTCCTGCAGTCTTACAATTGTTTTTTTTTTCTCTCATATTGATTTCGAAAGTTGTAGTTCTTCAAGATTTTCCTTTTTGCTTGTCGACTGTTGTACTACAGTTTATTGCTCTTGTGCCATAAGCTTTTTTTAAATTAGGACAAGATTGTTACCAGCAATGAACAAAAAGATGAGTTGTAGTGAAGCATCGTGACAAGTTATCATTAGCTAACCAATATAAATGTTCTTGTAATGTGTTTTGTCTTATATTTAGGACAACACGAGCGCTGTGTTGTCCTCGTGCTCGCGCTGCAGCCCTTATTACAATGAATTCTAACCAACTAGCCCAAATAGCCGTTCTTCTTCAAGGGATGGTAATGTTAATGACCATTAGGGCAGCATACATGATTGTTTTGTTAGCACATTAATGCTACAGATAATTTTTTGCCCAAATTTTGTAATGCAGTGAATGGTAAGTTACATTATTTGCCATCAAGACCAGAAGTTTCACATTCGGTTGTGCTTAGTTAATTGTGTATCAATATTGATGACCACAGTGTACTCTAAGGGAGCGTTAAAAAGGTCCACTGGTTTATCCAATAGTTTGCACTACCTGTAGGCATTGCGATCATGGTATTGTAATGCCACGCATCCTTGTGAAATAATTACTTAGACCAGTTTTGCTTGGCATTAATACAATAATGTGCTCGATTTCCAGAATGTCATCTCTAGCCAACCACCAGGTTGGGAAAGGGAAGTTTGAGGGATTGGACTTGGAGGAGAAGTTTGATCTTCTAACCGACATCAATGACACAGTGCTTGAGAGAGTGGTATGTTCTGCTACTGCAGTTCAGTGAAACGCTTGTGATTCTATATTATGGCATTCTAAAGTATGGCATTTTGTGGTATTTTGGCTTGCATTGTTTTCATTCACATACTTCGCGTAAGTTACTTCAGTTTGTTGAAGACAGTGCGCATACAAAAGTGAAATGATGTGAGCTATTAAAAACATAATAACCATGTTCACATAGGATTAAGTACAGGCTGTTCTTTATCACATGCTTAAACCTTGTCTGAGAAAATCCAAGTCCACTGAGTTGGGCAGTACTTCGTCCAAAGCCCACAACCACCTGAACACATCAGTAATGCTACAAGGCTTGGAGTGACGTTCATTAAAGAGTAAATATTTAAAATGTATTTGATATGGCACACACAGAAGCCTAGCTCAGTTGTTTGTATACAAGTGTAATCTCGTGTACTTGCTGTGTACATGGTACTTGCTGTTGAATCTTGTGCCGTTATTCTAGTGCTTTTTTATCAGCTCTGTCTTTCTGTTGGAGAGTGTCGATACAAAAACTATGACATTAATTAGAAATTCTTTTGTGGACTTCTCATTTGTGGGTACTTTGGGCACTTCTGTTCGGTTAGTGTTGACTTGAAATAGGTAAAGTCAGGAAATATTAATGGTTTCTTGGGTTAACTGGCCACCTTGAAAAGCAACATCTGAACATGCACATCCGTAATTTTCATAGCAGCTGCTCATACTTCTGGAGGCATAAAATTTGTGTCGCATACCTTCCACATGAAACTGTGTGCTTATCAACTGAGAAGTTTTGAAAGCATATAATAGTATACATAAATATAAGCGCAGCACTGAATTGACGAGGACGGTACAGAGAGACCACACTCAAGCGCTTGTGTGTGTTCTCTCTGTCTCGTCCTCGCCAATTCAGTGCCGCGCTTACATTTGTAAACAGGCTACACCAACAAGCTATCCTTAATATAATATTGTAACTCCTGCGATGCAGTCACTTTGAGCTCTGCCATTGGCATCATGGTGTTAACGCAGTAGACATGTAGGGACATGTGAACTTATGAAGTATGTTTAGGGCAGGGACACTTTATTGGTTTCTTGAGTTTTCAGCGCTGAATGACTTTAGACTGTGTGCCCCTGTCAGCCCCATACTTGGTGTATTTATCTGTCCATACTTCAGTCTGTCATCCATAAACAAAAGAATAGGGGTTCGAGGGCCATGGATCAATATTCAAAAGGGCGTAGGAAGAGCTTCTGAGAACAACAAATGCACACTCGTGCTTACGATGAAATTCTTCATTGAGTATGCATGCATTTATTGCTTTCATTCACCTGACGAAGGGAATAAAAGAGTGAAAGTGGTGGCTGGGGTGAAGAGGCTGCATATTTGAGATGTCTCTACGGAGAGAAGGGGCCGCTTTCTAGGGATTTATGGCCTGTCACATTGCAGGGAAACAATCTTGACGAGGCGGATGGAGTCAAGAAAAAGGCTGACGATGTTGTTCTTGTCACTGTGACCGCAAACAGGCCTATTCACACCAGCTGGAACAAGAAGGTGAGAGTGTTGCCTTTGCCGAACTTGATGGAGGCTGGGCTTGTCTCATGTAGTTTGAACACCTTGTAGAGAGTGGCCTGAACTTGAGGCAGCACACCTTGTGGTGAAAACAGTTTTATGAAGGGCTATGTAGTGTCTTCACGGTTGAGTGCATTGATTAAATGGAAGTCTATACACAGTAGGCCTCCTAATGGGCAGTATAAATTCCAAGTTTGCCTCTTTTTTCTATTTGAGAAGTCCTACTTTCTCCAGAAAGGAAAACCAAACAGAAAAAAAATAATGGGACCATTCCATATGAAGCAAAATAATTGGTGACTAACCATGTCGCCTGTTGTTGTATCAAAAAACAGCACTTCTTGCATCAGAAGTTTGAATCGTGTCTTTGGTCACTGTATGCACGTTTTCTCTTGATTAATGTATAGAACTAGAGGGCTTTTTTGTGTAAAGAGATTGAGCATGAACAAATAGCAGGGGTTGTTGTGCATTTGAATATTGGAAATATTATGCCTTAAGAGCAAGTTTGTGTTGCAGTAAAAAAAAAGATTGAATGTTGCAGTGTGTATATTCACTTCAAGTGGAATTTAAGTTATTCAAAATTTTTCAAGTATTGAAAATGGATTATTAAACGTTGCTCTACATGTAGCGTCTGTAAAGGGGGTTTCTCTGTAGTGGAAGTTTGCTATACCATGAGTACACCTATCCAAGAAAAAATCGCAGTACCACAAAGCCTCTCAATGTTAAATGAACTTATTATTCTTGCATCGATTAATCATTTTTCAGTTTAAAAGATCGTTGTACCGGCCTATATGCTCTAAATACAGTAAATTGTATAACGTAACATATTTTACAGGTTGTCACTCGCCAGTAGCTGCTACTGGCATATGCTCTTTTTTTATATAATGTGTGATATATACCATCAGAATTAATTTCAAAATTATTCGACCAAATCACTCTTTGCTTTGAACCTGAAGTTTACTTTTTGCTTGGGCCCAAAACTTATCGTCACGGTTTAGTGGTGCGTGAGGCTAATAATTGTTGTTTTGTAGTGGAACGTGGCACAGTGCAAAAGGATAAGGATGAAGGTGAGAGGTGAGATACACAGAGGCAGCTGTGCGTGCTGTTTCAGAGCGCCAGCAAGGCAGCGAAGTTCCACCTGCTGGCGGCCAAGAACGTGGTGCGGCCACAGATCAATTTCAAAAAAAAGGTAGACAACAGCAACACCCCCTTTGTTCCCATCCTTCAAGACAAGCCACACTCACTGAAGCCACTCGCCATTTTGCCCGAGAACACTTTCGATGGACAAGAAAGGTGCGTCACTTTCGGCAGTTTGCTTCTTTTCCAGTTGTAGGGGTGGTGCAGCTGTGACAATTGTGCCAATTTGATACAATTGCATATTTTTACACTGAGCTGAGCCAAAACCACGAAATCATTGAAATTGCACCGCACTGCGCCAAAATGCCTGACTTGAAATTGTGCGACACTGCGCCAAAATACCTGATCAGCCTCAAAATTTTCTCAGTTGCACTAATTTCAGCAAGAAATGGAGCCCACATTGGCCACATTCAGTTTAAGCATTATCAATAATCCAATGCAGGTGCGCTGACCCTAAACCACGGTCAGAGTCTAGCCATCCCACCATAATGTAAGACTCTCGATGAAGCCACACACGAGGTGTAATCGACCAGATAAAGGAACAATGCCGCACACCTCTTCGTCTGTTCACTGGAGCAGAATGGTGGGACAATGCAACTGCAAGACAAAAATGCATTGCCGTACCCACCAGCACTACGCGAGAAATATGAATCTTCTAGTCAGCAAACACAACAGTGGCACAACAATGGAACTAAAGCTGGAAGCATATGCCCTAGCTTAAAGTGCTGAAAACGACGATGTTGCCATTTATCACATAAAACTGTGCATACCATGTAAAAATTTTTCTGTCCTGAAGTCGCATCTTCCTGCTGATAGATATCCAGTGTTGTCACCCGACAGCGGATGCGTGCAAGAGAACTGAGAAGTTGTACCCTGAACCTAAGCCCACCATGAAAAGAAAAAAAAAAAAAGGAGGGGGGGAAGTGAAGGGAAGCTGGTTCCAAATTTTCTTGGTCACTTCTATCCCATGCAAAACGCTGCTTGAGCCATCTTCGCCGCATCACATTGGTACTGTGCGGAAAAGCCTAATGTGATTTGGAAGGGACTGTTAGCACTAGTTACAGGACACAGTAAACTTTGCGCCTCAATTACTTATGCCCATACTTCCCACATAATTGTGAGCACTATTATGACCACTGATGTCTAAAAAAAATTACTGGAAATCATTTGCAGCTGTGTGGCACACTTCTGCAACCTTAGAAAACAATAAAGAAAACCATACGCCATGTTTTTTTCACCACTCCCACTTTTTGCTGCTTTACTAACCCTCCGAATTTCAAGGTCGCCAGCTTGGCAGATCCGCCTTTCAACTTCCAGAGTCTGTCAAAAATTTCACAAACTCTAAGTGCTGATGTTGATTTGGTTGCTTTTATAGCTTTTATTAAAATACTGCTTTTACTGAAATAGTGGTGTTCATGAGCACTATATATACGATTTAGGAGCTCTTGAATGGTTTGCACATATTTTTGTTTTCTAGAAATAAGTTGTGTCTTTGGTATACTACTCCAAATTGGAGATTTCCCTGACAAAAACTTCGTCTTTTTTTTGTAACCCGCCCCAAATTTTCATATTGTGTTCCAAAAGCATTTTGCTTCTCCAAAAGTTGCTCCGAATTCTATTGTGGCTTTTCAATCCCTGTAGTAAGTACTTACTGTCAAATATGATATAGGGGTGCATAACTCAAAAAGATTTAAAATGCACGTGATGCATTTTTGTTATTGTTAGTTTTAGGCATGGGCCATGGGCGAATATTAGAGCATTTCAAATATTCAATAGAGTATTCGAATTCCCTTTAACGTGAATTTTATTTATTTAAAATGTATTTGAAATTAATGTAAATGTACATTTGACTGCATAACACACCTGCATAATGGCCAAGTTTCCCTGATTTTCAGGGAGCCTCCCGGATTTCAACCAATTCTTACTTTTGTTCAGTTGTCATGAAAAATTCCCTTAAATCGAAATTTCTGTGCATGATTTGGTGACAGTGGCAAAAATGCAGCCCAGTTCGATCTTGGCTTTCTGCGAAACCATCGCATTTTATTGTAAATGAATTTAGGAGGCATTAATCTAAACGTACAGTAGAATATCAGGTATTTGAAACCGGCAGATACAAGTTTGTGAAAATTCCCAGTAAAATTTCACAGCATTCACTGGGCAAAAATTCTCTTGACATGGTCAGGTATGGGGACAACGTAACCGAAAGTGCATGCACGTCCACTGCTCGACCAGTCAAAGTGACGTTGCTTTCCACAAATGCTATGAACAAAACCATGGCAGATGCAATCATAGATAGCGAAAAAACGACTTTGTTTTGAAGACATGTGTGCAGCCAGTGCACGGAAATTGAAAACAGAACTACCATTCTCAGCAACTGCCATGCGATAAACCACGCTCGCAGCGAGGTAGCTGAGGTCACAAGGCTAACGCAGCAATAGATTAAAGGCAATGAAGTCGTAAAAAAAAAGATAGAAGTGTTATGGCATTCCTCACCAAGGAATTTAGTAACATACATTGTCAGTAACATCTGGGTACTTTGGAATTCAGTTTTCAGTTGGTCTCAAGCGAAGCTTGGAAGTGCATCGCCAATGTTTACGCGTTTCCCCATTAATTTTTTTCAATGTTTTTGTTTTCTTTTGGTGCAATAAAGGGGGGAATAAACCAACGTGACCCGTCCGTTTTTCTTGTGATGCTTTTTGTTTCCTTTTGGTGCAAAAAGGGGGGAGGGAGGATAAATCAATATGACCCCCCTCCCTCTTCTCACGGCGGAAATCTCCTGGATTCAGAATCCTTGAACTTGGCAGGTATGCACCTGTAAAAAATGGTTTCACAACAGAGGGAAGTTGCTCTACTGTGAAACCACCTGTTCAGGAGAAAACCACACCTAAATGTTAAATTTACGTGCTACCTGCTCCTCAACTAATTATGTTTTTATGTATAAAATCATCTTATGTAGGCTCATATGAGGTAGGTGTGGTAAGTTTTAAAACATATTGTAATTGATCACTTATTACTTGGACCCTAATGCTATTCAAATCTTTATATCTTAGTACCATTCATAGTTGCTTTCACTTTACTTCAACCCAAAAAAGTGACATTTGCATGTGCCTAGTTCCAGTTCTTAAGCGAATTGCACATGTTAGGTCTTGACAAAAATGCTCATTTTTTTTTTTATAATATGCGATATACAATATTCAAACTAATTAATACAAAATTATTCAAATAAATCACTATTTGCTCTAAACCTAAAATTTGCCATTTGCCCATCATTAAATTAGTTTGTATAAGCAAGTAAAAATTTCACAGCAACTTTTTTAGTGCAAATTGCTTAAATTGGATGGCCAAAGAGGATTGTACAAGCATGGAAACAATGCAGTCACAGTCACACATCTTGAATCACGTGGTTTTTTATACTGTGGTATTCATTTTTTATGCATTCCATTCTGTTATCCTGTCCTCTATGTGCGGTATACTTGTGTATCACCCATCAATCGTACCTAGTGGTCATGTCAACTTTTTTTCATTCCTTGAGAATGAAACAGTTCTGCTTGTCTGAACATTGTAAAATAAATAAAATGCTGTTCAGCGTTTAGCATTTTTAGTGTCAAGTATTTTAGTGCCACATCTACCATTTGCAACCGTAGTGCAGCCTGAAAAGCGGCTTTGCTGCAGTACGGTAGTGTGGTGAAGTGAGGCATTTGAAAATTTGAAGGAGCCGTTTTCAATTAGACGACTGTATTGATCGTAAAGTTAGACCGTAGCGGAGCTTGAAAAACAGCTTTGCTGCAATACGACAATTTAAGGAGGTGAAGCATGATAAATATTTGAAGGGGTCACTTTTAATTTGACATTGACTGTATTTGCCTTTTGAAAGTTCAAATAGTCTAATTAGTGAAAGTTTCAGTGCAAATCAAATCGATTAGCAAATGCCATTCCCAAAATATTCGAACACTTCTAAAAACAACTGGATATTTGGAGTCTGAACTCAAGTTACATGAATTTATCAGGTGTCGTAAACATTTTTCTGTGTTGGCTTGGCGATGCACTTACAATAGAGAGACATTATGAAGGACTGATTACGAAGAACACAAGACACAGTATTGACAGAAAGTTGCGCTCGTTCTGTCAGCACTGTGTCCTGTGTTCTTTGTAATCAGTGCTTCGTAATGTTTCCCTGCTGTGAATGCATCACCAAGCTAACATAAAGCTACTAGCACCTTGCATTGCATAACTTAAATTAACCATAAAAAGTGTTAATTTAAGGGCTCATTTTTTTGTTGGACACAATGTCAATGAGAACTCACCGACAATTATGCCAAGGAAAGTAATATAGGGAATAATATTAGAAATAATTGTTATGTAAATGTGAAGAAAGAAAAGTAGTTGAAAAGATAACACACATGCCCAATACAGCGTATGAGAGGATAGCTGCCGTGGTAGCTCAGTTGGTAGAGCATTGAACGCGTTATTTGAAGGTCACAGGTTCGGTTCCTGCTCACGACAAGTTATATTTTTATCCACTTTTCTTTTTTTCTCATTTACATTAGAATTACTTATAGCAACATCCTCCCAAACCTTTCTTGGCAATATCTTCTGTTAGTTCTCGTTAAGATTGATCATAAATTTGAAAATGTTCTGAAAAGTAGCTCTCTTTTTAATTGAGAGCCATCAAATATGACATGACAGATACACAGTTTTTTGGGGGGGGGGGGGACAGTAAATCTTATAAATTTATTTTATTTTGTTGCTGAGCTATGTTAGAGTAGGAATTAATTTTAGCGGCCTGAAATCCCACAGACTTCGGTATGATATTGAGAAATGTTCAGTGAATGTGAGAAACTTAGTGCATATGCCGTGAGAGTGTAAGATGCCCTATTTTGCCCATTGCAGTTACAGCCACCCCTATGAGTGGGAGATAGAGCATTTTGAGCCATCACCCTCACAATTGAGGGCACCTTCTGAAGAGGTGAGAAAAGTGTGCAATCACATACTGCATTTTTTACCTGCTAAACTAGAGGCATCTCCTGACACTACTAGAAAACTTATCATAACTTTTTCTTTGAGCTCGCAATTTTTTTCAGTTGTTAAAGGTTCACTGGCATAAAAATTTGTGGCCTCACATTTTTTTTGCTGCAATGTGTTGTTGGGGCCTGTTAGTCACAACATGGCACATCATTTGCTGCTGTGCACAACATATAATTAATTATAGGCTCCTCATTACCGACCTGTCTCAATTTTGGTTTGAGCAATCTCCAAAAACAACAAGCCACCAAGTGGAGCTATCACCACCTAGTGTGTGCAATGCTCGACCATGTTAGCACACAGAACTGTGATGCACATTTGCCTAGGGCAACAGTGTTGCCAAACACAAAATTTTTAATGTCCCTGCCGCTGTGATCTAGTGGCCAAGGTATTCGGCTGCTGACCCTAAGGTCACGGGTTCGAATCCCGGCTGCGACTGCTGCATTTTCAATAGAGGCCAAAATGCTGTAGCCTGTATGCTCAGATTTGGGTGCACATTAGAGAACCCCAGGTGGTCGAAATTTCTGGAGCCCTCCACTATGGCGTCTCTCATAATCATATGGTGGTTTTTGGACGTTAAACCGCACATATCAATCAAAACTTTGAATGCATGTGCTGTGGCAACGGACTCTCAAGCAGTCGCTGTGTTATAGTATGCTGTAGAAAAAGCAGCAAATAAAAAAATGGGGACTATAATGTCATCATAACTCGTACTGATTGATTATGTGGGGTTTAACGGCCCGAAACCACCATATGATTATGAGAGATGCCGTAGTAGAGGACTCCGGTAACTTCGACCACCTGGAGTTCTTTAACATGCACCGAAATATGAGCACAGGGGCCTACAACATTTCCGCCTCCATCGGAAATGCAGCCGCCACAGCCGGGATTTGATACCGTGACCTGCGAATCAGCAGCCGAGTACCTTAGCCACTAGACCACCACGGCAGGGCATCATAACTCGTATTGACTGCAGTGTGGCGTCGTGAGGGAAGTAGGGGGTTACCGTAGGTCACTTTTGACGGGGCAGTGCTCAGTTGCTCACGCAAATTTCAAAATTCATGTAAAATACCTTTCTAGCTATGTTCGCTGTTTATATTTTGTGGATGATATTCGCATGTTCACGATAATCGATCTTGCTGGCTATCTGGACTGCGAAATTTAGCGTCAGTACCCCTTTAAAAAAACTATTTAAGGCTTCACAATGCCAGGACTGTGCAACACAATTGTGGCGCCAATATTGAGCATTTAAGCTGTACAGCAGTCAAGCTTGTAATTAGTATTGTTATTTTTCACAACAGGCGGAATCTGAGATATCAGTTTAGGTTATAGTCCCCTTCAGTCTGCATACCTCAGGAGTCCTTTAGCAACAGCATCTTGTTCTAGATTTGTAGTATAGTGTTGGAATGAACCTCGCACAGACTTCCCAATTTTGTTCACGACAATTGTGCATCACCTGATCTACATTTATTCATCAAGCAAACATCTTTCAATGTACAGCTTCGCTTGACTCTCCCTCCCATAGTCGATGCCACATGTGTTGCCCCCTACCGGATGAAATAGCAAACTCACACGTCTGGATAAAACTATGTCATGTTGTCAAATGTAGTTAGTGCCCTATCATGTCCAATAAAAGCAATAGTGCGTTACATACAGGAAAAGCAAATGCAGGGGGCAGTTTGTACTGTTTGAGCTGAAGACAAAGCTTGATCAAACGTAGCTCATGAAAAACTTCATGTATGTATAAGAAGGGCTACATGTCGATGCAGTTCTACATTGACAATGCAGAATGATATGAAATTGTTCCCTCTGATGTATTTATTACATCTGGCTATGTAGAGTGTCATGTCTTTGTAATGTGCTCATTGACTTAATAATTTTAATGTCAGCAATTTACAGGTTCACCACGAACACTTCTGTGTGTCTACATAGTACTTGTGAACTATTATCAGCCATGAATGTATTTAGGCCAGCTGCTTCAACAAGCGTTTAACAGTTGTGCTCACATGAGAAGTATGATACACCATTCATCTTCGGTGGTTTCGACTACTTTTGTGAAATTTGTAGAGGCGCTGGATGGTTTCATATATCTTTAAAAAGAGGGACTGTGTAGGTGTACAACACAAAATTAAATTGCTTGACTTGTTCAGTTCGGCCACCTTTCTTGAAATGCAACCCCTGTTAATGAGCAGCGACTAGCAGAAAATGCCATTTGTATGCAGCTTTATGCTGTTTCCTGCTTCTTCCAAAACAGTAGATGCAGAATATTCAAGTACTGATAAGAGTGTGTTACTTATTTAATTTATTTATTTGAATATACTGCAGACCGACATCTTGGCTCAAGCAGAAAGGGCAAGAAAAATATGAAGGTAACGTTAACACCAACAATAAAAACAACAAAAGTGAATTACAATAAATATTAATCAACATGCTAAAAGAATCAGCAAGCCTGTTTAACTGCAACAGTTGCAACGAGATACAGTACATTGAAACATTAAATGCTAAGGAGATAATTTTCAAGCTTTAGAACCTTGTATTCACTTGCAAAAAGCTCGTCTGGCAGGTAACTCGAGTCTGTCACAGTTCTGGGAAAAGAACTGCGTTTTCATGTCTTACACCATGCAAGCTATCTCGGAAACGTTAATGTGATGTGCATCCAATGCAAGGATGCTTAACTTAACGTATATTTCTCTCAACTTTTCAGAGGCTTCCCCCACCTCTTGAGGAGACACCCTGCACCATAGTGGAAACAGTCGATCAGCTGAAGGACATGTGTGAGGCATTGTCAAAAGAAACTGAGATTGCTGTGGACTTGGAGGTATGCGCCACGAGCGTTCCAAGTATTGAGTTTCGTTGGGCGAGTTGGTTCAGAAGATCAAAAGGAAAAAAAAAACAGTAGTGCAAGAGGAATGACGATGGGATGAGAACACATATGGTGGCAATCCTACGTTCTTATGTCATCCTTATCTCTAGTGTTGCAGTTTTTCCTTCTCGTGAGTGTCAAGCGGTCGTTCTCAGAACAAGCTCAAAAGGAGTCTGTTCACTCATATTGTTTTGGGATTGTCTGTGCAGTACTGTAATTGTTTTAAAACATTGGCTAAGCTTGCATGTCACATTTCGCACCAGTGACCTCACTGACCATAGTCCCATTTTCCACTTGCTGAACTACTTGATTGCAGTGCCAAAGGGTCAGCATGTTTACAAACAAATAGAGCTGTCAAAACCACCAATCATAACACTGCAGTGGGAAAACTCGTACTGTAAAAAAAATTCAGTAGGTCGAATTTCAACTTTACATATGTGATTTTTTTCCTTTCTATTGTCTGAAATTGCCCTCAAAATGTAGTTGGCATTCTGAAGAAGATTGTGTGTGCACAGAGGAAACTCTTTATTGTAGTGTCATAGAGAAAGCAGGCCAGAAAATGTATTGTTACTTCTACACCCATATAGACCATAGTAGCGTGGTCTACTAAGCAAAAAACACTTGCACTCTTCATTCTGACTAGTATACCTTGTGCATGCTGAATAGATATTTTATGCCTACTGATGCTTACATATCCTCCTAAAGACTTCAGTTTTCCTGGACAAGACATTTCTTGCATATATGCACTGACACCTTTATGTCTTAATAGTGGTGCATTTGCATGCTTTACATATAGTCAAGTTTGCTTGTTATCATTTAGTAGCAAAATACAGGTTTGTTTTTACAGGCAGGGCAAAAAAAATATTCGCAGATATTGAGTCAATTATTCGCATTGTGAACGGGATAGGTGGGACATATATTCTGTTGTAGCTTGTGTAGGTCAGATGCTTGAGCAGCCTTGGTCAAGCAAAGTGAGCTTGAAGCTTTTACTACAGTGAATTTCTAAAAGTATATGTGCTTAACGGAAAGGAAAAAGTTGATTTCCAGTGCCAATACCAAAAGCATTTTAGAGCAGCATGCATTTATTTGCACCTATTTCTTGCATTGAAATTCTGTAAAGCTTGTGTTGAAGCTCTCTTGGTCATGTTTGCCAGCGCAGTTCTGGCATCTCTATTCAGAGCACATCATCTGAAAATTATTGTGCTTTTTTTTTCTCTCTTTTTCAGCACCATTCATACAGGAGCTTCCAGGGCTTCACATGCCTGATGCAGATCTCAAGCCGCACCCATGACTACATCGTCGATGCATTGGCTCTGCGTCACGAACTGCAGATGCTCAACGAAGTTTTTGCCGACCCCAAGATCGTCAAGGTCAGCCTCCTGTGTGAGACTTAAGTGTTTGCAGCAAGTGCAGTACAGTTGAGCTCAATATATTTTAGCACAGTGTATTGTTGAGAAAGTTGGTTCAATGCTTGAAAAGGAAAAAAAGTGGCACTGAAGAAACAAGGATGATAAGATGAGAGCACAGGTCTCATGAAGCTAGGGCACTTCATTGTTTATTTATTTATTTATTAGAATACCCTCAGGGCCCGTAGGGCATTACAGAGGGGGTGGGTACAACATTTATAACACACAAGAAAAAAGAGACAAAATAAAGAAACAAGTGTCAGATGCGCAAATCGGGAAGGCAACATAAGTCAACTAAAAATGTATAAGTAAGAATTCAAGCACATACAAGACAAAGATAGATAATGGAAACTGCGTATAGTTACAAGCATTGCTGAGAAAATCGGCGGCTGTTTTCGGTAAGAAGGCTGCTGAAAATAATTTGGTGCGGCAAAACGGAATGGCAACCTTATGCTGGTGATCAATGCGCGATGAGTGGTATGACGGTTGTGAAATGAGGTCTCGCTTCATTGATGGATTGTGAAAAAATATCTTATGAAAAAAATGCAGTCGCGCCAGTTTCCTCCGGACAGTTAAATTGGGTAAGTCAAGGTTAGATTTCATTTCTGATATGCTAGCAGTACGGGAATAATTAGAACAAATGAACCGAACTGAGCGGTTCTGAACAGATTCTAACGCGTTAATTAAATTTTGCTGCACGGGATCCCATATAGCGGACGCGTACTCAAGCTTTGGGCGAATTAGTGATCGGTATAATAGAATTTTGAGGGACAGCGGAGCGCGAGAAAAGTTGCGGCGTAAGTATCCTAGCGTTCGGTTAGCGTTATTACAGATGTAGGTAACATGCGTGTGCCAAGATAGATTGTTGGTAATGTAAACGCCGAGGGTACTTATATGAAGAGACATGCTGGAGGGGAACGGCGTTAATTCTGTAGGTACAGGGGGGAGAAATAGATCGCCGGGTTATTGACATGCATTTAGATTTGTTAGAGTTGAGAGTCATAAGCCATTTATTGCACCAGGTTGAGACAGTGTCAAGGTCTGACTGTAGAAATTGGTTATCATATTCATTGTTTATTTCGTGGTAAATTACACAATCATCTGCAAATAACCTTATAGCGGAGTTAATGCTGTCTGGGAGATCATTAATATATATAAGGAAAAGTAAAGGGCCTAATACGGAACCTTGGGGTACGCCGGATGTTACTTTAGAAAGAGGTGAGTTATAGCCATTAGTTGTTACAAACTGAGTGCGATTAGTCAGAAAGCATTCAATCCATTTAAGAATGTTCGGGTCAATGTTTAAGGCACTAATTTTCAGGAGGAGTAATTGGTGAGGCACTTTATCGAAAGCTTTTTGAAAGTCAAGAAAAATGCAATGCACAAGTGAGCCGCGATCTAAAGCCGATGCTATGTCATTAGTAAAATAAAGAAGTTGGGTTTCACATGAGTAACTTTTTCGGAATCCGTGCTGGTAGGGAGTAAAAAAAGAATTTGATTCTAGGAATGAGGCAAGGTTGGAGTAAATTATATGTTCTAACATTTTACAAGGAACACTGGTTAGGGAAATTGGTCTGTAATTGAGAGGAGACTGTGTGTTACCAGATTTGTGCAGAGGGACCACCTTCCCCACTTTCCAGTCAAGCGGCAAAGTGGAGGTCTGAATAGATTGCGAAAAGATTAAGGACAAGTAAATTGATGAATACAATGCAGTGTTTTTTAGAAACTTTGAGTTGATTTCATCTACGCCACAAGAAGAGGATAACTTAAGCTTGTGAATTAAATTTTGCACTCCAACGGCATCAACGGTATGTTGCTTGATTTGCGCTGTTGTTTCTCTCATGCTTTATGTGCTTTGAAAAACATTCATGAGCACAGCCACGGCGGCCAATAGAGAGAATGCTAATAAAACCATAATTGTAAGATCATGAGTGATTACAGGATCTCCAAGCACTTTTGCCCCCATGGTGGGTTAGGAATCAATGTGTGATTGTGCTTCCATGTGTTCTTGTGAATTGCAAACTTATGCCACTTGACCTGATCATGCAGAGCGGCATGCTCTCTGGTTCTGCTTCACGTCTCATAGTAAGCTTGTATAGGCACATGCGATACTTTCAAACAATCTAACAAAGTAAAGCGAGCTGCATTTACTCAGCTTTGTCAGTAACGAACTCTGTCAGTAAACTATAAACAAACAATGCACACACAGACATATTCAACATTAGTGCTTCATGCTTTGTGCTAAATGTGTTTTCTTAGAAAGAACCGACTAGGCTACTGAATAAATGAAAAATTCGTGACTATAGGGTAAAGCCAAAATTTCGATGAGGGGACTTGTCTAAACGTTGCAACGTAGGCTGAACCTTCAAGAAGACACACCACCCACTTGTTGAATCGATGATACCAGTGACATCCTGTGTTCATAGAGTCTTCATCTCTTCTAGTTTCCATCTTCCCCTAAACTTGTTGAGGCTATAAATGTCGTTTAGCTGTATTATTTCTGTTCCTTAGTACAGTCGATCCAAGACATATCGAACTCGAAGGGGATCACAAAAGTTTAATATATCGATAATTTGAAATACAAATTATGTGTATTTAAGGCCTAAATTAAAGCATTTCAGGTTTCAAAAATTGTTACAGGCGCTAACATAAAAATTTGCTCACAGTATAATGAAGAAAAAGGAGTCAACTGCAAGTCACCGCACTTTATTTCGCAAAAAAATAGTCCGTAAACTTGTCTTGCTTCTTGCATGTCGTCATGTTGTTCAAATCATCCTCAATATTATTGAAGCTTCAAATAAGCTAATTCAGCTCGTTCAGCCACAACAGCATGATGCAAGAATGCCGATGCAAGCTTGTGGGGTCTCGAATTGGCAATCGCCACCACGCTTTGGAGTGAACGGACACAGCAGACGTGGTCAATACAAACCAAACAACATACATACATTTATTTAACTAATTTTAGAATGACGATATCATCCGCCGAATTATTATACATCAATTGTGATCATATGCTAAACAACCTTACACAATACTCCAAAACATGACAAACACAATAACACCCCCAAGGCGGCGGCGTCATTGCTTGACTTACCACGAGGGCCCCCGACGCGCAACCCGCGGTGCCACGCACCGAGGACCCGCGGCAGAGACAACCGTTCGCGGCAACCGCCACGCGCAGAAGAGACCAGCTTATCTTTTCCTCGCCGCTATCAAGGCTTGTTGCCGCCCACGCTACACTATGATGATGATGATAGTGGTATGGTATAGTGGTAATCACTGCTCGCGAACACAACGCCACCTACCACCTGGTAGTTGTAACCCAAAATGTGCCTTTTGGAAAGACACGTGCACCATGCAACGCCTCATTTTACGTAACAATATCGTCCCCCGAATTATTATAAATCAATCGTGATCATACACTAAACAACCTTACACAATACTCCAAAATATGATAAACACAATAACATCCCCAAGGTGGCGTCGCCAACGCTTGACTTACCACGAGGGCCCCCGACGCGCTAACCCAGGTGCCATGCACCAAGGACCCACGCTAGAGACAACCGTTGGCGGCAACCGCCATGCGCAAAAGAGACCAGCTTATCTTTCGCTCGCCGCTACTAAAGCTTGTTGCCGCCGGCGCTATACTGTCGAACCCCGCTACAGCGAACGCCGCTACAACGAAAAATTCGCGCTTCCCCGTCAGCAGTCCATAAGAGTCAATGCATAAATAAATATTGTCGCCACAACGAACACTTTTTCTTCTGCCGTCCCGCTTCAACAAAATTTGACGATGTCATTCCAGGCTCAGATATTTATTGCTATACAGAAAACCCAGTCTTTAACACTTTGATGCATTTCGAAAACCTGAAAATGCGTCAAAGAAGTCTAAAACACGCGTTGGCACCAGCAGAAGCCGCCGCTGTTCACCAAACTTGGGCGCCGCCGTTGCTCGATAGCGATAGCGATGAGACTGCCCTGCTCATGAAGGATGGCCCTGCTTTTGGCACTGGCTTGTTTTCGAGTCGCTGACGATCCGAAGCTGAAGCTCAGTCACTCAGTTCATGGTTTCCTTCACGCAGCTGCTGCGTGCAACTGTGGAATGATGCCTTTTCTGATTCCAATGCTTATCATTTTATTCGCGCTTGCCCAGTGTGGTACCTAATCAGAGCGGCTGTTCGTCTGCATTATCAACCAAATCAGCCAGCCGGGAGATTTGGATGATAAGAATCGCATAGAATAAGGTAAAAGTCACCGCTCCACGATACCATGCCTCCATCTCGGCGTTGTCGGATACACTTTGACGGCGGATGGCTGCTGGTGTTAACGGGTTAATGCAACTGTTTGGTACGTTTACGAATGCAGTTGCAGGCGTTATTTCAGCGGTTTTCAGCATGGCCTCGCTGCGCATGACTGTGAATCACGTCGTGACGCTGCTGGGAACGAATAGCAAGCCGCGGACACTTTTTTTAATTTTAAGAATAAACGTTCTTTTTGTATTGCTAGCTCAGATAGCGATACTTTTTTGATTTCACTACAACTAAATTTTCGCTTCAACGAAATTCTTTCCGCGCCCCGTCACTTTCGTTGTAGCGGGGTTCGGCTGTAGCCGAGTCACTTCGCATTCTTATTTGTGTGTCCTCAGCAATCAGTCCTTTTGAAAAGCACTATGCCCGCGCAATAAGACATGATATCAAATATACCAGTGCACTCGCAGGTGCTGTGCAACAAACCAAATCAGTACAATGGAATAGTACCGCCTCTTCGTCGCCTGCGCACACAAGGGGATTAGAACTTGTTAAATCACAGTAGAAAATTGATTAGTATTTGCTAACGAAAATCCACTCTCTGGGCTTCAGCGCGTGCAGCGTTCAATACAGTGGATGTCTCGCTGTATAGGAGTTCGATATACGGGTGCACCGGTCTCATATTTTTTCATGGGAAATTCAAGGGGATTTCGCAACTGTTCGATATACTATCCAATAAGTTGGTATATTTGAGTTTGATATATCTGGCATTGACTGTGTTTCAAGCCACTGCAGCCTCATAATAATACATTATTCAATACATAAACATAAGGTTTTAAGTATTGTCAACTGAGGCAGTGTTGGCGGGGGTAATGTTGTGTCTGTATCTGTTTGCAGGTCTTTCACGGTGCAGACATGGATGTGTTGTGGCTGCAGCGCGACTTCGGCTTGTACCTTGTGGGGCTGTTTGATACAGGCCAGGCAGCCAAGGTGCTTGGCTTGGCTCACTTCTCTCTGGCCTTCCTGCTAAAGCATTACTGCCAGATAGAGGCTGACAAGCAGTTTCAACTTGCTGACTGGCGGATACGGTAATTGACTTTAATCTTTTCGTTGCAGCATCCGAATTAAATTGGAGAACCATTAGCACATATAGGATGTGTTCCAATACTCATGGTAGACAGGTAAACAGACAGCGGTGTGAACTTCAGCCTTCTGAAACTCTCATTCCTGTTTTCACATAGTCAGCAAAATGGACAGAATTAGCATTTATTTAACTAATTTTAGAATGACGATATCATCCGCCGAATTATTATACATCAATTGTGATCATATGCTAAACAACCTTACACAATACTCCAAAACATGACAAACACAATAACACCCCCAAGGTGGCGTCGCCAACGCTTGACTTATCACGAGGGCCTCCGACGTGCTAACCCAGGTGCCATGCACCGAGGACCCACGCTAGAGTTGTACAACCGTTGGCGGCAACCGCCATGCGCAAAAGAGACCAGCTTATCTTTTCCTCGCCGCTATCAAGGCTTGTTGCCGCCCACGCTACACTATGATGATGATGATAGTGGTATGGTATAGTGGTAATCACTGCTCGCGAACACAACGCCACCTACCACCTGGTAGTTGTAACCCAAAATGTGCCTTTTGGAAAGACACGTGCACCATGCAACGCCTCATTTTACGTAACAATATCGTCCCCCGAATTATTATAAATCAATCGTGATCATACACTAAACAACCTTACACAATACTCCAAAATATGACAAACACAATAACACCCCCAAGGTGGCGTCGCCAACGCTTGACTTATCACGAGGGCCTCCGACGTGCTAACCCAGGTGCCATGCACCGAGGACCCACGCTAGAGTTGTACAACCGTTGGCGGCAACCGCCATGCGCAAAAGAGACCAGCTTATCTTTCGCTCTCCGCTACTAAGGCTTGTTGCCGCCGGCGCTATACAGTCGAACCCCGCTACAACGAACGCCGCTACAACGAAAAATTCATGGTTCCCCGTCAGCAGTCCATAAGAGTCAATGCATAAATAAATATTGTTGCCACAACGAACACTTTTTCTTCTGCCGTCCCGCTTCAACAAAATTTCACGATGTGATTCCAGGCTCAGATATTTATTGCTATTCAGAAAACCCAATATTTAACACTTTGATGCATTTTGAAAACCTGAAAACGCGTCAAAGAAGTCTAAAACGCGCGTTGGCACCACCAGAAACCGCCGCTGTTCACCAAACTTGGGCGCCGCCGTTGCTCGATAGCGATAGCGATGAGACTGCCCTGCTCATGGAGGATGGCCCTGCTTTTGCCACTGGCTTGTTTTCGAGTCGCTGACGACACGAAGCTGAAGCTCAGTCACTTAGTTCATGGTTTCCTTCACGCAGCTGCTGCGTGCAACTGTGGAACGATGCCTTTTCTGATTCCAATGCTTATCATTTTATTCGCGCTTGCCCAGTGTGTACCTAATCAGAGCGGCTGTTCGTCTGCATTATCAACCAAATCAGCCAGCCGCGAGATTTGGATGATAAGAATCGCATAGAATAAGGTAAAAGTCACCGCTCCACGATACCATGCCTCCATCTCGGCGTTGTCGGATACACTTTGACGGCGGATGGCTGCTGTTGTTAACGTGTTAATGCAACTGTTTGGTACGTTTACGAATGCGGTTGTAGGTGTTATTTCAGCGGTTTTCACCATGGCCTCGTTGCGCATGACTGTGAATCACGTCGTGACGCTGCTGGGAAAGAATAGGAAGCAGCGGACATTTTTTGAATTTTGAGAATAAACGTTCCTTTGTATTTCTAGCTCAGATAGTGATACTTTTTTGATTTCACTACAACTAAATTTTCGCTTCAACGAAATTCTTTCCGCGCCCCGTCACTTTCGTTGTAGCGGGGTTCGGCTGTAGCCGAGTCACTTCGCATTCTTATTTGTGTGTCCTCAGCAATCAGTCCTTTTGAAAAGCACTATGCCCGCGCAATAAGACATGATATCAAATATACCAGTGCACTCGCAGGTGCTGTGCAACAAACCAAATCAGTACAATGGAATAATACCGCCTCTTCGTCGCCTGCGCACACAAGGGGATTAGAACTTGTTAAATCACAGTAGAAAATTGATTAGTATTTGCTAACGAAAATCCACTCTCTGGGCTTCAGCGCGGTGCAGCGTTCAATACAGTGGATGTCTCGCTGTATAGGAGTTCGATATACGGGTGCACCGGTCTCATATTTTTTCATGGGAAATTCAAGGGGATTTCGCAACTGTTCGATATACTATCCAATAAGTCGGTATGTTCGAGTTTGATATATTCGGCATCGACTGTGTTTCAAGCCACTGCAGCCTCATAATAATACATTTAATACATAAACATAAGGTTTCAAGTATTGTCAACTGAGGCAGTGTTGGCGGGGGTAATGTTGTGTCTGTATCTGTTTGCAGGTCTTTCACGGTGCAGACATGGATGTGTTGTGGCTGCAGCGCGACTTCGGCTTGTACCTTGTGGGGCTGTTTGATACAGGCCAGGCAGCCAAGGTGCTTGGCTTGGCTCACTTCTCTCTGGCCTTCCTGCTAAAGCATTACTGCCAGATAGAGGCTGACAAGCAGTTTCAACTTGCTGACTGGCGGATACGGTAATTGACTTTAATCTTTTCGTTGCAGCATCCGAATTAAATTGGAGAACCATTAGCACATATAGGATGTGTTCCAATACTCATGGTAGACAGGTAACAGACAGCGGTGTGAACTTCAGCCTTCTGAAACTCTCATTCCTGTTTTCACATAGTCAGCAAAATGGACAGAATTAGCATTTATCTTATCTTTAAGGCTTTTGCAAATTAACTCAGACCTCCCTATAATGAAGTTGCATCTTACATATATTCCTAGCACTATGTCTATTGCAAGAGTACTCTTTATTTACTTTATTATAACCAATATTTCATTATATTCAAGTTCTTTATATCGAGGTTTGAGTGTAAATAGAAGTTGCGGAAGTTGATCATTTGTATTTGTCCTCTCTTTGTTTTAGCACCAGCAGTGTCGTATGCATTAACGAAAGAAAAGTGGCTAAATGCGTAATTGACGACGCTAACAAAAATAAATGCATTACTGCCCTACATTACTGACAGAAAAAAAAGGTAATGTGTTACCATTACCATTACCATTATTGAAAAAGCAACGAACGCTACTTCTACCATTACTGCAGAGTAACAAATTTTAGCCAGTGTGCTCTTGTTACAGGCACCACAAAAACAATTTCATAAACTTTATATTTACATTTCACAGAAACCCTCTAACCAAAACAATGATCTTGACTGAATTACTGATACCACTAGAAAACTTTCCCTAGTGTGTTGTACTTCAGCAGTATAATGTGGCATAATATTTTCTGTAGAATTGTATGGGATGGCATATAAGTTTGTGGCACATCGTTTAGCCATTCTAGTAAATATAAAATAATGTTTAATCATCAGTACTTTTCCTGATGAAACTACCACTCAACTCTCGACAAATTGACAGTTATTCCGACAGCGTGCTTTTGTTAGTAAGCAAAAAATATGCACAGATCTTGTAGGAGTAAAGAAATGATTAATGTGCATAGTCGCCAGAAAATATTTGCAGCATTAATAACTTTTGCCTCTTTAACCTATATAATAGCTTTGAAAAATGTGAGTGTTTATACAAAGGTGTTCAAGATTAGCCTCACTCGCTCAGTAATTCAACAATTGTAAATGTATACCTGCAGTTAGAAGCAGAAAGAAGCAAGTTTTTAAAAAATTAGAACTGATAAACAGTGCTATAATATTGCAAGAGGAACTTGCTGACAACTACAACTTGTAGAATTCAACCAACAGGTCTATTTCTAAGCTGTTGTTAGACAGTAGGCCGTGCTTCTTAGTGAATACGTCTACTGCTACAGTAAATAGGTGCTCAATCGCATGAAACGATACTCCTGGTTTGGACGCCTGGCGGTCAATAGCAGTCCGACGCTGCGGCGTAAAAATCTCTCTGACACCTACAGCACTGAGGAGTTTCGTGTAAAGCTTCTGAGATGGGGTTATAATAAAAAGTAATGAGTAACATAATGGCTCACATTTCTGAAAATTGTTACTGTAACGTGTTACCTGTTAGAATTACGAAGTGATAACAAGTACATTACTAAATTAACTATAAAAGCTACATATTACTGATGATGACATTCCGGCAACATTGAGCACATGCGGTAACAATCCATAGTTACTACTCCAAGTTCAAAAGCTTTTGTGCAACACCATCTAGTGGCACCGCCATCAAGTGAGAATTGATATTGAATTGAATTGAAAAACTTTTGTGTAATATTTGCTCTATTTGAAAGTTCTTTCTTTTTTCCTTCACAGGCCCTTGCCACCAGTAATGATTAGTTACGCACAGTCGGACACTCACTACCTGCTCTACATCATGGACCGCCTGAAGCGTGACCTGGCCGATCGCAGTAATGAGAATGACAACCTGCTGCGATCAGTGTTTGACCGCAGCAAGCAGGTGGCACTTAGGGTGCGTATTGTGTTAGCAATACATTTGGCTTTTGCCTTTTGATTGTCTAGTGCTTGTCTCATTAAATTACCGCACAGTGGGGATCAGAATTTCTGACAAGAAAGCCAAGGAAAGTATGGGCGATGTTATTTTTTAGCAATTGTGATGTAAATGTGAATGAAGTAAAGTCGACGAAAACATAACCTGCCGTGGGCAGGGACCGACACGGCAACCTTCGAATAACGTCTCAGATCCTCTACCATTTGAGCTACGGTGGCTCTTCCATCCACTTTATGTGGTATATATGGGTCTTTTTTTCTTCTTTCTTCGTTCTAACAATGTAGAGACGCTTTTGTCAGATTACTTCACACTGCATCCTCAACAGGAGTTTTGAGAGGGAATACCGCTGTATCAGTTATTGATTCATTGTCACAATTGAAGCCTGTAATTTAAGAAAGCTTAGTAATAATAGTAAGCTTTAGTACTCCAGTGAGTTTGTATATGTGCAATACTGCAAGCGAAGTGGGATTTGCCTGGCACTTCTCTTCTTGTAAAAACAACTGCCCCACCAGATAATGTAGTATTTACTCGCTTAATCCTCGCACTCGCATAATTCTCGTACCCCCGACATTGCCAAACAAAAATGTGATTTCTTTTTTTTCATCGCACCCCCAACAAATGCCTCAATAATGTCGTCTGCTCGTTCCAGCCACTGACGATGATAGCTTGTGCCGTGTGACGCCATCTCCTAAGCATAGAGCATACTATTATTGCTCCGAAATTTAAATCCAGTTCAATCCAAGCCAAAGTGGCAAGTGTGCATTGCGGCGTGATTTGTATGTTGTGTCTGTAATCTTGTTACGTTATGGGGCAATGCGAAAGCTACATGGCTGCTTTCAAGTTGAAAGTGATTGATCATGCACTAAACAACGGCAACAGGGCCGCCGGTAGGTCGTTCGGAGTAGACTAGTTTTGGGTTGGCTACTGGTGACAGCAGCTGAAAGCCACCAAGACGTGTTGAGCCTTCCGTGTGCCTAAGACTGGGATTGATGGTGAACTTTATTTCTTCAGAAGGCAACTGCGGACGATTATGTCATCAGCCCAATGCTGACGTCCTTCGCTTACCTTTTGCGGACTCCTGTTGAGCGACGAACGCTGCCGCTACGTCCGCAACGCCCACAAGCTTTGCGTACGGTATTCTAATTCTTCACTATTTGATTGCGCCTTTTGTGTCTCAAATAAATCTTGCCTTGTATTGAACCTGTGCTTTTATTGTTGAGGTAAGGCTTAATTAGTACTTCTCAAAGCTTGCTGTTAGTTGCTGGCGTGAAATCCCGACTTGCGGCCACTTCGTTTTCTTTTTCGCTCTGTACGTTTTTGGGGAAAATTTTTCCCCGCGGAATTCTTGCACCCCCCAACTTTGCATCGGTTTTCCGCCAAAAAAAGTGTGAGGATTATTCGAGTAAATAATGTAATTTACTTGGGCTGATACCTAAATTATTTGCAAACAATGCTGTACAGAAATGACGACTGTGCTATGCGTCATCAGTGTCCAGGTATCAAGGTACAAGTAGCTAGGTGTTTTACAGTAAAACTTCAGTAATACTATGTCCCCTGGTTTCACGACGACTCACATTTTACGACTAATTAGCTTGGTCCCGGCAAAATCCCCATAGAAGTACTGTATTAAGCACCTTGGTTACACGACGCAGTCTTACAGTGTACCAGCACCCTCCGACAACTTTCAGATTCTGCCAGAAGAAAAAAAAAACACCTTTGCTTAAACCAAACGTCGATCAAATATTCACAAGTGCAAAATATGAACTTTCGTTCCACTTGGTTGACGATTGAAAAAGTAGAGTGAGACAGGTTGTCTTCTTAGAATGTAAAATTTATTCTTCTCGAAGTTCATGCGCTCCTACATATGCCTCAATCATGTGCATACGTATCCGGGGTCATTACCTAGTCAAGCTCTATCCACACAGAAGCTTCAGCTGGCCGAAAAGCTGATATTTTCATGTTTTCGGCCCATGGAAACTTTTCCTGGTCGACACACAGCTGATTCTTGCCTTTGTCGCACTTGCAGTCATTGGCTTGCGCACGCATAAGAGCGCAACGCAGCTGTATTCATTGTGCAAAAATGTTTATGAACGTTCATAATAAGTGCAGCACACGACTAGTTGCACTTTACAAGGCAACAAATTACAGCGTGCCCAGCTCAGTCGCACACGAAGGAATTTTTCGCAAACTCATGGTTCGTTGCCATTGTGTGATAGCAATGGCACTGTGTCTGATTTTTTTGACGGTAAGCTGTTGGCGATGCGGTTCCGGTTTAATTTTCACGCGCAGGCAATTTTCGGACTCTATTTATCTACAGTTAAACCTCGTTATAACGAGACGGGCTATAAAGAAATAATGGATATAACGAGCAAATCCTAATTCCCCTTGAAAGTCCCCATACAAACCAATGTATTCAAAACCTTGTTTTAACGAGGCAAAATTTGCCTGTTATGGGATATAACAAACAAATTTTGTTAGGAAGTAAAATTTTGAGCCGATGTCACGACAGTGCACAAGGCGAATTTGAGACGGCGCGCAGCGCGAGAACTGTATTTAGCAGTTCAATACTCCCGCCACGCGCCCTCCATCAACGCGCGCAAAGCAGACGCAACGCGCTGTTTCCGGAGGAGAGGTCGCTGCACGTGCGCCGCTTGGCTACCACCTACAGCAGAGCGCTCCGCAGCTCCGCGAACGTCTCGCCCTTTTCTTTTCTTTTGTGTCTTCTTTATATTCTCCCTCTCCCCTTTCTCATGGCGCTGAGGCGCGCTTTCTAATCTTACACACTCCTTTTCCCTTGAGTAACCGGTTCCTAGAGGGCAGCGCAAAAGAGCGCCCCTTCTGCCCCTTCCTCTTCACAGTCACTTTCTCTGCAAGTGTTGTCGCTCGCCGACGTGAGCCGCGTTGCTTTTGCGTGCGTGTTTCTTCTCTTTTTCGACCGCTTCTGCCTTATCTTTTATCGTGCTGCGCTCGTGATTCCAGCAACATGAATGCGCCAGGCGGGAAGCGAAAGCGCATAACGCTAGATCAGAAGGCGGCTACGATAAGAGCCGTTGAATCGGGGACCAAGAAAGGCAACGTGGCAAGAGACTTTGGCGTATCGACGAGCACACTGTCAACCATCTTGAGCAAGCAGGAGTCTATCATCGACGCTGTTGCACGTGGCGTGAAATGAAGCGCTAAGAGGATGAGGGCACCTGCCTTTGAAGCGGTCGAAAGGGCCATTTTTAAATGGTTCTTGGACACGCGGGCCGTGAATCTGCCAGTGAGCGGCGCCTTGCTGCAAAGAAAAGCGAGAGGCTTTGCCTGCATCATGGGCTATGACAACTTCATAGCAAGTTCGGGTTGGCTCCAACGCTTCAAGGAGCGCCACGACATTGTCGGGAGAGCCGTCTGCGGCGAATCGCAATCTGTCGACGAAGCAGAGGCTACCAAGTGGGCAAAAGAAAACATTGTGCGGCTGCTAAAAAAATACAGCGTGGAGGATATTTTTAACGCGGACGAAACCGCTCTCTTTTTCAAGGTGTTGCCGCACAAGACAATAGCCCTCAAAGGCGAGCCGTGCCATGGCGGCAAACAAAGTAAGCTGCGGATCACTGCGCTACTTTGTGCAAACATGACCGGCTCTGAGAAGCTGCCAATTTTCGTAATTGGCAAAAGTGCATCCCCTCGCTGCTTTAAGGGGAGGCAGCTCCCAGTCAAGTGCGTAGCCAATCGCAAAGCCTGGATGACCAGGGAGATTTTTTCAAAATGGCTTTGCGAATGGGACGAAAAGCTGGCAAAGGCGAACCGCAAAGTGTTCCTTGTTTTAGATAACTGCACCGCCCACCATACCGCTGCCGTGCTTCAAAACATTGAGCTGCTGTTCCTTCCTGCCAACTGCACAGCAAAAATACAGCCGCTTGACCAAGGCGTGATTATGTCGCTGAAGGCAGGTTACCGCAAGCGTATGATAGACAAGCTCCTGCTCAACATGAGGATGAAGCGAGACACCGATGTTGACTTGTACGCTGCGCTCGAAATGCTTCAGGCGGCGTGGACAAGTGTGACGGCGACCACGATCACAAACGGCTTTCGACACGCCTCATTTGCCGCCGCACCAGAGGCCAGCGATGAGCCATCAGACGAGCCCACTGTGCCGGACGGTTTTGCAACATCAGATGAAGTCGCTGCATCATGGGCGGCACTTTGTGACGCCGGTGTCGTGTCTGACAGCGAGTCGTTTTGCGACTATGTGAGTGCGGACTCGGAAGTGGTGGCAACGAAGCAGCTCCTGGATGACGATATTGTGCGCGCTGTCAGTGATCGTAACGAAATCAGTGACGATGACTCTGTCGACGAACAGGAGACAAATGTGCCGACAGCGTCGGAGGCATTAGATGCGGTGGACGTACTGCGCCGCTACTTCGGCGCTCACGAGGGCGGCGAAGATGGCTTGAACATTGCGGCCGCAGCTGAGCGAGCCATCGTTCGCATCAGGAAGATGCATCAACGTCCAATTACGGACTTCTTTGCAGCTAAGTCTGCCTGAAATGCAAGCTGTGTATTTTGAAGTGCATTAAAACAGGTGCATGACTTTTTCCTTTTTTATTTAAAAATGCGGTTATTTTGTTGCATACCACCATGCAGCGGGAGGCTATTTCGCCCGCTATTTTTGGGGGTAAGTACAGTGCATAATATTTGCGGTAAATGCCTTCTACGGCTATAACGAAATATTGGTTATAACGAGCAAATAGCAGTGGCCCTCCAATTTCGTTATAACGAGGTTTAACTGTATAGAAAAATGCACACTGGATTCGATTTTTTTTTTTTAAATTTAGTATTAAGATTCACTTGCACCTCCTTCGACTAAATAGTGCTGCCATTAGCTGCCACTGGCAAGAATAAATTCACCTACCTTCCTTCTAGAGGCGCAACGTCATGCTGTGGGCTTATTCTTGCAGTTAGGTACACGTTTTTTGGCCAAGGCTGTGTGTCACTGCCTCTAATTTTAGTTTTTCGATTATACAGGGCCCGGGATTACACAACGGTTTTGCGTGGTCCCCTGAAAGTCTTATAATCGGATTTCTACTGTATATATTTAATCCCAGATATAGCGGTTTTAACTACCACATTTTGACACACTAACAATGAACATATTTCATAGTGTCCTAGTTTTACGTCAGCCATTTTGTACATGGTTGCGGTAAAGATATGGTGCATACAAAATGAAAAATAAAAAAATCAATATTGGCCTTCTAAAGAACGAGAGAGATGTATGTGCCCCACTCCAGTTTTATTTGCGGCAAGGATATTCTGCTACACTATGGCCCCTCGATTGGTAGACTGCATTTGTATTGGATTGCGCTCTCTCTTGCATGTGTATGTGCACCTTGCCTTCCTTTAAGATGAACAAAAACACATTGAGCACACTGGATCCAGAATCTGCTAGCGAGTGAGTAAGCACAGGATTGAAGCAAAACATTTTGTCACTGTACATGCAGCGTTATGAAAAGCCCAGCTGCCATGAACAGAGTTACATGGAGCTGTACCGCAAGAGCCGTAAGACATTCAACAGCCGCCAGCTGCACGCCTTGCGCCACCTGTACAGCTGGAGAGACAAGGTGGCCCGCGTCGAAGATGAAAGCACTGGGTTAGTTAGTGCCTTTCTATTCCTCAGTTTCACCTGCTTACGCATTAAAAAAAAAAAACTTATATTGCCTTATCTCTTGATATTCATTCATCACTCTGTAAGAAGTTCTTCGGAACTCTCTGTCTTAAACTCTTTGTCTTGACAAAATGCTGTGAGTTCCTTGTTCATCTTTAAAAATAAGTTCTTGACCAGTCAGTGTGATATCGAAATTTGCAATGACTGGTCACTCGTGCTTAAACTCCGAGCTGGCATTGCGACATTTTGTTTGTTCTTGCATATCCGGACTTACTAAGCATGCAACATTAGTGCATTTCTCGTGTTGACGGGGAACTAGAACGACTAACAAAGTGTCACACTTACTAGTGCAGTTGACCTATTTGCCACTGTTCATTTACTGGTCAATTACTTTAATAGTAATTAACTGTTGAAACATAACTTTATACCCCCTTCAATGTCCTTATTACTTGATTAGCAGGGTGTGATTTTGGGTGTGTACTGCTGATCTATTTGTGTTATCACGTTTGTTTTGCCACATCTTTTTGCAAGAGCAACCCAAAAGGTAGAGCAGACCCTATCAATTCGCTCTCCATGTTTTCCACTATTTCACTGACACTGTAAATGCTGTTTGTGAATGAAGATTCACTAACTGCATTTTATCATCATGATCCTGGCCATAATTCTTCTTTATATTGAAGTCTTATATAAATGTGGCACGTTTGCTCTGATTCAAAATCCTCTAAGCACAAGCTTTTGATTGAATTATTTTTCTGACCTTAAAGCTTTTTTATGCAGTGTTATTACCTTTACGCTACTGCTAATTAATGTACGTAGCTCACAAGGCCTAGAAGTCTATTCTTCCCATGAGATGCAACTGCACTGAAGTATAGCTCCTTCAAAAGCATGTTTTTCTATACTTTTGTGGTGATCATTTCACATGAACTTATCTGATAGAGCTGTCTATTTTATTTGCAGATATGTGTTGCCCAACCATATGATCCTAGAGATATCAGAGATCCTTCCAAGGTAATTATTGCATTATAATTATGTTTAAAATGCAACAGCAAATGAACACTTCAACCCGTCGATTTTAGTTCGTTACATCCTAAGGATAAATAAAATCTCCACCCTCTTGAAGGGGCCCTGAAACGGTTTTTTCAGCATTTTTTTTTTGTCACCGTCAGTTTTGTCAGCATTTAGGCTAGAGCATCATCAAAGCATTCGCACCACAAATTTAGTGACACGCCGCGTACCAAGGCCGCTACAGACAATTATATCATACCGTACTTCTCACCTCTGCCTGGCCTCTTCAACTCATGAGGCACGCTAGCATCGCTGGCGATCGCTGAGCTCTCATGAGCGCACTCGATGACTGGAGGTTTTACCTTTCTAAACCTCAAAGATGATACGCCGACACGTTGCGCGCAGTCTCGGAGGCCATCACATAGAGCGCCCAGCAGCACGCACTCCTTTTGGCAACAAAAACGAAGATCACGATGTGCTTCATATCTCTCCGACATGTGCCGCCATCCTACCAACCGATCTTACTTTCGCGCATTCTACAGCTGATCAGATCAGCAGCCATGGTGATGGGGCTGCTGATGTGCTTTGACCTCGTCAAATGGCCAGAGCAGGTATCTCTGTGAATGGGCAGTTGAAAACGCGTTTGATTGAGTCGCAACGATCTGTGGTGATTCGCAGCTTTAAAACGTTGTAATAAATTACAGTTTATGCAGAGAGCTCAAATCGATCTCCAAGTGACCCTTGAGACTTGGTCTACCGGACCAATGTGTTTGTACAAAATCGCCAAAACCATTTCAGGGTCCCTTTAACTTTGATGCGTTTGCTACTTGTCTGTTCAAAATAGTCATGCTAAATAGTGTCTGTTCTAACTGTAAGTCCACTTTTGCTGTGTATGTAAGTACGATTCATAATAATAATTAAAAGTTCGTTGTTGGTACTTACACTTGGCTAAGCAGTCATGTCAGAATCTTAGCTCTTTGCAGTAATTTTCCTGAATGTTCAAGATTTTGCACCACTAATGCCAACATTTCTAAGAGTCATGTATGTGAGATGCACTAAATGTGCTTGACATTATCAAAATGAGCAAAGGCAATTGGATGGAATATCTATGCAAGTTCTTCGTGGGTCGGACAAAGATGACCCTGGGTGTAGTTTACCTGTGTTTTTAGGCTCTCACCGACTACAGGTCATCACGTCATTTTTGTTGTACCAATCCTGCTTCCTTTGGAGAAGTGCAATAGTACTTCGCATGAGTAAAGTGAACAACCTTCTAGAAGTGTTCAGCAGCTCTTTTACACTGGAATTTATCAATGTACATTAAGTTACTTTAAGTTACATTGTATGCTAATTCGTTTTTTGTTCGTTCCATTAGAGAATGGAATCACTTATTAAATGAACAAGTGTGCTGTATTAATGAAGATGTGTTTTTCTCGACATTGTAACCCCCCTGCTGCAGCGCCTTTGGGCTAAGCGGGGTAATCATTGAATAAAGAAAGAATAAAGAAATGTAGTTTCTGCGCCTTTTCGTCGATACTTTGCGCTTGTAGCATAGACCACCCAGCGACAATGTTATCAAGGCAGTGCTTACATAGAACTAAGCAAATGCATCTGCAGCCCTTACTGTATAATAAAAAGGTGCAACAGTTGTGCCAATTGCGTCAATTTGATACAACTCCACATTTTTGTGCCGAGCTGTGCAAAAACCATGAAATTTGCTGAAATTGCGCCATGCTGCACAAAAATGTCCATCCTGCCTCAAAACTCCCCTACATACTGAAGCGTTAACGCACACACACGAGGACAATTACGATATAGACATAGGGACCGCCCAGCGACTCTCCCATTGCGCTAACTTGAGCGATAAATGGGGGTTATGTTGGCCACCAGCAGTTTTCATTATCAATCAGTCTAAGCGTGCAGACCCTAACCCTAAACAACACTGTAAGACATATACTCATTAGGTCAAGACACTTGCGAGACGCGATCAACCTAATAAAGTAACCATGCCGCGCGCGGGTTGGTCTACTGACCACAGATGGGACAACGCAATTAAAAAAAAAACATGAATTCCCTAGTCAGCAAATGCGGCTATAGAATTCTAGAAACTAAAGGTAAAAGCGTGTGCCGCTTTTCCCGTGCGCGAAGAAACTCAACGTGCTGCGCACGCCAGCGTTTCCAGCAACCACGTTGGTTGCTATAGAAAAGGCGCGTAAATTATTTTTCTGTGTTAAAGTTGCATTGTCCCCATTATAGATATCCGGTGTCATCACTGGGTGTAGGACTGCGGTAAGGAGTGGTTGTGTGGCAGTTTTTGGTTTGCTTTTATTTACTTTGTGCAGTAAGCTTGGGGAAGCATACTAGCCGTTGCGCAGCATTTTGCTCTGGCTCTCAATATTACTTTGATGGCACTCAGTGGAAGCGTGTCCGACTGAGTGGCGCCCGCATGGCACTTCACGAAGTACAGCAGCGCCTGAGGCTACCGAGCGTTTCGAATTGCTGTTAACTAAGGAAAAAGAAACCAACCCCCCGTGAGCAACAAAAGGGGTGGGATTAGAAACGTCCTTGTGACGACCCCCTAATCGCCTCACAGCACTTTCAGCCAGGGCATCAATAGGCCTCACAACCTCGGCCACGGAACTGCTGCGCCGTGCGCGTTTCGCCGCTTTTTTAGCAAAAGCCGGTCGCTCGGTACCCTGCTCCCGCCTTCTGCCTGTGCTATCTCAGCACATTCACGCGCTTTGCATGCGCTGTTATCTGGTTGCCCTCCACGTGCAGCGTCACCTGTGACTTGCTCCGAAGGTTTAAAAAGACTGTACAGTCGAATCTCATTAATTCGAACACGCTTAATTCGAACTTCTGCTCAATTCAAACTCACGATGAGGTCTCGTCAAAGCTATGTGTATTTCAATGGGCGAAAGCGCCCGTTAATCGAACACCCAAGCTCTTGCGACGGTTAATTCTAACATACCACGCTCGGAAAATGCTCTCAGCGCCCCGCTCTCAGCACCCTGCTCAAACCCGTGGCGGCACCTCCGACGCCTGAACGCTGCGCGAAAAAGGAAAGAAAAGGCTGCGGTGGAATTTTTGCTCTCTCTCAAATGCATATCTGTAATGCGTCTTTGTCACGCTTCTCCCTTTTCCGCCGCTGCCACGTAAAGGCCCTTCTCCTTCCAATGGCGTACGCAATGAGAGAGAGAGAAAAAAAAGCTGTCGCGGAGTGTGGCTCTCTCTCACGCGCCTGTGCCATGCTTCCCTCTTTCTCGTCCCTGCCACTTGACCCTTCTCCTTTCAACAACGCGCGCGAAGAGAGGCAAAAAAAAAAAAAGCTGTCGTGGAGTGTTGGTTTATCTCAAATGCCGATCTGCTTCTCTCCGCATGGGAACGCTCCTCCTTTCTGGTCACATGCTGGCCTGCTGTGGCTTTGGCGCAGAGGGTAGTAGCGGAGATACAGTCGTCGTGTCATCTTTAGAGAGTGTCCGCGCTGGACATTGCCGGGTGCAACTTCTATTGCCAGGACAATGCTGAAGCCGAAGTAGACATGCTTTGCAAGCTGCATGTGAAATCGATTGGCTCACTGCAAGGCAAACGTGTGCAGACGCGCATCACCGATTTCTTCAGCTAATGACGCATGTCCTGTGATTTGTGAATAAATGTAAGTCTTCTGAAACTTCCCCCTCGTGCTGTTACTCAATGTACATGCGCCACTGCATGGAAGCCTTCTGTTTACTTAGCTTTCAATTATTCGAACTTCCTTTAATTCGAACAAATTTTCGGGCCCCTTCAAGTTTGAATTATCGAGATTAGACTGTATAAACGTTTTGACGGTGTGAATCTTATCAGAACTCCGAGCGATTCATTGACCATCTTTGTGGGACCAAGCAAGTCAGACACAATGTCTTTTATCGGGTGCTATATAAATGTCGATGATGAACAGTTGCATTTCTATGACATTAAAAGTGAGGTGACGGCGTGAATTCTATATGTATGTTATCGGCAAAATGCACATTTTCTGCGGCATTCATATATTCTCGAAGCTGTCGGCAAACCACCATCAGGTTTTCGCGTGCATTTGTATATAGCTTTCGGATTTCTCATGCTTGAATGCTAAGTTTGTCACACGGCTTTCAATTTATTAGGTCAATGTGAAGAGACTAAACTTTAGTCTGCCCTGTTCAGTCCCTGGCACAATTTCAGCGCGGTGTGTTCAGTTTCATAAGAGTTTAACTTTTGCTGAGGTTTTCATCGGATGTTAACAAAGTCGTATCGTAAGTTCAATGACACCTTTGATTTTTTGCTGCTCCTTTGAAAGTACCGTATTTACTCGCATAATCCTCGCACTTTTTTTGCCGGAAAACTGATGCAAAGTTGGGGGATGCGAGAATTACGCGGGGAAAACTTTCCACGAAAACGTACAGAGCGAAAAAGAAAACGAAGTGGCTGCAAATCGGGATTCTCTCACCAGCAACTTACAGCAAGCTTTAAGAAGTACTAGTTAGAACTTACCTCAACAATAAAAGCAGAGATACAACACAAGACAAGATTTATTAAAGACAGAAAAAGTGGAAGCAAATAGTCGAGAATTAGAATACCGTACGCAAAGCTTGCGGGCGTAGCGGTAGCGACGCTCAACAGGAGCCCTCAAAAGGTAAGCGTGGGATGTCAGTATTGGGCTGATGGCTATTTAACAGAATCGTCCACAGTTTCCTTCTGAAGAAATAAAGTTTACCATCAATCCCAGTTTTAGGCACCCGGCAGACCCAACGCGCCTTGGTGGCTTTAAGCTGCCGTCACCAGTAGCGAACACAAAACTCATAGACTCCGAAGGGCCTACCGGCGGCCCTGTTGCCGTTGTTTAGTGCATGATCTATTACTTGCAACTTGAAACCAGCTGTACACTTCAGTATCGCCTCATAACATGACAAGATTACCGACATAACATACAAAAACATGCCGCAACGCACACTGGCCACTTCGGCTTGACTTGGATTGAATCTCTGTAGAATAGTACGCGTGATGCTTAAGAGATGGAGTGCACTATCATCATCAGTGGCTGGAAAGAGCAGACGACATTATTGCAGCAGTTTTCGGGGGTGCGATAATTACTCGAGGAAAAAAACAAATCGTATATTTGTTGGGCAATGTGGGGGGTGCGAGAATTATGGGAGTGCGAGTATTACGCGAGTAAATACGGTATAATGATGCACACGAAAAAAAAAGGATTTTATGTCCACTTCGACTATGTATGTTTCTTACAGCACATGTTTCATTTCGGATAATATCCACGACTTATCACGCAGTGTGTTCACTTATTAGAATGTCGCTTCGATTGTTTTGACAGCTAGCTTGGTCTTCGTCATATATACAGTACCCAATAAAATGGAGCATGTTTTTATGTTACGCTCAGATTTGCCCCTGATAACTGCGTCTAATTTTGCGGAACGATCGAACATTTAGTTTTTATTGCCACCTAGGTTCTTTTTCTTCCAACTTATTTTCATAGCACCAGCTGTATAATGCCCGCGGCTCAGGTGGATGCAAGGATATAATATTTCACGTGCCTAAAACCATGACGACATTAGTAAGCACGCCGTGGTATGAGACTCCAGATGGATTCCGGTCACCTTAGGTTTTTTTTTTTTAACGTTCACCTAAATTTATTTGAAGTGTATACGGTGCGATGACAATGGAGAGAGAGTGCACACACACCGAGCAGTCACTTCTGTTTACATTGAGCGTCAAACCACCGTACGCTTGAAGTATGCAACACCAACACGCCCTGTCTGTCATTCTTGTGCCAAAATCTGAGCGCACTGTTACTGCGTTTCGCTCCCGTGGAAATGCAGCTGGTGTATGCGGGAATCGAGCGTATGACTTTGATCCTAGCATCACAACACCTCATCATGCTGACTTACTGGTGGGTGTTGCTTGCAATACCTGTACGTTTTACTATGGGTCATGTCAAGACCTCAGCACGAACTCGCAGCACAAATCTGTTTATTGAGCGGTGACGAGAGGTCTACAGCCATCAGCTGAATAAAACACTTGCAGGGCTCACAGTACGGTATTTTAAGTACGGTATTTAAGTACGGTATTTTAAGTGTATTAAGCTAGCAAGCTCCACTGCTTTCCTTCTACCAATGGTTGTCTCGGAAAGCCAGAGCCCTATCACGAAATGTACAGCGGTTGTACATTTGCTGTTTTTTTTCAGTTTACAAACATGCTTTTCTTTTTAATATGAGTCCGGCTATGCGTTTCTTTCAGGTAATTAATAGGTTGAAGTACTGTGTATGACAAAAAATTTTCAAAATAAGGAGACCGTTGAGTATCGGCAGAGTATCAGCAAACTGCCATAATCCACTCCTGACGCCTTTGCTTCCTCGCGCTACTTGCATTGGAAACGGTAGAACTTGACGGGCAGTTTTCAGGTCTTCGTCATGTTTAAACTTTTGTAGCATCTCACAAAGCAGCATTAGTGCATGCCTGCTTTCCAGACTGACGAAGGAGCGCTGCTCATAGCGTGCATAATACGAGATAAGTGCTCCAAGGAACACGTTTTTCGTGCTCGCAAAGAGCAAACCCAGCAAGTGCGGCACGTTCGAGCGACCGGAGCTTTGCCATTTTTACGCTAAGGCGGTGAATGGCTTGCGCAAACTTGAGCCTGTCGTCCCTATGGGCTTCTTCGAGACGCAGTGCGGTGGGGTCACTCCTCACATCGGTTCGGCTGTCGGCCCGGCCGCGTACTGCTCGCGCGCTTGGAAACTCAGTGGCGCGCGTTGCGAGAACGCGGAGGTTGCCGACAACCTTTTCGTCCCAGTCTGGCTTAGTTCTGGTTGCTCTCGGAAGCAGGCGGGCTTGTAATAGGTGAAGGCGTTGCTGATGTGGTAGTAATCGGGGGCCCGGTCGGCGATTTGGTGCGTATTGTGGTGTTAACATGTCTTCGATCTTCCGTGTTAATCTATGCAAATGAGCTTGTAGGTGAGACCAGCGAGCGAACACCTCTTACAGCGCACGTGGGACAGGCGGATTATTGCCTCATCATTAAGAAGTTGATGTGTTACAGAGAAGTCGTTCCTATGCCTCAAACCCCAGTTCGTGCAGCTCCAAGTGTAGATAATTGTGCGCCCTTGAGCTTGCCCCCGCCTTTCTTGTTTTGTTTTTTATTTACATTTTGGGTGTGGTGTTATTTGGGGCGAGGGGCATGAGCCCTTCACACGAGCACGAAGATGGCATCGTTGTGGTGGGTTTTCGATCGACCAAGTGTACTGTCCTATCAGAGGACTAGCAGGCGATGACTGGCCGAGAGTTGTGTAAGGGCAGAGCATCGAGGGAACAAGAAGAGGCCCTGGAGTTCCGCCAGGCATTCTGAACCGGGCTTAAGAAGCTAGGCATCGTCGGCTCTGCCGAATCCCGTAAGGTCGCCCTACAGAAAAGGGCTCATTTCCAATTTTTTTTTTTTGGTAACTTTTATGTCCGTACTTATTTAAGTTCTGTACAGTCTGTAAATATAAGTTTTTCTCAACCTTACTAGAACTTCTCAAGCATTTTTACTTAATCTTCAAGCAACCAGCAAGTCAATCGCCGCTATTATCATAGCGGCAGCGTGTTTCTTCTCCCCACTTTGCTATACTGCCTCGGGTGGTGCGTCTCGGGCACTGAGTGGTGGGAGTCGGTTTTCCTATCAGCAAAAGAGCCTGAATTTTACTCTGAGCCAACATGCGCGCGCCGTTGTTACTTCATCTGGTCGGACTGTGCCTTGAAAGAGAGCCGAGAAGTTTTGCCTCTAAACCAAACCTCATCATGAAAGCGAGAAGAAGGGTGAGGGTGTAGCGGTTCGAAAATTTTCTTCGCCTTGTTTTAACACTGCAGAACGCTCCTTAAGCCACTCTTTGCCGCAGTACACCAGTGCCATGCGGAAAAGCATATTCAGATTTGTTGGCATTAGTCACGGGACACAGCACTTCTTTCTTATTCTTTTTTTTTTTTCAATTACTCATGCGCGTGTATGCCACATAATTGCAAGTACTATTCGGATCGCTGCCATCTAAACAGGTAACTGGCTTAGTGGCAATCATTTGGAGCAGTGTACGATATTTCTGCAGCCCTTAATAAAAAAGGAAAACGTGTGTCAGTTTTTTTTTTTCTTCACCACTCCTACTCCTCTGTTTTACGAATCTCCTGAATTTCAGGGTCGCCAGCTTGGCAGAACCACATTTAAGTTTGCAGAGTCTGTCTAAAGATTTGACAGGTGTGGCAAACGCTAATGTGGGGTTCATCATTGCTTACACAGTGTGGTGGTTCATAATTCTACTTTTATTGGAAGAGCAGTACTCATGTTCACTCTGCACAATTAAGATGATGTTGAAAGGGTTCTATATGTTTTTCTTTTTCTAGGTGTAATATTTGTTGATACTGCTCCAAATTTGATCTTTCGTAATGAAAAATGGATGTTCTTTTTTTTTATTTTGCCGTAACCTACTTTGAATTTGGATTTTTTGCTCCAAGAAAACATCTTACTGCTCCAAAACTTTCTCCTAATTCTCTTTCGACTGTTGCATCCCTGATGATATCATTGTCACAGGGAGCGACAAGGTATCATGGCCTGCTGCAATCCCTGCCCTCCTCTAGTGCAGCAGAACCTTAACGAGCTACATGCTATCATCCTGAAAGCCCGTGAGGTGCCCCTCAACGAGGTTTGTAACGCTTCTTTTTTTTTTTTGAAATCATTTCTATTATTAGGAGGTTTGAACACTTTGGAACATCATTTCAGGACTTGTTATGCCTTGTGTATGTTCAACTCTTTCACAAGCATACTTACTGAATGCCTCCAACACTGCCTTCAATGACGATATACTTTATGAAAAAAATAAAAAATTGTCACTCTTAGCTACCTCACTTTATTTGTTTTTTATTGTATGAAATCGGTTAATCATAGCAATTAGTTTAGCGTTAAGTGGTGGTGATGCCGAAAACAGTTTAAGTGCTATATGCTGTCAATTTTCACCAAAAATGTGCTGACGTGGTTTACTACCGACAGTTGCTTTTAAGAATACTGTGAAACACAGATCTTACTCCAGTGCTGCTGGTTAATGCACATTTTGCTCAAGTTTTGTACATAATTGTACGATTCATCATGTGGCCAAGATTGCAGGTGAAGTCCTGGTTGCGTGATGCTTGTTATAGTTGTGATAGACCTTCTCTGGGGAATAGCATGGAGGGGGCTTTTTAGGAAAACAAGCAATTCACACACAGAGAAGTCCGAAAGCCTTTGTAAAAGAAAGATAGACAGTGTAAACTGTTATTGGTTTGTATTTGTATCATTGAAAACATCAGCCATTGCTTGTTGCCTTTGCATCTAATACACTCAGCATCTTTATTATGTCTTAGCACAATTTAGGGGCTAAAATTGTGCTCCAGAATAGTAACACTCAGTGCCAGAGTACTTCCTATGTATTCTATCTCAATGTACCTTATCTCAATAGTAGGCTGGTTAAGGGGGCAGCCTGGTCTTAGACATTTTTTGTTTATTTCTTCAGTGGTCTTGATCAAACTGTGCAGGATTATACAGTTTTTTCTCCTGATTTAAAATATTTAATTAGTTTTCCTGTAGCTCATCTTGTTCCCGTATTAAGCTAAGTTCACCCCCTATTGTTTAAGGCCGCAATAGAAAAAAAGTGCATAATTAAAAGTGATATTTCAGATATGCCAACATAGACAAATGACTATAGAGTGAAAGTATGCAAGTTTTTTTTTTTGTTTTTAGGTCTTTCTTGGTTATTTTACAGCAAAATGAACTATTCATTTTCAAAAGCAGTTGGAACCGTATTACAGTTTTGATGAGTTACTAAGTAAAAAGGCTTGTGCTCTAAATTCTGCTCCCATGTTTGCATTCTACACATACAGGTTTCCATTGCAAAAAGAATTATTGTTGTAGCTGCCCTAGCTGTAGAGATATTGAGCCTCAAAATTAAGCAGTCGTGAATTAACTTTTTTGAGTAAAATGGAAAAAGACTGAAAACACACAGCTTCTTCAAAAAAGCAACAATCATGGTGTGCATGTTTTGCAATCCTCATAAAGGTGCTCATAAATTCGTAGCAGAGCTTCTAACACAGGTGGGGGCCAATTATAAGAAGCCTCGAAGTCAGTTCCCTATTTTTTTACAGGTTCTGCATGTTAACAGCACCAAGAATCTGGTCAGTTAGAGTGACATTACAAAAAAATTACCACTTCCTGGTGTGTGAAAATTTGCAGAGAGATAGAAAAATATTTGCAGAAACCAAATATGTCAATTTTAAAAAATGAATTCTTTTGTCACTAAGGGTGCAAACTGGTCTTTGGGACCAGTCTGCACCCTTAGTGACAAAAAAAATTCAGGAGCCCCCTTAAATTGAGGAGCATATCGAAAAGAGGCAGTAGTGATACAGTCGATCCCATTAAAGTTGAACCCCTTTATAAAAGGCACCTATATAAAAGACAAATGGGTATAAGAGATGCCAGTGTGCCTACGGTAAAATACAGAATGATAGGGAAATACGTACGAGGTCCCCTGTTTATAAGAGACATCTCATATAAAAGATGAGAATGGCTGCCTGGAGCATGCCTCTTATAAAGGAGTTTGACTGCATATCGAACTGGAAGGGGATCATGACATATAATTTCAAATACGAAATATGCATATTAGGGCCTAAAAGCATTTCAGGCCTCGAAAATTGTTACAGGTGCTAACATGAAAATTTGGTCTCAGTATAATAAAGAAAAAGAAGTCAAATGCAAGTTACCGCACTTAATTTTGCACAAAAGTAGTCCTTAAACTTGTCTTGCTTTTTGCACACCGTCAAGTTGCAGTCATCCTCAATATTTTTGAAGCTTTTCAAATAAGCGAATTCAGATCATTTGGCCACAGCAGCGTTGATTAATGCATAGCGCTGATGCAAGCTTTGAAGCACTGCAAAAGGTTGGTAAGCAATGGTGGCGAAGGCTTTGGTGTATTCAAAACCATACGGGTACGCTTCCATGGCACTGGCAGCGGCAGCCATGATCTCAGCATCGATGCAGTCCTAAACAGCTATGTCGTCATCTGCACTGATGAAGTCGCTCACTGTCCAAGATGAAGCCCAGCAACGCTGATGAGTCGCAGAATTCACTGAGGCATTGTATGCCGTTGTCAGTGGTCATGACGTACCCGAAGTCGTCACCTGGCCCGTAAGGAAAGTTTACGACAGTGCTTTACTTAAACGTCACTCCAAGCGCCGGTCGTAATTTTCATTGCTGCGTGCGGGTCTATGTTCTGTTCAAATCCCGAATGAGAATTTATCAGGAACGAGGCATGAAGTACACAAAGCCACAAGGCACAAAAGACAGCGCAGAGTTCCCTCCATCAGCATGTTGGCGATATCGATTACACATGTAGCTTTTTGCTGGCTTTCAGCTGCTTTAATGCAAAAAAGCTAGAAAAAGCGTAGCCTTTGAGACATGTGTGTGAAAACTGAAAACACTAAATATATACGTCACGAGGTTGCACATCTCGAAGGCCATGCTTTTTATACTCGCATGCCATTGTGCGCACAAACAAGGAAGGGAATGCGAACATTTCAATGAGATCGTCGAGTCACTTCGCATTCTCATTTTGGTGTTCTCGTCAATTAGTCTTATTTTAGAACGCTATACCCGGGCGTTAAGACCTGCAGATCGCGCATCAAACATACCGGTGCACTCGCAAGCGTCATGCAACAAACCAGATCAATGCTATGTAATAACACTGCCTTTTCATCACCTGCATGCAAACAGGGATCAAAACTTAATAGAATGTGGCTAAAAAATTGGTCATTATTTGTTGTGAAAAATGCATTTTTCGGGCTTTGGCATGGCGTAGGGTATGATATAGCGAATGTCCCACTGTGTGGGAGTTTGATGTATTAGTGCAACAGACCCATACTTTTGCATGGGAGATTCAAGGGGATTTCTCAACTGTTTGATATAGCCAATAATTCAATACTATGTCGGAGTTTGACATATCCAGGATCAACTGTACGGCTATTTTCTAATGCACTCAGCCACACATGCAGGAGTGTTCTGAACAACCTCAGCAAGGTTCGACCAAATCTACCACTTGTGCTACTGCTACAAGTTGTGCAACGCTTGCAGATGAACCTCCTGGATCGCCCGAGACTGCTAGAAAACGGCGCGACAAAAGTTCATCGCAGTCCTCTAACCGAACGGACTAAGTCAGTGCTAAGGCTGGTAGCGTAGTGGTCCAGTCATCAGAATGGCAATGCTGTCTACATGACCATTTTCAGTGCACTGACGTGGCAGTCAAAGCACAAAAAAAAAATATAGCACTTGCTGCTAAGGTGCCATTGAGAACACCACCGAAGAAAGGAAACAGAAAGAAACTATCATCTTATGTCTCCTGTTTTAATTTCAAGTGCGCAGTCGTGCGCGCTGTAACTGCAGACATAATGTCAAACTGTATTCTTCTGTGGTCATAATAGTTTATTCTGGGCAGTGCTGTCTGTATTCTTCTTTAAGTTTATGACTGCAAGAAATCAATCTTAGCATATGTATAGAAGTGCTGAAAACAATTTTTTTATAGGACAAGGACTGAGCGGGTTCTATGCTCATGCATATTGGGGATTTTGCTGTACTGGGGCAGCAATAAACGCTACTTTGTTAGAAAGAAATGAGGACCAGCACATTGATTGCTTGACCAATGCATGATTGCACAACAGTGATTGCACAACATGATTGCACAACAATTCAACAGCACTGCTAGACTGCTGTTAAATTGCCAGTTGGTTTTTACAGGAATTAGTCTTCACAGTATAAAACTTGACTATTGGCAAGCTTGTTTTATTGATTGGCTTTTATCTAGTTCTGTGGGCAGGTTGTAAGAAAAAGCAATCCAGCTACCTTGATGATGTGCCTTGTGTATGTTGTTGGCCTAAGCAACCATGGTTGACATTCAGTGTAGGATATTCGCCACAGAATAAATCGTTATGAAAAGGTTAAAAGAACTGGCGTTAGTGTGAAAGAAGACTGCACGATTGTAAATATTCTTCTTTTCTTACTAATCGGCCACTTGTTGCACAAGGAGGAAGAAATTCTTTTGATTAGTGTGTTATCATTTTTTTCTTCTTTGTACTGGCTTGCCGAAAAATCGCCAGGTCTGCGCAGGACGTGCAAAACAGTCACAGCAAAAGCTGAAAGAGTGGCCTTTCAGAGCCTTTCTCTTTGGGTAAACACTCTTTGGGTAACCAATTTAAGCACACTTGTGGGATACCCACTACACCATTAATAATCATAATTTCTGGGTAGTACGCTGGCGTTCACTATGCTATCCTTCGTTGTTGTTTGGAGAAGCATGGTATTCGCTGGACCCTTGCAAGGAATTTCGTGCAAGTTTTTATGCAATGGCCAACGATGATGAGTTATGCCTGAAGTGAGTATGCACCGCAGGCAATAGGTGAACAAGAACAAGCTTTTCTAATGGGTTGGAGCATTGGACGACCCACTCGTTACATAATTTGCATTGTGTGACCCCTAGTTGTTCCTTTGCTGTTCTAAAATGTCTTATTACTCATATTAACCTGATTCCTTTCCCGACATCAAGCCTGCTTATGGCAAGTTTGCAATGGAGTTTCTGCGGTAGAACACTGGGCTGGCACGCTGGGGACCCGGGTTCGAAGCCTGCTGTGTCCTTGGTGTTTTTATTTACTAAGTTTTTATTCTATTTTCTTATTTCAAGTGATAGTGTTTACGAACACCGGCGGCGGCGGCGACGGACAACTATGGCGTCGTGACCGTTGCTGTGATCTCATAGCAACTTTCAATGTAAAAAAAAAAAGGCTACATTTTAAGACTTGATAATAACATTTGTGGTTTCACTTACCAAAACCACAATACGATAATGAGATTGGGTCTTATTTCGAAGCATAGTCAAGCAATGGCATAGCTCCGTGATAGAATACTTGACTTCCATACAGAATGGCTGGGTTAAATATTAGCTTGAGCCCTGACTTATAATCTTTGTGTCTATTGGAAATATTTACTTATAGATGACTACACTGACAGTACTTCCACAGTATTTGCAACACGGCTCTTCATTGCCACTGCATAATAGGAAATAGGGCTTACAGGATTCATCCAAAGACTACTATCATTTCTGAGGTATACATTTCTTTCCCATGTTGCAGCTTGCCATGAAAGTCACAAACACTGTTATAAACTTAATTCTATAAATGAATCTCAGTTTGCCTGCGTGACCAGATATTAGAGAGCTGTTGAGTTGTCGAAAGCACTGGTCATACAATTGTTCATGATTTTACTCTGAGAGCAGTTCTGAGGTCACAACAATCGCCACTTTTGGTGGTGTAGTTGTCCACCCCTTCAGCCAATGACCTTACTCAGTATTGCGCTAAATGAGGGAAAAATATGTCCAGAATTGATTGGGACTTAAACCCGGCTTGTCTTCATGGCATTTGAGTATTCGATTACAAGCCACGATAGTGCTTGAAGCCCCTTTTCAAAAAGGCCTTGTACAAGGCATTATGTTGGACAAGCAGCCTTGTTAACATGTATGATATAGCCTCTTAGAAGAGTAAATTAACATTCAGGTATCACACAATGCGAATTGTGTAATGAGTGGGTCGTCTATTGCTTCCAATTCATTACGAAGGGCTCGGTCACAATTCATTGTCATCAGCCACAGCATCAACAAAGTGCTCATTATGCCTTACAGATGTGTAGCGGGTACCTCGCTTATCCACAGATGACGAATAATGGCATAGCGGGTGCCTCCCTAATTCACAAGAATGTGATTTATGGCGTAGTGCATACCTTGCTAGTGTACTTGTATTAGTTGCACCAAGAGAGTACAATGAGTTCTAGAAAGGCTGCTCTTCCAGCTTTCGCTGTCACTGTGCTCCATGTTCCTCACAGGCCTAGGTGTTTTTGTTTCAAATCTGTCTCAAATCTATTTTACTAATGTGATTCTGTAAGATGTTCAGGACAAAGACAGACAGATGCTCTGCCCCATGGTGGAGCTGAATTGGAGCCATTAGCTTAACGTAAGTCTACTTGTCTTACATTGCAGAGGTCAGTGCCAGAACAGTCATCGTGGCCAGAGGCTGTGCAAGTTGACTTGGATAGCGTGCTTCATTGCGTCCACGATCGGCCTAAGCACGACGATGCCACTCTGGCGCTGCCCACTCTACTAGGTTAGTGGCTGTAGCCAAGTTGTCACATGGCGACTGCTCCTTGGGACAATAAGTCTTACTCCCCCATGTCGAAATTAATCGTGGTATTGAAAATACTTATTGGCAATTAGAATAAACTGTATAACTCTTCTTGATAGTATTTTAGTTTGCTTTTCTTACCACAGCACTTTGGCATCACCAATTGAAACATTAAGTGCACCTAAAAGCACGAGTGGCATTTTCATTATTGCAGATTTTGTTAATAAGTGTCTCACTTATTAATTTTAAGGAAGATTTGTATGACTGTTAGCTTTGGAGGGTGTGGAGTTTTTTTTTAGTTACTATTTATTTGGTCTACTGTGGCTAGACCATAGCATAGCAACTATGGATTCATGCTGCTAAGCACAAAAGCATTAATTTAAGTCCCGTCCATCATGGCAGTATTTTGATGGGAACAATATGAAAAAACGTTTACGCATTTAGAATTTAGATGCAATCCTGGTGGTTGACAATAATCTGGTGTGCCTCATTGTGGTGTGCATTGTAGTAGCGTCTTGGTTTTGGCTCATAAAAGTCCAGAATTGATTGATTCATAGGTAATCTAATGTGTGTGATGAAAGTTGTCATGGTTGTTGCTTGTGCTGCTTCTTTGCGCAGATGAAGACGCTGAACCTCTGCCTGCAAAAAAGCCAAGTTCACAGCTGTTGACTAAGGCAGTGCCAAGTTTGGAGGCAATAGCAGCCAAGGTGCAGCATTTATACTTTTAAGAAATCAGTAACATTATCTTTAAAAACAGTGTTACCCCTTAGTGGTAACAAGATTATCAGTTATGCCTGTTTGTTCTCTGATCTAGTCTGTTCTTTCTTCATGAGCATGCAGTGATTATGATGTCATTATGATGTCATTACAAACTAAGCACAGATATACAGGCTCTACATTTGTCTTCATTGTCTTGCGTGTTGCTTGTTCAAAAAAGAAGTTGCGTAAAGACTTCATATTTACTGGGCTTATTATGTGATTTGGCATTGCAGATTCCACACACAAAGCCAAGGCGTGGTACCTTTGTGCTGCCGTACAAGCGAGTAAGTCTCTGTTGTGTGTTTGCTCTAATCATGACACTGGGTGACATAGCTAAGATGAGCTTTCAGTCCTCGATTCAAATTGCCTTTAGGGACACTGAAATGAAATAGTGGATCAATTTGGACTGATAAAGTATTATCCTTGAACACTGTCATTTGAAAGTCAACCATAGCACGTTTCAATTTTAAGTTTAGCACCAAACTTTGCCCATAATTATCAGCGCTGATGTCAAGAATTTCAAAGTGTTTTTCTGCACTTAGGCCACACTGGCTCAACAAAATATGCTGCAACTTAGTACATAGCTCCATAGCTCCAGTCATAGCTCCATTAAATGACAGTGTACTTTGTTTTTGCTAACTATGTAAGCCTTAGGAGATGCTGTCGAAATGCCCCGCCACGGCGTTCTAGTGGCTAAGGTACTCAGCTGCAGACCCACAGGTTGCGGGATCGAAGCACGGCTGTGGCGGCTGCATTTTCGATGAGGCAAAAATGCTGTAGGCTCGTGTGCTCAGATTTGGGTGCACATGAAAGATCGCCAGGTGGTCAAAATTTCTGGAGCCCTCCACTACGGTGTCTTTCATAATCATAGGGTGGTTTTGGGCACGTTAAACCCCACATATCAATGAAATCAATCAATGCTGTTTAACTCCAAGACATCACAGCAACTTTGGGCAGGAACTTCATGGTGTAAATGCTACCTGCATTTACTCCTTGTGGCTTTCTCACTTACCAAGCATTTTCACATTACAAGAATTGAACATAGCTTTGTGTGAATAGTGAATTTAGGTTCGAAGCGAATACAGTGAAATCTCGGTAAAACAAACTCGACATTAACGAACTTTTAAAAAATCTCGCGCTGACTGCTTATAGTTTCAATGTAAGATTATTTCACTACTAGGTACTTCAGAATACCAAGCTTTTCAAGATAACGCGTGTTAATTTAGTTGCCGCGTTATATTAACAATGCCTCAACACTACGAACTTATGTTTTGAAATCTGTTGCGACCACTGGAGCGGTACGCAAGTAGACGACAAAGTGAACGGACGCCTTGCTTCTCGGAAGACGGGCGAGGGTGTGGAGGAAAAATAACGAAAGGGCGACTTCCTTTTTTTTTTTCTTTTTGTTGAAATGCCGACGCAGCAGGTGTACAAGCGGCGCAGAGGCGAGAGCAACACGGGAGGGAAAGGTCAGTGAGGCTGAGTGGGAGTTGCGGAGCAGAAAGCATGGACACTGAAAACCGGAGACAGCGAGAGAGCAAAAAACCAAACGCGAGGAATTTTCTTTTTAGCACTTTTTTTGCTTTGAAAGAGGCGATGACAGCCGTGACGCTTCGGGTTTTTCTTTGGAGGCCTTGTTTTTTCACTCGTGTTCATCTCTTTTCGGTGATTACTTATCGCGTCCGAAAAGCAAGTCGGCGTTCACGCTGTGGTGATACTACAAATGAGTTCATCTATGCTTGCGACGAAGAAACGGAAGCAGTTTTTGCTAAGCGAGACAATGGATATTCTTTGGCAAGTGAAAGGCAAAAAGCAGGCTGTTGTGACCAAAGAACCGAATCGCACCACTGGAATGTGGATGAGCTGGAGGCCTTCGTGCTGCAATGTTTGTGCTGCTTGCATCAAAAAAAATGATAATAATAAATCGTAGACATTTTAAAAATAAACGTGCATTTTTTGGTGTTTACTTGTGCATTTGTTTTTTTCTCGTGAAAAACTAGTTCAAGGACCTACCGTTGTAAAGGTAAGTCATTTTGGTAGGTGAAAAATAAGTATTTATGATTAATTTTCGAGCTTTTACTACAACGTTTTAAAATAACGAACAAATTTCCACAGTCCACTGAAGTTCGTTATACCGAGATTTCACTGTAGCAATTTTGGTCGAATAATTAATTTATAATTGAATTTGAATGTGTATATATATCACATGTTATACAGAACAATGGCCAGATTTTTCATCAACTAGCAGCACAATATCAATATTTTTTTTTAGATTGAAACAAAGCCTGTGCAAATTAAATATTTTTTTTTTCATTCAAGAAAAAGCTTCAAATAGTAGTAGGATTTGACTATTGGTGGAATGCAAGTGATAACATGTAAACCATGTTACGTTTTAATATTTACCATACTTCGGGCCTATAAGCCGGTATAACAAGCTTTTATATGTAAAATTGGTGAATCGATGTGAGGTTAAAATATTCACTTAAGGGGGGAGGCTACCCTGGAGACCGAACTTTTTTATTTTTTAAGATATCTGGATGAAACTTTCAGGGGTTGTTCACTACAATAAAACTAGCACAACTGCTAAGTTTCACGAAGCTGTGTTTCTTAGTTCCAGAGTTATGGAGGTTTAACTGGGTGCTTCACATGGGTGCCTGAGGAAGAGTCGTGAGAAATCCCAGGACATAGTAGAAAGCTGAAATTCATTGTGGTCATTCCTTGATAGCTATCCCAGGGCGCTACAAAGCCGTTTTTTTTTTAATTCCCCCCCCCCCCCCCCCCCAAAAAAAAATTTTCACGCAACTTTGAATTTGATGTAACCAGTAATGACCAGATTTTATTATAAATTAACAGCACCAATTTTCAAAAAAAGGAGCTTGTTACGCCCTTGCAAGGTCATTCAGGAACAGAATAAAAAAAAACGGCACACAAATCTGATGAACGGTTTTCGAGTTCTTGCTTTCCTCAGCACCACAACTGTCCATTCTGAGAAAACAGGCCGAGAAAGTTCAAAACACGTGTTTTCTTCAAAAAGCTCCAGCACAGTAGCTAGAAGTGTCCTGGCGCACTCTTTTCTTCTTTTGCCTGGCCTCCATCTCCTCTTGGTGTCTTTTAGAATTCTTTTTTAGGCGTAAAGCGTCTTTTTCACGAGCTCGCTGGATGGCCAGATGACCTGGTTGAAGTCCAATGGAGTTCGATATCACTTGGGTTGCTTTGCAGCAGCCGGCATTGTAGCGCAGCACTGCTTCATGCAGTGCTGTTTCTACCGCGATCAAGGATGAGTGTTGTTCCTTCGGCATCAGTGACCACAGAATGGAGTGGAGTGATTCTGATGCATTTTGCGTCTTCGCTCCCAGGCAGCGCTGAAGAAGCGACTTTTGTGACAGTCTTTCGTAGATGGGCAGCATAGCTGCAGCGACATAGTCCGGTAGGCTGTGTTTATGTTTTGGCTGTGGCTCACGCTTTGCCTCTGCAGCTCTATGGCGGCACCACGATTGAGCCCCCTCTGGGCAAAGTTCATGGTGAGGGTCCTGGTCAGTCGATGTGACGTGGTGATATGTTGCCATCACTGCACGCTGCATGGCTGTTAGGTCAGTTGAATTGTTTCTCAGGGCCCAACCATAATATCCTGTCAGCTTTTCAATGAGGGCTTTAGTCCTTGCAGAAGCTGGGGTCCATTTCTTTATATGTTTTGATCACTGCTGTGGCAGAATCAGCATAAAACTTCTTCAAAGCGGTGGCCTCTGGCTTCCTGAACATCTCTTTCAAGTGCTTTCGAAACGTCTTGTGATGAAGACCTCTGTAAGAGACGTTCATGGCAGTCCAAAAGTCATTAAGAGCTGTTTGCCCCTTGCATATTTGCTTTATAGCCATTGTGGCGCGGACATTTACATCGAAGGCCTGCGTGTCCTTTTTGCGGGGTGATGTCCATAATTTATCGACGGTGCCACAAGAGGCGCACACGACTTCAAGTTTTGTTGCAAGTCCAAGCTTGGTGCTCTCTCGGACAGTCATAGCACCTTTCAAACATTCTTTGCACACTGTGCGGCTGAGCACGACGTTAAAGATGTTCATTTGAACGAGCGAAAAATGTTCGCCCTCACTTGTCACTGCAGGTGCAAGAGCCGACTGCATGAGTTGAAATTTCTTCTGCGTCGCCGGCGTAGACTCGAGTTCAGCGCGAACGGCGTCACTTCTTCCTTCGTTAGGAAACACGTCCGCAGATGAAGCGACGGTCCACTCACGCTCGATGGCGGCACCGATTCAGACGAAGTGCTGGGTCCGGCGATATCAGAAGCACTCGGTGTCACACTGGATGGCATCGATTCGGAGCACGTGTCGAGCCCGGCGATCTCGGAAACACTCGGTGCATTTGCGGCTCCAGCTACACTCGATGTGTCGGATTCTCGACTGGCGACAGCCGACAACACAGTTCCGTCGCTGCAAGCGTCTACGCAGTCAGTACACGCAGCAGAATAGTGGAATTTCGATGATCGTACAAGCCGCATAGCGCACCTCCGCGCACCGGACTTCCGCACTGACTTCTGCTTCGTTGCCGGCATCGCCCGCAACAACAAAGACGAAAAGCACAGAACTACTGCAAAAAGAAAAAAAAAACGAGAGAAAGTGATCGAAAAGATAGCACAAGGCGAAGAGCGGCTCGTAAGCAGACGTCTGTCGAGGCGGACAGAGCAGAGAGCAACAACGAAGCGAAGCGCGCTGGACGCGCCATCGAGAGGAGCGACCGCCCCTGCTGCTGCACAGCAGCCAATGGCGGGCATGCTTTCTCCCGCGAGATATGAATGCGCTGCTCTAGCCAATCAGCGCTCCGCATCACATCGCGGGAAAACGCCAATAGCGTCTCAACTGTGCTGCCGACGCCATTTTGCAAGGTGGCAAACGAGAGAGAAAGAATTCACGGTCAAAACAACACCAAGATGGCGCGGGACAACCGCATGGTCCGGGAATGGCGCGCGCGCGAAGTTTGGTTTGATTTCGGGATTTGCGCCTGTTTTGGACGCCGCGGCGGCCTCGAAAATAGTATTTTTTTTGCACTTTGCGGTTGAATTAGGTGCTGATAATTACAGAATAGGTAGTTTATGAGACATACCCAAAAATTTGGTTTTTCAGAAACCGACTTTTTTGCGATTTTTCGGTTTTCAAGGGCCGCGTCCCCCCTTAAGTGGGACTTTGCGGCAGTGCTGATTTTCAATAATTGTTTTTGTGGCTTAGCACTCTCTCACTGCAGTGAAACCACCTTTACAAAAAAACTGACGTGCGTTCGGTCAAGTTTTTTTCACGGTTTAGCACCATTTCACTGCAGTGAAACCACCCTAACAAAGATTACACTTAGATTAATGTGCATCTATTCGTTCATCCTGAATACGGCGGGGAACATCAGTTCCTCCTCGTCAATGTCGGTCTTCCACTACTACCAGGGTTTGTTACTCGTCGCACCGAGCCTCTCACGCAAGGCGAGCAAGCGTATATAAGCGACGCACATCCCTGGCTTTCTGATACCCTGAGGAAGAAGCCAGTCTGACTTTGAAACGTTGGGTTTCATAATACAATTTTTATTGAAGTTTTCTAATTGCTTTATTTCGAATGAGAAATGCATTGAAGAATTGTGGTGGGAGTAACATTAAGCAATAGAAATATATTATAGCAGTATGAGTTAGGAAGTAGTTGTAATGCTTAGAGCAGATAGCAAATGCTCAAGTATCACGATGGGTGTCAAGAATTGAAAAATCACACACATTTGTGAGTACCTGTCATTCGCAGTGGCATGGTAACATGGGAGAACTGGCAAAGAATGTGAAGATAGTGGGAGTAGCATTGAGGTAACTGAACATTTTTGTCAGTGGCGCCCTTTGACCTACATTGAGACATGAATGGATTGGCGTCGTGTGTACTTATTAGACAGCTAATGTTTAATTTTCCTTTTTTGTGTGAAAGATGTTGTCAGGCTCACGTTTTTTCTTGCCTGCCGTGCCCTTCTAAGAACACTTGAACCTCTTTCTAAGAGGAATGCTTCGGGGCAGCAATTCTTGTCTTTTTATGAAGTGTCTCTTATGAGCAGGGCCCAATATATGCATTTTCTTATCCCGTATTTTACTGTAGGCATATTGGTGTCTCCTATGCCCGTTTGTCCCTTACATCAGTGCCTCTTATAGAGGGGTTTCACTGTAGTAGATTGTGCATGAAATAACAAGAGAAGTTCTTATATGCAAGAACAAGCAGTGCAGGGTAAATTAGAGCAACAGCTTTGATAGTGTTGATCTGAGCGAATGTTTTGTGTCATTATACAGTATATGGCTGCTGTGGAGCGAGATGGCACAGAAGTTGAGGCTAGCGAAGTGGTGACGGCAACTGGTGAATCAGCTGAGCCTCGTGTGGTGAGTGTGGCTACAATCATTCTGTGGTCTTGGGCATAAATTGCTGTTGGAATTAGTTGGTTCAATGCAATTGCTAGAGAGCGATAGAGGTGCTGGAGAGCTAGAGTAAATCAGTTACTACTGACAAGGTGCACTTCCATAGATCATTTTTCAGTTAACTTGATTAGTGAGAGAGATGCTGCTAAGAGTGGTGGCCAAGTTGTGTTATAAAGAGAGACGCACTGTGAGAGGCTGAATTTATTATTTATTTATTTTTTTACATGATTTGGCACAGTCAAAGATAAATTGGCAATAGTCGTACACAGTACGACTGCTGTATCATAGTACTATGAAGCAGTAATGGAGCAGGCAAAGGGAGAAGGTAGGGTGGTTAACCAGAAAGACATCCTGTTGGCTACCCTACATTGGAGGTTTAGAGAAGGGAACAAAAAAAGATGAGAAAGAGGGAAGAGAAGAAAGGGAGAGACAGAAATTCGATTTACTGCAGCATGTAAAACTCCAATGGTGTCTTTTAAAGGGCCCTGCAACCAATTTCTAAGTGACCATTGAAATGCTTCATTAAGGGGTGATGTATAGCAAGGACAGGTGTGCTACCACTACTGCCCATCGCTTGCGACTTTTAAAGCAAATTGCGCTGAAAGTTTGCAAGTTGCCTGAGTAGAAATTTTACTAGATGTTCTGTGAGCTTGGCAGGAAAATACCATGCCATTTTAAAAAAACTAAAAATAAATGTTTTTACTATTTTTATTTTTTGAAGGAACGTTTGTGAAAAAGATTTCGCATTGAAAATGTTCAAATCTTTTCTGGTTATTACATGTGCCCAGGGTATTCTTCTGAGCCAAAATATTAATTATAAGCATCACTTGTCTTCAGTTAAAAAAGTATCACTTGTCTTCAGTTAAAAAAGTTAGATGCTTGATGAGTAACATTTTAGGGCTTTTTTTCTTGAAGAAAAACTTTTGTAAAAAATATAATTATGGTGTCAGCACTGTTTTTTTGCAGCAGTAAAGGTGCATATCATTCAGAAAGAAGTCAGAAAAGTTTGCACTTGGTAGCTGCAGTGGTTGCAGAAGGAATGTTCCTTTTCTGATGAAAAATAGTGTGTACAGTAAACGCCATTTGAAGTTCGAGTTGCCTTAGTGCAATCAGGAGATGAGATTTGTCACAAGTGTTAATTGCTTTCTCCCTTCTTCTGACTTACCGTATTTACTCGATTCTACCGCGCCCTCGATTGTAACGCGCACCCGATTTCCACTGCGAAAAAAAAAAACAAAAAAAACGTAAGACATCAATTGCAACGCGCACCCATTTTTCTCGCCGGCCCGCACGATCACACCACTCGAAAAAACTACTCCTTTCGGGAGCGTATTCTATTTAAATATGAGGTACGGGCGAAGCTTGTGCCCATCTGACGTGTCACAGAGCTTTACATCACGCTAGTTTTACTGTGGACCGATGTCAGCACGCGAACTTGCTTCGCCCCCTTCTTCTCGACTGTTGTGGTGCCAGGCATGTCGAAGTAAAGAGGCGTCTGATGGGCATTCCCGATTTGCCCAAGCAGGTAGCCGTTGTTGCGCCGCAAGTTTAGGACAAACCTCTGAAAACTGTGAAGCTTTTCATCGTACTCCTCCGCAAAACTTTTCGCATATGCATGTTCCCCTTCGGAGGGAAAAGCCTTTCCTCTAAATAAAGTTAGTTAGCCAGCACCTGCTCGCTTTAAACTGGCTCTGCATTAGACCTTTTTCCAAGACTAATTGCATAGCCCGCACTTGGAGCAGTTCTGTCGTCACGGGCCGCTGTGCCGCTCGCTGCTCAAGCACATACTTGCCGAGCAGCTCTTTAATTTGCGGAAACCGACCCTGCTGTGGTCCACTGAAGCCTTTGCGTGAAGCTTTGCTGTCGAGAATCTTCTCCTTTTGTTTCCGCCGGTCCCGCACGCACGTTTCGGGAACTCCGAACGACCGCGATGCGGCCCGATTTCCGTCCGTTTCTGCACACGCCATGACTTTTCTTTTAAAAGCGGCATCGTGGTGCTATCGAGTTTTTGGAGTCGGCCCTTCCACGCCGTCGATGCTAATGCACTACTAGATGACGAACTCCTCAGCACATGTACGAAGTGCCGCACATGGGAAACACATAGGCAGAAATGGCCGACGCGCCATGCCGACGCACGTAAGGGGTGGCCATTTTGGATTTGCCGATGGCAATAGATTGACCGTAATTTTTTTGTTCGTACTCGATTCTAACGCGCATGCAATTTATAAACTCGCTTAACCGGAAAAAAGGTGCGCGTTAGATTCGAGTAATTACGGTAACAAGCACTTTGGAAGCTAAACAGGGAGAGATGGTGCTAGCAAAAGAGGTTACGTAACATGAACTCTTTGTTTTTCTTTCTTCAAAAGCATGGCTTACTTTCAGTGCAATTGTGAGAGCGCACGGGCACGTGGTAAACCCCTTGTGGCGGCCACTGCAGCTATGCAGCTGACGATACTCCAGTCAGCCAATGGCCATGAATTGGGGTATATGGCATCATTTGTAGAAGACAAGAGGACGACTTTCAGCTGACTGTAAATTCTAGGTTGTGTGCTGCACGACAATGCTAGGCTTGCGTGTTCTTAGGAGCCTCGACCAATGAAGGGCGGCATTTGCTGACCATGTTGAAAAAGGGTTGCAGCGCCCCTTTAACACTGCACTGTAGGCTCGTGGAAATGGTAAATTTATGCTTAAAGCCTATTCAAATGAATGGTGATTTGTGCGAATAATTCATATCGAATTCGAGTAGTATGTATTGCATACTATAAATAAATGTGAGCATATTTTTCGTGACCCAGCTAGCTTGCACGATATTTTCAAGTTGAAACTAGGCATGTACAAATGTCATTGCATTTTATTCAAAGGGAAGTGGAGGCAGGAATACCCTTTCAGTGTAAACAATGTTACCTTGTAATATTTGCTGTATTCAAAGAATATACGCCATTATAAAGACTTCAAAAATTATGAATCGATGTCCAGTTAATACGTTAGTTTAGCCCTGAAATCAAGGTTTGTGGCAGTGTGGCTTTTTCCTGGGTAGATGTGTTCATGGCGTAGCACCATTTTAGTGCAGTGAAACCACTTTTTGCAGGGTTGTTGCACATGCAGTTTATATATGTTTTTTCGTTCATATTGAATACTTCAAAATTTGTTATAGCCTAAGTTTGTTTCGAATTGAATTCAAATATTGGAAGTGCTCGAATACTCGCACAAGCCTACTGCCTTGTTATGAACATCTCAGGCTAAAGTCAAGGCCGAACCTGGCAAGATCAGTGAAGCCACAGAAGTCAAGCAAGAAGAAGAAGAAGAAGAGGCCCCTGCAGAAATCCAAGCAGCATCGTTTGAAGACGCAGCCTTGACTGAGCCCCTGCGTTCACCACGGGTATGTTTGGGCAGTTTTTGTCGATAACTCTTTGCTGAATAAACGGGCTGTGCTTAGCCACCTCTGTGCTGCTGAAAATTATGAAAATTATGAATTTTGCAGAAATATTCTAAATATCTGATGCACCAGCACTCGGTGCAAGTAGCCCAGGATAATAAAAAACTATGTATAAAGCCTCTAACCACCTGATAATAACCACCTCTATGTGTCAAAGCTGCATTAGAAGTAAGCTGCACATTTCCTTATTATATTGGCTATTCACTCTGCTACAACTTTTGGTGCCATCTGTACTCATCAGCAATACAGAAAGTGTTGAGGAGGATAATAAATTAGGCAAGTTGGTGTATACTCATGTTTCAACAGTAATGCGAAATGCTAAACAGTATCAAATAAATATTTAGTACAAAGGGAAGCACTCGCCTTTAGAGGACAGAATTTATCTATGTGACCGAGCTTTATAACTCAACCCCTCACTCAAATGCGACATGCACTGCTCAAGTAAGCTAGGCATGTCAGTAAAATAAATGTACCATATTTACTCGCATAATCCTCACACGTTTTTTTTTTTTTTGGCGGAAAACCGATACAAAGTAGGGGGTGCGAGAATTAAGCGGGGAAAACTTTTCACGAAAACGTACAGAGCGAAAAATAAAGTGAAGTGACCACAAATCGAATTCTCACACCAGCAACTAACGGCAAGCTTTGAGAAGTACTAATTAAGCCTTACCTCAACATAAAAGCCGAGGTTCAACACAAGGCAAGATTTATTTGAGACACAAAAAGTGCAAGTAAATAGCATACGCAAAGCTTGTGAGCGTTGCGGGCGTAGCGGTAGCATTCGTAGCTCAACAGGAGCCCTCAAAAGGTAAGCGTAGAACGTTAGTATTGAGCTGATGGCTATTAAACAGAATCGTTCGCAGTTTCCTTCTGAAGAAATGAAGTTTACCATCAATCCCAGTCTTAGGCACACGGCAGGCCCAACGTCTTGGGGGTTTTCAGCTGCCGTCACCAGTAGCGAGCACAAAACTCGTCGACTCCGAAGGGCCTACCGGAGGCCCTGTTGCTGTTGTTTAGTGCATGATCAATCACTTTCAACTTGAAAGCAGCCGTGTAGCTTCAGTATCTCCCCATAACGTAACAAGATTACCGACACAGCATACAAAACACGTGAACTTACTTGCAGCGCAACACCAGAAAAACACAGGACAGGGAAGGATCAAAAGAGATGGATCTATAGAACTGGCCCAACTTACCGTCTTACTGCATACAAAACATGCCGCACGTGCACTTGCTGCTTCCGCTTGCTTAGATTGAATTGAATCTCTCTGCAATAATAGTATGTTTGATGCTTAAGAGATGGCGCCAGATGTCGTGCGCTATTATCATCAACGGCTGGAACAAGCAGACTACATTATTGCGGCAATTTTCAGGGTTGCGATAATTACTCAAGGAAAAGAAAATCGTATTTTTATTGGGCGATGGGGGTGTGTAAGAAATATGCAAGTGCGAGAATCACGCGAGTAAATACGGTAGTAGGCTATAACATCATCTAACAATAAAGTGCGCATGCAACATGTTCTGCCAGAATGAAGCCTATGCAATCCTAAGTAATCTGTGTTTTAAATAGCATATAAATTTTAAAAATTGAACTTGATATATGTATGTGTGATTCTATTTTCTAAACAAAAAAAATATCAGCTAACAGTAGCTGCTGCATCTGCGAAATTTTGCATATTGAGCACATTGAATAATTACAGTAACACTGATTGCTGGGCTAGTTGGCTTCTCATGATCACAGAGGCCCAAGAATAAATGTGCGCTGCTAAAACACCTAAACGGGGCCTTTAAGGTAACAGAAATAAATAAGACGAAACACGCGAATGTGAGGTATGTCACAATTATTGTATGCCTACCTGCTTGATCTGAAGATGCAAATGCAGAACAAAAAGTGTGCAAAATTTTGGTGAGTGTTGCAGCAGCAAACACTTGTTAGCAAAGTGTCTGTCTTCTAGTACATCTGTTTCTCTTTTTCCACACGTAATGTTCTGTTAATACTAAATGTACACTGCTATAAGATTAGTAAACATTTTATAGAATGAGCAATGCCAGAGTTATTTTGATCATAGTGATAAATGTTGCTGCTTCCAATTGCAGTTAGTAAAGAAGAGTCAAGAAAAAAATAAAATGTGAAGGATGTGGTTTGCTTAAAACAATTTGTACCCTATCTTCAACTATTGCAGGCTAATCCAAACATAGCAATGGATTGTATTCGATAACTTCCCCTATTTACTAGAATCACAGTTGGCTGCAGTGAGTACAACAGAAGGCAACTTTTTTCTAGGCCTGTGCGAATATTCCATTGTTTCGAATATTCGAACGTATAGTAGAGTATTCGAATTCGCTTCGATTCGAATTTAAATTATCGAATGTTTCGAAGTATTCGATATGAACGAATAAGTGTATACTAAACTGCATGTGATCGCTTGTAAAAGTGGTTTTACTGCAGTATAGTGGTGCTAAACCGTGAAAGCACCTATCCAGGGGAAATTTGCTTTGCCACCAAGCCCCACTTCAAGTTAAAGGGGCCCTGCAACACTTTTTGAGCATGGTCAAAAAACGCTGCCGATCGGTAGTCAAGGCTACCAAGAAGACTGCGAGCTAAATCTTATAGTGCAGCACGTATCCTGAAATGCACAATAAATTCTAACAGTCATATATAAATTGCTCTCGTCTCTCGGCAAACGAGACCACAATGTCGAAAATCGCTCGTCACAGCCATTGTACCAAGCATTGGTCGATTTGAGCATGGGGCGCTCGGTCGTTACTTGGATCACTGTGGGTGGCCGCGACATGTCCACGCGTACATACACGATCGCACTGAAAAGCCACATATTCAAATAAAGCAAAAAGAGAGAGAGTTCTCAAGGTCACGACACGCACGTGAAGTATTTTATTTCACTATGCCATCTCTCTTGGCTTTGCTTGAAGCGCTTTCGTCGGGTCGAGAGAGATATTGCAATTGCAGCAAGTGTCAAATCGGTGCGGCTCCACTCATACTGGACAGATTCTAAAAATTTTCGCGGCGGTTAATTCATGAGGTAGTAAGCCTGTTTAGTGTATGCATTTCTTGAAAAGCTGTTGCAGCGTCTCTAATCAACATAATATCCTCAAATCGATAATTTTTTATTCCTAAAAGCTTGTTTTGCCATATTATACATTCTAGCTGTAATAAATAATGTTATGTATTTTAGAGGTTACTACTTGCATCCTACTGAAAGTTAAATCCTGCTACTTCTCAAAGCTGTTTCGACTTCCTTTAAATGCCTTGTTTAAAAAAATATTGCAGGTTAGCTAGGTCATGATAAATATGCCTATTTTTTCTTTATACGTCACATATTCTATTCTAATTCGATTTGAAATCATATGACCAAAATCACCATTCGCTTCGAACCTAAAATTTACTATTCGCACAAGCCTACTTTTTTGTAAGCATGAAACAGGTTACAGCTAACAGCTTACTCATAAAGATGGTTGCTTGTAGTTCTGCATTCACTGGAGGCACATTCTACAGTGGCTTCTTTCGGACTGTTTCCTCGGCATCCTAAGGTAATTGTGAAATCCATTTTGTAACAGAACATCAAGGATTGTCCCTCCTGCCTGGAACCTTATTTGCTAGGATCAATACTACTTTTTAGAACTCTGTTGCAGTGGAGATCCCGCAGTGGTTGTATGACTTTGCTCACTTGCAGAAGACACCACGTAGGCAGCGTGGAAAGAGAAAGAGGCAGGAACCTGATGTGGGACTCCTTCCCGACGGCCAGACGTACAACTCCGCTCAGGTCATTCCTTCTGATGAAAAAGCCGAGAGCAGCAGCAGAGGAGAAACTGATTTTAAGCCCTTTGACTATTCTGCACATACTCCTCAAGGTAAAAAGAAGTGTTGTGTACCGCTATAATGCTTTGAGGGTAAAGTGCTTCTGTCTTATGTATGAAACATCTGGAAGTGTTGGCTTAATGTTTCTCTGGAAAAATCTGGAAAAGCTTGAAGATATGTTTGGCTATTGATCTTCTTTCTGTCACTGCAGTGATATTGTCTCTACTGAACAGGTTGTGAGATATATTTTTCACACTTTTAATTTTTATCACAAAATAAATTCACGTACATTTGCAGTTAGATGAAACACAGGCAGTGAAAGTAAAAGCCAGTGAAAGTAAAACAAAGAAAAAATCTGCCTTCGCTGTGCATCAGTTCCAATCATGTTTGTTTGCCTGATTCACTTTTGTAGGGAAGATTAGTGAAGCACTTGTTGCATGCTCAATCAGTAAAGGCCCTTTGAAAAGATATAATTCCAAGAAAGTTATATTGTGCAAATAATTGATTGATATGTGGGGTTTAACGTCCCAAAACCACCATATGATTATGAGAGACGCCGTAGTGGAGGGCTCCGGAAATTTCGACCACCTGGGGCTCTTTAACGTGCACTCTAATATGAGCACACGGGCCTACAGCATTTCCGCCTCCATCGGAAATGCAGCCGCCGCAGCCGGGATTCGAACCCGCGACCTGCGGGTCAACAGCCAAGCACCTTAGCCACTAGACCACCGGGGCAGGGCTATTGTACAATTAATTCAATGCTTTGCGACATGTTACATTCAAGAAAAGCCAAACTTTCCACATCCCAGCAATTTCATAACATGTAAAAGATTGCCCTAAATATAAACAGACCCTCATACGATATCTTAGTATCAGATTTCCACCTTATTTAAGGAACTCATGGGAACCTCACACCGACCAGCGGAAGCTGCGTTCCTTGCCCTGCCCTGTCCGAAGTTTGCTGACATTGGTCGTAAAGGGCACACAGAAAACAGACACATGCACGCGTACCTCGTGTAGCACAGCCACTATCCGCCCACGCGTGCAGGGAAGGAGACGCGTGCGTCGCGTTCCATTTTCACAGACACCGTCTCAGTACTGCTGTATTTATCCGCTAGACATTGCATTCTGGCGCTTCAGTAAGATTGAAAAATTTGACTGCACGGTGCATATAAGCACTTGCTTGGTATGTTTCATAAAGCGTTATTGGTGTTTTTTAAATAAGCTGCAACCCTGATTCTCGCCCTATAAATTTCATTTTCTCGCCTTGTTTTTGAGTGAATCTTGACTTGTTCTTCTCCAGAGTGCCAACTTATGCATATGCGATTAGATTTTTTACTGTCAGTGAACATAACTGATGTTCATCCTACATGTGGCATGATCACGTAAAACAGGGGCTGGCAACCTGCAGACCGTGGCCCCTGTGGTTGAGTTGTGTGCCCCCTGGTGCAGCCTCCTCCCCCTTTTCCTTTGTCACCCCCTATCTGAAGGCCGACGTAGTAGTTTAAACATAGAGTGGTATTTTCATTTGTAACCTACTTTTTATTGCAACTTTACAGCATGCATGCTGAAAACAAACATCTTTCCTGATCCAGTTTTACCAATTGGTGTCCATTCACCAGTTTTTTGACGCTTTGTCTGCGAAATCTCCCTAATTTTCCATGGTCCCCCCCTGGGTCGGCTTCATGCAGCATAGTCCTCTGCCTCAAAATGATCCAACCCCTGACGTACTGGTGCAGTGGCAAGCTGGGAGTGGTTATGCTTTGACAGATACATGTCTGTCACTTGGTTGATTATTCAGTACAGTCGAGCCCACATATACCATATTTACTCGATTCTACTGCACCCTCGATTGCAACGCACACCCATTTTCTCGCTGACACGCACTATCACACCTCTCGAAAAAACTACTCCTTTCGAGAGCGTCTTCCATTTAAATATGAGGTGCGGGCGAAGCTTGTGCCCATCTGACGTGTAACAGAGCATTGCTGTCACTGTAGTTTTACCGTGGACCGATGTCGGCACGCGAACTTGCTTCGCCCCCTTCTTCTCGCGGTTTTGGTGCCAGGCATGTCGAAGTAAAGAGGCGTCTGATCGGCCTTCTCGATTTGCCCAAGCAGGTAGCCGTTGTTGTGCCGCAAGTTTAGGACGAATCTTTGAAAACTGTGAAGCTTTTCATTGTACTCCTCCGCAAAACTTTTCGCATATGCCCGTTCCCCTTCGGAGGGAAAAACCTTTCCTCTTCATAAAGTTAGTTAGCCAGCACCTGCTCACTTTAAACTGGCTCCACATTAGACCTTTTTCTAAGGCTAATTGCGTAGCCCACACTTGGAGCAGTTCTGTAGTCACGGGCCGCTGTGCCGCTCGCTGCTCAAGCACATACTCGCCGAGCAGCTCTTTAATTTGCGGAAACCGACCCTGCTGTGGTCGACTGAAGTCTTTGCGTGAAGCTTTGCTGTTGACAATCTTCTGCTTTTGTTTCCGCCAGTCCCGCACGCACGTTTCAGGAACTCTGAACGATTGCGATGCGGCCCGATTTCCGTCCGTTTCTGCACATGCGATGACTTTTCCTTTAAAAGCGGCATCGTGGTGCACACGAGTTTTTGGAGTCGGCCCTTCCATTCTATCGATGCTAATGCACTACTAGACTACGAACTCCTCAGCACACGTACGAAGTGCCGCACATGGAAAACACATAGGCAGAAATGGCCGAGGCGCCATGCCGACGCATGTAGGGGGCGGCCATTTTGGAAATGCCGATGGCAATACAGTAAAAGCTCATTAATTCGGATTTCACGGGACCGAAAAAACTGTCTGAATTAACCGAATGCCGAATTAACGAATGAACAGGGAAAACAACATTTAAAATCAAGCTGCAGAAGCATACCTTTATTTGTTGAAGTATTTTGTAATTGTCGTCTGCGTTTTCGCGCAGATTCCGGCTGACATCACATATTTTCTTAACTGTTCCAAATGGCCAACAGCACGCAAGCTGTCGGGAGTGTTCAGGCAAGCGTCCTCTAATATTAACAGCGCCTCCGAGACTTCCCGTGAGGTGCGATGAGGTCGCGGCTGTACCTCCTCGCATGATTCTTCGTCCGAATCGTGGTCTTCATGGGCACCCGTGACATCATTAATAATCTCTTGACAGCATCGAAAGTCGGGCAGTCATCGTCGGTGGACTCAGCTGACACCTCCTCGATGCCATCGTCAGATACTGCTGCATGCTCGGGCCTCACAAAACCGCTGTGCCGAAAACAGTTGGCGATGACTTGCGGCGGAGTGTTTTTCCACACGTGGGCGATGATGTGCACTGCGCTGAGTAAGTCCACTTGATATAACTTTCCAGCTTCTGAGCATAGGATCATTCGCTCTAGCAGGTGCTTGCGGTACTTCGACTTCACGTAGTGAATGATACCCTGGTCCATCGGCTGAAGAGCAGACGTAGTGCTGGGCGGCAAAAAAAACTACTTTGATGCTCTTCAGTTCGACTGTACAGTTATGGGCACTGCAGTTGTCAACAACCATAATTATCTTGCGGTCCTTCGACGTGAAGTGCCGGTCCAACTGCTGCAGCCAGCCGCGAAAAATGTCCGATGTCATCCATGCCTTCCTGTTCGCTGTGTACTCGACAGGAAGGCTTTTCACATTCTTAAAACAACGTGGCTTAAGTGCCTTCCCGACCACAAGTAGTAGCAAGCGCTCCGTGCCAGTCATATTGGCGGCAAGAAGCGCAGTTATCCTTTGCTTGCACTTCTTGCCACCAATGCACGCGTCCCCTTTGAAAGTCACCGTCTTGTCGGGCAAAGCTCTGAAAAATAGAGCAGTTTCATCTGCATTGAACACGCCATGTGGTTCATATGCGGCCATGTGCTCCAGCAGCTTCCCATTTCTCCACTCGGTGGTCACGCTTTCGTCAATACTGGCCTTTTCGCCGCACACACTCCTGAAGACAAGTTCGTGTCTCTCTCGAAACCTCGCAAACCACCCTTCTGACGCTCTGAACGATTCAATGCTCATCATTGCAGCGTACTTCTCACCTTGCGCCATGATGAGAGGTCCGCTCAAAGGCAGATGCGCGTTGCGACAGTCAGTAATCCACCAAAGCAAAGCTTCTTCGAGCTGGGGATGAGCTGCGGTTTGCAACCGCTTTCTAGAGGCATGAAACTTCTCGCTTTCGAAGGTTTGTCGAATCTGTTGTTCATTTTTCACGTACGTTCCCAACGTGCTCCGCTTCACGTTGTACTTGGTCATAACCTGCTGTCGCGATTCGCCGTTCTTCAGTGCCTACGAAATTTCCACTTTAGTCGCCAAGTTCTTCGCGTCGTAGTTCTGCCGCTTTTTCGCCGTTGCCATCGCTGTAGCGCATGATGGTGGTGGCATGCAAATACGGTCACAATGGAAGAAAAAGAGAACTCCGCAAGAAGAGATGGTTCTGACATGACAACACAAGGGAAAATGGCGTCGGAGGCGCTGAGTGGAGAAGAAAGAAGACGCCGACGTTCGGTGACGCTGCGATCGCCCCCACTATTTGATGATGATGGCAATGTCACTCAGGTTTCGGTTTCACTCCAGTCGTGCCAGCGCTGCTTTATCACACTTTTGTGTAGCAGCAGCCGTCAGCATTTGTCCGAATTAAGCGATGCGGAGCCGAATTCCGATGAAATAACGAAGGTTTGGTCCCACAGAATAACATGCACTTTGGCCGGGACCAATAGAGCAGTCCGAATTATCCGAATTAACGGGTGTCGAATTAACGAGCTTTTACTGTAGAATAACCGTATTCATTTTTTTTTTTCGTACTCGATTCTTACGCGCATGCGATTTATAAACTCGCTTAACTGGAAAAAAGGTGCACGTTAGATTCGAGTAATTACGGTAACGGCCCCACTTAAAATGAACTTTCGCTTAAAATGAACAATATCCGCGTGACCGTGAAAATATACATTGGTTCAATGGCACGAAATCGCACTTACAACGAACCTCTCCGAGCGCCACTGATCGGTCACAGCGAACGGAGTCAGCGGTCTGCCGACTTCCTGGGAAACCAATTTCGACCACGGATCAGGCATCGGCGAGGTGCCCATACATTCTTTTTGTTAAACGCCGACCCTGCCTCCGCGACCCTCTGGTTGCCGCTCTCCCCACCCATGGAGGAAGGAAAGTTGTTTCCTTCCTCTGTGCCCCGACTGCTTTTTGTTACACACCCCTCCGTCCTTTGTCCCCCCGCTACTCTGAGCACCCCTCATCGCTAGACGAGGCCTCTGTTTTTACACTGGCACCGATCTTTCGAAGACCGGTCGGCCATCTACCCTGTTTTCGATCGCTGGTACTGTCGTTGGCGTCGCCGGCCTGGAGTGACCAGACCATTTGCCAACATCGTCGGCCAGCGATTGTGACTGTATCCGATTGTCTGTGTCTAGTGCACGCACGCTACCCCACCGACTCGATAATTTGCGATTCATTTCGTGTTTAGGACTTGTTCTCGTTCACTTCACACTCAACTCAGTATGCCTTCCACGCGCGTGTGGAAGCGCTAAAACGACTGTTAATTTACACACAACGAATCACGAAATATCAAAGTTCGTGAGGCCATGCAAACCTGCTAACGCAACAAAACGATTTTTTGACCACGGCCGCCGATTCTTCGAACACTGCCGCGCGCACCGATCCAGGCGACAGTGCTTTACCTTTTGCGTGCGCAGGCACTCTTTCCAACTTTTTCTATGCGCGAGTTTCGCGGACCTTTCAAGCAAGCTACCCAACCTGCCTCCTTCCCGTGTGTTTTGATTTTCAAGGTCGGCCTCCCGCCGCATCGTCTCCTCTCTTTATTGCAACTCCTTGTCCTCCTCTCGCAAGTCTGCTCTCCTCTCTTGATCACAACCCCTTCGCCTGTCTCCACCGCTCCGTGACGCCCGCCACGCTGGCTCGAATTAGTTTTGTTTTCTGACTCGAAACGGGCCCAGAGCTGTTCTACGCGTTCTAGCTTGTGTGTCGCGTGTGCATGTCTTGCTAGCTCTTAGTGTGCTTGTGTAGTCATGATGGCCGACGGGAGGACTAGCACGCTTTTTCCTGCCTCTCAACAAAATGTCGAAAGTGTGACTGCTTGGCTTGAGCGTAATCCGCGCGTTAGGTGCCGCGTTGCGGAGCCCTTGCTCATAGCTGTTGACCACCTGGCAGCCAACTTGCCGCTTCGGGCGTCCCGTTATTCAGCTGTGGAGATGGTGAATATTTCGTGGGCGGCGGTGAGGACTACATGCGGGCGAAACTGTTTTCGCGAGGCCAACTTCGTTGACGTCGGGCCCGATACAGAGCCTGAAGCTTCCGAACTGCGGCGGCGATTTGTGGCAGCGCGTCGTCGACTCCGACCTGGGAGTGCGGGTGGGACATCTGTTGCGATGGTTTAATTACGGTCGATGATGATGCCGACACTGCGGAACCGTGCACGAATTGAGGCATTGTGAATGAAGTACGTGGCGAGAGCGATTTGTAGGAATCGGATTGCGAGAATGACGAAACTTTGGTGCCAGTGCCTCATCTAGCTTATGCAATGGGCTTCAGCGAACGAGCACCCTGCCGTTTTAAATAAACTCGAGACCGCCCTTATCACTTCTGCTCTTCGAAATACGTGCATCACGGACTTTTGGGGTGCAAAAAAAGTTTGTGTTCTCACTCGCAACGTTTTTTTAAAGGCTGTGTTTCATTTACTACGAACTTCGGGATAGAGTGAACGGATGCCACGTCAGGCTCAGGTTCGTCGTAAGCGGGCTCGACTGTATACACATTTTTGTCATAATCATTGGCTTATGTTGACACAAATTTAAATGCATATGGGACCCGTTTATTCTTTCAGCACCCAAAGAGCAGAAAAATCAGCCTTGGAGCTACAACCCTGAGGGTCCCAATGACATGAAGGTGCGTACAATGCTTTTGGTGTACAGTTATTGACAAATTAAGGGGGCAGACTGGTCTTAGACATTTTTTGTTTATTTCTTCAGTGATCTTGATCAAACTGCACTGGACTATGCAGCAGTTTTTTCTGCTGATTTTAAATGTTTAATTAGTTTTTCTGTCACTCATCTTGTTCCTGAGACCTGAAACTTAAGTTTACCCCTTGTTGTTTAAGGCTGCCAGAGAAAAAAGTGCTTAATTAAAAGTGATATTTAAGATATTCCAACATAGACTAAAGACTAAAAATTGAAAGTATGCAAGAGTTCTTTTGTTTTTGGGCCTTTCTAAGTTATTTTACAGCAAAATGAACTATCTATTTTCAGAAGCAGTTGGAATTGTGTTACAATTTCGATGAGTAATTAATCAAAAAGGTTTGTGCTCTAAATTCTGTTCCCATACTTGCATTTTACACCCATACAGGTTTTCATTGCAAAAAGAATATTGTTGTAGCTGCCCTAGCTGTAGAGATATTGAGGCCTCAAAATTGAACAGTCGTAAACTTATTTTTTTGAGAAAAATGGAAAAAAAAAACTGAAAACACACAGCTTCCTCAAAAAGCAACAATCATGTGGCGCATGTTTTACAATCCTCATAAAGGTGCTCATAAATTCAAAGCAGAGCTTCTAACATAAGTCGCAGCAAAATTATAAAGAAGCCTTGAAGTCGGTTTCCCATTTTTTTGCAGGTTCTGCATGTTAACAGCACCAAGAATCTGGACGGTTAGAATGATATTACAAAAAATTACCACTTCCTGGTGTGTGAAAATTTGCAGAGAGATAGAAAAATACTTGCAGAAACCAAATATGTCAATTTTAAAAAATGATTTTTTTTGTCACTTTTTGGTCCCAAAGACCAGTCTGCCCCCTTAAGTATGAACAAGTTATGCTTTACTAAAATGTTCAGGGCTGTTACCACCAGCAAACCTGACGTAAATATGATTTTGGCTTGCCCACTTAATTTGAGACCTAGGTCATTTTTGGCAACCACATCTTTCTCGGTGCAAGACAGTGCTCTCAGATTTATTGCCAGTGAAATCCTATGCGACTTTGCAATTCTTTGTCCGCAATGTATTTGTGCATGACTGCACCCATTATGTGAGTGGTGCACAGTGCAAGCAGCAGCTGCGAGTTGGTCTTTTCTGCATGCAGGCAGGAAAGAGGAAGCGAAGAAGACAGCAGGTCAAGAGCCGCACATTTGGAAGCAGCAGTGGCGAGCCTGTTGCCAAGTGGCCCAAGCGATGACCGGCCCACTCTGATGCAGCTGTGGGGGGAGGGCTATAAAGCTACTTTCATTTGTGTTGTTTTTTACTGAAGCCACCTTCCTCCTTCTCTTCTGGCATCACCTGCAATGAAAAACCAAATCACGTCAGTGACATTCAGAACGTTTGCAGGTGAACTTGCTGGACCACAAGGGATGTAAGTCTGTAGAAAACTTCATAAATATACATCTGGGGTACACATGACTCTTCCAGCTAAACTGCTTGCTCATTAAAACTGAAATTTCATGCAACGTCAGCACTGTTCAGTAGTACAACTTTTGCAGGCATTACACCCATGTTTGTCATCCGAGGAAAGGCCACGCAAAATTTGTTATTCTTTGTTGTAAAGATACAGTGGTGCCACCCACCATAGCTACAGTGAACACTGTATTTTGTGCAAAGCTGTGACAGATGGTGCCACTCTCACTATGCTACTAGAATCTGCATATCGAGTCGAGATGATATGCACATCAAATTTATAAATAAGCATGTAGTGTTCCTAAACTTGCTGTCAAACAAACATCCACAAAATGCTTTGTCTCAGCAAAATTTGAATGTAAATGTGCCAGTGATTCAAATGGCATAATCGTGGTGTTTATTCGATTCATAGCATGTCTCATTCACGCAACAGTTAACATCCAGAGCAATACCTTTTGGACCTCGACAATTTTTCTTGAACACTCTCCCTCAATCTGTTTAAGGCACATTGCTCCATGATAAAGCACATTACAGGGTAACACGCCCACCATAGAAATTTTCTCTATAATACTTAATTAGGTTTTAATGCAAAAAAACACCATACAATTATGGGGCAGACCGTGGTGGCAAACACTAGATTAACTATAAACGACATGAGATTCCTTAAGGGCCCCTGAAACACTTTTTCAAGTAACCATGGAATGAATTCACTGAAAGAGCTTATTGCGTCACGAATTCAACGCCACAAAAATTTTAACAATCTATCCAGTATGAGTGCAGTTTCAATATTTGTCACACGCTGCAGTCGCATTCTGTCTCCTCTCGTCCCGGCAAAAGCGCTGGAAGCTAAGCAGGGAGGGATAGCAAGGACAAAGAAAGTACGTCACGTGCGCCTGGTGACCTTGACCATCTTTTTTTTTCTTTTTTTTTTTTCGGAGACGTGGCTTTTTCAGTGTGATCGCGCGAGCACGCAGGGACAAGTCGCCGCGATCTTCGTAACGACCGTGCACATCATGTTCAAATCGGCCAATGCCTGATAGATGGCCTTCTACGAGTGATTTTTGGGTGTCTTCTGTCATTTGTGGAGAGAAGAGAAAGCAACTTTTAGCTGACTTTGATAATGTATTGTGAAATCCAGGCTGTGTGCTGCGCTATAATAATTAGCTCGCGTGTTCTCGTGGGGCCTCTACTACCGATCTGCAGCGTTTTCTGACCATGCTCCGAAAGTGTTCCAGGGCACCTTTAACATGCACCTAATCTAAGCACAGAGGCGTTCTGGCATTTCGCCCCTCACAACATGCAGTTGCTGTGGCTGAAAAAGCTTCACGTTGCCTTGTAAGTCAAATGCAGAGTGAACATAATTTCCTTCTATCCAGGAGTGTGTAAATAGTGAATTTTAGAATTTAATTGAATATGAATTGGATAACAATGATGCCAAATTGAATATGTGTCTACGGCTATTCCAGTAGCTTCTGAATAATTAGACAACTATTTTCAAAGCAGCCCTAGAATGGCAGTGTAACCACGTTAGAAACAAAGAATTTCACAACACTTTATTTGAATCACTAGCTTTACGAAAGGAACACTGCCATTACTTTTTAGGCAAACTTATATAAGGCAGCAACTGAAACTTATGCAATTTCGTAATTGCCTTTAATATTTTCCGATTGCCAGTTGAAATACAGGTGTGACTATAGTATTCAAAGTGGCACTTTGTCAATGGCTTACATAAATATTAAACAATATCTATGAGTCAACATCGTTGTAAATGTCAATTTGAATACAATGCATTAATGACTCACTTCGGGGACACTAGAGTTTCAAGCAGAAACACCTGCATTGTATAATGAATATAGTACCCATGTTTCTGCATTAACTTAAGTGCTTGTTTCTGGGTAATTTGGTAATTAAAATAAAAACTGTTGCTTCTGTCTGTTTCATTGTTTTCTTCATTTGAGGCTTTTCGTCAGTGGTTATTATTAAAAAAGCATTTTATATTTCTAATAGTATGCATAATACAAGCACCAAATCAAATAAATGCTATTCGAATAATAATATGAAATTTTTAGTATTTGCACACCCCAACTTATTTTGAAAGTTCCATGCACTGAAATGTTAAAACTACTATTTAGTTAATCTGAAGGTCATCTTAAACGAATTTGACCCACCTTACAACACCTCGGCTAATGCATGTTGCAGAGTATCGCATCGAGCAAGTCGTGACATTTTTGTGTTCTGCTTAATTACTTGTTAGCCAAGATTAATTAACTTTTGAAGCCATGAAGTCGGACAAAATATTTCAATAAGACCACTGTATATTAGCTTGCAATATATCTTGTTAAGCAGCTTTTAAGTTCCTCTTTAATTAGTATTAGTGTTTTTCCACTTGCTAAAGGAGCCTGTGAATTGCTAAAATATGATGCGCGACATGCATGCTTGTGCGCCACGACTGATGTGTTTTGTAACATTTTATGTTCAAATGCTTTGCTTCCCTTAATGGCTGTTCATAACAGTGATAAGCAGGTGCAGCTGTTATCCCTTTCTTGTGGCTGCAGACTACAGGCACATCATCGCAAGCCACCACCATATTCGCAGCCCTGTCTTCTTTTAAGCGGCAACACACTCAGCTGAATGCTATGGAACACGAATTACTTTTTTGTATTTTGTGGGCATCTGTGGTTAGTGGAAATGTACTAATACTTAACTTATAGGAACTTAGAAACAGTTTAATGGTATGTTTTGTAAACTGATCTGTCATTGAAATTTTTAGCCTAGCTTTATATTGCTTCAAAAACTTATTAATCTTCATAGTTAAGCAGCACACAAGAAATATATGCGACTTATTTCATGCAATATTTAGTAACGTGCACTTGGTCACATCATAGAATGCATTGACATGTTTTTGAACGCTGGCTAGTGTTAGCTGGAATGGCTTGTTTGTACAACTGAAGCAAACCTGCAAAACCACGCAGCCGGTCTTTTTATAAATGCGATATCCGAAGAGCATGAAGTAAATGGCTATGACGCAAGTCCCACGATGTCACTTTTGAGAGTTCTCTTATAGGCACCAGATAGCCTTAGAGGTCTCGCTGAGGCTCCGCTTGTTGCAATATTTTCAGCAAAATAATTTCACATTTGTTTGCTTTTCTGACCCTTCCACATGTATTTCAAACAGATATTTTATGTGGGAGCTCCTTTACTGTGTACTTGTTCAATCTTAAGCTCAGCTTTTTATGCAGTCCAATGCAACAGCACGAAAGTCAATTATGCATGAAAATGTGAGACCGGAACACAAGCAACTGAAAGCCAGCCATTTATAAAATGATTGACTGCACAGCAAGCTGCTGTAAAATATGGGCAAAATACACAATCCGTAAATAATTAAGCATTTATTGCAGATTGTGTAGCTAGATGAAGACAGCTAATATTACAGGAAGGCCAAAAATTTTTGGTCCTCTACACCTTCTACAAGTACTTGCATGTGCATTAAATTAAGAGTTTGAAGAGAAAGGTAAATGCGAAATAACCTTTTTCTTAATGACTTGACCATATTCTGCTTGGAATGGAGTATGTAGAACTTGTTCATAGCATGAGAGCACCGGTACAAATGTGTAAAGTATTTAAGAAAATGTTTTTGTCGCCATGTGCGCTATGGTCACATGAAGTTGCTGTGGGTAGTAATGGTGGAACAAGGAAGGTGCAAATGAGGCCTTTGAATCGCTGTCTGGCAGCTTCTAAATCAAGGCATTCTGTTGATCACCTTGTTGAGAAATTCCGCATAGTCGATGCGACCATCCTTGTCGGCATCCACTTCTGCTATAACTTTTTCAGCTTCTTCAAGGGTCATACTCTGCCCAACCTGAAAAAAAAAAAAAGAAAAAAGATCTTCGAAGTGAACTTGAGTGATTACCTCACTTGTAAAGGATTCTACAGAAGAACCTCAGCAGTTTAATGTGCACGTTCATTCTAAAACTATTAATGTTCATATTAGCCTTCCACTTCGAATCATAAAGAAACAAAGGCTCTGTATATTTTATACATACCCTGCTGCTTGTCCATGTAGCCAGTCAAGAAGCACGCTTAGATTTCAAAGGCCTGCTTTTGAAGATAAATTCGACCTATGTTATGCTTTTGTTTTTTTCACATACCATTAATTGCCTAGTCAAGAGCATATACCATGAAAAGTTTAGTTCAGAAAGCTTTATTATTTTTTAAGGGGGGTAGGCTTAGAGGTAGAAAAGTTAAGTGTAAATTGTGACCACAATAAAAACTACGATACCAGAGTTGTACTCGTGATCCTAACATTGTCTTAAATTTTGAATGTAAATTAGAAAAGTAGAAATTAAGTGTCAGTAAGAGAATTAGCTAATACTTAATATTCATTAGCAAGTTGTACATACACATTGTTGATAGTTGCGATAATTTCCTGAACACCAATAATGCTCCCTTTCACTGCACCTGTTGTGCTGACTGGAATACATCCCTGAATGATTACTGCATGAAGGTCAAGTTACTTGGTACATACAGTACATTAAAGATAACACAGACAATTATGTCAAGAAAAGTATACGGGAGGCTTGTAATTATGGTAGAACAGGACGAAAATATAGCTTGTCACCAGCAGGGGCTAAACTTGCAACCTTCGATGCATACAGGTGAGATATTTTAGACTTGCCAGGGTCAGCTATTGGGGGCTTCGCTGATAATGCTATATTAACCTCCTTATGTATAAAGTGCCAATTAAGCCATGTAAATCTCAATAAAAAATCTAAGGCTGCAGACTATTTTGTAATATTCGAAAACTTTTATTAGAGATTTCAGCAAAAGTTTATGGTTTTAAATGGATGAAGGGGTGCCTTTTTGACCAGTTTGTATTGCTGTAACATTATTGGGTACTGTTCTTCCGAGTTGTGTCATGACTTTCAGTTAGCTCGAATTCCAAGCTGATGAACCATTCTGCCTTCATATATCTTGAGCCATACTGGTTAACATTAGGCTTTGGTGAGGAGCATAGGTGTACTGGTCTGCATTGTAAGTAAGCCATTTTCTATTGAACCGAATGCAAGATTCATTAAACAAGAAAATCTTGTTCCTTATAATAAATGTCGACCATGCATGGTCAACGGTTGCATGCATATTTAAATATGCATTCCACCATCTAGTTTAAATATATTAGAGGCAAGCGATAACATTTGGCTGACACACAACACTGATTTTCGGCGTAAGTGCGCGTACTTTAGTGAAGATGTGTATCAGCTCGGTCTTCGTGATGTATCCATTGGAGTCCCTGTCAAAGACCTGAAACGCTTTGAGGACATCCGCACGTGTGCTGATGCGCACAGACATCTTGCGCACCATGAAGGCCAGAAACTCTTGGAAGTCGATGCTCCCGTTGAAGTTGCGGTCCACCTGGCGCACGATGCGCGCCATCTCGTCGGCGCTGGGGCTTTCTCCGAGAGCATGCAGCACCATCTCGAGCTCTGCGCACGAAATGACGCCGTCGCCGTTGCGGTCGAATAGCAGGAAGGCGCCCTTTATGTCTGCAATCTCTTCGGGCGACAGTTGTTTGCTGTGCGCCATTCCGAGCGCGGGCAGTTGCAACACACGCTCCGGCGCGTTCACCTGTTGTCTTTTGAAGTGATCGTTCGATCGCGATCTGAAAGCAACACACTGAGCAATCTGTAGACGATGAGGACGATTGCGTGGGCAGTGCTTCTCGTATACACACAGGTGTGCCACGCGCACTGCGTGCACAAGGAGCATGTGTTCCGAATCGAATGCGCCAAAAAAGAGGAAGAAGTCGTGTAAAGCTTGTATCATGAAATCGGTGGCATACCACTTCACGAGAGTAGTTTAGGATGCTAGAAAATGGCGCTTTGTGGAACCGGGGTTTATTAATAGAGCGCATGGTGGCCCAGGAGCTCGCAACGCGTTCTTTCGTAAACAAATATTTTGTTTATGTAGTCACCGCCCTCAAGGCGAGATGAGGCATGCGAAAAACGCGCCATTTGCTAAGAGCAGACGACCATGTGGATGCGTAACTTCCGCTTCCTGCATCTGAGGCCTGACGGGCTGCTGCACTTCCTGCTCCTTAAATGACGCTTCACCTCAGCACTGGATGTTGCCGATCGCCGCGCTGTTTGTTTAGTTCACTTCGAAAAATGCCTCGGCGGTCTTATAGTGGTGTGATGTGTCAGGTGCGCTTTGCGGAGTACTGATTGCCAGCTAAACTGACTGTTATACTGTGGTAGTGCACCGTGTATCCAGCGTGTGTCGGGCTATCCGAAACGATGCCTTATATCTTGCACTGTGCGGTGGCTCGTATTCGGAACAATTTTGCTACCTGCCTTTCACAGTGTGACAACTGATGAAGGTACCATGGTTCGTTGAAGATTGATGTCGTCATGCCTTCGAAGCTGCAGCTGGATAAAATAGCGTGGCAATGGACCGAAATAGTGGAACCAGCCGATGTCAAACAAGATCACATCGAAGCTGCGTACCGGGTTAGATGTGGTTCTTGCTCGGCGAACACCTGCAGGTAAGTGCGGGCGCTGTTCATCAGGTTTGGTGGTGTGTTCATCGCCGGCTCCAGGTGCCGAGCAAGCCGAAGCGCGCGCTGTGTAACTCGGTGTCCCAATGCTGCAAAATAAGCGGGAAACGCGCTCGTAGTTGCCATGTGTGCGTGTGTGACGAAGCCTGCTGCGCTCGACATCTTGATCGTTTGCAGAAAACGCGACCCTGCCTCCGAGAACGTGCAATGACAAAGTGTGGCCTTCCAAACCCGTGTACCCTTCGTATGGTGCCGTCGGGTTCGATTCTCACTCACGGAACGCCGGCGTGACACCGGTTTGCTTTTGTTTCAACGCAGGCATTGACCACAGATCGAGCATTATTTCACCTATTAGTTGCCGAGTTCGACATCGACTTGTAGCTGAAACCAGCTGCTTCTCACATTTGTTATAATCATTGCACTGTTATCATTGTTTCAATCTAGAGTTGTAATCTGTGTATATATCACTTGTTTTCTTGAAGGCGAAACTGTTCAGGTAATCCCCGTTGCTTATCGGGACTTGGAGAACGGAATTGGTTTCAAGAACTAAAAGACAGTGCCTGGCATGATGTGGGTGACCCCAATGCGGAGAGGAGGCCTGAGGTACAGTGAACTGCAGTGTAGACTCACGTTTGAAATTCGATAAATCCGAAAGGTTTGTTACATGCAAATGTTCGTTTGTTTTGTAGGGCGGCTTTGTCGGCCTCAAGAACCTTGGCGCAACCTGCTACCTAAACAGCTTTCTCCAGGTCTGTACGTTGAAATCATGTGGAAACAATTACGTTTTGCCTTGATGCATTATTCCGTCAGTTTAAAGGTAATTTCTGTGATACGGAGCGCATTCGCTTTCCCATTCAGGAAAACGGCAGTGTGAAAATTCAGTCAGTCTCCCTCCTGTTCATATAGAGAATGTGTTTAAGTATTCGAACAGGGGCTCGAAACTATTGTAAGCACATTGCAAAAAAAAAAAAAAGCAAACAGGAACATCGCTTTTTTAGTACACGCGGTGCAAACTTACCCAAAATTTCTTCATTCTAAGGTTCTGTTTGTGTTACTTTACTAGTGTACCTCGAATATTACTCAAGTATTAAGGGATGGTTATTCCTACTTCACAACACATGGAGAACTGACTCAGTGTTCGGTGAAACCTGCGTAGTTGTAGATGGGACATAACTATGCGCAACAGGTAGCTTAGGGTAACGAAATTAATTCAGCAGACGATTGTTCCAAGAAAAGCATAGGGGACATGATTTGTTGTTTTTGACTGTAGCATAGTAAATCTCATGTTAATTGATGTGAATTAAGGCAGATGAAGAAGCATGAGGAAATTCAAAAGTAGAGAGTAATGTGAGCTTAGTATTTCTTTCAGAATTTTCTGTGATATGTATGGTTAAATCATTGCCATATGCATGCAAGTGCCTTTGGACAATGTTACAATGAAGTTGAGCATCAAATGATGTGTACATGTCGCACCAAAACATTTGCATCGCTGAAGCGTTTCACTTTGCTTTCGAAAGAAAGAAAGCAAGAGACTGTGTATTAGTTTCCAAGGTGGACACTGCCAAAAAATTGGAGCTTTGCGTTAGGATGAGCACTTGAGCACCTTATTCGTGGTCTCAATGAATCGAAGTTCTGTGTGTAAATACAGTTGATCTCCTCCATGAATACATATGCGGAAAGGCTAGGGGTAGCCTGAGGAAATTCTCAGCACCAACCAAAGAATGATTAAAAGCTAAAGGAGGAGGAGGAGGATACAACTTTTTAAAAAAAAAAGCAAGCTAAGGGAGTACTTCCGAAATGCCTCATCACTGTGTGTAGCAATTCGCAAAGAGGCAGCTTTGGCATTCGAATAATGTGGGGATCATTGTGCCTCGAAAGTGTAGCACTTCTTCTCTCTTCACTGTGAAATGGTTTGAGTGATATCATATCCTCATCTACATGAAGAAGCCATCAGTGTATTGTAGGAGTGACAACTCCCAGACCGACTTCTATGAAGAAAGAAGGGGAATGTGTCAAGAGCTCATTTCTTTCTTAGACACAACCCAATGCAGCCAAGGAAGGCATTATTTCAAGGTTCTGTTGCATAATAATTATGACATAAATCACCTGATGCTCTGTGTATTTAGATCAATGGGGGGGGGGGGATTTGAATGCATTTTTCACAGGTTTCAAGATGCTTCTATCGTTCACTTTAATTCCTTTCCACTTATGTCATAATTATCGCACCACAATGATAATCTAGGAATAAAGTATCCTATGCCTTCCTTGGCTTGATTAAATTGGCTTTTGTGCATCATATGCACTGGTTGTGGAGCAGCATGCACAGCTTGGAAGTACCTCTCAAACACACATTGAGTGATACCATCTCTGTCCTGTAACATCATCTTAATACATAAGAAAGGAGGTGACAAGGACTTGAAGAATTATAGGCCGATCAGCTTGCTCTCTGTAGTATACAAGCTATTTACAAAGGTAATTGCTAACAGAGTAAAGAAAACATTAGAATTCAGTCAACCAAAGGAACAAGCAGGATTTCGAACAGGCTACTCAGCAATTGACCACATTCATACTATCAATCAGGTAATAGAGAAATGCTCAGAGTATAACCAACCACTATACATAGCCTTCATAGATTACGAGAAGGCGTTTGATTCAGTAAAATATCAGCCGTCATGCAGACACTGCGGAATCAGGGCGTATATGAAGTATATATAAACATTCTAGAAGAAATCTACAGGGGATCCACTGCTACCATAGTGCTTCATGAAAAAAGCAACAGAATACCAATCAAGAAGGCTGTAAGGCAGGGGGACACAATCTCCCCGATGCTATTTACCGCGTGCTTACAGGAGGTTTTCAGAAGCCTAGAATGGGAACAGTTAGGGATAAGAGTTTATGAAAAATACCTTAGTAACCTGCGCTTCGCCGATGACATTGCATTGCTGAGTAACTCAGGGGACGAATTGCAACTCATGATTACGGAGTTAGACAAGGAGAGCAGAAAGGTGGGTCTTAAAATTAATCTGCAGAAAACGAAAGTAATGTACAACAACCTCGGAAAGGAGCAGCGCTTCGAGATAGGTAATAGTGCACTTGAAGTTGTAAAAGACTATGTCTACTTAGGGCAGGTAATAACCGCAGAGCCTAACCATGAGATTGAAGTAACTAGAAGAATAAAAATGGGGTGGAGCACATTCGGCAAACACTCTCAAATTATGACAGGTAGATTGCCACTATCCCTCAAGAGTAAGGTATATAACAGCTGTATCTTGCCGGTACTTAGCTACGGAGCAGAAACCTGGAGACTTACAAAGAGGGTTCAGCTTAAATTGAGGACGACGCAGCGAGCAATGGAAAGAAAAATGGTAGGTGTAACCTTAAAAGACAAGAAGAGAGCAGAGTGGATTAAGTGACAAACGGGGGTTAAGGATATCGTAGTTGAAATAAAGAAGAGGAAATGGACATGGGCCGGGCATGTAGCGCGTAGACAGGATAACCGCTGGTCATTAAGGGTAACTAACTGGATTCCCAGAGAAGGGAAGAGGGTTAGGGGGAGACAAGGTTAGGTGGGCAGATGAGATTAGGAAGTTTGCAGGTATAAATTGGCAGCAGCAAGCACAGGACCGGGTTAACTGGCGGAACATGGGAGAGGCCTTTGTCCTGCAGTGGACGTAGTCAGGCTGATGATGATGATGATCTCTGTCCTGAAACACTCTGTGCAGCATGAAACTATGGTTGAAGGAAGAAAAAAAATACCAAAAAACTACTTACTTGCATTCTCGTCCTATTCTGCTACAGGATGGATTATGACACCATGGAGATGTGTTCATTTGAATGAAAACACTGCCCATGGTTATGCTTCAATGAAAGAGCTCCTGTTCTTGTCCACACAAACATTTATGCTTGTGAAATATGTCTTGTGCAGGTGTTGTACCACAACCCTGCTTTTAGACATTCGCTGTATCAATGGGATCCTCAGGACGATCCACAGGAGAGTTCCAAGCGAGCAATTTCAAATGGTAGGTGCCAGCATTAGTATACTGCATACCAACAGTCATTGCGCTATTAATAAATAGTTGCAGCATCCATAATGAGACTATTTCTTCTTTGCAGAGAATATCCATAATGTCCAGAATTTTCATAGCCCAGGAGGAGCATGGTTATGCTATTTTCTTAGCATTGCTGCAGTTATAAATATTGTTTATGATGTTTTAGATGCGAAGCAGCTTATGGTGAAGGGCAATCTGGTGTGCGTAACCACTCTTACTGCGCGCACACAACAGCTGCAAGCACTGCTAGAGAATGCTAGCGCGTTCCGGCATGTGTAAAGGGCTGCGTAAGACCCTGTGGCTTCTCCCCCTCAGCAATCCTGTGGGTCGAGGAGTGAAATTCTGCAGAAGCGCTATGAACCAACACGTATCCTTGTCAGAATGCTCTGGCATGCGCTAGTGCGTTCAGGCCTGTGTGAGTGGCTGTGTAGGACGAATCGGGGAACGAGCTTCTGCAGATGCACAATGAATCCACGTGCTCCCACGTAACGTGGCGACGAACTCGCGCGGAATGCTCCAACAAGAGTTTGGGACGAGTAACAGCAACGGAAACTACAGTGAATTCATGGTATGCTTCACTTACAAGGGCTTGTCAACTTCAGGCAAGGTGCCCGTGATGTACGAAAGTTCAGGTCGACCCATGCACTGCTTCACATGCTATTCATGGTTCTCTTTAGTGGGAGACAGTGTAATTTTCTGCTTGCATTTGTTTAATTTCCAATTAAATTTGCCATATTGCTTCTCTGAATGTGCATGACGTGGAGCAAGGTTGTTAAAATAAATATTGTCTTTGGTAGTGTCATCCTGTTGTCACATAACCACCATCTTTCATTTAATTAATGTTATCTGACCGGTCCTGTAGGAGGGCAGAGTAGTTTTAATTTGTAACAAACAAACTTGACACTCAAGACTAAAAACAGCCTAAAAAAATAATGGTTATAACAATGCACTTATTATATCCAGGCAAAGCAGCATGTCTTTCTCACCATTCTTCATCATGATAAGTTGGCTAGTGCATCCGTAAGCTTTTTTCTATATATTAATTGTGCATTTTTTGTTTTTTTTAACTGTCTTTCAATTCTGACTCCTGGCAGTGCAACTGAAACATTTACAATTCTACTTGCTGCACAGCTAACCTTTCTCAGGTATGCTCAGTTTTGATTAATGGGCCAGTAAGCAACTTCACGGTCCGAAATTTCTGATGGAAAAGTAATTGGGCACTTGTACAGTGTGAACATGCTGCTGAATAATTTAACGAATAAGTGCTGTAATAAGAAAGTTGAAGTGCTCAGAACAACTCTATTCGGCTGGTTTTGGTTTCTCGCTTGAAATGGGCAGATGTAGCTCTTTGTCATCACTACGCCTCGTTCTTCGACGTAACACATAACGTCAGTGAATATGTCGTCACTGAGCAGCCAACTACATAGCAATGCTTCTGCCTGTGCCACTTGTGTCAGGGGCGCAGGAAGAAGCGTGGTGCAAGGAGTACGAGGCACTGGTGAAATATGCACTCTTCTCCTAGCAGTAAAATCGCGAGATGACTTTTCATCTTGGAGGCTTACCATCTGGCAATGTCGCTTGTCCGAGTAGTCTCAGGGCTCTAGCAAAATGGCAGAGGGCAGCACAGGAAAACGCAGATGCAGTACTGCGTGGCCGAAACTGCATCGCTGAAGGGCCAAAGCACTGTTTTGTAGCGCGAAGGACCGTTCGAGCAAGTCATTGCTGTGTAATGTTGCCCATGGGCAAGATTTCATCACTTTATGTGTGAGGAGGAATTGATGGGGGCTCGAAGAGGGGTTAGGGGAATCGTTTTTGGAAATGGAACGACTGTGCAGCTTGCAACACTGTGATATTCACAAAAATGTGATTTCTGCGTTCATATGCACGAATTAGCGAGCTTGTTAGGGAGAGGTAAAAAAAAGTTTTAGCCTGGTTGCTGTTTTTTTATTGTGTTAGTGTTTTCCATGTGCTTCCTTTGTTTAGTAAATTAGCTGATGTGTTAGTGCTGAGCAGGATTCTACAGTATGCTTCAATTAATGTGAGGCTGTATGCATGGAGAAGGGTGCTTTTGTGACACAGAGATGCATATTTTTGTTGCTGCATAATCCATCATGTGTGCACCGTGTCTTAGTTTGCTGCTGTCCTTGTTTCTTTTGCAGAAAAGAAAGAGGTTACAGTTCCCAGTGCCTCGGGTTCCTGTGCGACATACAAGCCTTCGTCGGTCACCGGGCATCTGCAACTCTTGTTTGCACAGCTTCAGTTCAGTAACAGAAGGTCAGCACTTCTGTCCCTCTTGTGAATGGCTGAATGAAAGCCTCACTTCCGCATGTTGCTAATTGCTATATAGAACATGTAACGTTGTTGATTACATGGCCTGAAACTTCTAAACTTTTGCCATTAAGAGTGTTCTTTAGATCTATTTTCTCATGCCATCAAGTAATTGCTGACAATCAGTCATTGAATGATAATCTAACATGCATGATTTACACAGTTTGCTGCAGCCTTTTGTTTTAGAATCATTGTGAGAGAGCGTTACTTTAGAAAAATTTCTTTTGTCAAACTGACAAAAGTGCAGTGTTGTGTAATTTGCTAAGGTGCATTGCTGGGCTAGTTGGTTAGGATTTGTCATTTCACAGAACGTCTCAATATATTATCAATTTGCTGTCATTGTATGAATAACATGTGGTATCATAAATAAATGTTTGCTTGAAAGTTGAGGTGTGCAAATAGTGAATTTTAAAATCTAATCGTATAGGAACCAAATACTGTTTGAATAGTTTTTGAATAGTAAGGAAGCCATTTTCAAACCATCCCTAGACTGCGAAGGCATTAATTTTCAAAACAGCCCAAGGTTTCCACAATATTTCCTTTTGAAGCATCAATTTGCACACTTCAACGAAGAAACGTTCTGATTACTTTAATCAAAAAATTTTGGCTGGTTGTAACTTTATTGTATAATTTTGAAATTTGATTTCGTGCAGGTACATAGACCCTGAGCCATTCATCACCTGTCTTGGCCTGAGCACAACCCAACAGCAGGTAATAAGGAGCACAGCCATTTGTACAAAACTCTTTCCAGCTGTCATGCTAATATTGCCGCTAACTTTTTCACACATTTTTGGGCATGATGTGCTTCCACAAATCACGCTACATGCAGTTAGCACTATTTCTAGGTGCTGAAATGGCTCCAGCAACAGCTTTTAGGCAGACATGATGTTTGTTTGGGTCCCACTCACTTTCTTCCTCTGTGGCTGAATGTCAGTTGTACAATCAGCATCATTTATTTCATTCAAAGATGTTTGTGGTTTCTCACAAACCAATAGTGTAAGTTTCTTTAGTTTGTATAGGTCACAGTTAAGGCACAGCATTTTTGTTAGAATAGCTTGGAAACTGCCTGGAAATAGTGTTCAGAAAATCAGTTTTTCAGAAAGATGTAAGCATCAAAGTTCAGTATAGAAAAGATCCTAAAGGTGAGAATGCATGCAAGTCATTTTGAACCTGTAGATATAAACTATGGCTTAAGATCAGTGCTTGAAATTGAAGAGGCAGAAGTGTAATCAGATGAAAGCAGTGCAAAGTATTGTTACATGCATTGTCCTGCTATCATTTTAGCAGTACACTTGTGTTCTTTTGTGCAGGAGTGGTCTCAAAAACCAAGTATAGTTTCTGTTAATAACAGGTTTTTTTTACTTTCTTTATATGCGAGTTTTAACAGCTACCTATAATTTGTCTGCATTCAGTATAACACTGCCAAAAAAATTTTTTATGTAAGGAAAGTGAATTGACATCATGACCCCATGTGCTTGCTAACATTACTGGAAAACAGTGAATGAATTTACTACTGTGAAAGAGAAAAAAAAAATTTTAAGCTGATAATATCTCCAAGTAAGGGTTCCTAAAATTTAATGACAACATTATCAAAACAGTGTCAACGCTACCCTTATGTTTGCCAGATTTTTGTCACCGTTTACTTTTTTTTTAACTTGCTGTAATAGATGTGCCACCTGCTGTTTTTATTCTTAGGATGCGTAGAAAAATCACTGCTAAAAAAATGGCATTATTATCGCCTGGTCAGGCAAAATTTCCGATGAAAAGCTGTATGGTACAGCTTCAATGAAAAGGATCTGTAGGGGAGCATTATACTGAAAAGTAGTGTACTAACAGCAATATTTTTTATTTGCAAAACCCTCGGTTGACTTGCAAGGCTAGACTGGAAAAGAAATTCGCATACATGTGTGCGTCTGCTAGCCCATCAGTTGAGCTTTGGTGGTGAATCGGCCTTCTTCACTGCTGTGAAAATTCGCCCTTCCAATGAGATGAGGCTTGGCGAGCTAGTAAAGATTGAAAACTGCAAGATGGGCAGCGACACTGCCTTCTTGACGTTTCCTGCTGACGGTGCCCCTTGATGCCATGGATTTTTGCAGCAGTCGCTCCAAAAAAGTGCGACAATTTCGAAAACAGCGTTAAGTATATTTCACCTTTACCTTTCGTTCTGTGTATTCTCGTGAGCTGTTGACCCCTTAAAAGTTTAGGGATTTGTGTGCAAACTGAAGTTCTTTCCCTGCTTTCTTTCTCAGGATGCGCAAGAATTCAGCAAGCTGCTGATGTGTCTACTGGAAAAGCACTTGTCCTCACAGCGACAGCTCAGTGCACGCACCATTGTGCAGGAACAGTATGCAGGAGAATACGATTATGTCACCAAGTGCGTACCATTATGCATGTCCTGGCACGAGCATGTCTTCTCTGCTCAACTGGTCTGAGAATTATTTTGTTGACAAGTGCTATTAACCTGTCCTATTTACCAGAGCTATTGATCTGAACCTCAGCATGCAAACAGAGTGTGTTGGTTATAAGGCCACCACATTGTGAAAAAGCTCGTTCTCAGTTAAGTTCTCGTGTCCTTTAGCACTATTCAATCGTCAATTACATGTGTTGAGAATATTTTTTATCTAGGAGATAAATGAAATGGTACATCAACTTTGCAAGGGTGATCAGTGATAACTGCTTTAGAGAACAAGGGCGCTTCATCAGCTGTAACTGGCAATTATGACTTATTCCTAACCTGTCGTGACTTCCTAAGCATTGCACAGCAGTACTTATAAGTAGTAGACTTGTGCAAACACTGTACTGCGCCAGTTCTTTGAGGGTGTGAAAAAAGAAGGCATTCACACCTTGTGGTTCATGCTTGGCCGGCTTTCAGCCTAACTTGCCTTGTTTAATTTCTTGTGAAATGCTGTAGCAAGTACACTTGAACAAAATTTTAGTTACTGAGAGTTTCAGCCAAACTGAAAGATTGTATCTGGAATTGGTATACTGTCATTTTTTCTCAAAAACTTCGTTTCTCTCTTAACCTTCATTTCCCTTGAAAACTAGTGAAGAATAACGAATATAGTGCATTTTTAACAAACAGCCATGTTTAGCAGCCACAGCATGAACATAATGACGTTTGGGAAAGCTTAATGTACTGGAAGTGAGTATGCCATCAATGCCAGCCGTCGCCCATATCTCAAAACCCCTCTCAGCCCCCACTACTACGATTCTTAGAATTGCTATAAACGGTGCCAGCAGGGAACAATGCTTGTGGCTTTAATAAAGCCCTGAAAGAGAGTCCAGTATCAGCACCCTTGCGGAAGGAGGAGAGTGGAATGTAAAACGAAGATGCAGAAAGGGAAGTAGCAGGACAGAAACATGTGCACCTTTCAGCTGCGGCGACCAGTGACGTCCGCTCTCGCATTGGCATGCAGCTGCTGCAAGCTAACAGTCTTCCATAAAGTACAGCGAACTGTTAAAAAATATTAAATAAACTCTGTTTATTAGAAAGTTCATGTCTTCCAAGTAAAACCTCAATGTTGTCAGCATTTTTTTCCACTTTTTGTTCTGTATAACATTAAAAGAACATGCACATTGCAAATGATAGAGGTGCACTTTTCATCATTGAGTGTCTCTTTGTTCAGTTTGCTTGTCCTGATTCATGGTGCAGCTTGTACTTCTTGCACTTCGGCTCACATCTTGGTCTTAACGCTCTGCTGTCTTGTAGATGACTGAACCATGCCAGTAGTCACAAGTAGCCATGCCCCTTACTGCTCATCTTACCATGTTTCTACATTGTTTTCTTAATGGTGGCAGCCCTGATGGCTCTGGTAAACATGCAAGTCATAAATAACTTGACTAACTTGAACAAGTGAGGAAGTATGTCTGTAGTGTCTGCCTACCCACTCCAGGCGTTCTCAAAAATAGAGCTACACTTTATTTAACAACTTTGAAAGTTTACAAGCACACTCACCTGCTAAGAATATTTGCAAGGTCTTGTATACTGCAATAGCACGGGCTGTAAAATTTCTTTATTAAATTTGTTCCTTAATGTGCCACAGTAGCATTAGGTAGTGGTCATGTCTTACTTTTTAAATAGGCCCTGCAACACTTTTTCAGCATGTTCAAAGAATGGATCTGATTAGTAGTTGAGGCTTCTGAGAACATGCGAATGAAACATAGTATCACATGCAGCCTGGGATTTATAATTAATTGTTAATGTCAACTAGAACTCGTTCCCTCTTTATTTTACAAATGATGCCATATACCCAATGACTGCACCATATACGAAAATTTGTGGCCATTGGCTGATTTGAGCATTGTTAGTTGCATTGTTACCAAAGCCCCCACTTACCCGGGTTCATGCTCACAATCACACTGAAACTAAGTCGACCATTTGAAAAAAAGAAAAAGTGCTCATGGTCATGACCTGCGCATGACATAACTTGTTTTACCCGTGCCATCTCTCCCTGCTTATCTTCCAGTGTGTGAGAAATCTCTGACTGCTTGTACTTGACAGATCCTAAACAATTTTTGCAGCGGTCAATTCCTGAAGCAGTGAACTCCTTTAGTGAAGTTATTCTATGGTTATTTGGAAAATGGTTGCAAGGCACCTTTAGAAAAGGTCCATTGGCTTGTTGCTTACAGCAGCCACATAGAAAAGACAGCATGAGATTGTCGAGCTTCTATTGCACTATCGTTCTAGTTTCTCTTTCTGCAGCTTGCACCTTCAACTTTTTATCTTGAGACTCCACCTGATGTTCCTGCAGGTGCCTTGAATGCAGCACAGAATCCTTATGCCCTTCCAAGTTTTATGAGCTGGACCTCAACATCAAAGGCCTTAGGCATTTGGAAGAGGCGCTCAATCAGTTCCTCAGGGCAAGTACACCTCAACATGATCTGGTGCTCTTACTTATAGTGGTTACGATGCTTTCTGATGACATTTTTTTGGGACCCAGCTTGCACCAGTCACATTCTAGCTGTGTTAAGGGGCTCCTTTCAGGGGCCAGTACACCATATTTCTGAGTTTGATTTATGCATTCTGTGTTATTCTTGTCCCAACAGGCACCAGAAAAATGACATACATAAGTGCCTCAATAGTGGGAGAGGGTGCAGAATTCGAGTCAACTTTTGAACAGCTCCACCAATTTTGAATAAAATATCAATTACGTTTTTCTTATTAAAGCATATTAATTCTGAATTTGAGCATCCTGGCATGAATACAGTGAAAATAAACACTGTTATAGGGATCAATAAGGTATGTCAACCCAAGAAAACTGTCATTTCAAAAGTAATAAAAATTTATTAATAAGGAGAGGTGCGAATTAAAAAGTCATGTTTTCAGTCAGTCACGGGCGGTTGGGAATGTTGCGTCCGGTCTTCTTACATCTTGGTAGGAAGCGCAGAACTTTTACACAGGAACACGAGGCCCAAGCACTTTAATAAGAACATCATCGGAACAGCGTTAACGGTATCCTATTTATGTTTGCCAGATTTTTGTAACAGCTCCAACGATTGTTAGTTTTGTACGTGGGCAAAAGAAATAATAAAATTTAGGCTTTTTCATTATGTGGTTTAAGCGGTTTGAAATGCGCGACGCCCTCAGCCGCATCGCCATTGGTTACAGAGTCATTGTCAGCTGTGTCGTAGGTGGCCATCAGCATTTAGTTCGTCAGCTTTTCTGCGGGTCTACGCATATTTCTGCGATGACAAGCCTGAAAAAGTGCTACGTGAGACCGCATAAGTTTTGAACGAAGCACAAGTTTAAGGGAAAGCGGAGTGAAGTGCCATGAACCACGCTGACCGAAGAGAACCTACCCTGCGTGTGCTAGGCCTAACGGCGTTATCGTCGAGTGCCTCAGAAAAGAGCTCGGCTTTTTCGAGAAAGACGAAAGACCGCGGGATGAGGTTTGTGCAACAGCAGTTTTGTGTGACACCCTCATGCTGACGGCACTTGTGGCAGGTGCGGCATGCCCGGCTTGCGCTATTCGAAAACTTGCCGTTCGGGAGTCAGCAGGAAAGCAGCAAGGGACTTTTGTCGCCCCTCAACTTTCATTATGAAAACAGCGAATGCTTAGAGACTGCTCTTTCATGCTCATATATGTAAGTGCGTGTTACAGTGGACGGCAGCAACCGAGTAAGCCAACGGTACGACAGCGGATAGTTTTGCTGTAAATGTGAAAGCTGTGGCAGCCGCACACGCTGTTAGCATTAGCCATGAGCAATTTTCAAGATTTTGGTCCATAATTGGACTCCCAAAGACAATGTACCACCGAGGATTTTTTTTTTATTTCAAAGAAGGCGCACACTAAAGTTACTGTATATGCTACTTTTATGTAGCAGAGTTGCGCATACCTTTTCCTTCGCCGCTACGCCACTATTCGACGAGCGCTGTCATGTGGTGCAAAGTGACGTCAAATGTTCAATTTTACCTTGCAAAGCCAACTTTACGTGCACGATAGCGCAACGCCCGCACGTTTTCTGCCCGTGCCGACTTCAGTCTCATCGTGACCACGTTTAAGGGCTTTTAGCTTGTTCGTATACTTCTTTGCGTTGCCATGTCATCAGATAAAATTTGCGCATGTTCGGGCCTTTACGGAACGTAACCTTTACGTAACGAAAACTACCCGCCAAATCGACTTGACGCTTGCGGTGCTATCTCGCAAGTCCACCTTCCCTTGTAGGAACTCGCGATATCCGCACTGCGAAAACTTTAGACATTCAGTCGAAATAAGCAGAAGTGCGAGAACAAATAGCCATTACATGCTTTGAGCCGGATTACTAATGCTAAAATGGCCAGAACATCGAAGCCGCAAACGTGTTAGCCCCCGACAGACTGGATAGGTGGCGCCATCTAGCGGGGTCAAAATGTACAGAGCAATCTCAAAATTCTTATTTCAGGAAAAGTGTGCTTCGTACGTTTGGTGTAAAAACTGCGCAGCAGCATTATTTCGAATTAGTTACCTTTTCAATCATTTTCACCTAATTTTATCAATTGTTAAGTTCAACGTCCCGAAACCACCACATCATAATGAGAGACGCTGTAGTGGAGGGCTCCAAAAAACTTTGATCACCTGGGGTTCTTAACGCATACCTAAATCTAAGCACAAGGGTCTCAAGCATTTTTGCAATCTATAGCAACATACCACCTCACTGCAACAGTGCAATCTTGCTCAGTGCATGCAAATACGTGTGTGGCACGCTGCTGCGCCGGAACATCACATCGTATTTTTCTTTTGCGCGCTATTGGTGAGTGGCTTCACTGCACAGCCATTGAACATAATGGCGGACCTATGCACAACTCTGCTCCCATAGAGAGCATATACAGTAACTCTAGTGCACCCCGCTGCCATGGAAGCTGTGAGTGAAAACTTGCGCCAATCCAGGGAATTGACGAAAGAAGTAGCTGGGGAAACTGCTGTGGCTGTTATACTCGACGGCACTTGGCAGAAGAGGGGCCACAAAAGCCACAACGGTATTGGCAGTGTTATCTCATTAGATACTGGCCTCCGCTTAGACTTCGAGGTCATTTCAAATTACTGTCTGACATGCAATAGGCACAAGCAACTGGAGCCATGGTAAGGTTGCTATTTTAATATTGTATTTCACCGTGTTGCGCACAAAATTTGTTAGTTTTTTGCACTTTACAGATCTGAAGGATTATAGCTATATCTGCAGCTCTATCTCAAATTTTTATAGGTTAGAATCATTGTATAACAATGGCCATAATTTTGCTGTATCTAATCAGTGGAAAGAAAACCGAGCAAGCTACATGAAAATAAATGACATATTTCAAAAGTGGAGAAAAAACTCTTCTAGCATGCGAATTTTTGTTAGACTCGGACTATTATTTAAAAAAATTTTTTTTCGAGTAGCATCATCCCTTAATTAATTGTTTATATAATCACATTCATACTGGACAGTTTGTAGTGCAGGATAAAGCCAGTAATATATTTTTATGAAGTTTCTATAAAAATATTGTCACACTAAAAGCAAAGACCATTTTTTTCTTGGCACTGCATGTCAGACTCTTGAAGATATTTTTTGGGTTAGCATATGCTTAGGGATCAAGAAAGTAACATCTTGTTCCTGAGAAAATTTCACTCAAGAAGCAGTCTTGTAAGCTGCTAACAGCGAAGCAGATCGTAAAAGGCAGTTTTCTCAACTGGCTTGTTCTTTCCAAAAGTGCTAACTAGAAAAATTAAGCTCTAAGATTTCACAACATGCTGTTTACATTGATGTTAAAAAAATTTAATTGAAGTGACCTGCTTCATAGGTTCGGTCTTCCTCTTCAACCCGGCACTATTCTACGACGATTGAGTACAATCGTCTTCAATTTTTTGCAGCTTTTGAGCTGTGAGTGTTGCTCACAAAATTTGTTTTTTTTTAAACAGGCCACCTGCTGATTGCAATGAATTCACAGGAGAGAGCAGCTGAATAGCACACAACCAAAGCAGGAGTAACTCGTAATTGGTGTGAAACCAGCTGTGGATGGTCATGTGCTATGTCTCGGCCAATTCGAGTTTCGCTTATAGTTTCCAGCGACTTTGCTGTCATTAAGGCAAAAATGTGCTGTCTTAAGTTATTTGTGTCTTCTGGTGTACTTTCAGCAGAAGTTCTTTCATTTCTGAAAGATGCAAAAAACAAAGATTCTAACAGGGGCATTCTTTTTGCGTTCGCCTTCTTGCCTGCTTTGCAGCTGTGTCTTAATTAGGGCGGTTTTAGAGACACTTTTAGCAGCGAATGTGGGCCACTGTCTTGTGAAAAGTATGAGTTTTATTTTTTTCTGCTACACAGATAAAAACCAAACCTGATGCGCATCTTCTTTAATGTACCAGCAATCCAAAAGAACTCGTACTATTTGAAAGTGCACATTTCTTTGTCAGTATTTTACTCCTTTAAGTCCCTCTAAACTTAATATCATGTGACCAGTTGATGTTGATAACGGCGACTCCTGAAGTGCACAACTTTAGGCTAGTAAAAAACAAAATAAGCATGCATTTTAACAAGTATATAATCTCTATTTAAGGCACTTTCAAATGTTTCATGTATACTACACTGCACGTAGGCATTGGAAATATTTATTTGTCAATCTAATGAGTTCTGGCAAATGTGTTAGGTGATGAATTACATTATGGCAAAAGCCATTTAATTTTCCCGTGTGGCACCATGCAGATGGCATTAAATCATGACTGATTTGGAAATCGTCGCCATTTTCTGTGCCCATGTTTCAAGAGTTTTAAACGGCATTTGTTCCATGCCGGGCTGGCAAAATGAACAAACTTGTAGTATAAAGTTTATAGGTCAAATTTTAATATTGTTCGTCACATTTGCAGTATATGCAATGCCCAATGCAGAATATGCAATGCCTGGCAATGCTTACTTATGACAAAGTGAATCAGTGTACATAGCGCGCATATTGTTCTTATGTCCCTAGGCAGCCTGAAATGTACTCGCACAGAGATGGGTGTGCATCCTCCTACATTATGTTAAAGTGGTTTCAGACTGTTTTGGAGCATACGACACAATGTTAGCTAGGCTTGATCTTTTGACATGACATTCCATGCCAAATAGCGAATTCAGTCAGTGGGAGGGACTCAAAGGCAGCAATTTCAAACTGAAACTAAATTAAAGCCCTGTATCAGAAGCCAATTTTTTTTACATATTGGCTTTTTTACCCTTGGTTGGGGTCATAAACCGTGCTTAGCCAAACTACCTCATCACGCATCTTTTTAAAAAAGGCTGCATGGTGAAGATTGGTTCATATGCTAATAACTAATTGTTATATGTGATGTTTATTATGAACATGTACCTTTCATAACACATTGCAGACAGCGAGGAACGTCTTAGGTTTATATTTGATCACATCTCATGAGTTGTATCAGTGTTGGTTTACTTGTTTAGTTTCACATACACATTTCACTATCACATTTCTGGTGCTGCAGTCTCTATCTGCATAGTTATTAAAGTTACTAATTGTGATTGCAATGTTTTGTTTCCTTGTGGTCACCTTCAGGAGGAGAAACTGGAAGGTAGCAACCAGTACCGTTGCGGAGTGTGCGGAGGCATGCGCAACGCGGTTCGCTGCATTCAGTTGCGTCGCCTGCCGCCCGTGCTAAATCTACAGCTGCTGCGCTTTGGCTTCGACCGGCAGGCTGGCTGCCGTAAAATCAACACTGCGCTGCAATTCACCGAGACCCTGGACCTGAGCACGCACTTACAAAAACCACGTACGTCGCATTAAGAAAGAGGCACTGATACAACTTTTTTAAAGGTTCTCTCTCATTGATATTGCGGTAATATGTGGATAAGTAAAGGTGGTCGTGAACCACTTCTTCAAGTAACCATCGAACCACCTCAGTATTGGAATTTATTTTTTCGTGAATTGATTTCACATGAAACTACAGGCGACATGGTTTTCTACTTGTGAGCTTGAGGGCAGCATGATAGAAGCACATAAGCAGTTTGTCATGCGGCTTTTTTTGTTTATTTTGCGGGCTTTCCTTGCAATGCGAGAAAGGGCACTTGGTGATCCATATCGTACAGGAAACCATTCGGTTGGTGGTTTCTGGAGATACTCTACAACTCTGCATTCAGACTTTGTGTGTCTTCAGCCACTGATTGAAAAGTTGGGTAATGGAATGCTACAATCAGTAAGTGAGGGGAAAATAAGAATGTAGCCAGAGGGCTATTTAAGAAAAAAAAAGAATTACAATAGCACTTTCACAGCCATGAGCTGCCATGCTTCAATTTTATATATACCTGTGTAATATTCATGTCGTTTGAAAACATTTGCTGGAAATGTAGATACAAAAAACAATGTACATACTTGCATAAATGTTTATAAATACTTATGCACAATTAGTGGGTAAAATGTGTTGCCCTAGTGTGAGGACAATAAGAAGTGCAGCCTAATTATGCTTTACTGTGTCCAATACTTTGCCTTGCATTCTATAGTACAAGCTTTCATTTGGGAAAAGCTATATACTAACTGTACCTCGTGTCATAACAATAAGCCAGCATCAATGCAGTTCATGTTTTCTCACATTGAACAGCGTTATATAATATACAGTTGAGTCTTGCCCCGAGTTAGACGTTTTCCCAAACACAACCTTTTTGCTGTCCCACCAAGCAGTGTACAGATGTATTTGAATCAACTTTCACACATCTTTTCTGCAATGTTCCTTCATGATACATTGCGAACTACTGAAGAAGTATGTCAATGGGCTTAGTAATGTACACTGAAAGCCATCTGGGCTTTCAAAAAAGTTGTGGTTCAGTTATAGGTGCAAAAGAAGTGCCAGACTCCCATCGAGAACTCTTTTGAAGCTCTAAATTGATGATTAAATATTTCTTAACTGTGTGTGATATCTTCATTTTATTATTTAGCAACACTTTTTTCTGGTCTTAATCATATGGTGAAGTTATACAGCTGAAGCCATTTATAAGAGACTCTGGTGTAAGAGACAGTTCGGTATAAGGGACATAGTGTGCCTACGTTGAAATTGGTGTTGATAAGTAAAGTGTGTGCGTGGCGGTGTGCCTATGAGGGACTACTTATATGAAAGAGAATTGCTGCTCTGTGCATGTCTGCTATAAAGCTGTTCAACTGTACATTTCCCGACAAGTATGTACATGTTTTTGTTTTGTGACAAACGTGTTAGAGGGGTTCTACTTTATTGTGGTTGCAGAACTGTTTGCACTTTTTTAAGTGTGTGTGTTTCAACTAAGACTGACATGGTCTTGTGTTTCCTTGGCAATGCAGCTGGGAGCATGGTATATACTTTGATGGCAGTGCTCATTCACCAAGGTTCCAGCGCCAACTCTGGCCACTATGTGGCCCACATCAAAGATCGAACTTCCGGTTCGTGGTACCTCTTCAACGACGATGGCGTCTGCAAAATGCGTGGGCGCCATCTTCAGCTCAACACGGATGAGGAAAACACAACACGTGCACAAGGGGCTGGCTCTGGTGAGCAAGCCATATCTTTTTTTTTTTGTCAAGTTTACTAGCTAGAATGAGAATCGTAATGTGGCTTCGAGTCGAAGAAATGCAGGAATACAGTCTTGTGTTGTAAATTACAGATGATGCAAGTGAGCCACCCAAGCGACTAGCCAAGGGAACTCACGACTCCACAGGAGCATATATGTTGGTCTACCAAAAGAGTGGTCACACAAATTGTGAGTATCAGCAGGGTTTGTAGATTTATGCATTGTCTGTAGCAAGGTAATGCTGTGAATGAATGTTCCAATCCTGTTTCACCACTTCTTCATAAAATAAGTTCACTTATGTGCACCTTTCAGTTTAAGGTAAAGCCTTATTCATTCACGACTCTAGCTTCTGGTCACTTATTGCTCTTCTCAAGTGCCAGGTAACGTATTCAATTATGCTTAGATTTATGTTTCCATAACTTCATTAAAAATTCATTATGTAACCACAAATATTTAAAGAAGCATGATGGTAAAATATCAGCTGCTATTGTGATGAGAAAATTAAAAAATGTTCTCTGTATGCAAGAAACCATTTGCAAAGTGGTAAGTATACCATGAAGAGATAGGTAAAATGGTCACAACCAATACATTTCATTTATTTATTACTGCCTGAGGTTGTCAGGGGTCCAACCAACATAAGGACATTAATTTGAAGCGTAGCGAGCCTACCTGGACGAAAATGAGTTATAGCGGTTAGTTTTGTTGAATTATTCTAGACAACCAGTGATTCCGTTCCTTTATTTGCAGTAGTCTGCATATGTCTTGTAATGATAGTAGACTTGCTGTAGTGGCTCAGCACCTAAGATACCGTTCCAAGGCTCGAGAGCGTGGTTACGATTCCTGAGCTTTTTGGATGCATTTTGGGTGGCTTGGGGGGGGGGGGGGGGGATGTTGGGTAATCTATTGCTTTTGAGTAGGTATGTGTGTAAAATACTATTCAGTAGGCAGGAGCTGCAGGTACATTACCAATGAGAACTGACAGACAATTATGACAAGGAAAGTGTAGGGAATATTATTAGAAGTAATTGTAATGTGAATGTGAAGAAAGAAAAATGGATGAAAAGCTAACTTGCCGTGAGTAGAATCCGAACATGTGACAGTTGAACAAGACGTTCGATGCTCTACCAACTGAGCTACCCCGGTGACTATCCCCCCCTCCATTTTATTGGGTATGTATGTGCACTAAGTGTGAGAGCGTCAGTCAGGGCCGCCTGTTGCTATTGCGGCGAGTGTGGGACACTCATTTCGTCATATAGCATGTGACCTTATCATGAGCCGGCAGCTGACCAACAATCCCTTGCATACCACCTGAAGGCAATAAATCTGCCAATTAGACCCTCGTTAATGAATTAAGGAAAGAGGAGTAAGCTTAAGGGCTCATTTTTTTTGTTACAAACAATATTAAAGAAAACTGACTGACAATTATACCTACAAGCGGTGATGACTGACGCTTCCACGTTTAATGCACATACATGCCCGATAAAGGTGGGGAGGGGGGGGCATAGCTGCTGTGGTAGCTCAGTTAGTAGAGCATCGAACGCATTATTCGAAAGTCGCAGGTTCGGACCCTGCCCACGGACAAGTTATCTTTTTATCCGCTTTTCTTTATTCCCATTTACATTACAATTACTTCTAATAATATTTACTATACTTTCCTTGGCATATTTGTCTGTCAGGTTCTCATTAATATTGTTTCTAACAAGCAAAATGAGCCCTTTAAGTTTACACTTCTTTCTAGGTACCTTACCTTGCAGCCTCATGCGTACACAGTAGCATTTTTACCACGTCTTATATTCGTGCTTGTGTACTTTCATGGACTTGTTTAGTTTTATCTTGTTTATCAAGTATTTTTAGAATGCCTATTTGTAATTTTTTCCTTAGTCTCAGCTTTGTATATTGTGAGTGTGCTAGAGGTTTTAAGATTTTTCACTGCACTGTCATTATTCTTTGTTTGTCCTTTGTGGCAAATTCTTGTCACGAAGCATTTTCATCGCTTTATTTCATGTAGCTTTGATGCCTGTCATAAAAAGGCCTTGCACTCAAAGTAATAGAACACTAGTTGTGAGTTCAGTGTCATATTTGTATGTCTCCCTGGACGATTTGTCTTTTTGTGTTATTGAGATCGACCATAATTATCAATAGTAGTAAAGCTTCTGCCCTATGCACAATGTGCAGCCTTCCCACCTGACCAGGATCCTTTCTGGGCTTGTTTATTGCCCAAAATTGTGCAAGAAGCCTTGGACACTGATAATGCTGTATTTGAGCAGTGGGTGGCTGAAATGGATGCCATGCGGGTGAGTACTGTTGCCAACTTCTAAGTTTTTACACAGTAGATCAAGTTTGCCAGCTGTGTGCATCAGAGTTAACAGTAGAGATGTAAATAGCATGAAATTTAGTGTCTGGGTGGTTTTCCCATCGCACCCTTTTTTCTGACATTTAGGCAGTCATGTTAAACTTGCTGATACGAGAGTTTGCCGCTGTGGTGTATAGGCCTTGGTGTTCGGCTGCTAGCTTGAAGGTTGCGAGTTCGATCTCAGGTGCGACAATTGCATTTCAATGGAGGCCGAATGCTAGAAATGTGTCTGCTGTGCAATGTCTGTGAATGTTAAAGGACATCAGATGGTCGAAATTTCGGAGCCCTACACTTAGGTGCCCCTCATGATCGCATTATGGCTTTGCTACATAAAACCCCAAGAACTGTATATCGGATGTTAAGCTCTGCGGGAGTTTAGAATACGTGTGCAACTGTCCCATATATAGCATGGAAAATTCAAGGTCATTTATCAACTGTTTGATATAGCCAATCATTCGATATAACCGGGTTCAATATCGAGTAGACTCATTTTGGCGTAAATGTAGCGTGAAAAAAGACGAGGGCAAGAAAGTGAACACCACAAGTGCTTTCTTGCCCTTTTATTTTTTGCGTTTCATTTATGCCATAATGAATAAGTACCAAATCGCTTGCCTCTTTGTTTTGATCCAGTAGACTATTGTTGATACGGTTTCAAAAAAAAATGCGGACAATAAACGTACGATTCGGGAAAACGTACAATCCGAATTCAGCAAAAATTTACTCTGACAAGTTGAAATAGAGGTGCAAGGGCGAAAAACATTTATTTCTAAAAGAAACATAGTAGTTTTCTGCTCATGCCTCTCACCATCGAACAAAAGAAGCTCCTTCTGAACACATTGTGGACCCATGTCTACTTTTTCATCGTCTTTCGTGTGAAAGAAGCTTTGTAAAGCTTCCAGTTTTACAAAGCTTCCAGTTTTACAAAGTTTACAGGCTTCGGCGAAGTTAGCCGGTCGGCGCACATTTTTGTTCTCACCTCTGTTTTCTGATGCCTCGTGCCCCACCTCCTTCGCTGCCTCGGCCCACACCACCTCCGCGACAATCTCAGCAACACTTTGAGGCTTGCAAGTCATCCGGGACATTGTCGTCTATCGAGACGAACTCGGCGAATGGAGCATTTGTGCAAGTGAAGAGGAACTCCACATCAATGTCGTCGCTGATGTCAGACGCGCACTTCACAAGGTCATCTTCGCCGCACTCTGTATCTTTCGATGGAAGCTGCCACCGAAAACTGCCCTTCCCGAAACATCTGCTAACCTTTTCACTCATCACTGTCCCAAGAAATGGTCAGGTAGTGCTTCGCTTTGGGTATCGATAATAAGTACCCAGGGTCATCACGCGACATGCGAGCAAAGAAGCACCAATCTAATCGAAGCCAAGCCAGGCCAAAATGGCAAGTGCACGTTGCTGCGTGTTAGTACGTTGTGTCGGTGCTGTGGTTACACTATGGGTTCATACAGAAGCTGCACGGCTGTTCTCATGCTAAAAGTGATTGATCATGCACTAAACAATAACAGGGCCACCTGTAGGCACTTTGAAGTTGACGAGTTTTGTGTTCGCTACTGGTGACAGCAGCACAGGCAGCTAAAAGCCACCAAGATGCGCGGGGCCTAAGACCGGGATGGATCGTAAAAATTAATTTTAACAGAAGGTAACTGCAGAACTGCAGATGATTCTGTGTGAGATGGCCATCAGCACAAGGTTGACGTCGTGCGCTAATCTTTTTGCGGGCTCCCATTGAAGGATGCACATTAACGCTAATGCCCACATGCTTTGTTTGCGGCTTTCGTGCCTCAAATAAATCTTGCCTTGTGTTGAACCTGTGGTTTTATTGTTAGAGTAAGTCTTGATTAGAACTTCTCAAAGCTTTTAGTTAGTTCCTATCGTGAGGATACTGATTTGCGGCCACTTCGATTTTTTCTTTCGCTCCGTACGTCTTCCTACCTCCTTGCTTTTCGTCACTTTTCTTCAAAAAGTGCAAGGATTATGCCAGTAGACATGGTATCCCTAAATTTTTTGCCCAAGGTGCCAACTGAAGAAAAAATTAACAGGCTGTTTTTTGAAAATCATTTAAAGACTGACGGCACAAACGGGTTTGTGTGTGTATGTGTGGAAAGAAACCGCCATCGCCGCCTGGTGGCCGTCTGCCACTTGGTGCAAGCACGCGAGAGCGGTTTTTTTCCACATTTGAAGTAGATTTTTGCTGGCATAACGTATCATATGATCACAGAATTGCTGAACGTTGCTGCCAAATAGTCATATTTTCCGGGAACATATTCACTCTTTCGCAACCGCGGAAAAAGGCCCGATTTTCGACATCCTCGATCACATTTTTTTTTCTTGGGTAATTTTTATTGCATTTTGCATTGTGCTATACCAAGTTGTACACTTTTAATATCAAGCTTTCGAACAAAAATAACTACAGGCTGATATGTAGGAAACGCTTGTTATATTATTTGTTAACAAAGGAAAAAACACACGAAACTGAACTAAACAAAACATACACATACAGCTGAACAAAGCAGCAAAATTAAATTCAAATTCTAGAATATACAAAACGTTACACATGATGTCAGCTCACATTCTGGAAAGTGGCATTTCTGTATGTAATAAACTCTTTTTCATGGCCCTTCAAGCTAGGGGTGGTGACTGCTGTGCCACTCAGAGAAGCAGTTGCGGGAGGACGTGAAGCATAGGGGCACTTGGCATGTGCTGCACTTGTTATATGTTTTCTGCTCTACTTTCTTCTTTCGATAGCATAGCTTGCAGTTTTTCGACTTCTCTATTTTCTGGGGTTGGTGGCGAATCAGCTCTAGACTTGTATATGGGGCACGGTCTTGATCGATGTCATTGTAATCCAAGATCTGCTAAATGAGCTGCTCTCTAAAAGCAAGCTGGTCGAATGGGCATTTTGGGCTAGCTCTGGGACTCCTGGGTGTTCTTTTCGATGGCCTTGGTAGAGGATGAAACTGGTGACACAGGCTACGCCCACGCAATGAAAAAACAGGGTTTTCCACCAGCGCATGCATTTCCTCAAGACATTGTAGGTTCCTATTATTTGGTCCAATTTATCCACACCCAGCATGCCAGCATTGTAGTCTTGGACAAGCAGAGGCCTCTTAATGGTAATTAAAGTCCATCTGTCACCTGTCTTCTGCCTTCGTGTGGCTGGGACAAACTAGTTGGCTGTATGAATGGTACTCATCAGGTTCATGGGACGCCGGTCTTTCCATTGCATACATAAAATGTTGCCATCGCAAAGCCACCGAACATCTCCGCGCTGAGCTCTTCGTTCCCAGGCAACATTCTTAAGCTCAGTTGGGAAACATCGGGGATTTTTTCTGGTGGTACCACAGGCAAGGGTTTTGCGCTCCAGTAGATGGTCAAAAAGTTTCGCAGAAGTGTAGAAGTTGTGCATGTAAATCCTGTACCCCTGGTCTAGATACTCTGAGCACAGGCTGCTGACCACATCAAAAGCTAGGTCATGTGGTCCTGGTCTTTCACGCTTGCCTGTGTATACAGAGAACTGTAGGGTATACCCTGTTTTCGAGTCGGCTAGTACCCAAAGCTTGTAGCCCCACTTAATCACTTTGCCTGAATATACTGCCTCATTCCTGATCTGCCTTTGGACTTCACCATACGTTCATCAACCGAGAGCTCCCGCTTTGGTTGAAAAAATTTTGCTGATGTCTTATTGATGTGCTCCAAAAGCCATGACACCTTCCAGATCTTGCCAACAGTAGCTTCACTTGCGAAGTCGTTCGGGTCCGATACGTGTAAAAAGGCTAGTAGAGCTACAAACAAGTTTCGGGGCATAATCTTTGATGGGAGAAGGCCACTGTATATATTCCCCGTACTCCAGTGTAACTGCAATTGTGGTACTTCAACAATTCCCATGTAGATGATGATCACAATGAAACGCATCATCTCTAGTGGAGTGACTTCTTCCCATGAGCCATCACGACAAGCATAGGAGGGCTTGTCAAGAATGTTCGTCCAGGCATACTTGTTTGTGTTGTCACACAACATCCTGATTACTTCAGTCGTAAAAAACATCGTAAAAAGATCCAGTGCTCTTGCGAACTGCCGGGTGCCACTCTGCCGTGTAGCGTCAATAATGACCCCGGGCTGTCGCTCGGGCTCAAACTTCACACGTCTTGGAGCATTGAGCAAAATATCTCTACCGTATATTGTGGAGACACTAAGGAAACAAAATAAACAACTGTCGTCAGTTATAAAGACTGCACACTGCATTTATACATTGTGAGCGCTAAAACAAAACTTACGTGCACACAGTGGCTGATGTCCCCGGCTGCTGTGATGAAATGTCACTGTCTGAACTGAAGTCCAATGATTGAACATCATCGCTCCTCACTGCTGCTGTTGTCAAAAGAATCGGACTTTGAAGCGGCCGAAGAGCTCGGTTTTGCCTTTTGGCATTGAGGAGCGCGCGGGGGCGCCGCAGCCATGATTGCCAAACTACGCCATCAACCCTACTCAACATGTATTTTTCTCAGTACCTCCTTGCAGTAAAAACAGCAGAACGAAATCGAAACCAAAACAATAGTTATTTTCGAACACATCAGAGGGCGCCACGCGTCCGTGGTCACCAAAACAAATTTTTGGCGGCGCATTCAGAACGTCGATACTATGGGCGAATTCAAAATGTCGATACATAGTATCAATCGATCCCATAGCAATTCTCTTTGTATGAATTAGCAGCCTCTTGTAACCATCATTTTCAGCAGGGGTCATTGATGGGCATTTTGCAAGTGGCATAATTTAATTTGCCAATGTGATTGTTGTCTGCCTCACTGATATGCACCTGGTATTGGCTAGTGTGTTGTAGCAACAACCTTGCAGTTGCAACAATTGTATTTCAGTGTGACACGAGCGTTGGCAGAATTTTCACATAGGAAAGTGGCATTTAGCCGCTTTATTCATTAGGCTAATATTTTTTAATAGCAACTGTTCATATGCACATGCACCTGGCAAAGAAGCTGTAAAGCTCTTTTATTTTACTTATTTATTATTATTGTTATTTTTTCTTTGGAAGAAAGGTTTTTGTCAAGTGCAACCACTAAAGCTACGGATGTTCAGTTTCAGTTCATTATTCATCGAACTGTTCATTATTCATTCTAATTGTAACTTCTAAGTTAATTCAAAGCAAATAATGGTTTGGTCAAAAAACATCAAATTGAATAGTTAAGATAGCATATGTCACATATTAAAAAGAAATTTTAGCATACTTGTCATATAGCCAACCTGCAGAATATTTTTAAATATTGGAACGAGTCATGTACGAATGTCATTCTTTTTGGTTCATGGGGGAAGCAACGTTGAATAGTAGCGGAACTGAAGTTTATGTACGATGCCAGAAATAACCGGTAAAATATGTTACGTTTTAGAATTTACTATACTTAGAGCACATAAGCCTATATTATGAGCTTTTAATATTAAAAAACGAATAAGTGTTAAGTGTAATAGGTTCATTTAACCTTGAACTGGGGCTTTGTCGCAGTGCGTATTCTGTCGGCCTAAGTGTTTTCATGGCATAGCACTGGCACTCTGCAGTGAAACTACCTTTACAGGGAGCTACACTTTGGTTAATATGTTTATTTGTACATTTTGAATACTTTGAAATTATAGGTAATTTAAATTTGTGTGGAAGCGAATTTGGATACTTGAATATTTGAAGATGCCTAATTACAGCATTGACATTGCCGCCGTGTGTTACAATTGAAATCACTTCTCGTAGGGTTGAGTGAGTTTGACAGAAAATCCATGAACTTAGTTGGACAACTTAAAGACTGATTGGTTTTTAAGTTCCTTTGACAACTTGAGAAGCTCATGACAGACAAGAAGGATTGCAATGAAGAATTGCAGGCACAGCACGAAGTGTCAAGAACACTCAGCTGTGTTGATTAGCAAAAAATAATAGTAGCCAATGTTCTTTATTGAAGTGTAGTGTAGAAAATGAGGATGAGTTTTCGGCATCAGTTGCTGTGTGCACGATCTGCCTTCGTGTTCTGCCTGACCTGCTTAGGACATTGCTACGTGATCATAAATCGTCATATGACCTCTAGAGGAGGTGCTATGAATAAATGGCAGTTGAATAGGCATGCAATGCACATTTCTCCATTAACAGTAGTACCAGTGGTACTATTGTTAATAAGTGTGTGTCAAGGGAAGGGAAGCACATTGTAACTCATAAGAGAAATAAGTTGTATGAGGAGATTGAGAAGCTTGTAGGCATTGGATGGAATTGAGCTCTGGGAAAGGTGTTTAGCCTGCAAAGGGCATAAAATAGGCCTGTGGTGTTTATGAGGTCTTGCTTTCTCTATTTCCTTCAGCTTGTGATTTGTGATCATCACCAAAAATCTCTTGCAGGCAGACAAGGTTTCTGCTGGGCGAGCTCAACAGAAGGAGGTGCGCTCCCTTTATGAGCAGCTGCCCGTCATTGAAGGTGCCTTTTCCCTTCTATATTATTAGCCATCAGCGTCCAGTTTTGTTAGTCAGAGCGTGTGCTTTTGTGTGGTGTTTTTCGAGCCCTAGATATTGCAAACAGAGCCGTAGCATATTGCTAGGCTACAATGTCCTGGCATATGATTGGGCATTCGGCAGCCATTTTGCTAGTACACTTCACACAGTGGCCCATTTTTTCCCCTTTCTTTTAGGCTCTGAGGGAAGCTGAGTGCTCCCAAGTAAATTTGTCTTTTGTTGTCATGACACAGAGTGGGTAAAGAAAGATGACTGTCTAAAAGTGAGCTACACTTCGTGTCGTTTCACTACAGGGGAGCCTGTGGACTGGATTACCACTGACTGGCTGATTAAGTGGCTTGCTCAGGACAAGGAGCCAGTGCCGCCTGTGGACAACTCCTCTGTGCTGTGCACGCACTCGCTGTAAGAAGCTTATTCAAGAGCAGAGTTTCCTTTCCTTGTTGGCATTGTCCTGAAATCTGTGTGCTAAAATACAACCACACTTCTAGTGTTGTTTTTTTCACTTACAGTCGTCAATGCTTTGTATTCTTCAGTACAAGTGTAACAATGTCATTCAGAGGCTGTAGGCTTTCAAGCATGGATTTGCTTGAGAGCGTATAGTGGACAATGCTCGTTGCTCTAACCAGACTGCCATTTAAAGCCCTGCTTAGTCTTATTCCATTGCATCATGGTGGGAATACAGATCCCTGAATATCCAACAAAGATCTCGCTGGCAGTGCAGTTCCCTGTTCTTTTCCGCTTTCAGGGTGCACACAGGTCCTTGGAATTCTTGAAAAACCTTGAAATAGAAAATTTTGTTTTCAAGGCCTTAGAAGTGCTGAAATTTCATTTTAGTCCTGGAAAACTCTTGAATATATAGAGTTTTTGCAGGGTCCGATTGTACAACTAACATTTCATGGCAGTTGAGCGTAGTCTTGTGCAAACTTCATTGCTTATAGCATTCTGTGACAACGCAATTTCGAATTCAGGCACGGCCAAACAGCCTGTATTAGATTGGCGAGATTGAAGTAAGCGCGCCTGGTTTTGCTTTGGTTGGCCATAAGCCACAACCTAATGGCCACAATGAGGCTACAGCATATTGAGTTCTCCGTAAGAAAGTTGCGCAAATGTGCTTATTGCAGTAGACTACTAATTTGTGTTCAACTTAATAGCATTAGGACGCCGATAGAAAAGAGACTAAAAGACTTGCCCTGAGTGAAACTGTGCAGTGAAACTGTGCAATGAGCAAATTTAGCATTCTTTGCTTTGTGCAATTAAATTTACCGTCAACTACAATCATGCTCCTTAAGTTTTTTAAAAGGTCCTTAAAAAGTATTTGAATTTTTTTTCTTGGAAAACTGCACGAATCTTGTTTTGGTTTCCATATTTTAATGGCCTACTTTTCTTTATGTCAGCACATTGATTGATTTGTAGGGTTTAACATCCCAAAACCACCATATGATTATGAGAGACGCTGTAGTGGAGTGCTCTAGAAATTTCGACCACCTGGGGTATGTCAGCACACTAACCACTATAGCAGTGTTTCTTGCTGAAAACAGCACTAACACAATTTTTGTCATATTTCACTCGTCTCAGTCAGGGAATAGCCTGTATGCTCCTTCTGAACTGGTCGCTTTTGTGGAGAAATTGGGCTCTATGTCCCACAGATGTCTTCTTGTTCTTTGAAGTGGTACCTGTTGCAAGTGTTTTGCACAGAGACAGGGCATGAAATAGAGCTAAGAAACTGTGCTTTTTCTTGCTGTTAGATGTAGTAATATTATTAGCACTTGTAAAACTGAATTACTCGAACCCTGCTGCACGCCAGTGTGATACGGTGGCTCAAAGAAGACAGTCATATCGCCACCTTGGAGTACATTGTATTGCTTCTGTAAATGACGTTCAAATGAGCTTTTTTTTTACACTATCATATCTGTCGTGATAATCCACACCTTTCCTCCATATTTTCTTCACATCATGTCATCAGACTGTATGCTTACCAGTGAAGATTATGCACTGCTAGTGTGTTATTATCTATATTTACTTGATTGCTTTCATCTTGTTTTGAACAGGCTGGACCCTCAGCATGTGAGCAAAGTGAAGTGCATCAGCAGTCGAGCTGTAAGTTGAGTTCATTTGCAAGGCACATCTATTTGTTGGAATGCTTTGCCTGATATTGCGACATTTCTTACAGGCTGACCTTATCTACCAAAAGTATGGTGGTGGGCCACGGCTAAGGTGAGGAAGCCGATAAAATTTAGAAAGAATTCATTTTATTGGCTGCTTATATAGGAATTCACGCGAAGGAGCCCCTAATTTCGGTGCTTGTCTTTAAGCAGGCAGACATTGCTTTGACTGATGCGAGTTCTTGTGCATTGCCTTTACAAAAACCAAATAAAACTGTAACCTTGGTTCTGTGTGTGCATAAATTAAATTTAGCTTACTTTCAACCATAGGTCGGCAAAAAAATGTAGAGCTTACTAAGACCCACGAAATACTATATTTTGCCCTTGAGGCTTAGAATAAGACTCACCTGACTCGCTAAATTTTTCTCGGCTGGATTTGCTCGGACTCAAACTCTGCAAAGTATTACTCACTCAGACTCGTGGTTTGATCCGAGTCTGAGCGAGTCTGGCGAGTGTACTCATGAGTGAGTTCGCCAACAAATGTTTCCAACTGACAGCTCTAGTCGTGCTGGGCAGGTTGAGTTATGGAGGCAGCTGTCTTCCACATTGCAGAGAAGCCCTGTGTACGAGCTGTGTGGTGCAGCAGTGCCGCTACCTTAGGGCCCACACTAGGGTGCAAGATGATCAGCGAAATATCTCCAGGCTTCTCAAGTTCAAGCCCAGCAGGTTAGCTGACAGTTTCTTTTTCTTTCTTTTGGGACTGCTGCAGTGTGCCTGAAAGCGATTTGTGCTTCTCTGTGTGCTGCTTGCGGGGTCTTCCTAAATGAGTGCTGCTTTCTTGCTAGGGTTGTAGCCTGATGCTAGAAAAAAGAAATGCACTCACAGGGAAACGTTTTCTTAATTCTGACAGTTATTTGAGTGCTGTGTGCTATTGCTCGATGTAATTTGTGCCCCATACGGGGTGGCAATCACTAGGCATGTGCAACTATTGAAGCATTTCGAATATTGGCTTTGACACATATTTCACTTATTTGAAATTTCGAAGTATTTGAAAGGGACAAGTAGGCATATATTATACCAAATGTAACACCCCCCCTTGTAAAGGTGGTGTTCCACTGCAGCATAAAAGTCCTTTGTTGTAAAAGCACATACCCAAGAAAAACCTGCATCGATACAAAGCCCCACTTAAACTAAAAGCACATATTAAACTCTCATCGAATCATCACTTCTAAAATTCAAAAGCGTGTTGTAAGGGCTTATATGCCCGAAGTGTAGCAAGTTTTAAAACTTAAGATACCTTGCCATTTATCACTTAAATTCTTCTGAAATTTAAGTCCGGCTACTCTTCAAGGTTGCTTCCACTTCACTTCGAACCCTAACGAATGAAGTTCACATAATCTTTGTTCCAATAAAAAAAAAATATTGTGCAGGTTAGTTATGTCATGAAAAATGTTCCCATTTTTTTTTAATATGTGATGTATGCTGTTTGATTCAAAATTAGTTGGCCAAAGCACTATTCACTTCAAATGCTCTGCAAACCTAAATTTGCTATTCACACTTCCTTATACATATAGATCAACACTTTATGATAGATACACAGTTTGCAGAAAATAACCACTAGGCCTTGTTGTTGGAGGAATGAAGGGTTCCCTTATTTTTCAGAAGCAGGCAAAGGAAATGCATGTGGACTGTACACAATTTCAATTTTTCACGACAGGGGGCCGCCATATTTAAGTGCACGCTGTCTTACGTACAAGTTTGGCAAAATCACCATCTAGGGCTGCGCATACTCGAACTGGCGAGTTACCTATTGGTGTGAGATCCCTGCTACACTCTGTGTTCCCAACTTTTTCATTTGCTTAGACTGTTTTGTGTGATATCATTGCTGCCACTGACTGGTCCATCTCTGTCTGAACTGTTCATCGGCGCGCCTTTGTGCTAGCGACGCAAAAATGAGCTCAGTGTCTGCGAACGGCGGTGCTTCGTCGTTGGTATTAGCAGCAAGAGCAGTACCTTCAGCGATTTGTGTACAGACGTAATCACTCTTGTCTAGAGCAGTGGGGTGTGTGGCTGGAGATGCTACTTCACATTAGCTACAAGCTTCTGATCATGCTTGAAATATAGGAAAAGAGTGCATGCAGCACAATTATGTTACGTATTATTGCAGCATTGGTATTTGCATGTCTTTGCAGAAAATGGTTATGGAAATGACTGACTGGGCACTCTAGACATGTGTGGCTGCATCTATTTTTTTTGGGTATCCAAGATGCTGCACAGCAATGTTGTTCTCATTGGTTTTCTTGCCGCGATAAATGAAGTGCTGTGAACAGAAGCGTGATGATGGCTACACGCGGAGGTTCTTTTGATTTACTGACGACAGCCGCTGCTTCCGAAATTCAGGTGATGACGGAAAGCGATGCAGCGTGAACATATCGCACATCTGCACTGGTCGCATGGTGTACTTTGCTGCAGACACGATTTTGCTCAAGTTGTTCCTCTTGGGCTGATTGTACATCCACCCATACATGACACAGTGATAGCCAAATGGTCTGTTCGAATACGCACAATTTCCTGCCACGGCAGTCACTTTTTACTGGAGGGAGGCGCCTATTACACATACTATATCCAAGCGTACAATGTGTGCAGGTATGACATGCGCAGCCCAAGGCACGATGGCAGCACTGAGGACCCTCAACCCCTGCAGCTCAGGGGTTCGAGAGTGCTGCTGTGAAAAGTTGTAGGTTTAGTCAGAGGCTCGATGAAAACCACTAATGTAGGTTTTAAGGTTCATATAGAGTTCCTGCTCATGTGTACGGCTGTAACATGTGGTCTGGCAGCCACTATGCAAGAGTACAGACTGTGAAAAACTTGCAGCACAGAGTCGTCCATGTGGGTGGGCAAGCAGTCGCTGCTCTGGTGGCGCAAGCTGGCCATGGCACAGGTGGCATCTCCCTCCCAGGAGACAAACGGCAATGACACAGGTCAGGAGGGCTGTTGTGCTTTATGCCTTCTTTTATTATTGGTTCCACCCACGGCAATTTTTAGATCTGTGGTTGATTTAACGAATTTTCTCTGTCACGTTGGAGAAGAGTATCGGACAGAAACTGTTTTGAAACTGGTGCCTTGCAGTCATCACTTTAAGTTACTAACATGAATGATTCAGTTACACACTGTTTACCTTTAGCCTCTGCGAAGGGCCATATACGTACCTGCCAACTGTCCCGAATTGTCCGGGAGACCCTCGAATTTCGACGTAATCTCCCGATTGTATGAATGCTATCTCAAATCTGCCGAAATGTGGCCACTACTTTTTTAACCATCTGTGTGCATCAGCATTTTCTGCTGTTTCCGTGTGGCGGAAGAGCACACTGCACTAAACTTCTAGTTGCCACCATACCATTCAGTATCGCTAAGGATATTCAAACACTATAGTACTGCGCACCTGCGCGAAGGCTAGGGAAAATGTACAACTACTGTGTCTGTCTATCTTGACTTCTGCACTTCGCATGCTAGGCCTACACCACTTGCCTAGGCATCAGTTGTGTTTGTTACGTAGTTGTGGGCTTTTATTTTTTCCCCCAAGTTCAGTTGGAAGGTCGATGCCGGTGTCAAAAGCAAAAAAGTACTTGCAAGTCTTTCTGGACTCATACACAGCTGAGTTTCTGGGCTGTGTAACTTTGCGGAAAGGTGGCAAATACGGATCCTGTACTTCGTGCGCCTGTAATGTAAGAGTTTTGCTCGGTGACAACGTCTAAATAATGGTGCACATCACTTGACAGGAGCATGAGAATTACATCCAGTCTGTGCAAGGGCACGGCAATATCCGGAGTTTTTTCTAAAAGGGCTGAGATGGCAGTGCCATCTGCGCAAATGCCTATTCATGGGACTTCTTGCAGAACGCAACTTGCCACTAAACGCTCGTGATCACGCAGGAACGTTGTTTCAGAAAATGTTCCCAAAGTGCAAGGACACGAAGTCCATGAATAGTGCAGATGTACGAGAAGAACTGCCATTGTCTGGGAAGTGGCTAAGATGCCGAAAATATATACATGGTCTGAAACGCCGTGCTTTTGCAATCACATTAGATGGAAGCAACAACAACGGGTCACAAATGTCTCAGTCACAGTAATTCCCAGTATACCGTATTTACTCGCATAATATGCACGCCTCCAGTTTGGTCGCGAGAAACCAGATATTTTTGTTTCCATGCATAATAGGTGCACTTCGAACTTGGTTGTGATCCGTAGTTCTCTACCGTATTTTCATGGTTAAAAGTAGACGTCCTCTTACGTTAACTGAACCAAGGAAAAAGGAAACGAAAAATTACCAGGGAAGTGCTGTACCAGCTCCGCGGGCTCGCCTAGTGAGGAAGAAGGGAGGTTACTTAGGTTGCCTGGGCGTCAAAGTAACCTTTGCACCGATGCGTGGGCGTAGCTCCGGCCGCTAGCCGGCCCCCGCATGCTCCACATGGTATGCGCGATTGCGTCCTCGTCAAGTGTGCATTGAGGTTCTTGTCGGAAAAAGCATCGTCATTATTGCGTTTGCTACCTCGTCCGCAAGTTTAAAAGCTTTTTGGATTTCGGATGCGAGCTTTCGCACTTGCTGAATCGCTGACTTGCACAAGCTCAGCTCGACGGACTTATGTCGCTGTTGATTTCCAGGCTGGGAAGCTAAAGATCGTATCCTGCACGCTGCTCTTGGATCAGTGCCTGAGTATGATCTTTTCGACGCTCAATCTTTGTGTTGTCTTGTACAAACTCCCGGCAACAACATGCTGAACCGTAGGCTAGGCCTAATCACTGTTGATTCTTTAGGGGGGCAGTCATGGGCAGTCATTTTGGGGTTTTGTGCGGAATCAGCATAACTCATTTCGGTGGCTCTTCTTGAAGGAAAAGGGGGCTTCGGTGGCGCTTGTAACTTTCGAATGGTGGTTAGCAATGCGATTCAATGTCTTGGATATGGGGGTGCAAGCCCTGGAAATCGACCAATCCATGCAGGGTGTTTTTCGGGGTTCATTTCATTGGCAACGGGGGTCTTTTTACTTTGATTTTTGTGAACTTTAATGCATCGCCTGCCTTGATTCTCGGACACGCAAGAGTGCATGTTTAGCATGTTTTGCGCTAGTGTAGCTATTGAAAGAGGTTGTTTCGGCTGTAGCCTGGATATTCATGGCTTCGACGACGTATACGTTACCAAGGGTCTATGCTGTCGTCAAAAATAAAATGTTTGGAAATTTTACCCCATCTATTAGATGCACCGTTAACTTGGAGCCAGATCTTCTGGAAAGAAAAGTGCACCTATTATACAATTATATATGGTATACCTCTCCCACCCCACCCCCACAGCGGTCTCCCAAATTTTCATGCTCCTAGGTTGGCAGGTATGCATATATAGCTCCAGGTTATGCCATGTTTCGGCAGATTCACTCTTGGCACTACTGTTCCATTATGCTCTTCCTGAAAGTTTCTTTTCTGTTGTCTATAGCTACATTATTTACAGTGCTTGCCTATGTGTTTAATGCCATTTATTGCATAATGATGTAAAAGATATTATGAAGTCTTGTAGGAAGGTATTAGTGAGCAGCATTTGGCCTCTGGCAGACTTTACAAGAACATAGAAGCAGTGATCCGTAGGACATCAGCAAATATAGTAATTGTTAAAAAGCTGTTACAGCTAGTTTTGCAGAGAAAGTGAACAAGATCAGAAAGACATTGTTGCAGTTCTTCTCTCCTTTAAAACTGAAAAAAAAATCACTAAAGTCAAAAGGAAGGCTTGCTCTCAGTTCACTATTTCTAGTAGTTATTGTGTTCGAGGTAAACTGTACGGACGATGTAATTGCAAGCATGTTTGCAAACTGCTGCCGTCTTGCAGGTCCTATTGAAGATGACTCCGACACAACGCTGCCACCGGTGTCGGCTGCCACCTTCAGCTTCAATGAGGACATCTGCTGCCCACATGGTATACAGCCCGCATGAGTGTTCAGCCTCGCGTTGCTGTCCACATGGGTGTTCAGCCTCGCGTTGGGGAGGAAGCTTTAGCTTAGGGCTGTTTATATTCTCTATCCAAGTAGGTGTAAAGTATGAAAGTGCATTTTTCTAGACAATCACCAGACCATTGTGAAAAAAATTTGGTGCATTTGAGGACCAAGTTTTATTTCTAGTAACTCTTGGAAGAAATGTTCTAAAAATTCTCAAACTGATTAGCTTTCATCAAAGTTGAGGCATTGAAGCTGATACTAAATGGATAATTTTGCTCCAAGACAAACCTTTAAAAACTGCTACTGTTGAAGCATCTAAATATATTATGGATTTTGAAGCTTGCATGAAATTTTTGAACTGCTCATGAGGGTGTTACAAAAAATAAGAAATCCATATTAAAGATGTCTTAGTGCTATCTGATGCTGATGAAGGAGACACAACGAGACAAGCGCTAACTTCCAACTGAACGTTTACTGTCAGAAGCAGCTGTATAAGTAAATACATACATAGAAGGAGGCCCAATCACCGCACATGAAAGCTTGGGACGTCCTGCAAGAAAAATTCACTTGCAATCAGTGCCTCTGAAGGGCTGCTGACGCACTTATTACCGCCCCTAGCTATGGGAGTGACTTCAGCAATTTCTTATATTTCTTAAGGGGAGATGCGAGTCGAAAAATTGCGTTTTTAGCGAAATTTCTCGTATTTCTGATTTTTATTGCATTGTAATCTTCAAACCTTCTTTTTTCATCTGTGAAAATTTCAAAACTAAATTCGAACCGCAAAATGCAAAAAAATGTGTATGAAGGCATCGCGGTAGCTCAAAATTTCGTGAATTTGCACTGATATTGGCCATTTTTGACTGCGCCCTGCTCCCCGTCGCAGTGCCGCTCGCCATCGCGATCGGTTGGGAAAGTTGCGTCCTGCCTTCTTACAGCTCCGACGACCGCCAGTTTTGTACGTGGGCAAAAAAAAAACGAGGCCTTTTTATCAAGTGGTTTGAGCGGTTTGAAACGCGCGGCACCCTAAGCCGCATCGCCATTGGCTACCGAGTCATTGTCAGCTGTGTTGGTGGCGGCCATCGGCATTTGGTCTGTCTGCTTTTCTGCGCATCTACGCATATTTCCGCGATGACAAGCCCGAAAAAGTGCAACGTGAGACCGCAGAAGTTTCGAACGAAGCACAAGTTCAAGGGAAGGCGGCGTAAAGCGGCCCGAACGACGGCGACGAACGAGAACGCGCCTACGTGTGCTAGGCCTGACGGCGGCATCGACGAGTGCGCGAGCGACAGTGGCTGCGATGAAGGGATTGACGCTGCGCTTTCTTTCGTCAGTGCTTCGGAAAAGAAGCTCGGCTTCTTCGAAAAAGACGAAAGACAGCGCGATGAGGTTTGTGCAACGGCAGTTTTGTGCGACACCCTCTTGCTGACGGCACTTGTGGCAGGTGCGGCGTGCCCTGCTTGCGGTATTCAAAAACTTGCCGTTCGGGAGCCGGCAGAAAAGCGCAAGGGACTTTCGTCGCTCCTCGAACTTCATTGCGAAAACAGCGAATGCTCAGCGACTGTTCTTTCGTGCTCCTATACGTCACTGCGTGTTACGGCGGACGGCAGCAGCCGAGTGAGCCATTGGTACGACAGTGGGAGCTCCCGAGATAGTTTCGCTGTAAATGTGAAGGCAGTAGTGGCTGCACACGCTGTCGGCATTGGGCATGAGCAATTGTCGAGATTTTGCTCCATTATTGGACTCCCAAAGCCATTGCACCACCGAGGATTTTTTTCGATAGCAAAGAAGGTGCACACCGCTGCCATGGCAGCTGTGAGTGAAAACTTGCGCCAATCCAGAGAGTTGACGAAAGAAGTAGCAGGCGAAACTGATGTGGCTGTTATGTTCGACAGCACTTGGCAGAAGAGGGGCCACAAAAGCCACAACGGGATTGGCGCAGTTATCTCCTTAGATACTGGCCTCTGCTTAGACTTCGAGGTCATATCAAATTACTGCCTGACATGCAGTAGGCACAAGGATATGGGCCCAGACGAGGAAGTGTGGCAGGCATTCCATGGCCCAGTCTGTGGAAAAAATGCAAACTGTTCCTCCCATGCCATGGAAACGGAGGCTGCAATGCGCATTTGGCAGAGAACATTGACTTATGACACCCCACTGCATTTCATGACATTCTTGAGTGACGGTGACAGCAAAGCATATAGTGCAGTTGCAGAGTCAAAAGTCTATGGTGCTGTCAATATAAAAAAGAAGACTGCACTAATCATGTGGCCTAGAGACTTGGCACCGTGCTACGGAAGCTGCATGTGCCATTAGCACGAGGGCAGAAAATGAAAGAGCCAGCCATTCAGAAGCTCCAAACATACTATCAGATTGCCATAACAAGCAACAGGGGGAGTGTACGGGATATGTACACTGCAGTATGGGCTTCGTACTTCCACTCATGCTCTACTGACAATGCTGGCAGCCACAAGTTTTGCCCTGCAGGAACAGAGTCGTGGTGCAAACATCAACGCGCTGAAGCACTTGGTGAACCTGCACCACGCCACACACCTCTCCTGACAAAAGCACAGGGATTGGCTGTTTTGCCCATTTATAAGCGGCTAACGGATGAGAAGCTCCTTGCTCGATGCATCAAAGGGAAAACCCAGAACGCATCGGAATCCCTGAACATCAAAATTTGGCTACTTTGCCCCAAGACTAAGTTTGTCTCCCGAACGGTTGTCGAGACTGCCGCAGATATGGCAATCCTGTGGTTCAACAAAGGTCATGCTACTTTCGAGCACATCCTGGAAGAGCTCAACATACTGCCATCTAGAGATCTAGTTACTTTCAGTGATTCCCATGATGCGAGGCGCATCAAAAGAATGTCCGAGCGTCTGACAGCAGAAGCAAGGGCGCACCGTCGTCGTGGAGTGAAAAGGGCACGGCTAGAAGAGAGTGCTCGCAAGGACCATGAGGGCACAACCTATGCTGCAGGACAGTTCTAGTAACTTGCAGTGCTTTTCAAAGTTCTGTTGAACATTATGGCCAAAGATTATGCATTTCTAACAACTCTGTGATAAAAAAAAAAAAGGTTTCAAACTTTCAAATGCGTTTTTCTCCTCTTGCAGTTTTGTGTGATCTGTGTTTCTTATACACGCTAGTTCGTATACTTAGAATTGTCATACCTCTATGAAATTTTGCACATAGCATGATGAAGGCCCATAGAGTGCAAGTATCTATTCAGATTGTCAGTGCTGCTTGATTATGTTTTTCAAAAATTACATAACATTGAAAGCCCTTGGCAACTAGAGCCATAGTAAATTTTTCTATTTTATTATTGTATTTCATCTTTTTACACACAAAATTTATATAGTTTTTTGCACTCTACAGTTCCAAAGGATCATAGTCAGCTATATCTGCATGCTTCATCTCAAATTTTTTAGGTCAGAATTGTTGCATAACAATGGCCATAATTTTGCAGTATCTGACCTGCAGAAAGAAAACCAAGCAATCTACATGAAAATAAATGACATATTTGAAAAGAGGAGAAAAAACTCTATTAGCATGCCAATTTGTGTTAAGTTCAGACTCTTATTAAAGAAAATCTTTTTTCGAGTAGCATCTCCCCTTAAGCTTCACATTCACAATTACTTGCATGTGCACACGTATGGCTATCCCGATATCAACCCAGTTTTTGCTTGTGTATTCTCAGCCTGTCGTTCAAGCGTCTCCCCGACTGTCTAATGTAAACTTTCTCACAAGAAAATTGGACGAGATACACTGCAATTAGTTACACATGAGACAAAAGGGGACAGATGCTTCTTTGCACATTCTGCCCGTCTTGTGCCCAATGGGTCTGTGGCCTTGCAAATGCTAATTAGTTTCTGTGGAGCAGAAATCTACCTTTATCTTTCAGTCAGTTTTCATTAAAGCACGTGACACATTGTGCATGTATGGCACTACAAGCTTTTTCATTTGATCAGAATTGCTCACAAACATTCCAATCTGTCTAGGTTTTTTAGCGCATGTTCTACCACTAAAGCCTGAATGTGTGGTGATTGGGCATTCCTCTGTATATAGATCTACTTATACAGCTGCTTCTGACAATTAACATTAGTTTGAAAGTTAGTGCTTGTCTCGTTGAGTCTTCCTCGTGCATGTTTGCTAGCATTATGACACATTTTGATGCGCTTAACCAACTACCTAGACCAAAAAGTAACATTGATAATTCATATTCATGGTTTAATATTTCAGAGTAGCGTATACTGCGTATAATACTACAGTTTGCTTGTTTTATATGTAATACAAGGCACAATTGCTTTTTATAGAAAAGGCACATATTATACAAGGCACATATTGCTATTTATAGAAATGTAAGTGTGGTAGTACTTGAAATACTTCTTGTACCATTTTATTCGTTAAATACATATTGATAACTAGTTTCTAGTCATACTTTATCTGCTATACTGTGTGTCTCTCTGCATGCTTTGTGTAGTGCTCTTCCACCATTCAACGAATTCGGATCTTCAGTTCTTGCGGGGAAAAAACTTTTTTGAAAATTACAATTAACTTCATGCGCACTATTGCGATACATTACCAACACCTCGCAATTATCACACCTACCACGGTGGTCTAGTGGCTAAGGCACTTGGCTGTTCACCCGCAAATTGCAAGATTTTTCGATAGAGACGAAAATCCTGCAGTTCGCGGGGTTTTTGCCTCAATCGAATCCTGGCTGCGGCTGCTGCATTTTTGATGAAGGCGAAAATGCTCGAGGCCAATCTATTTAGATTTAGGTGCATGTTAAAGAACCCCAGGTGGTCGAAATTCCCAGAGCCCTCCACTATGGCATCTCTCATAATCGTATGGTGGTTTTGAAAGGTTAAACCCCAGCAGCTGTTTTTATTTAATTATTATTAGCGCAATTTATCGTGGCTGCTTTGTAGCTCCAAGCACAAAATTCTTTGACTTTACCTCGTGCCAACCTGAGGTTCAAACAATTGTAAGCCTTTAAATCCTCCAGTTTTTTTTGTACAGGGGGCCTGAATCCTAACAAGAACATACGGCGGCTCGTCAGCATGGATGTTTGGACTCTGCTCATGGGACATTTCCCCTCGGCACCCCAGTTTCCAGAGTCGACAGAAGATTGCCAACAGTGCCTGGTCAGTGGTCAAGTTTCTCCCTGGAAATATTGAAAATCGTTTCATCAGTTGGCACCCATACAAACATATATGATGGAAAGCCATCTTGAAGGATGAAGAGCATGGCAGATTGTTTACAACCATGCAGAACACTCCAGTCATTTGCTTAGTGTGAGAGCAGTTTTCAGTGTGACCCTCATTTGGAAACGGTAAACTTTAGGGGAATGCAAGTGAAAGAAGTACTATTGATGAATTTCGAAGGTTTTCCAGTGACGAGCATACATACAAAAGTTTAGCTTGACACTTTGTGTGTACTAACACTTTTGCATGTTTACTCCACCAAGGCTCTACCTTTGCGAATGAAAATTTCTTTCATAAACAGACATTTTCCACTTTCAGTGGTGTTGGGACAGTTTAAAAACAAAGGAGCTTTTGAACGCGGCAAGTAACTGCACTCACTGTGTGACATTGTGGGCAGCCTCACATCGACAATTGCGGTCTTGTGGCAGGCTCACCAAATGGAGGACAGTGCAGCGCAAGTGGCACAGAAGCAACAAGCAGCTCAGGAGCGGCAGCAGTTTGCCGACCTTGTGCAAGAGCGCAACCGACCCGATCTCAGTGAAAGCACAGCCCGTCTGCTTGCGCGCCATTTCCTCAGCCAATGGAAGCTCTTTCTCAAGTGAGACCACTTCACAAAATATGCATTTTGAGAAATAAATAAAATACATAGGCATTCACGTATGCACACAAAATCAATCTAAATTGATGGCAGTGATGCAAAAAGTATATAAAGTGAAACCTTACAACACATACCTATAAGGAACGAAGCATAACTACACACTAAACATTAGTACACATTAATCACCAAGTATAAATTTGCATCGCCTGATGTGTGATCGCCACCAACAAAGAAATACAGTGCCACAGCAAACACTGCCCAGGGTACCCACCATAAAGCCTTTACCCTTTTTTTTTCCCAAAGTTCAAGAAAGTTTTTGCAGTCTCTCAGGACCGTTAAATAGCTTGCATGATGCCAGGGAGCATTTTAAGACTGTTGTGGGGTCCGAGATGCGCAGACTCGCATGGCGACAGAACAGACAGTACCGACTTTATGCGACACATCGTATCCGTTCTTACAATGCTTGTGTGAATAGTTAAATTTAGGTTTGAAGCGAATAGTGATCTTGGTCGAATAATTTCGAATCAAATTTGAATACTTTGTATAACATATAAAGAAAAATGGGCATATTTATAGTGACCTAACTAACCTGCATAATATTTCTTAAAAATTGAAATAAGGCATCTATGCAAATGTCTTTTTTTGTTCAAAGGAAGTCGTAACAACTTTGAGTAGTAGGAGGATTTGACTTTTGGTAGGATGCAAGTTGTAACCTGTAAAATACGTAACATTTTAAAATTTAATATACTTAGAATATAAGCTGGCATAGCAGGCTTTTAGACTTTAAAAAATGATCAATCGATTTGAGGGTTATATGATCATTCACCGGGGCCCTGCAACATTTTTTGAAGTAGCCACGGAATTGATTCACCAAAAAAACTTATTGCCTCATGAATCATCCGCCGCAAAAATTTTTAGAATACGTCCAGTACGAGCAGAGTTGCAGATTGGTGCACGCTTCAATTGCATTTTCGCTTGTCTTATCCCAACGGGAGCACTGGAAGGTAAGCAGGAAGGAATGGTATGGCGAAAGAAAATAAGTCAGGCGTGCCTCATGAGTCATGACCATGAGCACTTTTCTTCTCTCTCACTTTTTTTCTTCGAATACGCGAATTTTTAGTGTGATCGCACACGTACGCGTGGACAATTCATGGCCTTTCGCGCCGGCCCCAGTAACAACCGAGCGTGCCATACTCAAGTCAGCCTATTGCTGATACAATCGCTGTGACGAGTAATTTTTTAGCTTCATCTATCATTTGTTGAGAGAAAAGAAAGCAATTTTTAGCTGACTGAGAATTTACTGTCGATTCCAGGCCGTGTGCTGCGCTATAACATTTGGCTCACGGTAGCCTCGACTACTAATTGGCAGCATTTTCTGACCAGGCTCAAGAAGTGTTGCAAGGCCCCTTTAGATTTGTAATGGGGCTTCACGGCAAAGCGGATATCTCTTGGGTAAATGTTTTCGCTGCTTAGCACCCGTACACTGCAGTGAACCCATCTCTACAGGCAGTTACATGTGGTATAATACACACCTATTCGTTTATTGCAGATACTTTGAAATTTTCAATATTGAAAAATCGAATCGAAGCGAATTCGAATACTGTACTATTTGTTCGAATATTCGAAGCATTAGAATATTCGCACAAGTCTAGTTTTTACCACCATACCACGATCTGCTACTACCATATTTACTTGCGTAATGAACCCACTTTTTTTTTTCAAGTCGGAGCAAAGTTGGGGGTGCGTTTATTATGCAGGGCAAATTTTATGAAAACTTCTTTAGGATGACCAAAAAATGCGGTAATGCAAAAAAGAAGTTATGTCGCTTAGCCTTTCGCAATTGACATGCCCAAACTCTGTACAGCCTCTGTTGCACTGCACTCATCTTCGGTAGTTGGCATGGCGCTATCTTCTGTAAGCTGCCCAGGCACCACGCACAGACTGCATAGAAGCGTTTCGCGGCTTTCTTTTATTGCAGTCGTTTTACCACAACAGTGGTATCTGCTGTGATTTCGAGGGGCGCCCAGAAGCGTGAACTACGACGCTATGACGCACTTTGCTAACTTCGAGACAACGTTGCACCACGACAGCGCCGCCCCCGTTCACATTGTAGCAAGCTACCACCAAAGCATCAAAACTATGTGCCGATAACAAGAATAACGACAAAATACGGCTGCCATCTCACTGTTTACAGGAGAAATTACTGCAGAAAAGGTAGCCTACATTTTGCATTTCTTAAAGTACGTGCAGATAACAAGCATGAAGAGCAAAGTGCAACCGGAGCGAGAATCGGGATCGTTACCATGTTGCGGAAATCGTCGCAATATTTTCTGGGCGACAAGTGATTTTTCCTGATTTTCCGAAAAGCTGCGATGCGGTGGCGACAAATAACCCTTCGCAACAGCCATGACGTCAGCATATCTTGTTGTCGTCGCTCGAAAATCACGGGCATGTGATTGGGCCTTAAAGTTTCGTATTTGCAGGAAGGGATCATCGGTTAGCGCGGTCAGTTTCATGACCTTCGCTCGCTGTGTGCTTATCAGCTGCAATGTTTCTACACTCGCACCGTTCGTGAACCCCGCTGTGGCGTTCAGGTAATTAAAGAGTGCTGGGCACAGGTAAAAAGAAAAACAATATGGCGTGCGGCAGCAAGAGAATGAGGCGAAGGAGCGAGCCAAGGGGGCCAAAGGGGGTCAGCATAATAATAAAAAAACGTAAGAGATCCAACGGACAAGGGAGCACCAGGTGTCAGTAAGTGGGACTGCAGCGGACGAATGTAGGGGGTGCGTTTATTGCGTGAAAGAAAGAAACCCACATTTTGATGACTGAGGTTGGGGGTGCATTAACCATCCGAGTGCGTTCATTAAGCAAGTAAATAAGGTAATTTAAAACTGACACAGCTTCACTGATATGTGGTGCGGACGCATGGAGCCAGTCTCATGATTAGTTGTGTGCAGTGAGATAACAAAGAGGTTGCTTGGCTCGTGCTGTGATTGCTGAGCTGTAGTATACAAGCGCATTTGCCGTGGATTGTTTTTCATACCCACCATGCTCCAGATCATACACAGATGCAGCGAGTTACTTGTTGGGTTAACGTGGGAATGACAAGATTCCTGCAAGCGCTGCACACCTACAATGCTCTAGCAGTTCTGGTAGCTGATGGCGTGTTTGATTTTCCACCTAATTAAGTTGTGCAGTATGGTTAGAACAGCACTATGTTTACAATGCCGTCCGTACATGTGTGTTCAGCCTTATCAATCTAATGCAGCGAAGTTTATTTGAAATCGGGACCCGCAATGCTGAAATTCACAGCAGTAAGTTGCTTTAATTTCTACAAAACAGTGTGTGCTTGAACACAGTCCCACACAATGAGGTGACAGCAAGTAGCTTCCCAGCTCATTCAAGTTTTCGCCCATTAAAAGTGTGCAACACGCTTAACTACGCCACTTGAATGCCCGAGTTGTGTAGCTGAAGATACTTATTGCAATAAGGTTGTCGATAGGTGAATAGTGAATTTTAGGTTCAAAGTGAATTCGAAGTGAATAGTGATACTGCTCGAATGATTTTGAATCGAATTCGAACAGTATTTATGACATGTAAATAAAAAGGGGCATATTCATCTTGACCTAAGTAACCAGCGAAATATTTCTTAAAAATTGAAATAAGGCCTCTATGCAAAGAGGCCTGCTTTTTTTTTTTTTTTCATTCAAAGGAAGTCGAAACAATGTTGAGTAGTAGCTGCGCAGGATTCGATTTTTGGTAGGATGCAAGTGATAACCTGTAAAACCTGTAACATTTTAAAATTTGTTATGCTTAAAGCATATAAGCCAGCATAACAATTTTCTTAGCTTAAAAAATGAGGAATCGATTTGAGGGTAATATGCTCATTTAAAGGGGCCCTGCAACACTCTTTTTAAGTAGCCATAGAATGGATTCAATGATTGTCTCACGAATTCACCTCCACAAAAAGGTTTTGAATTCATCCAGTACGATATACGTGAAGGTCACCTCGTGGCCTTGAGCACATTTTTTTTTTCTTCGAATGCATGGCTTTTATTGTGCGATCATGTACGTACGTGTAGACAAGTCGCGGCTTCTTGCGGTGGCCCCAGTAGCAATCGGGCTGCCATGTTCTAATCAGCCAATGGCAGATAGAGTAACTGTGAAAAGTGGTTTTTGAGCTGGTGGTGTCATTTGTCGAGAGAAGAAAGCAAGTTTATGCGTACGTTGAGAATTTATTCTGATTGGCCAGCTGTGTGCTGCGCTATAATATTTGAATCACGTGTTCTTGGTAGCCTTGACTACCAATCGGTAGCGTTTTCTGACCATGCTCAAAGAGTGTTGCAGGGTCCCTTTAAATTTGAAGGGGGGCATTGCAGCATTGTGAAATTTACTTGGTAAGACGCTTTCGCGGCTTATCATTCCTATACTGCAGTAAAACCATCTTTACAGGAGGTTACATGCGTATTATTACAGCGAAAGCTGTTATGGGATCACAACTCGGGTCCCGCGCAGTGCCGTAGTTGTCCGCCGCCGCAGGTGTCCGCAACAACTGTCGCACGCCCCTCAGGGGCATCTGTGAAAGCAGGCGTTTGGTGTGTAGCGCCACCACGGACCCGAGCTAACGGGGGGGTTTCGACTCCCTCCCACGCCTAGCTGTGCGTGGCTGAGCCGTGTCCGGGGAAAAGGGGATCCTGGGGGTTGAGCTGATGCCGGATGATTGGACCGTTGAGGCCCCCCGGCAGAGGCAACACACCCGTTTGGCCCCAGCTTCACGTAGACGGCACCCCTGGGCTGACCCACCCAGGGGAAATCGGCAGTCGCCTGTTCCTATCTCTCTCCCCCTAACCTTCGTCTTTATCTCTGACTTTCTATTTGTCCTGTCATCTTCTCTCTTCCGTTCACTTCCGAATTTTCTGGCGGCAAGGGTTAACCTGTTGTACCTATCCAACCTAAGATAATTATAACAGGTTATAGCGGCGATGTATGGCTGGAGTCTCCAAGTGTTTGCTTTCAACCTTGTAGTGCCCCCATCTTGGGCTCGGTGGTGGGTGGCCACCATCGCCGCCGAACATTATAGTATTTTTATGGCAAAAGCTTTTCCCCCCCTTCCTGATCGCTCCCTAAAAAGGTGGCGCACCGAAGACACTTTTCTGCCTAACACACCAAAGCCGACATTCCCAAAGTACCATGTTATCCACAGTCAAAACGAAAAGAAGACAGTCCGAGCCATTTCACCTTTCCTCGTTTTCATAACTCTCACAGAAGCAATAGGCCCAGGTTATAAAGTGACCAAGATGGGAAGTGGTGATCTTCTTCTGGAGGTTCGTGACAAAGCTCAGTATCAGAAGCTGTCTAAGCTTGTAGCATTTGGGGAAACCCCTGTTTCAGTGGGCCCACACAGGTCCATGAACACTGTCCGTGGCATTATTTCTGATGATGATCTTACTGAACTTTCTGAAAGTGAGCTGCTCGAAGGTTGGCAAGTCCAGAACGTGGTCAAAGTCCAAAGAATAACAATAAGGCGCAACAACAAACTGACCCCTACAAAATACGTAATAATTAGCTTCGGAACAAGTGACCTACCAGAATCTATCGAAACCGGCTATTGTAAGCTCTGCGTAAGACCATATGTAAGGAATGGACACAAAAGTGCTGTGTTTAGGTACGATTTGTGGCTCAAAGGACTTGCAAGCGCCGAGGAACGCCAAACCGAAACTAAAGAAGACGAGCGGAGGGCAGGTGGCACGAAGGCGATAACAAGAAATGGAAAAGAAGAGGAGAAGAAGAAGGAACGTGGAAAAAGCGAGCTCGAGCGTGGAGGCCACGAAGGCAGACGAAGCAGTGCGCCGCTCGAGCTGGACGAGTTCCTGGGAGCGTTCCTGAGCCGGACGTGGGACCCGTACGTGTCGGCCAGGTCGAGCTCCGGCGTGTTCGTTCGGGGTCGAGTCCGCCGGCCTGTTCAAGGTGCAAGGACGGGGCCTGCTGAACGGCTCCTGCCTGGGTGCAGTGGCCGGGAGCAGGTTCGTGGCGAGGCCTACCGGGCGTGGTCCTCGTGAGCCGGGGCCTGACCCTGAACCTCAGGAGTTGCGACCCTGACTGCTGGCCGCGACGTCTGACTAAACGGCGCTGCACACGGTAGCGCATCCGTGTGCCGTAAGCCGTTCCAGCCGCTCCAGCCGTGCCACCTTTGCCCTCGCGCACGTCGACGATCGCATCATGCCGGGACGACGGGGACCCAAACTGTGAGGCAGCGTTTTTTCTCTTGCGAACTGAGAACTCTACGCGCTGGACTCGGTGTAAGCGTAGCCGCGAGCTCTCCGCATGCTAGAGGTCCGACTCTCGTACATGTTGCGTGACGCGTGGCGTGTAGGGTTGGACATATAGTTTTATTTTCACCTGCCACTTCGTTCTCTAGTGTATAATATAACGCTTCTTTTGTTCGCATCCATTGTTGATGTTAATCCTTTTTCGTCCGCTATAAACAAACACGGTGACGAACGTCCTTAACCATCACAATTTCTGGCGTCCGCGAGACAGGACTAAGCTCTCGCCTTACATCTGAGAGCCTCACGTTGTTTGTGTGTGGCGGACGAGAATGGACGACAAGAGGAAGCTAGTTGAGCTAGGGAAGGAGATGGGGCTGAGTGGTGAGGCTTTGCTGGCATGGGTGAGCGCTGAGGAAAAAGAAATGAGGTACCAGAGAGCGAAAGATCGAGAGGAGGCACGGCTAGCAGCACAGGTGGAGCATGAGCGTGAAATAGCTCGCATGGAGGCTGAAAGGCTCCTGCTCGAGGAGCGACGTCGTGTCGCAGAAGCGCAGCGGCCGAGCACGAGTTCTGCGGACGATAGTATGGGTGGTGGTCAGAGTTTTCGCAGCCCACACAAAATGATTCCACCCTACAATGAGAGTAGGGACGAACTGGATGCGTACATCCAGAGATTTGAGAGGGTTGCCATGAGCCAAGGCTGGCCAACCGACAAGTGGGCCCTGTCACTGAGCTTGTGTCTAACGGGAGAAGCCTTGACCGTGGTAGGACGGATGTCTGCTGAAGACTCTACGGACTACGCAAAGCTCAAGCAGACGCTCCTCCAGCGGTTCCGTTATACAGAGGAGGGATACCGCACAAAGTTTAGGGATGCCCGGCCCGAGAATACTGAGACAGGTCGACAGTTCGCGGGACGTCTCTGTGGATACTTCGACCATTGGCAGGAGCTGGCGAAGACTCCCAAAACATATGATGCACTGCGAGACAAGATGGTGTCCGAACAATTCCTCAGGCGGTGCGACGAGAAGTTGGCTGTCTTCCTGAAGGAGCGAGGATGTCATAACCTGGACACGTTGGCAACGACGGCTGATCAATATTTGGAAGCTCAGGGAATTGTGAATCTCGCTAGAGGAAAAGACGAAAAAGGGAAACCGATGGCTACAGCTAAAGTTGACACTGTCAGCGAAAGCAAAGGAAAACCGCTTTGTTTTCTGTGCAACAAGCCGGGTCATCGAGCTTCCGATTGCTGGACAAAGTCTCGAGCGCCCAAGTCGACGTCGTGCTGGATCTGTAAGAAGTCAGGGCACAGATCCGATAGTTGTCCCTCAAACTCGGGAAAACGTAGAGAGGCATCATGTTCCGTCTTGGGGTACCAGAAAGCGCAGCATGAGAAATCAATGGAAGATGCGCCTGACAATCAGGATGAGAAACATCGGCATGACATGTGTGATGGGACCCAAAGCAACGCAACTTGCGACAACGGGTCAAAACAAATGCCAACTGTAAAGGGCTATCTCGAAGGGAAGCGGGTTACCGTATTGCGGGATACCGGTTGCAATACAGTAGTGGTGAAACGATCGCTAGTTCCTGACTGCAACTTGACTGGCAACACCCGTACCGTTCGCTTATTGGACCGATCTGCAAAAGTCTTACCAGAAGCAGAGGTGTACATAGATTCTCCGTTTTTCAGAGGTCAGGTGCTTGCTGTTTGTATGGAGAATCCATTGTATGAAGTCGTGCTTGGCAACATTGCGGGTGTACTGTCAGCTGCCCGACCAGCCCCGAAGCAGCCAGCAGGACGTCCAAAACTAGCACAGATTCACCATGATCCAGTATGCACTGAAGAAGAACCTGAAGATGCAACCTCATCAGATAGAAGACGACAAGATGACATGTCGGCGGCTGCAGGAAAAGAAAGGAAAAAGCCCAGTGAACTGATTGTTCCTCGGATCCAACCCCTGGATATCAGCCGGGAAGCGCTAAAGAATTTACAGCACGCAGATCCCACGCTGGAAACCTGCTTCGCCGCATTGGGGAAGGTCATATCTAAGAAGCCAGCAGTCACTGAGTTTGTGCTGGTACGCGACATTCTTTTCCGGCGCCACCGCACGGCAGAAAGGCGAGACTTGGAGCAACTTGTAGTACCCAAGGATCTTCGGAACACCGTAATGAAGATGGCTCATGAAGGCCTTCTGTCTGGTCACCAAGGGCAAAGAAGGACAACAGACCGTGTCCTTACAGAGTTTTATTGGCCGGGTGTACGGGCTGATGTGATACGGTTCGTGAAGTCGTGCGACGTATGTCAGAGGACCGTGCCTAAACACCTCGTCGGACGAGTTCCATTGGGAAATATGCCTATCATAGACACACCTTTTCAGCGGGTCGCCATCGATATTATTGGCCCGCTGTCACCAACGTCATCCAAGGGCAACAAGTATGTCTTAACGATGGTAGACTTCGCTACGCGTTACCCGGATGCGGTGGCACTACCGAGCATCGAGACAGAGCGCATAGCGGAAGCACTAGTAGAGATGTTCTCCCGCGTTGGAGTGCCCCGTGAGATAGTGAGCGACCGTGGAAAGTCGTTCACCTCGAGTCTCATGCAAGAACTCGGTCGGCTACTTTCATTTCGTCAGCTACCCACAACGCCTTATCACCCCATGGCCAACGGACTTGTGGAGAGATTTAATGGAACTCTCAAACAAATGGTTCGCCGCATGTGTCAAGAACGGCCGCGACATTGGGACAGGTACTTGGCTCCCCTGCTCTTTGCATACCGTGAAGTTCCCCAGACGAGCCTTGGATTCGCGCCGTTCGATCTCCTCTACGGCAGATTTGTACGCGGGCCAATGTCAATCCTTAAGGAACTGTGGACAGGAGCCAACATCGATCCTGAAACGAAAACAACATACGAGTATGTTATAGATCTCCGGGAGCGACTGCAAGACACCTGCAAGGTAGCGCACAAAGAACTCCTGAAGGCGAAAATGACACAGAAGAAATATTACGATAGGAAAGCAAGAGTTCGACACCTATCACCCGGCGACAAAGTATTGCTGTTGCTACCATCAGATAAGAATAAATTGATCTTGACATGGAAGGGACCCTTCACAGTGCTTGAAAAACGCAGTGACTATGACTACGAGATAGATCTCGGAACACGGAGAAGTCTTTTTCACGTTAACCTTCTCAAGAAATACCACGAAAGGGAGCCTATTGCTTACTGAGTGTGACTTTGTGGTTGAGTACATTAAGGGCTCCGACAACGTAGGTGCCGACTACCTCAGCCGCATTTGACTTCTCCGCTGGTTAGCGTTTAGTGGTGGCACAATTTCTTTTCATGTCAATTCACCCTTTCCCTAACAGAATGAACTTCTGTAAATAATGTTTTTTTTGCTATGCTTTCGCTTTTGGGTACTCCACCTCGCGCGCTTGTGAAAAGTTGTTTTCCCCCTAAACAACTTTCTTGAGCAGGGGGATATTTGTAAGGAATGGACACAAAAGTGCTGTGTTTAGGTACGATTTGTGGCTCAAAGGACTTGCAAGCGCCGAGGAACGCCAAACCGAAACTAAAGAAGACGAGCGGAGGGCAGGTGGCACGAAGGCGATAACAAGAAATGGAAAAGAAGAGGAGAAGAAGAAGGAACGTGGAAAAGCGAGCTCGAGCGTGGAGGCCACGAAGGCAGACGAAGCAGTGCGCCGCTCGAGCTGGACGAGTTCCTGGGAGCGTTCCTGAGCCGGACGTGGGACCCGTACGTGTCGGCCAGGTCGAGCTCCGGCGTGTTCGTTCGGGGTCGAGTCCGCCGGCCTGTTCAAGGTGCAAGGACGGGGCCTGCTGAACGGCTCCTGCCTGGGTGCAGTGGCCGGGAGCAGGTTCGTGGCGAGGCCTACCGGGCGTGGTCCTCGTGAGCCGGGGCCTGACCCTGAACCTCAGGAGTTGCGACCCTGACTGCTGGCCGCGACGTCTGACTAAACGGCGCTGCACACGGTAGCGCATCCGTGTGCCGTAAGCCGTTCCAGCCGCTCCAGCCGTGCCACCTTTGCCCTCGCGCACGTCGACGATCGCATCATGCCGGGACGACGGGGACCCAAACTGTGAGGCAGCGTTTTTCTCTTGCGAACTGAGAACTCTACGCGCTGGACTCGGTGTAAGCGTAGCCGCGAGCTCTCCGCATGCTAGAGGTCCGACTCTCGTACATGTTGCGTGACGCGTGGCGTGTAGGGTTGGACATATAGTTTTATTTTCACCTGCCACTTCGTTCTCTAGTGTATAATATAACGCTTCTTTTGTTCGCATCCATTGTTGATGTTAATCCTTTTTCGTCCGCTATAAACAAACACGGTGACGAACGTCCTTAACCATCACACCATACATTCCCAACCCTCGTCGATGTTTCAAGTGTCAACGTTTCAGTCATGGATCGCAGATTTGCAGAGGGCGCGCCACTTGTGCAAAGTGTGCATCCATGCAACACATATCCGACAATTGCTCCTCAGAAACAACTCATTGCTCGAACTGTGAAGGAGATCACGCTGCTTACTCGCGATCATGCCCCGCATGGAAAACAGAGAAACAAATAGTAGAACTTAAAGTGAAATTCAATCTCTCATTCCAAGAAGCACGCCAACGTTTCGCACTACACAACCCATCTTATCCCTCCTTCGCAGATGTGACGCGCCGGGGCGCCGCGCCACATGTCTCTGCACCCGCGAATGTCACACACTGTGTGGCCGCGGTCGTACCACCAGCGCCCCCGGCTGGAGCAGCCTGTACTGCTCCGCCACCTGACAAACAGGGCCGGCAGACCCCCGTGTCTGCTGAATCTCGGACCACTGCAAGTGCAGTTAGGTTTGAAAGTACTATGACCATGCCTGCTGAGCAGGCACCATCTACCACCTCACAAGAGGTGATGGATACAAGTCCCACTCCTCCGGCGCCTCAGATGCCGAAGAATAGGCGCAACTCCATGGAGCGCGCCAAAAAAGAAAAACCTCGAATCACGGGGCCCCCAAAAGTCCCTGTAACCTAACGCAACACATTTGTGCACACAGCACCACACAACATTAAAATGACACAAATACTACAGTGGAACATCAGAGGACTGCTGAGAAACCTCGACGATATCCAGGAACTTTTACACAAACACACACCTAAGGTGCTGTGCATACAAGAGACACACCTGAAACCTAAATACACCAATTTTTTACGACATTACGTTACTTTTCGGAAGGACCGGAATGATGACATTGTGCCATCCGGTGGTGTTGCTATTATAGTCGATCAAAGAATTGCATGCACACACCTACCACTACAAACATCCCTTGAGGCGGTGGCTGTTCGAGCAGTTCTTTTGAATGAGCTCGTCACCATCTGCTCTCTCTACATACCTCCACAACACCGCCTTGAAAAGAATGAATTCCAGTCCTTCATAGATGAACTACCAGAAGCCTACCTTTTCTTAGGAGATTTTAATGCACATGGTAGCCTCTGGGGTGACTCTCGCTCACATGTGTGAGGTCGCCTGATTGAACAGTTCCTTTTTTCTTCCGGTGCTTGCCTCCTGAATTAGAAAGAGGCAACATATTACGACATCGCTAACAATACATACTGAGCAGTAGACCTCAGCTTAACAACCCCATCACTCCTGCCTCTACTTAAATGGGAAGTCATTAATGATCCATATGGAAGTGACCATTTTCCTATCGTTATTAGCACATCAATAACGAATACATGTCCTGCACAAGTTCCCAAATGGCTCACCGACAAATCTTATTGGGAAAAGTTTCAAAAAAATGACTGTATTATCTTGGACTGACATGGCGGCGTTGAGCATAGAGGATGCTGTATGCTACTTTACAGCTTTCTTGGTTGATGCAGCTACAAAATGTATTCCCCAAACATGTGGACCATCAAGCAAACGACAAGTCCCATGGTGGAATAATGAGTGCCGTGATGCTCGAAAAAAACAAAACAAGGCATGGAAGTTGCTTAGAGACTCGCCCACAGCCGAGAATCTTGTAAACTTTAAGAACGTCAAGTCGCAAGCAAGGAGGACGCGCCGACAGGCGAGAAGGGAAAGTTGGCACAAATTTTTATCAGGCATTAACTCATACACAGATGAGTCGAGAGTCTGGAGCATGGTTGGTAAGGTGGCAGGACGAAAAGCACATTCACTTCCTCTAGTGAACACACAAGGGGAGAGTTTGGAAGACCAGGCAAACACTCTCGGAGTGCACTTCGAACAGGTCTCCAGCTCAACACACTATAGTGAAGCGTTCCGACGATACAAAACCACAATAGAAAAACAGAGATTAGAGCGCAAGCGCACAACACATGGGGCATACAATGAACCTTTCTGTTTGGCTGAACTACAAGCCTTACTTTTCTGCTGCAATAAATCTACCCCAGGCCCAGACCGTATGGCATATGAAATGTTAAAACACCTGCCCACTGAAACCCAGAAAGCTCTCCTCTCTCTGTATAATGCGATATGGTCTTCCAGCGAGCTACCCTCAGCCTGGAAGGAAGCTATCGTTATCCCAATTCAAAAACAAGGCAAGGACCCGGCCTCAATTTCCAGCGACAGGCCAATAGCATTAACCAGCTGTCTTTGCAAGGTCTTTGAAAAAATGATTAACAGGCGCCTGATGCACTTCCTTGAAATTAATGGCCTACTTGACCCATACCAGTGTGGGTTTCGAGAGGCCCGGTCCACCACTGACCACCTTGTCCGTATCGAGGCACGAATTCGCGACGCTTTTGTTCATAAGCAATTTTTTTTTCTGTGTTCCTCGATATGGAAAAGGCATATGACACTACATGGCGCTTTGGCATATTGCGAGACCTGTCACATTTAGGTGTGCGGGGTAGAATGCTGACAATTATCGAAAGCTACCTGTCCAACCATACATTCCGTGTCCGAGTTGGCACTGTCTTATCTCAAGTATTTGTCCAAGAAACAGGAGTGCCACAAGGAAGTGTATTGAGCTGCACACTTTTCATGTGTCCAAGAAACAGGAGTGCCACAAGGAAGTGTATTGAGCTGCACACTTTTCATGGTTAAAGTAAATTCCTTGCACCTGTCTCTCCCACGAAATATTCTATACTGCATATATGTCGATGATATACAGATTGGTTACAAGTCGTGCAACATCTCAATGTACCAACGTCAAGTTCAACTTGGGTTGAAGAAAGTATCTCAATAGGCAAACGAGCATGGTTTTATACTCAACGTGCAAAAGAGCACTTGCGTCTTGTTCAGCCGAAAGAGGGGCCTCCATCCTGACCCCGACATTGACCTGCATGGTCAACCTCTGTCAGTGAAGACCGAGCACAAGTTTCTTGGTCTCATATTAGACACTAAACTAACCTTCATCCCACACATCAAGTATTTAAAGGACAGGTGCTTAAAAACAATGAACATTTTGAAAGTGTTGTCACGCACTACATGGGGTAGTGACACGAAATGTCTAATGAATTTATATAAAAGCCTCGTACGCACACGCCTAGATTACGGTGCTATAATCAATCAGTCGGCAACACCATCAGCCTTGAAAATTCTCGACCCTGTCCACCATCTAGGCATTCGCCTTTCTACGGGTGCTTTCCAAACTAGCCCTGTGGAGAGCCTGTACGTGGATTCGAATGAATGGTCCCTCCATTTACAAAGTTGTTTCCTGTCCTTTTTATACTTTTTGAAGGTGAAGTCAGACAAGAAACACCCTTCCCATTTCACAATTAATGATTTGTCTTGTTCTGGCTTGTTCGAGAACCGTCCTTCGCTTAGGCAGCCCTACACGCCCCGTGTAAGGGGCCTGGCCGAAGAAACAGGTGTGCCTCTTCTTGAACACAGTTTGATGGCTTCTGCAACATATCTGCCACCGTGGCAGTGGCAGCTTATAGGCCGTGATGTCTCTTTTGTTGAAGTCACAAAGCACGCACCACTTGCACACATACATACATACTTCCTAGAACTACAACATAATTACACATGCCCTGAGTTTTTTACCGATGCGTCAAAATCAAACACATCTGTGTCATATGCAGCGGTAGGCCAATCCTTTTTCGAGGCCGGCGTTCTTTATCCTGATGCAAGAGTTTTCACAGGAGAAGCTTATGCAATACTGGTGGTCGTAAAACACAAACAGATAAAATTACAAAAGGCGGTAATATACACAGATTCCCTAAGCGTGGTCAAAGCCCTGAAAACTCCTAAAAAACACAAGAACCCTGTGCTGATGTCACTTTACTCACTTCTGTGCACACTGTACACATCAAAACAGCATGTTGTTGTCTGCTGGGTTCCAGGGCACCGTGAGATACAAGAGAACGTTTTGGCCGACAATCTGGCTGCTTCCGCCAACGACACTACTCCCAATGCATCAATACCAATCCTTGCACTTGACTTAAAACCTTTTCTAAAACGAAAGCTCAGGGGGTATTGGCAGAGCATGTGGGATAAACACACAGATAATAAACTCCATGCTATTAAGCCGCAACTAGGTTATTGGCCGCCACTATCAAAATCACGACACACAGAAGTAATACTAACAAGGCTTAGAACAGGACATGCACATTCTACACATTCATTTCTTCTATCTACCGGCAATCCACCATACTGTGAGAGATGTGGAGAACCCCTTACGGTTCTCCACATTCTTGTCCAGTGCAATGAGCTAGATGCTCTAAGAAAAAAGCATTTTTTACTGCCCTACCGACAGCAGCTCCCTCTACACCCTGGGATGCTCATCGGTAGGGATCCGCTTCTTAAACTGCAAACACTTTTCATGTTTTTGAAAAATGTGCATAGTTTATGTGTTTATGATTAAATATCACCTTTGCTGTTGATGCTCTTCATGTTGCATAAAATGCATAACTCACTGTTTGCCGTGGCTATTGTAACCCCCATTTGCTTTTTTGTTTAGATGTCCCCCAAACAGTTTTTACTTTGGGACCTCCAGATGTATATTTATATGCCTACGTTGTATTTTTTAATAAATAAATATTCAAAGGCAAAGACATGCCGATGAGCAATTGCACATGCCACCTTTTGTTCATGTAGAAAATTTGTTCAGCATAACATGTGCATGCACTTTGCTGTGCAGGTATCCTCTAGCAAAAGAGCGGCCCACGAACATAGTTAACACCGACCTCCTTTGTCCACATGGTCTTCTTTTGCACCTGCCCCAAGATGAAGACAGGTATGTTAAGAATGCAGGTACGCATTATTGCATTGTTGTGGAAGGTTGCAAAGCTGGTCTTAAATAAGCAAACAAGGTTATTAGGTGCTTGTTAGTGCAACAAACGGTATACATGTCTTTTGTGTAAACAACCAAGTGCACTACTTCTGAATCTATTTGGAACTGGGCATTTTCCGCTGTGAACATTGATTGAGTATCACGTTTGATTTTTGAACTTTTGGCTCATTGAATATGTGCAATACAGCATGTATATGTGAACTGAGCTATGTAGATGAAGCATAAAAGCCAAACAGTAGAATTGCAACTGTTAAGTTGATCTATGGTACTACATACAGTAGAATCTCTATGACAGGATTACAGTAGATGTGAATTTTGAGATGATACGAATTGTAGAGCTGCTCCGAATTGACTACAGTATGTAAAAGAAGCCATGATTCAGTGTTATACGAATGGTTTTCCCAGCCGCTGTGAATAATGTGAACGCACCTTTGACCGTTGCACGCGAACGACGCAACATGGATTGTTCGTCGGAGGAAGGCTCGTTCACACTTGACCTCGAAAGGAGTGAATGAGGCAAAGCTCCTAGGAATTTCCTTCACTTCGCTCCCTAAGTAGGCAGAAAACCTCGCTGCAAGGCTGACACAAAAAGGTCGGTTCGAGACTAAAGTTTCCGCCACGCTATCGCAGATCGCTTTTTTCTTTCACGGCTTTGGCTACACCGCTCAACGCTACACTGGCTGCACTAGCTCTCAAACCACGTGATGTAAACGAGCCGCAAATTCAAGATGGCGGCAAATGCATCAGCGTAATTGCGAACTACTCGCGTAGCACGGAAAAGCTCACGGCCTTGACAAGGATGCATTCGTCGAGAGCCTGGTTTGGATTTTGGATTACGATCGCTGTGAACACTGGAAGTAGAAAATGCAGCAACAGCGAGTCTGCATGCCTAAACTGTTGGCTGAATTCGTTGTCGCCGCAGCCAGTGCGTCCGCTTGTGTTGTTTCTGCTGGCGTAGTTCCCGAAAGAATGTTTGTACAGACGTAAGCTTGCACGCAAAAAACTCGATACAAATTTCAATCCTCAGGAAATGCCCAAAATAGAATGAATTCTCAAGGGACACAGGCAGCAGCGGTAACATGTATACGAGGGGCAGAACAATGTAAACATTTTCGGCGGGCACGGATGTGGTTTTGCGGCCACTCCGGCATTTTCGCTTGAATTCTCCTGTGTGAATTCTCCAGTATTCGTTTTTTTCAGTGTCGATATCGCGGCGTGTTTTTCTGGCCGCCTAAGTGGCGAAGCGAGCGGATTTCCAATAAGTTTTCCCACTTTCACTCCTTTGATGCCAAGTGTGAGTGGGCTTTAAGTGCCAGCAGCATGAATGAAGGAAACCACGGCACTTTATTGAGAGGCGGTGAAAGCAGGAAAGTTCAAAAGAACATCATGGACTCTTTTTCAGCGAGTAGTAGCAGCAAGTAGTAGTTGACAACAATAAAGTTCGGGTTCCATCGTCATGATGCAGCTTTTACCTTTTTTTGGTTCAAACGAATTCGAGATGATATGAATATTTTGCGTGCCCCCTTGCAAATTCGTATCATGGAGATTCTACTGTACATAGTTAAGACAAATATAGAAAGACATTATTCTAACAGGAGTAGAGGACAGGTAAATGATACACTAGCTGAGGTTAAGGGAAAGTGATGTCGTCGGGCTGAAGAAACAGATAAGTTTTAGACTGTTAGAGTAAAATAGTGCAGCACGAGGGAATGGGAAATAAGATGGAAGGCAACAGACAATCAGATGGAGTTCTCATATAGGAAGATATAGTGGGAGATATAGGAGTGCAGACAGTTGTGTTAGCTTTTATTACCCCTGAGGCAAAGTGGCTACACCGAGCGCCCCTGTTTTTGCAGAGCTGTTGCCATCTGGCCACAGGAGTGGGAATCACTTGTTAAACTATTCCCAGCAGACCTGTGCATTACTGTGTCACCAGGAACAGGGGACGGCAAGCTGATCACTGAACCAGGCAAGTTCATCTTTATGGACATGCAGCTGTAAATATTCAGAAGCTTTTACTCGGGTGAATGTGGGATCGATTTAGGATAATCTGCTGATGAATGGTGGTATTTGTAAATAAATGAAAGTCTTATGGTGGCTGTGCATCACACAAGAGCTGCAGCAGGGACTCGGCAAAGTTTTATGTCACTCAATGGATACTTTGAAGCAGATAGTTCAGCCCATCCTCCAGTCTAGACTATCCGAAAATATTTCTGAATAACCTGAAGCAGTGTGAAAATACAAGGACATACAAGGAACACACGCAAAGTGACTGTTCTTTTTCTCATTTTTTCGCTCTGCTTCAAGTTGTTTGCAAGATGGACCAGCTGGTCTGAGCCTGCAAGTTGCTACTAAAATATTTATGCTACTGTGTCCTAAGAAATTTCTCATAGGCATTAAAGATCATACTACAGAAAATAATGTTTGGATTTGGGTGATCTATCCTGTACTTTTTGGCATGAACCCTGTCAAGAAGAGCTCCGGTGATGTAAGCTCCTCTGAATGGTTCGATGAGTCAGCACCACTGCTACTGGAAGTTCAGCCGAATTAATTTACTATAATGGTTGTGGTTTTAACAATATATTCGGTATAAGAATGAGTCGACGAAGCATAGTGTGGAAAGTTGTGCAGCCAGTGTCATCAATCATGCTTGGTCCACATTTTTCAGTTGGAATTAATAATGCAATTTGCATCCGAAATAAGCAGAGCAAAGACAGCAGCTTTTGTAGCCTCTTTGCCCTCCATCCTTTCTTTTTGTGGAACCAAGTTTCCCCAATAATAGTTTACAACAACAGAAATGTCGTGCAGGGGCTGGGATAGTTCTGTCTCAATGCTTAGCTTTTCAAGTGAAACTACGAGATGACTTTGAATTGTACGTTATCGCGTGTTGGAAGTTGAGTTGTGTTTTTCCTGCAATGTACTATAAGAATTTAGCAAAACAAAGAAATGTGTGCATCATTGCATTTTTCAACCTCTTGAATTTTAGTATTTGATTGTAACATGAGGGTTGACTGCAGGTAGCGAAAATTGGGAAATACACTCGCATTACATAAAGGTAAATATATTATGAACAAATTCTGCTACATTTATATATACTCAGTTTGCAATCATGGCTGTGAGCAATTAATTTTTGCTTCGAAGTTCTATTTTTCCTCTTCCAGAAAAGCTCATCTAAAATAGCGAAAGCCACCTGCATCACTTCTACAAAAAAAAGCAGGGAATCGTCAACCTGCACAATACAACATACAAGAATAGTTGTACATTGGCTGCACCACTTTACTAGCATCGCATTAGTTGGCTATTAAGGGGAGATGAGAGTAAAAAATTGCACAGTTTTTCCAAAATGATATATTTTTCATTTTTATTTGCTTTCACAAGTTTAGTTTCTCTACTTTCATGACAAAAAAAAACTGACGATTGTAAGTAAACTCAAAGCAGGTTGAAATCGCTTTTATTGAGTGCAAGGTGGCTACTAAAAGCTAAAAATAGCTCATTGTCTAGAGTCCCCAAAAACTATTATCTTTTTGTTTGCCATTGCATTTTGTGTTAAGAGTTCAATAAAGCCACATGCTCAAAAACACCATGATTGTCAAGCTCTCATGAAGGAAAAAATCACCTGAACAAATCATATCTTTTTCACATAAATGAACCATTAATATCTGTTTTTCTCAAAAATCATTTTTGGGCAACTTCTTGGGTTTAGAAATCATATTCTTGGTATTTCTGATAGCCTGAATGGGATGAAATTTTGCCCACATACTCCTTAACATGTGAAGAGTGCAACTATCTCCTTTAAATCTTGGTATCACATGTATAAATATTAGAAACCTAAAGTAAGCATTTAGTATGGGTTGAAAGCTCTAAGCATACTTGGTTACATTTTTTTTGTCCATTATAAGTGTCTTTATACATTTTCTTGATAATTATTTGCATTCTACAGTTGATATAGAGAAATTGAGCCTGTAGTGGCTCAGAACCATAAAAGTTTAGATGGATGAAATGTTTGCCCAAAACGCATCTATACTTTTCACATTGTCATAGCTTAAAACAAGAACTGTGCAACTTACTATGAAACTAAATACATATTTTAAATCAGCATAATGGCCTACATATATACAGCAAAAATTTCATTGCCCAAGGCTACAGATTTATGCAACTTTATTTTTTTAATCGCACCTCCCATTAAAAACATGCAGATGAGTGTATCTTACAACAGAGACTGCAAAATAATTTTTTCCTATATATTTAAAATAAATAAAAGGCTTTAGTAAAGTTTGAACTCAAGTCACTTTGTTTATACTTTGTTTACACTTATACTTATACTGTACTTGATAGTTCAATAGTTTATAAGTGCAAAGCACTTTAGGGGAACAAGCTGATTTGTGCGGTCGTCGTCGCTTGGTGAATGCTTTATGTGTAGCATATTGAGTGCGTGCTCTCACTCACCAAGAGCTCTTGCTGTTGTATTTCGAGTGCCTTGATGATCATAGCTTATGATCGTTAGCAAAAGAGCAACTAGTGCGCTTGGTGTTACTTAGTCAAAACCACATACTATAAAAATGCAAAAAAAGAAGAATGAGCAAGCATGAAATAGAAAGAAATAGAAATGGAAAGATTATGAAGAAAAATAAAAAGAGTGCAAAAGAGGAAGAAATAGATACAAAGAGAGCAAGAAATAAAAAAAAAAATAAATAAAAACGAGAATGGGGAGCAAGAAAAAAAAGAGAAAACCAAGGAGGTAAAACAAAGGCTGCTCGACTCCACGCATCCCTAGTGTCTTGGCACCTCTAATGCAGAGTGCATTAATTCTTCTTGTTTGTTTGGGCTGTAGGGAATTTCCACTTGGAACAGTTGAGTAGAGACACAGTGCATCGAAATAGATTGATCCTTAGCAAAACGGATATTGAGCAGTAGTTTGCCTATGCCTATAAGCCAGCTGCGGGTGCTTGGGTTGTGTGTCTTGTAAATTTGCGTGCATCTGAGGAATTGGGTTCATCCATGACATTGCCACTTCCTGAAGCCGAATGACTATACTCGGGGATGGCTTGGTGAGCTGGTTGATATATCATCATACAAGGTGAACTACGTGTGGGGATCGTTTGCGTATTTTATAAAGAACATTTTCAGGGCTCTTCGTCTTTGTTTGAACTGAGCCATATGAGCTTCCGTTTTCTGTCTCCAAGGGAGTTGCGATAATAAGTTTGTGTGAAATGTTCCCCCACCTCCTAACTCATTAACCGGGCAATTTCTTATGGTGCAGCAGATCATTCTATGGGCTTTGCCATAGATATTGGGAAAACGGCCACTGGCCGAAGATGCAGAAAAAATACGGCGCATGTGTGGTACATATTTAGGTATAAAGTGCGGTGTTCTATTTTTTTTTAATTTATTTATTTCAATGCTAGGGACGACATCACAGTGCTCATTCGCTGGATCGGCTGTTCTCTTTCATTGTCTTCTAAGCACTGGTCCAGCGCAAGGAGCCAAGCTACATTGGCAATCAGTAAAAGTGAAAAAGAAGAAAAAAATTGCACATTATTTCCACCTACGGGCAAACATGGTGGGACATGAAAGCATCACAGCGGGGTGCGAATCGAGTTTTCGTTTCATTTCACTAGGCAACACAACCCAATAAAAGTTAGAGTGACAGAATGTATTCAGAAGAAAGGAGACGTTTGCATGGGGTCTTTGCTTCGGTATTCTTTTATTATTTATTTATTTTCAAATACTGCAACCCAATTTAGGGCTATTGCAGGAGTCGAGTACATAGGGTACAAGAGCAAAGAATAACAACAATATCATAACATGTTATTACAGTACAAATATTATCTGCACTAAGCACAACCGGGTATAGAATGAGAGAAAAAATATTAACATCACTCAAATGGTTCCAAAAATTTGATATATTCATTTCATGAACAGAGTCTGGTGAATTGCTCCAGTAAACAATTGTTCTTAGAGAAAACTGTATTTGAACACGTTAGCACATGCAAAAAATGGCTTAATGTTAAAATTTTGATGTCTTTTTGTTAGTAGAGCACTAGTACACATGACGTAATTGTCATTAGATAACTAGCATGACGAATGAATGAAAGAGTGCAGTGGTTTCAAAGAGTCCATATCACTCCTAATACAATATAGTGATAACTTCAAAGATTTCATTGAACATGATAGAGAAAAATCATGGTCATAGCGATGAAAAATAACACAAACAGATTTATTCTGTGCAGATTCAATTTTATCTACATTACACACTTTGTCAGGATTCTGTATGCACAAAGCGTACTCTAATATAGGATGAATCAGTGTTCTGTACATTAGCAATTTGGTGGATTTCGGAGATGTAGCTGACATACATCTTAAGTGACCTAATTTTTTTAATGCTTTTGATGTAATGGAGTCTATGCGGTGTGACCATTCCATGTTGTGTGTGAATATAATGCCAAGATATTTTTATGTCTGTACCCGGGGAACAGCGATGTTGTTTAAGGAGTATGCATGATGTTATAGCAAATGGCTGCTTGTGAGTGAAAAACTACGGTTTTTTGGAAGTTTATGCACATCTGCCATTCCGAGCACCAGGAACAAAAATGCCAGAAAGAATACTGAAGTATCATATGATCATTAGAAGAAGTGATTACCTGATAAAGTACAGAATCATCGGTGCAAAGGCGAACTTGGGACTTAATATTGCTGGGAAGATCGTTTATAAAAACTAAAGATAACTGAGGACCGAAAATGAAGCCCTGTGGGACACCAAATGTAATTTTTGCGGATGAGGATGGCTTGGAATTGAAACGAATGGAAAGCGTGAGCTTAGAAAGCTTGCTATCCAGTCTACCAGTTGTGGATTATTTAAAATTACCTCTAGTTTACATAGAAGCTTGCTGCGAATAATGGGGTCAAATGCTTTTAAAAAATCGATAAATAAGGCATCAATGTAATAACCAATGTCTAAATTACTCATAACATCATGGGAAAATTCTACAAGCTGCAATATTGTGATGCAATTCATGCTGTACGCTGTTCAAAAGGTTATTTACTTAAAGAAACTCAGGTATGTGTTTAGTGTTTAGGAATGATATGTTTACCAATGATTTAGAGATAGTGATTCCCAGCTTTGGTGCGTGTGGCAGGGATGGAAGTGCTGCTCCAAGCTGCTCCAAAAGAAAAATCATGCTCCCTGCTGCTCCAAAATGCAATATTTGCTAGTAACTGCTCCAAACCTGTTACAAAATGGTGTTGGCAAACTAAAAAGAATGAGGTTGAACCATGGGACCATCCCGTGAGCATAAGCAAAATCAAAAGCAAGCTGTATGCACTATTGTCCTAGTATGCTACTCAGTGTCGTAAATCCAAAAAAATCTCAAGGCGTGACACATATTATGCCAAAGTGTCCAATTCGTATTTTTAATATGGGTTGCATTTTTATTTATTAGGGAATAAATCATGCTTTCAAGTTTTTAAAAATGAGCATGGGGTCTGAGCTCGAATAATTTCATTGTTATGTTCAGTCGCTTTCTTTCACTCTTTTTTTTTTCCAAAGTTTATACAGCTGAAGGACATTTAACACAGGCACGCAGTAAAACATGAAAAGCCTTTCAAAAAGTTGATTGCGCTATACCTAACTGTTATCTGAATTATATCACGGGATAAAGATGATACCCCTGTCACACGGGCACTTAAAAGTTTTTTTAAGTAAGCGGTCTTTTTCCGAAAAGGAGTTCCTGACAGCAGACACACGGCACAGAGCGAACTCCTTTTCAGAAGCGGTCTTTTTCGTAGACGGAGTTCGTCTATCTCTTTTTACGGCTCCGAATGAGTAGCCTCGAAACCAGTGGGCGCCAGCAATTTTCGAGTGGTGGGAAAAAAAGAGAATGCTTATTTTTCTGTCACCAAAACTCTTTGTAAAAACAAATTTCATATCCTGCAGAAGGTGTAATGAACTCTTTTAATGGTTATTTCCTTTTCTACTCTCGTAAGCAGCTACAACGCGTCGGCAATATCACGTGGTGACGCTCGGTCTCGCGCTGCGCTATTTTGCACAAGTGAGGAAAGCGTGGCAGTCGTGTGTTTGCCCGTCATTCAAGTGGTCAAGCTTGTATAGGGCAATGCCAACTCGCTTCTCAGGAGTGATGGTTTCACGCATGCTGGTGCACTGTCTTTCGAGCTCACTGTGCAAGCTCTCCACAATGAAACGAAAGGTGGACAGGTATACTCGAAAAGATTGCTTGAAGTTCTGCTCACCGAGGTGAGGTACAGTTCTCTCGAACCACCTCTTGTTTCGTCTGAAGGCCCAGATCGATCGATCGCAGGCCTTCTCCGACAGCTCCAGTGTGCACAGCAAGGAATTTCTGAACAGCAGTTGCTGCTTGATCCTCTCTTTGGTGGCTTTTGCAGCATCTGCCTCGCTTTCCAGAGCGAGAAGGCAGGTCGTGAGGCTTGCGATCCTCGCTTTTTCTTCCGTACGGTCGCTTATAACGTGTTGAGAGCAGTCGAGATCAGCGAAAAACAAATACGGTAAATAAAAGCCCAGTGGTGCCAGACGGACTTGTGCACGTCGCTAGTTATGGGAATGCTTCCTTAACTAATGCAAAAAACTTTCACATTGGTGTTTCTTTATCTCTTATTCTTAAATTTATTTGAAGAAACGAGCAGTGCAACAAGTCTTTAATTTATACATCGTGATACATCGTTTAATTTTCATTGCTGCTCTTTTAACTGCTAGCGCCATGCTTTCGCTAGCGTCTTCGAACGAAAACACTAAAAGGAGATCGTCGCTGCCGTGTGTCTGCGCCATTTGTTAAAAGTCTTTTAACTTCGTAAAAGGCCGCTTACTTGAAAGACTTCTTGCGCACCCGTGTGACACAGGTATAAGTCTCAAGTGGGACACTTGCAAGGGGTGTCCTCCACAGCCCAAACACCAGAAAAGTCCAGACTCTCTTGACTCCCACCCCCCACCCATGATTAATGCCAACTGTGCTGTTTGTACACAAACTGCATACTAGCATACGGCATGTTTAATAATAAATATAAATATTTATTAGATGCTTTAGACTTCAGGAGTTGTTAGGAATATGCATCTGCTCCAAAAACATCAATAGCAACCTTAAGCTATAGCATTTTTTTTCTGCTTCGAAGCCTAGACGTATCAGCCGGGGGGGGGGGGGGGGGCAAGGGGGCGTCAGCCTCACTGCGATAATTTGGGGGGGCTGAGCTTCCCTACTTTTGATCTTTTGATAGTGGTCACTCTGGCTGTGGGCTGGGGAGCCCGACAAGTAAGGGCAAGTTTTACGTCACAACAGTAATCACTCCATTATGTTCTTGTAGGGAAAAAAAAATGCTACGAGGCAATGTTACAACATAGTGAAATTTCGCCAACGTTTCCTTTTTGATGATTTTCCTTGTGGGCTCAGCAGTGCGGGTCGCCTATGTGACGCCTTTGCGTCTTGTCCTGTATTGCAGAGCAGGTAAGCACTGATCTGAGATGGTATACTATTACATCAATTTTTGATGCTTTTATTCTGTTGTGACTTGTTGATGAAGTTACGGATGGGAACGAGCAAACTTTTTAAATATTGGTCAAGCATTTGCTGCTTCCAGAAAATAATTTTCTTCTAAGAGGATATATCATTACCGCTGCTCTGTCGAAACTGTTGCGAGCCGATGAGTGTGACGAATCGTTTTGGACGCGAAAATTGGGCTAAGCGCGCCATTTTTCAGTTAAGATATGATTGAAATTTGTGGTACCTAAGAAAGCGAGTCGTGTCACCTCTGTGTATGAAAATTCATATCACAGTGCGAGCGCATGATGAAGTTCTCTTTCTCTCACGATATATATATATTATGAAGCCTTGGTAATCTATATATATATATATGTATATATATATATATATATATATATATATATATATTATATATATATATATATATATATATATATATATATATTTATTGTAAGACAGTAGCAGCATTGGAGTCTTGACGGCGTTTACTAGGCCGAATCGCCTGATCAACCCTTTTAACGAAGACGACGTTTTCGGTGATGATGATTATATACAGATGAAGAAGATGAAGGTCAAACGTGGTCAATACTGTGCTTGCACTAATTTCCCCCTCGCACGGAAGCGGCCAATTCGGCCGCTGTTTATGATGGGGGTGTACGGCGCACAAATGGTTTTAAGCGCGACACGTGAATAACCTCCGTACCACGAAAACGGCCGTCGGAAGGCATGACAACAGGGGTTACTCGATAGTTAACAGGAGACGTCTGCTTGACTATAGCGTAGGGGCCGATGAGACGTGCATGAAACTTATCACACAGGCCGGGAATGCGCGTTGGGGTCCACAACAGTACTTCGTCTCCAGTATTGAAGTGAACTATGCGGTGGACGCCATCGTAGCGAGTCTTCCGCTCTTGTTGGCTTGCCTGTGTATTAAGGTGGGCGCGTCGGCGACAATCGGCCAGGCGAGAGATGAAGTGCGCCCTCGATGACGATGACGAGTTCACAGGGACGTCAAAAAAAGAGGTGTTGAGCGGAGATGTTGGTTGACGGCCATAGTCGAGAAAGAATGGGGATTAGCCCTTGGTTCGCTGCTTAGCGGTATTGTACGCAAAAGTCACGAATTACAGGATGGTATCCCAGTTGGTGTGGTCGGCGTTGATATACATAGATATCATGTCGGTCAAAGTTCGATGGAAGCGCTCTGTGAGGCCGTTAGCCTGGAGATGGTAGCTGGATGTCGTCTTATGAATCGTATTACATGCGTGGAGGACTTGTTCGAGTAGTTTCCAAACGCCTTGCCACGATCGCTCAATAAGATGCGTGGTGCACCATGTCTTAGAAAGATTGCCTCCAGAAAAAATGTGGCAATGTCCTCTGCTGATCCTGAAGGAAGTGCAGCTGTTTCGGCGTACCTTGTTAAGTGGTCAACTGCTGTGACAATCCAGCGCTTGCCGCTAGCTGATATTGGTAGCGGTCCGCAGAGATCAATGCCAATGACATTGAAGGGAGCGTCAGGACATGGAAGAGGTTGTAGAAGACCGGCCGGGGAGGAAGTGGGTCGCTTGCGGCGTTGGCATAGCGAGCATGACGCAACTTATCGCGCTACGCAGTTGGAAAGGCCAGGCCAGGCAAAACGACTGCAAATGCATTCATTGGTTTTTTGAAAACCGAGATGACCAGCCTTGGAGTCATCGCGAAACGCCTCCAAAATCTGCGTTCTTAGAGAACGAGGAGCAACAGGAACCCAGCGCTGTCCTTCGGGGTGGAAGACAAAGCAGTAAAGGATTGAGTTTTCAGTCTTGAAGTTCCGCAGCTGTCGATGGGTGCGGGCGTTGGGAGGACAAGAGGAGCCTTGAAGGCGCTGCATTATAGAGCGTCAGTAAGTGTTGCTGCGTTGGTGGGATGCAAACGTCTCGTTGCCGAAGGTAGACAGAAAATCGACAGCGGCGATTGAATGAACTGACGGAGACACTTTGATGGGTTCACTCACAGTTGGCGACAGGCTAGGAGTGCCTGATGAGGATTGTAAAGGACAGCGGCTAAGGGCATCCGCATCGTTGTGTTTCTTGCCGTATTTGTAGATAACGTCAAAATTGTATTCTTGGAGACGAAGTATCCAGCGACCGAGACGTTCAGACAAATTCTTCAACGTCCACAGCCAGCACAAAGCGTGGTGGTCAGTGATGACGATAAAGTGGCGGCCGTAAAGATATGGTCGAAACTTTTGGATGGCCCAGACAATGGCGATACACTCCTGCTCGGTGATGGTGTAGTTTTTCTCTGCTGCTGTAAGGGTGCGACTTGCGTATGCGTTCACACGTTCGTCATAACGCTCTGTTCGTTGCAGAAGTACAGCGCCGAGTCCGTGTCCGCTGGCATCAGTATGGAGGAGAGTGGGTGCGACGTTATCGAAATGTCAAAGCACTGGCTCAGACGTGAGGGCACGTTTCAAGGTGTCAAAAGCCATTTGGCATTCGTCCGACCATACGTATGACGCTCCCGAAGAAAGGAGTTGGTGAAGTGGCTCAGCAATGGTGACGAAGTCTCGTATAAAGCGCTGGAAGTACGACGCAAGGCCAAGAAAGCTTCGGAGCTCTTTGACGCGTTGAAGCACCGGGAAGTAAAGAATGGCGGTAATCTTGTCGGGATCAGGTCGGATTCCATCTTTGCTGACGAGATGTCCGAGTACTTTAATACTTTTGCTAGCAAAGTGGCACTTCTTGGTGTTGAGCTGAAGGCCTGCAGCTGCGAGACACGTTATAACTTCATCTAGGCGCTGCAAGTGCTGTTCAAATGTTGAAGAAAATATGACGATGTCGTCAAGGTAACATAAGCATGTTTTCCACTTAAGGCCCTGCAATACAATGTCTATCAGTCATTCAAACATTGCTGGCGCATTGCAGAGGCCGAAAGGCATGACGTTAAATTCGTAAAGTCCGTCGGGTGTGGCAAAATCAGTTTTTTCCTTGTCATCCTCCTGCATTGGAATTTGCCAATAACCGGAGTGCAGGTCAAGGCTCGAAAACTATTCCGCTCCTTGTAAGGAATCTAAGGCATCATCAATGCGAGGCAAGGGATATACGTCTTTTCTGGTTACGTTGTTTAATGGGCGGTTGTCAACGCAAAATCGCACCGAACCGTCTTTTTTTCTTACGAAAACGACAGGTGACGACCAAGGGCTTGAGGAGGGTCGGATGATGCTTTGCTTGAGCATATCAGCAACGTGCTTGTCGATGATCTCGCGTTCGCTGGAAGAAACACGGTATGGTCGACGATGGACAATAGAAGTTCCGTCGGTATGTATGTGATGAGCCACCGCAGAAGTCTGGCTTAGAGCAGTGGAATGTACGTCGAAAGAAAATTTATGTTTAGACAACAACGCCAGTAGTTCGTCTGCTTGCGGGGGAGTGAGATCCGTGCTGATGGTATTGACGAGAGCCGTAGGGGGTGGAGCATCTGTTGGTATTGAACGTGATTCCACCAGACTAGTATCCGAAGCCACTACATAATAGGTTGTGTGTCCACGCTGGAAACAACAACAGGGCCCTTGGTAAGCAGAATGGGCTCATTGGTGATATTCAGTACTGCGAGAAATGCGGTGCCGTTGGAGAAGCGAACAAGACTCGATGAAAGTGCAATCCCTCTGGATAGACAACGGGCTGATGGACTGACTAGGACGTCACCGTGGTCAATGGAGTCAGATATAACCGTGATAACGTGCTCATGGTTAGGTGGCACAAGGAAGTCATTGGCTGTTCGTAGCCAGTCACATGATAATTTCGGGGAAATATCATCCGTCTCTCGCATATGTATGAGTCGTTGTCGACAAGAGATGGAAGCAGCAGCATCAGAAAGAAAGTCCCATCCTAAAACAAGCATAAAAGCACAAGAAGCCAGCAAGGCAAACTGAATATGATGCCGAATGAAAACTCTTAACGGTGCACTGTGCTGATGGCCGTATCTGCGAGTCATTTGTGCTACGTAAGAGAGTGCCAGTATAATGTGTGGTAACCTTATGTAGACGAGTACACAAATCCGCATGAATAACAGAAATAGCAGCCCCCGTGTCCACCAATGCCTGAACTGGTACCCTTTCCGCATACACTAATAACAAGTTGGCTGGGCCCTCTGGAGGTCTTGGTGTTTGTTCGAGCGATGCAGTTTTCCCTCCAAAAACTGCACCAGCTAGTTTTCCGAGTGGTAGTAAGAAGTACGTACAGCCGGTCTCAGGGGAGATGTTGAGCGTCGCAGAGGTGAAGGGGACCGGCGGCATCCGGGATAGCAGGGGCGAGGTGCGGCGAGTGGAGAAGTCGGAGAGAAGGAACGTGTCGTAGAGCGTCGCTGGTACTGGTTCAGGGCTCCGAATCCCTTTCGTAAACATCGTAGCCACGGCGTTCGTCCTGTTGGCGCTTGCGGCAAAATCGTGAAATATGGCCCCGAATGCCACAATAGTAACATATTGGGCGAGGCGAGTGCCAGGGGGCGTAGTGTGCTGGAGCTGTCACAGGCGCTGGTACTGGTGCTGGGACAGGCGAGTGTGGTGCAAATGCTGCTACGTTGGACTGCGCAGGAACAGGATGCACGTGCTGAACCAAGGCAGGTGGCATGGCAGCGACTTGCGCATACGTCATGGGTGGTGTTGGTGGCGCTGTAGTGTTCGATGGGAGAGCGCCAGCCATGGGTGAGAGCTCCTCTTTGATGATGTCGTGCAGACCAGCAGATTGGGAGTGAGGCCGAGGGGCAGGTGCACATGAAAACCCTTGCACTTGAAGTTCCTCGCGAATCAGAGTGCGAATCAGCGCGTGCAAAACCGCATCCGAGGAAGGCCGGCTGTCACTGGCGTCTGGGTAGTCTGGGTGCAATCGAATGGCTTGGATTTCATCAAGATGCTGACATGTCGTGATGACGTCCTCAATGGTGGTGGGGTTTTTAACAGCCAGAGCGTTAAACGCGACATGGCCTATCCCTTTGATGATGTGGCGAACACGATCAGCTTCTGTCATCGCCGAGTTCACGCGGTGACAAAGGGCAAGGACGTCTTCAATTTACGAAGTGTACGTCTCCCCGGGAAGTTGGGCACGCCCATCGAGCTTTTTTTTCGACACTTCGGAATGGGTGTTCGGTTTTCCAAAAATCCTACAGACTTGTTGAGCAAAAGTAGGCCAATCCGGGAAGCTGCTTTCGTGGTTAAAAAAACCACGTTTTCGCGACATCGGACAGATAGAAGGCGACGTGATGAAGTTTTTGAGGCTCATCCCATTGGTTATAAACACTGGTCATGTCGTATTCTTTTAGCCATACCTCGACGTCGTCGCGTGGAAGACCACAGAAGATGGGTGGGTCGCGCTGCCGAGTGTTGACGATCCACGCAGGAATGGTTTGTTGGACAGGGATGCTGGATGTTCCGGGCAGCGGTTCTTGAGCCATGACAGCGGATGGGGGAAGCAAGTGGCGACTTGAACGAAGCTCTAGCGGAACGTGATGTTGGAAAGGACTTGGGGATCGAAGCAGCCTCCACCACACTGTAAGACAGTTGCAGCGTTGGAGTCTTGACGGCGTTTATTAGGCCGAATCGCCTGATCAATCCTTCCAACGAAGACGAGATTTTCGGTGATGATGATTATATACAGATGAAGAAGATGAAGGTCAAACGTTGTCAATATTGTGCTTACAATATATATCCCGGCGGACGAGTGAGGTAGGTTTGCTTCGCACTTGCGAAAGAGTTGGTACGCCACTGCTCTGAAGACACTTGAGCCTGCTCCAAAGCACCATTTTTTTTCTACCCGCAGGGGCGCCTGCGCAAGTAGGCGTTTTGTATGTAGCGACACCACGGACCCGAGCTGACGGGGGAGTTTTGACTCCCTCCCACGCCTAGTCGTGTGTGGCTTTGCCGTGTCCGGGGAAAAGGGGATCCTGGGGGTTGAGCTGACGCTGGGGGTTGAGCTGACGCTGGGTGAGCTGACGCTGGGTGGTGGGTGGTCACCATCGCCGCCGAAAATGAAATGCACCTTCCACGCTTTCTAGTCATACACTCTCTGGCAGATAACGTCTATGTTGCAGGACTGTCGGTTTTCCTGATAGCTAAAACCCTTGCTAACCTCATAGGCAAAAAGTATGACGCAAAGAAACTGTCATCCGGTGATCTTCTTGTTGAAGTAAGCCAGAAACAGCATGCAAACACTCTCCTTAAACAGAAGCAGTTCGCCCACCTGGACGTGTCTATCACCCTTCATCGCCCTTAACACTGTTCAAGGCGTCATTTCACAACGTGATCTGATGCGAGAAACTGAAGCTGACCTCCTTGAAGGCTTTCGAGAGCAAGGTGTAGTCGCCATCCATCGGATAACCATCAGGCGAAACAATGAAGAAGTGGTGACGCCTCATATAGTACTAACATTCAACCGCTCCAAACTGCCAGATTCCGTGAAAGCTGCGTTCCTTCACTGCAAAGTCCGCCCTACATGCCCAACCCTAGAAGATGCTACAAATGCCAGAAATATGGACATGGGTCGAATACCTGTTGCGGAAAACAAACATGTGCAAAATGTGGTGATCATGAGCACCCAACGGAGAGCTGTACCTTTACGCAAATAGAGTGCTCTAACTGTCACGGGCCACACACACCGTACTCGCAGACATGTGAAATTCTCAAAAAAGAAAAGGAAATTATCCAGATAAAAGTAATGGAAAACATCACATTCTCTTAAGTCTGGATGAAGGTGTCGCTCTTCTCCAGAAGAACGTATGCTGACGCAGCGTGCCGGGGGTCCGGGCGGCGTCTAGCAATGGTGGGCACGCAGTACAGCTTTGCTGATGCGTGCACATCTCGGCCCCCCACCAAGCAGCCGCAGGCTGCACCAACGTTCGAAGTCTCGCAGGTCCACCTCCATCAGACCTCAGAGACAAAACAGACAATCCAAACCCCGCAGGTCAACCTCCGTGAGACCTCGGGGACGACGCAGACAACTGAGAGGGCACCTGTCCCTCTTGAGAAACCTCCGTCAGCCTCCGAGTGTTCACAGAGGGCAATGGATGTGACACCGGCGTCCTCAGCGTCTCCGATGCTCACGGAATCCATCCTAGTGAAGCGGAGCCCAACAGAACACCTCAGAGGGAAGAAACACCCTCCAGTTCAGGCGCCTGACAAACGCAGGGAAGTCTGAATAACCCTCCTACCTTTCTTCTTTCTTAAAAATGGCTGCCGAGAGTATCATCTACTGGAACTGACTAGGTCTACTGAAGAACCTGGATGACATTTATGAAATACTTGCGCAACACCAACCTAACATACTTTGCCTGCAGGAGACACACTTAAACTCAACACACACTAACTTTCTAAGAAGATATGCGGTATACCGAAAGAACAGGCATGGCACTGCCCATTCATCCAGCGGGGACGCTATCGTGGTGCAGAAAGCATTCCCGTCCCAAAACTTCACTCTGGTTACCGACTTAGAGGCAGTGGCAATACGAACCCTTATCTTTGGACGAATGACAACTGTATGCTCATTATATATCCCTCCAGACTACCACCTGTCTACTAAAGAGTTTGAAACTCTAGTCGACCAGCTCCCGCATCCATTCCTCTTGGTTGGAGATTTTAATGCGCACAACCCCCTATGGGGATGCAGAAGAACAGATTCTCGAGGCTCCTTAATCGAAAACTTCCTCTTGTACTCTGGCTCCTGTATATTTAACAAAAAAGAACCAACGTACTTTAACGCAGCGTGCAACTCATACAGAGCCATAGATCTTGCTATCGGCTCCCCTTCACTCATGGCAACCACAGATTGGTCTGTTATTCATAACCTCTATGGAAGTGATCATTTTCCTGTCTGCCTAAAACACACAGGAAGTACAAGTAAGACGACTACAAGTGTATTCAGGTTTAGAGAACAAGATGCTGACTAGACAAAATTCCGAGAACTTACAGAACTGTCGCGTTCTTCTATTGAAAACCTAGACATTGATGACTGTGAAGCATTGGTCGTACTTCATATCGTACAGGCCGCAGAGCGATCGATCCCACAGACATCTGACAAGACGCGAAACAAACGACGGCCCTGGTGGAATGCGGAGTGCAAAAAAGCTCGCGAGAACCAAAACAAAGCTTGGTCGAAATTTCGCAGGTACCCGACAACTGACAACCTGATGAATTTCAAGCATGCAAAAGCAAATGGTAGGCGTATCCGACGAGAATCAAAGAGGCAGAGCTGGCAGTCCTTTCTCTCGTCAGTTAGCTCCTACACTGATATGCATAGGGTGTACAACAGAGTAAGAGCACTTCAAGGGCACAACACTCATCCGGTACCTCTCGTCAGTACTGCTGGTGATATGCTGGAACACCAGGAAGATGCCATAGGCCAACACTTTGAATATATCTTCATCTCAGCACATTATACAGACTCTTTTAAACGACACAAGCTTGCTGAGGAACGTAAGCCTATCCGCGATAGAAGACCATCTGCTGGAGGCTACAATACTCTGTTTACCATCGACGAATTGAAGGCAGTGCTGGCGACATGTGGCAACTCAGCTGCAGGCCAAGACAAGATTACATATGGCATGCTGAAACACTTACACGAACACACGCTTGATGTCATTCTCTTTTTGTTCAACAGCGTATGGTCCTCTGGGCGTCTACCCAAGGCCTGGAAAGAGGCAGTTATAATACCTATCCTCAAACAAGGAAAAGAAGCCACACTTGTCGCTAGTTATAGGCATATCGCCCTGTCTAGCTGCTTGTGCAAGGTATTTGAAAAAATGGTAAACCGCCGCCTCATGTATTACCTTAAATATAATGGCCTCCTTGACTGTCGTCAAGCTGGATTCAGATCAGGCCGGCCGACAGCTGACCAACTCGTAGCATTCGAATCCTACGTCAGGGATGCCTTCATTCACAAACAACACTGCCTTTCTGTATTTTTCGACTTGGAGAAGGCTTATGACACGACATGGCGTTATGGCATTCTCCGTGACTTGCAATCTCTTGGAGTGTCAGGGAACATGCTGAATACAATTCAAAGCTACCTCTCTAAACGTACGTTCGTGTTGGAAATGTCCTTTCAAGGCGGTTTACGCAGGAAAATAGTGTCCCCCAAGGTGGCGTACTTAGTTGCACACTATTCATCGTAAAAATGAACTCCATAAACACTATACTGCCTAAAACAATTTCCTACTCTGTATATGTGGTTGACATTCAGATCAGCTTCAAAGAGGGCAACCTAGCCATCTTCGAACGTCAGATTCAGTTGGCAGTAAATAAGCTCTCAAGCTTGGCAGACAAAAATGGCTTTAAGTTTAACTGTGACAAGACTGTCTGCCTACTCTTTTCAAAACTACGGGGCATAAGGCCGTCCCCCAACATTTCAATGAACGGACACACCATTGCTACTAAGAAGGATCATAAATTTCTAAGTGTTGTGATGGATGAAAAGCTCAGCTTTGTCCCACACATCAAGCAGCTGCGACTGAAATGCTTGAAAGCCTTGAACTGGCTCAAGATTCTCTCGCATCAGTCATGGGGTACAGATCGTGACTGTCTATTAAACCTTCTCAGTAGTGCAGTGCTCTCACGTATTGATTATGGCTCGGTTGTGTACGAATCAGCATCGAGATCCGCACTTAAGATGCTTGACCCAGTGCATCACCATGGGCTTCGTCTGGCTAGTGGCGCTTTCCGAACCAGCCTGTATGTTGAGACAGATCGGTGGTCATTAGAACGTGACGGCAGTTCACAAGCATCAAGTATGCAACCAAGGTGCTCTCTCATGTCGACCACCCATCTCGCGAGATATTGCAGGATACATCAAACGCCCACCTGTTCTTGAGGCGACCATCAGCTATGCCAACGTATCCCATCAGAGTGGCCTTACACTTTTAAAATCTTAACATACCCATCTCCAATCTTCAACTTAGTTCCCACAAGGACACTGTGGCACCATGGGAAATGCGAGCTATCAATTGCGGCTTGTCATTCCTAGAGGTAGAAAAGCATGGCCTCCCAGTCGCAATCGATCAGCATTTTATGTACTTGCAGGTAAAATACAGGTGTGCTAAGTACTACACTGATGCTTCCAAGTCCTCGGCCGTCGCATGCGCTGCATACGGCCCAGCGTACTCTGAATCTGCAACAATGAATGAACATACCAGCATATTTACTGCTGAGTGTTATGGCATACTGCTAGCTATAAGGCACATCTTAAAGAAGAAAGAACCAGCCTCCATCATATACACAGATTCCCTCAGTGCAGTGACTGCGTTGTCTTCCACAAAGACACATAAAAATTCAGTGACTAATACCCTTCCAAACTGCCTCATGTCAGCCTACAGATCCAAGCTTAAAATCACGCTATGTTGGATTCCGGGACACTGCAACATAGCTGGCAATGAGGCAGCGGACCGACTTGCGAAGTCCGCTGCACTCCACCCAACAGTAGACGTAGCCGTCATCCCATATGAGGACTTGAGGCCGCTAACGAGAAACCGAATTCGTAAGCAATGGCAAGAGGAATGGAACGCAGCAATTGAAAACAAATTGCACACAGTAAAGCCAAGAATAGGTAGATATGCTCTTGAAAAACGTAACAGGCATCAAGAGGTTGCACTGTGCAGACTCAGGATCGGTCATACACATGCAACACACACGCACCTTTTAAGCAACTCTCCTGCACCGTGTTGTGAAAAATGTGGTGATGTGCTATCTGTCGTTCACGTTTTAATTATGTGCCCGTACCTTGAACCACAAAGACTGCATCACTTCCCAAAGCTATAGAAATGCCACATACCGCCTCACCCTTTATTTTTTCTTGGGGACGATCCCATGTTTCCCATAAAAGTAGTTTTAAAGTTCTTAGCTGATGTTGGATTCCTGCACTTAATTACATATTCTCACTAATCTCAGCCCTCTCTCAATCCTGAGAGAACAGCTGAGACTTCTTTACCAAATGTCATGCAGCATGCACTCCTTGTCCTGACAAGGACCACTGCCGCCACTGCGTGACTTCCTAAAACCCATAGGTTTAGACCGTTTTAAGCTCATCACACATAGTCATTACACTTAAGTTTAATCCCTATGCCCCATTCTTTTATTCTTGCCACCCCGAGATTTTTTTCTCTAATTGAACCAACGAAAAACCCTGTGTGCGGCGCTCTTTGGCCTGAGTTGCCCTTGCGCCACTAAAATCTACCATCATCATCACCATTTTTTCTGCTCCAGAATCTGCTCCAGAAAGCAAAATGTCGCTTCCACCACTGGTGTGGTTTCTTGAAGATGATGGCTTTGCTCACTAAAGTGTAGTGTCAATGGGTCTTCCTGCAGGGGTTCAAGTTTTAACCTCGTTGTCATCTTCCTGGGATACTTAAACGAGGAAGCCATGCTCAAGGCACAGACGGAGGTGACCAAGATGCACAGCAGTGGTGGGAAATCTGCGCCGATTGTGCCGACTAGAAATTACTGCTCTATTGTGCTGCAGAAGTTAGTTTTTGTCTGATTGCATTGCATTACTGCGCCACAAGGTGGTTTAGGAATCGAAAATAATGTTGACAGCACGCATCGGGAGCAGATATTAGGCGATGTTTTCCCATATTGTACACTCGTGCTGCAGCATTTGCGTACAGTTGCGCAGCTGCAAGAGCACCGAATTGGCCGATTAATTATTTCCATTTCCGCGCGTTTGCGGCGGTGCCTTTTCTGGTAACCACTGGCAAAAATCGAAGGCGATGTCGCAACCACCGAAAAGCGCACCAGTAGGACATCGCCGATAAAACCCTACGTGCGCCCCGCCGCGGTGGTCTAGTGGCTAAGGTACTCGGCTTCTGACCCGTAGGTCGCGGGTTCGAATCCCGGCTGCGGCGGTTGCATTTCCGATGGAGGCGGAAATGTTGTAGGCCCGTGTACTCAGATTTGGGTGCACGTTAGAGAACCCCAGGTGGTCTAAATTTCCGGAGCCCTCCACTACGGCGTCTCTCATAATCATCAGTGGTTTTGGGACGTTAAACCCCACATATCAAAACCATACGTGTGGGTCGTTGCGCTGCTTTAAACTTAGTAGACAAAATGCTTTCCGTAAGCTATCCGTTGCCGTGATAGACGCTGCGCATGCGTCATAACGCTAACCGCCCTTCGCCTTTGCGGTCCGCGGGCAAAAAAAAAAATCGAAATTCTGATGGCCCGCAAAGCCCCTTTGCGGTGAGCGAGCGTGCTGCGAGCGTGCGTCAGGGTTCGCGGGGCCAAACGCTATTCGAGAACTCATATGGTGCCCATACGCAAATGCTACGCCGGCTAACTTAACGAACGCTATTCTAAAACACTGGCGACTACCTGAGCGCGCAAGGGAGCCGATCGCTGCCGCCTCGATCGTTGTACGTTGTAAATCGGCAAACAGAAAGGAATGGCTTTGTTGTGGGCGCTTTAGACTATATTTGCTGTGGCACTGTATTTATTCCTTTTAGGGGCGAAGCTCCTTATAGCGGGACCCATTCGTCCCCGTTGTTGAACAATAAAGAATAGTGCTCAATGTACATGCCAATGGCTGACGCACGCACGGACGGGCGGATGGTCGCACGGGCGGCCACACATACGCGCGCATGGATGGACGGAAGCAAGAACGAATGGACGGACGGATGCTTCTCCCCACTATCCATCATTCACTCCGTGGATATGCTGCCATTTTTTTAGCGGTGATGGCGCACGTAAAGAAATGCAAATATTTGTACTTGGCGGTTAATTCATACTATGTGTAGTGCGCAGTTAGCCGCGTCCTTGGTGTGAGGGCACGTATTAACGATGTTTTACTGCAACAAGCTTGGAATGTGAGTGTGTGTGTGTGGGGGGGGGGGGTGGCCAATGAGAGACAGTTATATGCAAATCATTTCGTATATATTTTTTAACATATTGCAGGCTCTTCACGGCACATGCAGGAGTGGGGCCGAGAAAATACTTACTAAAACATCGAAAACAAATATGCATATATAACTCTCACTCTCCACGGCGTCGGGGTCGTGTCCGTTCTGTGGCGGGCCGCACCCATACTGCGCATGCGCAACTCTCCCTCATACCCATTTCGTGCGCAGATGTGTGCTCTTCTCCTCCCCTCTACCCTTCACGGCCACAGGTTCGGCGCAACAAATAAGATTCTCCCGCTTCTAAAAAGAGAGACAGGGGAAAAAACTAGAACTACGGGTCATAGCTAACTTTTGCCTGTAAAGGTTGCTTCACTGCAGCATGGGCCGGTCTGCCGTGAAACCGCACCCTCACGGCTGGTCTTATGTAAGTGTTGTCGAACTAATAGAGCCGTTGGCCGAAGATCTCATTTAAACGATTAGTGCTGAATGTAGACTGTTACGAAGGTCTGAGCATTTTGCGCAGCGATTCCAGCTAGTTAGATGTGCTGATTTCTTTTTTTTTTTACGGGAATGTATTATAGTTCACTCCATACGTGTAGGAGCATTCAGAAAATAAGGTATTCGTTCGCTTAATATAACTAATTTACGGCCGAAGCAACTATCGAATAGCATAACATTTGATCATGCTAAAAATATTAAATATTCACACAAGCCTAATCAACATGACAGTTGGCTCCATCAGCCTTTCTGTGGCTCAGCGTGTTCTTAGCTCCTTGGTACAAAGATAAAGCAACCCTCAAATTTTAATGCAATGAAATGAAACCTCTAATCAATAGGCGTGGTTTTTAATCGCTTGAAATTTGCCCTTACTACTGTCCATATTATTTTTCTTGACTATCACCTAAAGATTTACTGTTTTGTGGCAGGTAAATGGCCTATTGACTTCATGTTTGAGGGTTTCCTAAACTTTAACAAACAGGTGCAATGAGGAAAGAAATAATTGTGCCAGTTTTAGCCACATTAACTAAACTACTTGATCATGTCAGGGGAATTGGCACATATCTGCTGATCTTCCCGAAATTCCAGTAAAGTCAGAAATTTCGGGAAGTTTTGTACTGTTTTATATTTAAAAAAATTAATCCTAGTCGCGGCGTTTCACTTGTCATCCTCCAACGATGCCCGTCGAAACCTTTTAATTGCAAATTAACGCTCTAAAGGGGCCCGTGTCACTTATTCAAGATATGATTGAATGGCTTCATTAAAGAAAGCTTATTGCCTCACGAATCGACTACTGCAGAAATTTTTAGAATTCGTCAAGTACGAGTGGAGTAAGTTATGGGTATTGGTTGTACCCCTGAAGCACTTTATCTCTCCTTTCCAATTCAAATTCTTTATTTCAGCATTCATTTTGAAACAAATGCTACGAAAGGAGCAAAAAAGCCGCTATTATAGCGGCTTGACAAAGGTCCCTACCAGCGAGCACTCTGAAAACTGCGCAGAGTAGCGCGCGGGGGGGGGGGGGGGGGGAGCTAGAAGATTTAGCGCGAGTCGTGACCTTGAGCACTTCTCATTTTTTCGTTGAATGCGCCGCTTACTTTCAGTGCGAGTGCGGGAACGTGGCGGCATCTCGAGGAGGCCGCAGTAACTGTGGAGGTCACGATGTTGAAATAAGCCAATGGCCGTGAACTTACGGCATCAGAACCGTAGCGGCCAGAGGTCGCGTATTTTGCAGCCCTTCGAAAAAGAGGTCGCTATAGGCGCACAGCAATACTTCCCGGGGAGTTGTTTCCTCATCCCGTAACGCGGTGACCCCGAAGTGCAAGACTTGTCGTTTCGGGACCCGGGCACAACCCTGCTGGCGCGCTCGCAGAGCTCCACGTAAAGTACGCAGCAAGTAAAAACGCGAGGCTCGGTCGAAGGAACGCGCGTAGTGAGTGCCGAATACGTAAACGCGAAGACGACACGCTCGGCGAGAACAGCGCCACCTTGGGCCTAAGCTCGCGTTAATGGTGCGTAGACGAACGGTCGCTGGCGGCGGCGCTTGTTTCGCACTCTGCCGCGTCGCCGCTTCGTGAATGAGAGGAAGATGGGTCGCTCGCTGCCGGGGAAAAAAAGAAAATCGACGTCGACCTGCGGGGAGTGTCGACGGCCGTTTTTATCGCCCGCTGCCTTCGCAGCAGTCTGCCGGTGGCAGTGAGATGGTTTTTTTTTTTGTTTCTTCTCTCTTCTTCGCCCATGGTAGTGGCGGTTCGCATCGTCGTCGCCGTCCGTCCATTTGCGCCCGCTTCTTCTTCGCGTTTGCGTCGCCGGCCGCCGTCACAGGTCGTTTCCGCGGCATGATTCAGGGCGATGCATCCGTCATTGTCGCGCCGCGTCAGCGGATGCCGTGCGTGCACTTTCATTGGTGTCTTCGCCCACTTTTGAATGCCCCCCCCCCCCCGACCCTGGCGTGTGCGCGCACGCCGGGGCCGCGGATTTGTGAGCGCCTTCCACATTCTGCTGTTCAGTTGTGTGCAGCGTACTGCCCCGTGTCTGCCCTCCTGCGTGCATGTTGCAGCGCTGGCGCATGGAGCGAGCTGCTGTACGAGGAGTTGCGTGCATGAGCCTTCGTACCGTAGCCGATCAGTCACTTGCGTACACTCGATTCATTACGGAGCACTTAGTTCACCTCGCGAGCTTCTGTGCCATGTACGCAGCGTACGCAGGCATCTGTTTACAACTTTGCATACAAAACACGAGAAGCCTGGGCTATAGTGCTGCGCAAAAGAGACGTGTACGAAGTTGAGATTATGTCGACACGAGCGCTGACTCTCCACTATGCGAATCTATGCAAAGGCTAAGCACGTGCGGGCACAAACATCGCAACACGAGGGACATAATGGAGGTACGTTAACAGCTAAGGGGAGCGTTGCATAAGCCATCTGTTTGCTACCCTTAGCGAAAAAGAGGAGTAATTTATTAAAATCCAGCTCGTATTTTTGAATAACGCGGGAAGAGCTTCTCTACACTTTGGTGTTTGTTAGTTGTACTTGTTTGGTTCGTTTGTTTCTGGACGCACCTGTGTGCTCCACGTGTTTTGCCATTTCTACGTCACTTGGATGACTCTGCGGCGCAGTCGCTCCGTTGAAGCGTGTTTGGCATTGGCATTTATTCGGGGCGTTTCTTTTAATAAAGTTTGGTTGAAAGCGCTCGTGTCGTCACCTTTTTATTTTTTAACTTCGACCTTGTCTTTTAGCGGTGTGAGCCGGTGAAAAAAAAAAGAATCTTACGATTTTGTAAACAGAATCAAGACATCCGTTTCCTCGGTTCAAAAGGTCGAATGTCAACGTGCTGTTTCGTTGCAGATTGTTGACGCATTCTTGTATAGGTATGAATCGAGATCGGCACAACGTGCCTTTCTCCTGAACCGCGCGTTATCGACATCCTCGTACTCAGTGAGAAATTGATAAATTGATTTATCTGACCGAGGTGTCATTTGTTCACTGCCGTGAGCGGCTGACCTTCGCAATGCCGGCCATGCATGTAGGCTGTACGTAGCATGTAGGCTTTCCGCAGCGCATGCCGCTGTTGCCGAGAAATGCGCTTCAGGGTATTGCTGACTCCGACGTTCCGCTGATGCGCCCTACATCGTATGCCGACTCTACTATGGATCAAGATTAGTTTGTGTGTATTGGCTGAGAAGCGAATCAATTGTACTTCATCAATAACTGGGAGCTCATTCGTTCGTTCAACTGTCGTGTCAGGGATACTCGGAAAAATTGTTATATCATTATGCAGCTCCTGTAACGATAAATAGCAACCTGAGGAGGGAAACTGTCGTTATCTGGCAGGGAATCGCATTTTTACTCAGTCGCACCTGTCCCATCGTTGTTTGAACTTTGCGAGGTTATTATGACCGTGCAAGTTCTTGTCGACAATGGCAGCCGAGGACCATTGATGTTAATTTTAAGAGCTGTTCTTCACTTGACTGAAGTAGCGAATGGGGCTCTTCGGTAAATACTTATGGCAAACTACAGCGCAAAGAACACACGACGTACTGGAAATAACACAAACTGCCTCAGCGTTCGTCAACGTTGTTTGTGCTTTCTCCGTTCGTTGTGTGTTTCGCGCCGTAGTGTGCCAGAGCTGTTTCATTCCCATTTTTATCCCCGGAAAGGTTGTGTACAAGGGCAGAGCGCTCTGAAAAGCAAGTCATGGCATTATTCTCGTTTTGGATTTTTTTTAAATTTTCATAGGCTCACGCCTATGAAAATGTCGGGAAGCTAGTGTAGGCATCGTCAGAAGAGTACAAAGAGACTGGAATTGTTCGAGGGATTCGTCTCTCGATTAGGCACAACTAGTGAAAAAACCAGCAGGCAATTAACCCAAGAAAAGCAGGGGAATGGGTTCGTATATCTATCCTTAAACTGTACCGTACTGATGTTGACCCTAAGTCGAAATGAATTAAAGTGGACGTGAAATCACCACTTTTCCGTCAGTGGGACCCGCGACCTTTGTAATCGCGCGTGCTCTGACGTCATCTGGACGTGTGTGTGTCGCAGCGCTGTGCGAGTCTTGCCGCGAGTCTGCCGACCTGGAGCGGCGCCAGTCGCAGCAGGGCACCGTTCTGGTGCGGCGTGTGTCGAGCCAGGAAGCCGAGGCGACCGCCAAGCGGCCCAGGCTGGACGAGCGGCGCCAGCGACGGGCGCGCCGGGGCGACCGCTCCGTGCACATGCGCGCCACGCAGACCCTGATGGACCTCAAGATCAAGGTATACAGGACGCCGACCGTGGCACTTGACTTAATACGCGGCATCACCGCAAGATCGACTACGGTTCACGAGCTCGCTGTTCGATAACTGCGTATTTGGATAAAGTATACAGTAAAAAGAGTTAGTTAGCTACGGAGCAGAAACCTGGAGACTTACAAAGAGGGTTCAGCTTAAATTGAGGACGACGCAGCGAGCAATGGAAAGAAAAATGGTAGGTGTAACCTTAAGAGACAAGAAGAGAGCAGAGTGGATTAGGGGACAAACGGGGGTTAAGGATATCGTAGCTGAAATAAAGAAGAGCAAATGGACATGCGCCGGGCATGTAACGCGTAGACAGGATAACCGCTGGTCATTAAGGGTAACTAACTAGATTCCCAGAGAAGGGAAGCGGGTTAGGGGGAGACAGAAGGTTAGGTGGGCAGATGAGATTAAGAAGTTTGCGGGTATAAATTGGCAGCAGCAAGCGCAGGACCGAGTTGGCTGGCGGAACATGGGAGAGGCCTTTGTCCTGCAGTGGACGTAGTCAGGCTGATGATGATGATGATGATGATACAGTAAATGAACGGCATTGCGGAGATTCAAAGTATGAACCTTAAGCGCTAAATTAGTCTTAATGTTCGTATTCAACCATTCCTGCGTTCGGTTAATTTCGACCCCGTACTTGATCGTGTGCCGACAGTACTTTTTTCCTTTTAAGGCTTTATTAGTACATGCTTTGGACTCGTCACATTTAATTGGCTGATCGCCTTTCATTCCTCAGTGTGGCAGCCATATCCTTGACCTTCATTTTCTTATGTCGTACTGAGAATAACCCCGCCTCCTGCCCCCCCCCCCCCCTCCCAAAAAAAATTAATATAATTGCAGAACTGAAGAAGGTCTTTGACACAGCCTAAAACGAACGTATCTCGCCGTCGTTGCCGTAAATTGCTATGTAGACATCTGCGGAGATCACGGGGCTTCAAGCGAAGTCGAAGGGAAAGCGGTGCTGCAGTAAGAGATAACAAGAAACATACTGATTAGGATCTGCGGGCGTTTCGTGTTGTCTATTGTTCTGCAGCACTGTTCTTCATCCGATTATGGACAAACAAAGCCAGCGCCATACGAAGCGATTCTCAGTCAGATAAACGCCCAGGAAGAGAACTATTTAATAGGCCATGCTCGTGCTTCATATCCCTCGGTTAATTACAGTTTTAGCAAAAAATGTCACGCTCTGCAAATCCAACGAAACCCGAACAGCGGCTGGCATTAGAATGTTATGGTGCGCGCCGTCCAGACATCACGATTGACAGGCGTGGCCCTCCAATTCGGCGTCACTACTCATGGGCACGGTGTATAATCGGACGGCACGCAGCATACCATTGCGGATGCTTGCCGCTGTTCGCTTTTCATTTGGTGCTGATGGTACCAGAGTTCGAATCGCGCCTCATATTAGGTCTTGCTTTTCCTCTTTTTTTTTTCTCCTGAAGCAAAGTACCGTACCGGTCCTTCTTCCTCGCTCGTTGTGCTTTAGCCGCTTACAATTCTAGCGGCAGTGCTTCCTCCCAACGACAATTTCCTCGTTCGCTATGCATAGGCTGAGAGCCTGACTATATATGAGGCGTGACAAATCCATGGTAGATTTTGCAAAAAACACTTGTGGTACTGGCGTAGATTCACTGCAATCAGAAGCGATAAAGTACAACGAGCGAGAAGGCAAAAGTGGCACCCCCTAGTTCACACTGAAGCATCCACTTTCTACAGCGAGTGCGATTCTCCTGCTGCCGAAACGCAGCATCGTTCGCAGTGGGTGCTCCCCGTGCCGCCGAATATGCCATCTAACCACGGGGCGAACGCGGGATGGATGCGCTGTCACCCGGTTGCTGTCGCGGCTCGCAAACGTCACTATACGCTATCCGGTGGTCTAGAGACTTCGATTATTCTCGTACGCAGGGAGCAAGAAGAAGCAGCACTGCTTACTTTGCTTGCAAGTCGCCGTCTTGTAATGCATGAAGAGCAGAAAAAAAAAAAAAAAAACGCCGACGACAGCGGCGTTGACGGGTTCGTCTTGATCTGTAAAGACAGCGACAAGCTCGGTCACCTCTTCCGTGAATGATAGACGTGAAGTAGGCACAGAGCGGGTTAAACTTTCGTTGGTTACAACATTCAGTTACGTGCATTGCGACGTGACAAGTGAGCAGGGCTTGGCCGCCATTTTTCAAAATTCCTTGACCAGCGCTACTATTGGTGCGTGGGCACCGATTCGGCAGCAGACGCCGCAAAAATCGGTCCGAGAGTGATTGGCGCGGAGAGGGCCTTTTCGGCGGATCTCGCCGCCGCCGAATCGGATTCGGCGCACTTCCGGCGGCCGGAATGCTCAGTGTGAACGCGTCCTCATGGTTACTTGTTAATTCGTCCCGTTATGGGGGGCGTTGGAAATATTGTCGTATTTCAGTCGCGGGGTACGTTTCTTTTTTTTTTCCTATCTCGATCGAGTTTTTGTTGGCTGTCGTGCAGGTGATGGAACTGTTTTCGGTGGCCCCGTTCGACCAGCACCTGAGCCTGGACCAAGGAGACGGCCAACCGCCGCTGTCACTCAGCGGGAACTCGTACACGCTCGCCGAGCTCGGAGTGCTGCCGGGAGCACTTCTGCTGCTCGTGGTGCGTGCTAATCCACGGGTCCATTCGCGATGGCGTCGTGTCTGGTTAGGAAACACACAGAAATGGCAATCAGCTCCCTACGTTGAGAGTGCCACGTGTGTCAGTTCTGTGCAGCCAAATTAAGGCGTCGCTAAGACATAGTGCGCTTGTTATTTTGACATCTTCATGCGCACAAATGGCGTAATTATACAGAGGATTGGCTGTGGTCGAATTATAAACGGACCAATGAATCGCTAAATATATATTATAAACAAAATGAATGGGTGAGCTAAAACCGAAATATGAAGTTCGGGCATCCCAAACAGCGCGTGTTGGTTTTGAAGGGTCTTACTGAGCTCCCAATTTGTTCTGACTACCTATAATGGTGAGCCTGATACGAGAACGCAAGCAGGTTCAAAACGCAAGCAGGGTCAAAATCCTACCCTCTAACCAAACGCAATCACGACGGCCGGGGATCGCACCCACGGCATCGTGCTTAACAATATATTGTCATATATAGCTTTGCGCCAAAGGAATGAGTGAATAAAGTAGCGCTTCCCGGTGCCTTGTTCATTGCAGGTGGATGAACCGGCAGGTGAACTTGAAGATTGCGACCAGTCTGGTGAGTATGCGAAGCGCACACCCGGCGAATCTGGAGGGAGGGGCTTACGTCCAGCTACATCAGTTACTGTGACAGTGCACTCTGCTCTGCTTGTGCCGTTCACGATAAGTGCGTTGTAGTAATAAGCTGAGGTGGCGGCTTGCTTCGCGGTCGGCACGTTGCTTGTTTCAGTCTGCGAGACCTCTATTAACCACTTTTATAACCTCATCTGTTTAGCGCACGCAGTGAGCAACTCGCGCAGTGAAAAACGCGTGCCGACCACGGCGGCTGCCGTACGGTATGACGAAGTAGCACTGCTGAAACACTGTATCAGTTAATGACTTTCGCGATTGCTTGCTCGAGTAGAAGTAACTTATAACGACCAGCTTAGGGTACACTATCGCACGTGGTTCTTCGCGTAACTCGTCGAATAGCGGGCGGTAGGACTTGCGCGCAGACCTTTGTATCGAACAAGTTGCCCTTTAGCTCCAAATGGGTTAAATATGTACCGCCATAATACACGCTACCGCTATGCATTTTAATTTTTTTCTTTCTCTTTAATTACTTGTATGAAAACTCTCAGAAAAATCTTCGCCGTCGTTGCGATGTTCCGTATAAAACTCAAGTGCTTAAGTATGTCGTGCCCTACGCGACTGTTCCACACGCAAGCCACGTGTTTTATCTTGGTGATAAACTAAGCCTGAGGGATGTTGGTCTGATGGCTGGAACTTCGATCCCTCTTATGTTGGATGTCGTGTTACTCATCTGAGCTTTGGAGGTGCGTCGAAGAGAGAGGCGAAGCTTGTCTCTGTGCTCTGCGTCCACCATTGTTTCAGCGGGTGTTCGTGGTCTCCGAATGGAGTTTATTCAAAACTCCTTTGAGTGTGCGTGCCGCCATGTCAGTTAATTTAATTAGTAAGTATATGTATGCCGCAGTAAATTCGGCCTATCTAACATGTGATCTACTTTTTGGCGGCGCTGCCTGGCGCATTGATTGCATCAGTGGTCCGCTTTAGATGCGAAACTGGGATTTTTTTTCTCTCAATAGTTTATGAAAACGGAACTTTTAGGTATTCTCGATAGTTCATTGCTGCTTTTAGTCACGTTATCTTACAAAACTTTACGCAACTTGCCTCCGACAACGTTCGCTCAATACGGTGCAACAGATGCTCGTCAGTAGAATAGCAAATGGTGGTGCGTGCAAGCAAAGTTTCCCGCCAGGGCGGCATTGCGTGATTGTTTGTCTGCAATGACAGCCATATCCTGCATCCGCGTCTTCTAATACATTGTGTTCGTGTGCGTTGTTGCATTTAGTTTATAGTATAAAGTAGCCTTTTCATGATTCTTCACAGTGCCTCGAAAAATGACTGAAGGTGAGATCAGTGTGTTTGGCAGTGTTAAGTTGTAGTACTGCTGTAACAAATTTCCCTTACCTATTGCAGGCGGGGACCTGTCTTCCGGAATGGGTTTTAAAGGTAAGCGTGCCGGTGTCGAATTATACCAAAAGCCTGAACGTCTATAGTGTGTTACAGCGCTTGCATAGGTGTCAATCGCAAGCCGTCCTCTGTGGGTCATTGACCTTTCTCGCGCTAGTGCGAAGGATGAGTTGCTATGCCGACAAACTCGTACAGCCACTGCTACTGTGTAAGCCGTCGTGGACCACGCGAGTAGATGCACAAATGCTGCATTGGGTGGTTGGGCTGTCGAAGAAGTCTGGTGCCGATTTGGTGCTGAGGACAAGAAAACTGCGCTCATTAAGATGCACGAAAACAGCGAATGTTCATCGCCGCAGCCGGCGCAGCTGCCCGCAATTCGTGTCTCGCGCTGAATTACGCCAGGTTGCGATTACACCATGTGCGAGGTTCTCGCTATCATCCCGGCGTTTCCCTCGGTCTTTCGTGCCCACCTCGAGACTCGTGATAGAGAGGGGCGCTGAGGTTCTCAAGGATTCTCCCGCATTTAATTTTCGCCTAGCGCCCCTCCCCCGGAGCCAAGTTTCGTGTGATTGAACGGGTGCCGTCACGGGATCTTGCGAGGAAGAGGCGGCCGGAGAAGCGCTTCCGCGGGTCCGTTTTTCCACGACCGCCGTAGCGGCGCCTTCGAGCGTTGGGCGCGGAGTGACGAGGAAGGTGAATGGACCTCCGCGCGCGAAGCACGCACCGGCGGCTTGGACCCCGCGTCGCGGTGTGGGGCACCGTTTCCCAGCGTCTGGGGGCAGCATACGGGGCGGTGCTCGTATACGGCGGCTGCTACCGCGCGCGGCACTGCTTCGGCGGCGGTGAGGGAAGCGGCGAGCAAGGGCCCTTGACCCCCGGTTCCCACGCCGCCGCCGTCAGGCGCGGGGCCCAAAGGGGGGCTCGCACATCTGCCCCGAGGTGGCGCTTCCGCTGCCGAGACCGCAAGGGGGCCGCCCCCTTCACCCCGGCACCCTTTGAGGAGTTCGGGGGGCGCTGGCCGGGCGAAAACCCCTGCGCACCTTCGCTCATGTAGCCACCGAGCTGAATGGGGCGGATGATGACCCCTCGCCACAGGTGTTGTATACATCGCCACTCCGTTGTTGTCCTGCCGTGGGTCCCATTCTCGCACGACCCGACACTTGCGATGCCGCTATAGGCGCGCTGGACGTCGCCAAGGCGTCGTGCCACTCGAAACGGGCTAATAGTTTACCACTAACTCTCTCTCTTAGCTTCTTATTTTTCGTGCATCGTTCTAGTCGCGACTGTATACTTAGGACCACTATGGACCTCGGGAATTCTATGCCTGGCCGCTACCCATGATTGCATTTTGGGACGCGGTGGCGTTTCCCGCACCGTGTATTCCGTTCAAAGGCGTAACCAAAGGCTCACACATCAGGCCCGTGCCCCCCCCCCTCCCCCTAAATGTTTTTGGGGGGCAGAGAAGCACCCTCAACCACGTACGCCTGCCTGACCGCTACTTCAGATCAAGGTGGTGCCCCCAATCGAAAAAAAAAATTGTGCCTACGCCCGGTATCTGTTGGTACGGTACTTTTTGCAGCGGAATTACATTCCCCTTGACTTCGCTAGCTCAGGCGAATTGACTTCACTTACCTCTATCGAAGCTGTCGTCGGCGTCATTAAGATTGCCCCTGTCATGAAGGCATGTCCTCTAACTAAAACGTTGCGTTCTTTGCGTTATATTGAAGCTGGGAAATAAGCTATCGTACAATATGTGACATTCCCGCCCAGACTAAAGTGCTTGGTTCTAGCTTTAAAAAAATATAATATCTGAGAGGTCCTCTCATACTCTTCTGGTTGTTATATATATATATATATATATATATATATATATATATATATATATATATATATGCCTTTATTATTCACTTGGGGTGTTACTCACATTCCTCCCAAGAATGTTCACGATCAAAGAGAAGAAAAAAAAAGGGCGGGGGGGGGGGGGGCGAGGTGTGTATACTACATTATTGTCAAAGGTCGTTATTCCCCAACGCGTTTCTGCGATGCAAGAAAGAGTGCGCATAAATTAATGTTCATTCAAGGCTTCGTGTTGCTCGCGCTTAGTGTTGTCAAGAAAAGTGAGCCTGGCGGTGCATTTGTAGCGAAATAATTCCGTACGATTACAACCTCACTCACTCACTGTCCTTCACAAATAAAGGTAGTACATTTCAAACGTGTCCTAGCCGGTGAAGAAGATTTGAAATATTTGGCAAACTATTTCAACGCTCTGGCCATTAATCCGAGAAAAGCATTGCTTTAAGATTAACTGCGAAGCATTTCATTAAGTAATGAAGGTACTTCGACCGTTTATACATATTTATGTAGCCGCCCACGTACGGATGCTGTCGTGGTCACTTTTTTGTTTAACTTGACCCGTACCAAAATTAGGAAATTTTCGAATAGCGTACGCAAATCATTGCGCTATAGCGTTTCACGCCACTGCGCATGCGTCGTACGCTGACCGCTTGCGGGCTCCCGTTAATTCGTGGTAGAGCGGGTGACCGCAAAGAACGAACTCGGCGTATGCTATTTGAAAACTGCCTATTGGAATGGAAGGGCATTGTGGCACGCTGAACATGATTAGCAGGCCACGACACGAGTTATTTGGCATGGCTGCCGCCTGTATACGTCACTCCTCGGTAGCGTAACCGCTTATCAAGGGCCTTGGGATACGGGCATTGGCCACACGTAATTCATCTCACGGTCGATGTCACTCGCGTGATTCATGGTCATTATCAACTCGGGAACAGCGAGAACAAACTGGGAATCTTAACGCCATAAAGAGCCCGTGTGGCAGAAAATGTGGTGCCGGTGTCGGGAGCGTTGTTGATGGACGCTAATAATCAAGGTCACTGTTCGAGTTCGAATAGAACTCGGGGTTCTGCTACCGCAGGGTCGCGTCACTACTTAGTAGAGTGGCGAAAATTCTGCCGACGCTCATGCAACCACTATATACTCGTGGCATATATATACTCATGTCATCTCGCCGTCGCGTTCGCTACAGTTCGATAAAATAAACGTATATGCTCTAACGTCTATGCTGAAGTTACGTTGGATTATATAAACTGACCTTTAGGTGTCATTGTTGTCTGTGTTTGGCAACGCTGGTCTAAAAAATAAAAAAATAAAAAAATTGCCGTAGGCTGCTGCTCGCTCCCTGCTTCTTGGAGCTCCGACAATACGTGCGATATTCCGATTTTTTTTATATAACTCGTTAATTCTCTTCGTCCGTGTGCACAAAGAGTCGGGCTATTTAAGCATTCAGCCCGTCCTCTGAACCACGTGTTTACGCTCTGCGGGATGGATGACAGCTAAGAGATCTGGCAATTTTATTTCTTAAGAGAACTTTTTGTTGGACGAGTTGGTGCACGTTCATAAATGATTTCAGGCGCGAAGAAAAAAAGAAAACGCAAGCACGAGACCGTTCCTTGACCTCTATCGTGTTCGGGGTTTTTCTCGCGTCTCAAAATTGATTTCGAACCATTTCTAAAATTTGATACGTTTTTTGCCGCTCTATGGCAGTTACGTCCCGGCATCAACAATATAGCTTTCATGTAAGCGTGTTGCGTTGTTATGCGGGCAAGCTGAATGCCAAAGTACGGGTTTGTCGTATTACTTTCATACTAAAGAAGAAAAAAAGAAAAAAAAAACAGCAGAATTGTCGGGTTTTTAAAACGTGTCGCATTCCCCTTGCTATATGCTAAAAGAATTGCCAATATACGTGTGGCTGGCACGAACAACTATATAGTTGGCTTTTTTTTTTTTCAAATCTGTCATGGTGCGTTGACGAAAACTCGGAGCTATGTTACGCATTTGTCGGAGACTACTCGAAGAAGAATAACAATGGGGTGGAGCACATTTGGCAAGCACTCTCAAATCATGACAGGTAGACTGCCACTATCCCTCAAGAGAACGGTATATAAAAGCTGCATCTTGCCGGTACTTAGCTACGGAGCAGAAACCTGGAGACTTACTAAGAGGGTTCAGCTTAAATTGAGGACGATGCAGCGAGCACTGGAAAGGAAAATGGTAGGTGTAACATTAAAAGACAAGAAGAGAGCGGAGTGGATTAGTGAACAAACCGGGATTAAGGATATCATAGTTGAAATCGAGAAGAGGAGATGGACATGGGCCGGGCATGTAGCACGTTGATAGGATTAGAAGTAACTAACTAGTTTCCTAGAGAAGGCAAGCGAGTTAGGGGGAGACAGTAGGTTAGGTGGGCAGATGAGATTAAGAAGTTGGCGGGTATAAATACCCGCCAACTGCTGACCCACTTGTCGCGGGTTCGAATCCCGCCTGCATTTCCGATGGAGGCGGAAATGTTGTAGGCCCGTGTGCTCAGATTTGGGTGCACGTTAAAGAACCCCAGGTGGTCGAAATTCCCGGAGCCCTCCACTACGGCGTCTCTCATAATCATATGGTGGTTTTGGGACGCTAAAACCCCACATATCAATTAATCAATCCCCTCAGGTAACACACACCGAATACAGTGCTGTGTGAGATGTGTGTCTTGAGTAAAAGCGTGTGTGTGAATATTCGAGTGTTTCTACGGATTCCCAAGTTGCGCCAAATTGCTCACAATGTGACGATTGAGGGTAAAATAAATGAAAGAACAGAGTGGTGTGTATAGTGCAGCTCGGTCGTTTCTTCCTATTCCCATCCTTGATGTAACGTGTTCGAAAATGCAATTCCACCTGGCGCAATCTTCAACACTGTTCAACAACGCTGTGTTCTTTTCTTTCTCGTAGGTACCAAGCTTCAGGAGTGAGAACCGGAAGTTCCTTCGACGGATGCGCCCCTTATTTTCTGTTGGCGGTGTGGAGTGGTGCCTCGCCGTCGCATCCCTTTAAGTGGAGCACGTGGTTATTCGAGGAGTGCACATCGCCCCGTGGTCAGCCTTCCTCTCGTGACATCGAACCCGGTCGCCTTATGTCATTTTCTCACCTGTTTAATTAAATCAAAAGAAGAAAAAAAGGAAACGTTAGTCATTGCGGGCACTTCGCTGCGCATTGGTGTCATTAGACATGCTTCTTTACGAAATCAAAAAAAAAAAAAATGGCAGCATATCCACGGAGTGAATGATGGGGAGTGGGGCGAAGCATTCGTCCGTCCATTCGTTCTTGCTTCTGTCCTTTCCTTCGTACGTCTGTGTAACCGTCCATGCGTCCATCCACCCGTCGGTGCGTGCGTCCGTCCCTGCGTTCGTCCATGCATCTGTCTGTGTGTCCGTTCGTCCATCTATTCAGCACTCCAAGTACCACCATCTGGCATCTTTTCATCATATATTCTCCATATAGAAGCACCGCCATCCAGCGGACATTTCAAGGACTAAACGGGAGGTGGCACATGCACACTTTCTTACGGCTTGCGCTTCGGGTTTACTTCCCACCTTTAACCACCTCGAGTTCATGGTATATACTAGTTCACTGTATTCATGGCTATGCGGCCCAACGCTCGCTAAACCTTTCTAAAACCAAGGAGGTTACACCCAGCGAGTATAACGTAGCAACCCTTTCTTGTCAGATCGTGCTCAATGTACATGCCAATGGCTGCTAATGGGGATCGCAGCGTGCGCGTTACCTAAAGGTCGAATGCTCCTGTCTCTCATTCCCCCTTAGCAGCCATTAACATGTGCATTGAGCACTATCTTTTATTGTTCAACAACGCACAGAAGAAATCTCTCACCGGAACCACCTTGGAGGTCAAAATCGTAAGGACCGCTATTTCGGGTATGTGCCACTGGTGTTTACGTACTACGAGGGACGCACAAGCCACGCCATAAGGAGCTTCGCCCCTAAAAATGCAAGTCTCCTGGCACTACATCAAAGAAATGGAGGGGAACAGCATTAGTGACGGTGCATTAAAGGGGTCCCGCAACCCTTCTTCAAGTAATCATCGTAGGGTTTCGTTAATGGAGCTCATTGCCTCGTGCATCGGCTGCTGCAAAAATTTTAAGAATCTGTAGAGTAGTAACGGAGTTACGAGGATTCGTCGCACGCTTTAAGCGCCTTCTTTTGTCGTCCCGACAAGCGCACTCGAGGCTAAGCGGAGGTATGGCACGGGGGAAGCAAGTTGCGTCACGCGCACCTCATGGCCTTGAGATAGTGATTCAAAACTATCGGTAAATTCACTGTCGATAGCCTTGATCCTTTTAATGCCACAGCGTTAAAGAGCTCGTTGTGGAGAAATTCCGGCGTCGTTGGTTGTGAGTGAAAAATCGATCGTATTGTAATCGAAAATTTTAGGAACATGCAAATTAATAATAAAAACTTCAAGGTTCGAGTGAGGATCGAAAACAGGCCGCTTGTGTGGAAAACGGGTGTTTTATCCCAGAGCCATGCGTCTGCTTAGAAGTACAGGGAAAATAACTCCTCTGCTTGGAAGATTCTTCCATGTTTCACAAACAGACTTGTCATGTATACAGTTTACACAATACCACATGTAATACAGCACTAATGATGTGCGGTACAAGCGTGCATTGTCATGGGGCGTCAGAACATGTGATTGTCACAAGGACTTCGTGGTTTAAAGCCGGCCACCCACAACAAATGGCTCGCACGTTACTGCGCCTAAAAGCCACGTAGGGCATGGGTACATAGCAAGTTCAAAAAGATTTCATGCACTAAGTGCTTGAAGTATTCATTAGGGACAGAATATCATTATCGCGTTCAACTCTTAAACGCGAAGCTTAAGGGTTCGCCCATTTCATTTTCCAAACTGTCCATATAGTGCAATCGACAGCAATAATTGATCGGTGGGAGTACTACTAATCATACTATCAATGGTGCTGTGAATAATCATGTTGCCGTTCAGCGACAACATTGTCGAAACGTTTGCGATATAGCCCACTACGAGGTACTCTCAAGTCGTTTAATTTGTGAGGAATCTCGGGTGAGAGGGAAAACCTGTATTTTTTTAAACCCGGGTCCGAGGTCTATAGTGAGGTTTCACTGACCTCCCACGAGATGGTTCGTGTGTGGTTCCGGAAAGAGGTGACGTAATATTTCTGAACCGTTTTCGTGTTCGCGCCGATTTTTCCTTCAATGCCTCCTTCATGTTATAATTATAAGGCTTTCGCCCTAACAAGCATGTTTTTGCATTTGTTTTTCGACCGTCGTAGCCCTTTTCACGTTCTCTCATTCGAATACTAACGTTGTCGTCAAAATTACCCGCTACGCTTTGGTCGAAACATACTTCCATCACTTCCATGAGTACTTGAAAGTTGGACAAGCTGTTTGAAGATTATCAACGTCGAGACTTGAGTCAGAAGAAACCGTGATTTCTAATGAAGCCGTTTCGAGAAAAAGCACGGCCGCTAGAGTGACCGATTTTAAATGCGGTGCTTTAAACGAACTCGCATTCGCAATTTATTTGTATGTATATTTTTTTCCGACTGCTGGCAGACTACGATGCGAACTTGGTCGTCGAATAGAGAAGACCGCGCGTAGTGTTCCTTTCTGGGCGTGCGTACGCGCGTTGCCAAATGCAATCGTCGGCATTATAAGACGCCGTCGCCTATATAGCGTCGGGCATCGTCAGTTGGCGCAAATATGCAGGGGCGGCGCATAGGGTACGCGGGGCGAAAGGGCGAAAGGGGACCATTATCGAGTCGTTCGCGTACAACCTCATCATCGCACCTACGCCTGCCGACGCTTGGTCGTCGACAGGGATCGCGTAATAAATGTCTCATCATACTCGATGCCTCTGCCACGTGGGCACAAAAGGAACAAAACGTTTATAGCCCGGAACGCGCGATCATTTTTGCGCTCCGACAAGCGTAATTATCGACAAACGAGCGAGCGTTTCTTTTTCAAACCCTTTCTCTTTTTTTTTCCCCCTGCCTAGATCCTTCGAAGCGCGAGATCGCGACACAACCCTTTGCCGAGAGGCGGTGGCGCCACTTCCTCGGCTTCTGAGACACTCGGGCGCGATGCGACGGGAGTTCTTGATGTTTGCCGCATTCGGCACTGGCCTCCGTGATTGAGACCGCTTGTCGACGGAACGGGCACGTTGTTATTACCGGAACGGGCGCGCTCGAATTCTGCTTTTCGGCGTAGAGACAAAAAGGCGTCGTTCTGACTCTGGTCGATCTTCCCTAAGGCTCGCACCTGAGCAGCTCGCGCTAATGACTTGGGCTGGGGAGAATAATTGGAGAAGAAAAACAAAAGAGGACCCTCCGATTTGTTTCTCGTTTTTCTCGAACCGCCAAGCGGCTGCGACGGCGTCGAAAGCAAGCGGCGTAGAAGTGTACGGGTGTTCGGCTGAAGTTCTTATGCGGGCGCTTGAACTCGTTGCCAGCCGCCCTTGTGACATTTGCCGTTCCTCCTGCTGCACCCCGAGCAGCGTTGCGCCTCTTCAGCGGATGATTTACGCGTTATATAGATTCCAAAAGCTGCTCTCATCAGGGCTTTCTCGTACTCAAAATTGCAGAGTCAAGACCCTCGTTTCTCCTTCAAAATGGCGATTCGCATCTCCACCTTTCGAAAAAAAAAGAAAGAAGAAAGCTATCTCTCAGTCATGCCTGCGAAAAAGTTTTGGTCTTAGTTTGTGGCCGTGAAAGAGAACTGTGCGTGTATCTATACATGGTGTGCAAAACTGCGACAGGATGGCATGGTCGGCTTTCCAGGCAAAGTGGCGCACTGATACGTAGCTGTCTCCAATGTTCTCTTCTTTGAATCTCGGACGGTAAAGGTGTAGCGAAAAATATTTTCCAGGGTTAGACTATATAGCGCCCCAAATCGACGTGACACCAGAAAGATACACACACAACAAACGCCCCAACCATAGCAAGCTTATTTTCCCGTGGGAGGGCGAGTCACCCTTCCTGTGTGTGTTCGTGCGCGTTTGTATGCACAAAATTGAAAAAAAAAAACATCGGGAAAGGACGTTGACAGTGGCAGCGATGTGGGCTTGTTGGATCGTATTGAAAAAGTCAGTATCTCAACGTTGGCGAAAACGACTACAAGGGAAAGAACACTGAACGCAAAGGCGATGCTCACAAAAATCAAGTTTATTCCTTGATCGCATCGAACAAAAGTGCCTTCCGATACTCGCCACTATAGACCATCGGACCCTCGTAACATCCAAAGACCAGGAAAAACCGAGTGAAACAACACGAAAAAAAAAACACTTGAGTGGCATGAGAAAAAAAAAGTAAGATAAAACTTTACAGTTTGCGCAAGAACCTCCCGCCCCACCCAACCCCGTGTCGGGCAGTGGAAGTTCTTGCTTGTGCGTGCGTGCGTGTGTTATATGCGCACAAAAAGTCTCATCACTTTATGCTTTCATGTTGCTTTTCTCTTTACTATGGCAGACTCCGAACATTTTTGTAACTTTAGAGTGTACTTTCGTAACGCTGTGGGTTTTTCGAAACGTACAACGTATGTTTGTGCACCAAGTATTTCGGCGACGAAAAATGGCGTGAGCGAACCACAGGGGGGTGGTGAATAATTGTTGATTTGGCGTCACATTCCGTAAGACGGTGGCGTTTGTAACAAGTGGCGATGTTGGTGTAAGAGTAAATGCAAGTTTACGCTGCTTCAGCAAGTTTTGTTGAGGTAATATTATGGTGATCGAAGGTGATAAGTATACATCCACTGTCAAGAGATGAGATTATATATCTCTGACGTAACATGTCATATCTAAAACAAGTATCGGTGTTCAGAAAACGCCATCCACATATCTGCAACGAATCCTACAGTGGGTGCCTAAGTACACGGGGCATTTCCGCCTGCATCGAAAATGCGGCCGCAGCGACCGAGATTTGATTCCGCGACATTTGTGCCAGCTGTCGAGTACCTTAACTAAGCTCCCGTGGCGGGTGCAGGCTTCAAAAGCTTGCATAAGCATTTACATAAAAAAACAAGCTGTATAGGGTGTTCTTCAGGATGATCTAAAATGTTGATTTTACGCATGAACGCCAGCTTCAATAAAACAAAATTTGGTGCTCCTTACATCAACTTCGTAATTAGGTGAATTACAGAAGCTGTCCGACTCGCTCCAGGCGACGGCAAACAACATTATAATAAATGTGTCATGCACAGCTCCTTGGCATTCTTGCATTTTCAGTCTTTGGCACAGTCAAGTTATGGAGGACACCTTGTGTGTATAGCCGAGCTGCCACGGTTGTTTAGTGGCTATAGTGCTTGACTGTTGACTCGAAGGTCGCGGGGTCGAATCCAGGCCGCGGCGGCTGCATTTCCATGGAGGCGAAACGTTTGAGCTCCGTTAGCTGTGCGATGTCATTGCGCGTTGAGGAACACCAGATAGTCGCAAATACCCAAGCCCCTCCATTACGACGTCTCGTAATCATATCGTGGTTTTGAGACTTTTAACAACCGATGTTATTACTACATTTCCGTTGTGCCTCAAATTGGGCTGTCATGCAGCAGTTACACCATGGCCGCAGTACCCGAGCATAAGCTATTTTTGGCGAGTACTGAAACCGTTTGCCAGCAGAAAAATGTGTTGCCTCCTGGAACATATATGAGCTGGTGATCTAAATAGAGTGTACAGCCGCGGCCACGTCTGGGTAGAGCACGCGAGCCGTCGGTGTTTGCTCTGCACGAAACCTTGAGAGAGTATCGTACTCTGACGCGGTCAGCCTGACAACTATAGACAACGCATGCTCATGATACACCACTTCAGAGCCCGAAAGTGCCTCTAGCTTTCGCGCGCCGGGCGACACCTTGAGGCAGTATCGGGCTGTGACATGTTCAGCCTGACAACTAGGCTACGCATTCTCCTGTTACACCATACAGTTTCCTAATATACACTAGAGGGAACTCCGGCGCTAGTGTCTATGGGAGTTGCAACGCACGGGGCTTCAGCGAGCATGCGAATGATGGGTAGTGCACACATTTGTCTAATCTTCGTACTTCTGGCCTGCTTTTGGCTCCGTGTGTGTCCGTGTGTGGCTTGGAGCTGTCTTTTCACGAGACAAAAATCGGCAAATGTTCAGCGGTTGCGCTTCACCACCTTATTGTTTTAGACTTGCCTTTCCCAAACGGGTCATGAAGTTCAAAAGGGTTGAATCTTTCTTTCAAAACAAAACTGAAACACAGCAATAAACGAAGCCGCAAGTGCGGTTCGCCACCCCCAAGTAAGAGGACTAGGCAAATGTGTGTACTATACCTACCATTCCCATGGTCGTTGAACGATCGCAGCGACAGAGTCCCCTCTAGTTAATTTTAGGAAACTCTATGTGTTACACCACTTCAGAGCCCGAAACTGCCTCAAGATTTCGACCCGCAGAGCAAAAAGCGGCATCTCACGCGCTTTACAACGCTATACACAGACGTGGCCGCGGCTGTACCTCTATAGGTTTTCTCGAAAACAAGAAAACGATCCTCGAAAACAAGAAGCGGGGAAAGATAATCTACCAAAGGAAAAAAAAAAGCGCGAAAACCACTAGGCAAGCTCGCAACTAAGATGTGGGATCACATCGCACACAAAGCAACTATATAGAGGGGGAAAAAAAGTAAGAACGAAAACGTCACGAAGTTTAATCGATAGAACCTTTTCCTTTTTTTTCTTTGTGTGTGTCTTTCTCGTTCAGTTTTTCGTTGCGTACGCTTGTCCTTTTGCTTTCTTTCTCAATTCCATTGACTTTTTAACGGTGTTTTGTAGTGTTTCGATTCGCGTTCATGCTCGGGAACGTGCAGCGTTTCGAGCGAAATGTGTGCGGGCCGTCCTTCCTTTGCTGGGCCAGCTGGCGTCGCTCATCAAACTCTCTTCTATCGCAGACCTACCGCAAATGCACTCGTGCTAATTACCAGAACGAGGCGATTGGTTAAATATTCCGCTTTATCGGCGTTCTTTGGTAGAGGATGAAGGCCCATACAGATGGTCTCGTTTTTACAGACTGTCAGCTACACCGTTTCTGCAGTGACTACTGCGGACACAACTTCCGTTTTGTAAAGCGACGTGCCAGTTTGATTCCTCTTTGCTGTGTTTCTTTTTTTTTTTTCTGATCTGGCGTATAGCCACGTGATGATATTGTAAGCTTTTGCAGCCGTGGCATGCTTGCGATCAGACACCAGGCACCACCACCACCGACTTCAAAAATGTTTTTATGTCTATTTCTTGTGTTTAATTGTTACAGCGCAAGCCTTATAGGTACCTAATAAAATATGAAACTTGACTGTCGGCAGCTTCAGCGTCCTTAGGTGTTGGCGGCCACGCGAGTGATGCAAAAATACATCACGTGATGACGTCATTAAGACGTCGCAGGTCACTGGTGTGTGACGTCATCGCGACTTCAGTGGCGTTGTCATACATCGTTGCTTGAATGAAGGTCTATGGACTGATCACGGAGGCAGTGCAAAACCAGGTAAGCTGCAGGAAACTTTCCATGACTTCGATCACGGAGGCAATGCATAAACCACGTTAGTTGCGGAAACCTTCCGGCAGTTGACGCGAGAGGAAGAAACTTAGGCCTTCCGGTTGACTGAGACAGTTGCATCAGGGGCCCTGTACTTTCATTTTTTCCCTTAAAACACGTGAACAATGTCAGCACCGAGCGCTGAGCCTATCAGGATTTCGCACTTCTCGCGTATCTCCGCTTGCGCTGGCGAGAATGCACAAAATGAAGTGAAATCAGGTTATCGCCACAAATGCGATAACGAGGCAGAACTGGCGTGTGACTACGTGGTAAAGCATGGTATAGAAGACAATTCGCTACTTACGTCCCTCGTATGTGAGCATATCGAGAGCTTATTTCCTCATGATGTCACACAAATAGCCTGCTTGCGCCACTGATAATGCCAAAATGTGAGGAGATTGATTGATTTGATTGATATGTGGGGTTTAACGTCCCAAAACCACTATATGATTATGAGAGACGCCGTAGTGGAGGGCTCCGGAAATTTAGACCACCTGGGGTTCTTTAACGTGCACCCAAATCTGAGCACACGGGCCTACGACATTTCCGCCTCCAAAATGTGAGGAGAGCCAGGAATAAAGTTACATTAAAAAAATTGAGCGCCCAAGTGCGGACACGAGATAGAGAAATGCAGGCACCACAAACGTGAATACCAACGAACTGGTTCGGCTTTCTGTTATTCTATATTGAGAGAATAGCACGCTCATTGTCGACCTTTTCCAAGGCTCTTCAGGGGTCCTTTAACTGTAGGCGCACCCCGTGACCGACTGCCTCTTAACCTTATAGCTGTTGCATATGCGTCGCATTACGTTGTGATCGGCAGCGCGTTTAACCGACTTGCGGCTCGAACATATATATCAGTAGTAATTGTCGGGCTTTTATGTCCTAAAGCCAGGATATGGTTACGAGAGATGCCGTAGTGGAGTGCTTCCGGAAATTTCGATCACCTGGGGTTTTTAACGTGTGCCTAAATGCTAATGATATTATCTTAATGAGATCTAACATACCATCATGCCAAGGAAAGTATAGGGGATGTTGTTTGAAGGAATCGTAATGCAGATTCAAAAGAAGAAAAGTGGACGAAAAGATCGCTTGCTGTGGGCAGGAACCGAAACCTTTGAATCCGATGCTCTACTAACTGAGCTACCACGGCAGCTATCCCCCCCCCCCCGTCCACTTTACATTATGTGCATTAAACGTGGGATCGTCAGTCAGCGCCACCTAATCCACATATATATACTCCATAAAGTGGATGGGGGGGGGGGGGGGATAGCCACAGAGGTAACTTAGTTGGTAGGGCATCGGACGCGTTATTTGAAGGTCGCAGGTGTGGTCCACGCCCACGGCAAGTGACCTTTCCTTTCTTCACATTTACACTACAATTACATCAATAACATCTACCATACTTTCCTTGGAATGAGTGTCTGTTAGATCTAATTAATACTAAGTCTAACAAATATTGTTTCTAACCCATCAATGTACACTTTTATTCAAAAATACGATCTGTTTTATATCCCAAAACCCTGATATTATTATGAGAGACGCCGCAGTGGAGGGCTCGAAAATTTCTGAACCATAGGGTATTTTTCAACGTGAAATGAGTGTACATGGGCCCCTACCACTTCGCCTCCGGCGAGATGCCGCAGCCGGGGTCGAACCAGCGACCTTCGGGTCAGCAGCCGGGCACCGTAGCCACTGTTCCGCTTATAGGCGGATGCTCTTACGAGCATGTGTTGACGACTCGGACAAACTTCCCTGCCTGCTTTCGTCTCTCCTTGTGTAGTCGATCCGTGCTCTTGGCCAAAGCGGTGAAGCGTCCAGGTAATGGGGGAGGGGGGGGGGAAGGCAGCAGCGTCTTTCCTCGGAGGCGGACTCGAAGGGTTGACGCCGCCTCGTCGTGGACCCAGGGCGGCGCCCCGGGCCCGCGGGGCGGGACTCGCGCGCGCCGGAGAGCATGCGCCGTTGATGACGCGAAGCGACCATGTGCTGTCCCCCACTCGCTGACCGGGAGGTGCGCACGTCGAGAAAGGGCGAGGAATGCACGCCTGCGTTGCATGTGCTGCGCAGCATCTCCTTAACACTGGCTGCGTATACATAGCTCGTAAACTACAGCGTACAAATAAACGATAGACGTTGTAGAGGACTCAGGGGCTTATAGGGCTTCCAACGAGGCCTACAGTGGTAAGCAAAACTAAATATAGGAATAAACTAACAACTCACAACAGTGCGAGATTGTATTACAGGGTGAGCTCGCGTCTGCGAACAAGGAGGACGTGTGCTCGTTTAGTTATCTATTACGGAAGTACTGATGGAACTCGACGCTCGCGAGGCTTAACAACGCCTCCTTTATGAGACGTTGGGCTAAATGTTCATTTGCTTCCGTCTTTTGGAGTACTGTAGTCCAGTTTATGGCACCACACTTGAAGTCGAGTTTCTGAATCAGGCCGGACGTCTAAAAAGTGTGATCACATGCAATAGTTCGTGAGTGCGAGATTTTACGGCGAGTTATGAAATTTTAGAGTTAAAAATTTTCAACCCCAGTGATGTCTGGGCATGGAGGTAAGGCACGACAGACGCTGTAAGCGCACAAGACTAGGGCTGAAGAGTCTTGATATACACGGTCATCGTCTTGTGCGCTCTTAGTTCCTTGTTTTATTTTAGCTCCAGCGTGCTTAAAACTGCAAGTGAGGACTCATAGTTTCGCGTTGTCCTCCAAGGGTCGTTGCGAGGGCAATGTAACGTTTTTTTACATGACTCAAAGGTCATGGCGCGAGTTAAGATACTCCACCGTGACCTGCTGCAACATTGGTGTACCATGACCTGCCGCGGTGGTCTATTGTGGCTTGGGTACTCAGCTGCTGACTCGTAGATCGCGGGATCGGATCCCGGCTGTGGTGGCTGCATTTTCGATGCACTTGAAAATGATGTAGGACCGTGTGCTCAGATTTGGGTGCACGTTACAGAACTGCAGGTTGTCGAAATTTCCGCAGCTCGCCACCACGGCGTCTCTCAGTAAGCATATGGTGCTTTTGGGGCGTTAAATCCCTCATGTCAATCATCAAGATAGGTGTACCACGTGCTTGAAGCTGAGGAAAGGGAGGGAGAAAAAGTTATTTGCAACAGCTAAAGTTCAACTTTGAACGTGATCAGATGTTCGCTGATGTTCATAAATAACTGAATCTGACCTTCTTGCAATTCATACATGCACATGAAAATAGGGAGTATGCAGGTAATACTGGTCTTATTATAATTCTTCGAAGGGTAGCCAGGTATTGCAATGAAAAGGCGTGAATAACGAGCTCCAACTGCTTCCGATATCTGTGTGCTATCTCGAAACTCTTAATCGATTTTTAGGGTCGCGTCTCCAAGGGAATTTCAGTGATTATCAGTATGCTTCCCCGGGGTAGCACACCCTCTCCCGCCACCATTTTCGACGTTTTTCATTGTTGCTTGTGTATACGCACGCACGCATAGTTACACACAAAAATGACGTAAGCACAAGTGCCAAAAAAATATAGGGCACCCCGCCACCCACCTTCATGTAAAAGTTTTTTGCCCGTGACCCTGACATGGTTCGAGGATATCTTCTACAGCCATGTTGAACATGCTTATCTGTGTCTTACTATTTCAACATTGAAGTAAAGAATAGGTGTAGCTTTAAAGAAAGCGAAAAGAAGAGGCACAAAGCGCCACCGGTCAGCAAGCGTGCTAAGCGTTTCTTTCAGACGAGGCTAAATGCGTAGCTTGCTTACAGTTTGCTGCGCATTTGGCTGCGGTGGCCGCATTATACGTAGCGGCAACAAAGGCTTAGTCGGCGCCTGCCGGCCCAGCGGTTCCGGCCACCATTAGTGGGCGAACAGTGAAGGCGCGACCTGTCGTTCGCAAAAGATTGATCGTCCGCGGCCGATTGTGCGCCGATCGTCGTCGACCTCAAGGAACGTCTTCGCCGCTTCTCCCTGACGCAGCCGCCTGAAATTTCTTCAGGGATGATCGCGAGCGAGGAAAGAAGCCGATCGAGAAAAACACACAGGATTAAGAAAGTTTCACAAGTAACTTGAAAGATGGGCAGAAATTCTTGTTCAGGTAAAGCAGAAAATGAACCATGTTTGCTTTAACACTGCGCGACCTAAGTGCCGACCGAAGACAAGAACCTGGACCCATTTACATAACAATAATATAATAAATGTGGGAGTTTTGCGGGCCAAACTAACGATATGCTTATGAGGAATGCCGCAGTGGACTATATAGGTCGACTAGGAACCAGGGCCGCAGTGGAGAGCTCCGGTGAATTTTCACCACATGAGGTTCTTTAGCGTGCATCTAAACATAAGTATACATGAATCTTCAGTGTTTTGCCAGCATCGAAATGTTTCACGTTTACAAAAAAAAGAAAAAAAAAGGGGGGGGTATGCGCAAAGGTTAGGCAAGCTAATTAACCACGCTATGTGTATACATGCGCTCAACACTGGGTCAGCGGGAATAAGAAAATAAATGCGATAGGAAGCATTTCAAAAGCGGTGACCACGGTGTTGTACTGACGGACGATGCTGTGTAGCCGAGGTGTATTCTGTCAAGCATCCTCCGCTGCACATGCTGTACTCCATAAGCAGATCAACATTTATATGCAATATACTGAATGCTATGGCATGAGTATCATCAGTTGACATACAGCATGTCGTAAGCCGTTATACAACTAATATTGCTATAAACGTTCTGTTAGGTAATAGTGTATGGTACGGAATAACAGCCAGCGGTGTCTGCGTGTCAATGGCGGAATGTGTATGTATTGGTATTAATGGTTCGTCAAACTATAACACACACGTAATAGCATGTACTTTATCTGCTGTTCCTTTCACGCAGGTATGGTTAATTTGCATGTCAGGATGCAGAGGTTCCACATAGCGTCTGTCATTTGGCGTGTTATGTAATGGCGCAAACAAAAACGGGTGGCTTCAATGCGACGTCCATTGTCTGTAAACCTCTACCACTTTATATAACAGAATGAATTCAACTGAGAATATAAGTCAGGGAAAAGATATGAGACCTACTAAGAGCGGAGCTGTCTAAGTCTGTGGAGGTTGAACAGAATTGATCATTATCATAAACCGGCTCGTCCTTTTCGTCCTCTTCTGCTTCGTTCCCCCAGAACACGCGCGTCGATTTGTCCGGCGTGGGATGGGAGAAAAAACGAGCTCAGAAAGAGAGAGAACGAAAAAAAGTAACCACGCTAGCTGAGTGCAGGCATATCCTTGTGTTGTATAGTGCATCAGGGGGGAGAGAAGTGCGGGTGAGAAGGATAGATGTGAGGGTGAGAGAAAGGACGAATGTATAGGGGCATAGCATAGGGAGATAAGAACGAGAAACATTAAAAATAGAGAAACAAATAAATAAATAGAAATGAACAGAGACAATAGAGGCAGAAAAGTAGAGAGTAGAAAAGAACGAAAGAGAAGACAGTTTTTTCAGGCTTGGCACAACAGGTGCCAAGCTGCCTTAGTTTTTTGTTGTATTTATTTAACTGTATAGTATAGCCCAATAATTGTGTCATAGATGAAAAAAAAACGAGCCTTTGAGAAAAAAATTATTTCTTTCGTAACGACGTGGTAGCCACTGAATACATGCCATGATAAGTCTCACATAATAAAATATTTAACTTTTTTTCTTGAACGGCGACTGTGGCGCTTTTCGAAAGGCCGTATATGCGGGTATGTGCTGATGACTTAGAACGAGGGGAAGGATTGGCGGCGGCAAGTTTGACCGGACGCCAGATACTGTTGGGTTTACTATGAACTAAGTGAGAAGGAGTAGAAAGGAAAAGTCGGTCTCCTGCGAACGCAAAACGGAGTGTTAGTGGCCTCTAAAGCATGTATGCCGCTCGTCAGCACGTAGTACGAGACATGTTCCCGTAGTTAGCGAGGATGTGTAGAGTCCGCACAGGGCGCCCCATGTCTGTACACTGCTAATCGGGTCTGGTGTCAAGCGCAGTAAATGAAACGGAAATTGTCTAGTTTGCTGGATGTATCTACCGCTTTACGCAGAGCTTCATTAAGAGAACTCGGTGATTTAAATGTGACGTGGGCCTCTAGCGATCGCCATAGTTTAAGCGGCTGTGCGCACTGAGAAAAGCCGAGGCAAATCTCGCGTACCACCTCCTGTACACTTCGTATCGTACGGTGTATAGACTTGTTTTACACGAGTTGGTTAAGGCAACCAGGAAGCTGATTAGAAAGCAGTAGCAAGCTGTGCGGGACGTTTGCAGCAGCGATATGAGATATATGCAAATAAGTCCCTTCTCATCTTTGTCTTTTACTCGTGGTGTTAAACGGGGCAAATGCAAGCGACTCTTTGAAAAGACAATAAGACAGGCGCTGTCCTGTTTTCTTTTCAACCAGTCCCTTGTCATTGGCGCGTCACGAATCTTCAACTTGTCGACTTTACTCTTCAACGCAGTAGCTTTATCTGCGGCCCTAACTGATCACGCAATACCCCTAAATAATCAACACAAATACAGTTATCACTGCCATTGACTCCGCAGATGATTGATGATTAGATTCGGAAAGAACGTGAAAGGAGGAGGGATGATGAGGCGAAGAATGGAAGGACGACGACAGCCTGCAGTTCATGTTTCAATGGCTGTAGCATAAAAAAGTCTGCGTTGCACGAAAGAGTTACGCGAAGTTTCTTCAGGGAATCAGCATGGGCATAATGGGCTCGGCCCTTTCTGCCAGTGTCATGCTCCGCTGTGATTCATTTGACTTTGCCGCCTTGACGTCAATCAGTGCTTCTGCCAACATGGACGGTGACTACTGGGATCTGTCGGCGCACATTTATGTAAGTCGGAAGATGGGGCATGCAGGTTTGGCGATATTTTTATCATTCACTCGCCACGTGTATCAACAGCTAATGTTGAACTAGAAAAATCCGATGATCAAGGACTTGTTTCTTTGTCTGACACAACCTTAATTTAAACAGACCAGAAGTGAAGGCAAGGAAGGTATATATGACGTTATTTGTACCAATATCTTAATGAGTGTTTTAGTAATTGACAAATTTGGGCACTCACTTAAAACTCCCGGGTTTGCATGCGCAGAAATATACAAGGAAGTGGATGGGAGGACTACGGCCGCCGTACCTCAGTTGTTCCTACATCAGGTGCGTTATTCAAAGGTTGCAGGTTCGCTTCCTGTCGGCAGCAAGTTGACTTTTCTTCCACTTTACTTTCCTTGGACTGATATCATTATTACTATAACACAGTTAAAAGAGTACAATCAACGCTGGGCCCATATACCTTCCCGGGCTTCGTTATTTGTTGTTTTTCATTAACAGCAAATTCTGGACCGATGACAATGATTGATTTGTGGGGTTTAACGTCCCAAAACCACCATATGATTATGAGAGACGCCGTAGTAGAGGGCTCCGGAAATTTCGACTACCTGGGGTTCTTTAACGTGCGCCCAAATGTGAACACACGGGCCTACAACATTTCCGCCTCCATCGGAAATGCAGCCGCAGCCGGGATTTGATCCAGCGACCTGCGGGTCAGCAGCCGAGTACCTTAGCCACTAGACCACCGCGGTGGGTTGGACAGATGACAAAGAGGTGGACTACGTTCTAAAGCGAATTCGTCACTGAAGAGTATATCACAGGTTTGCCAAAATTTAAAAAATTGTGCCACATTTACGTTGCATTTTTTTCTTCCTTCCATCAGAGAAGTATAGGCAAAATTACTCTATGTTTTTGTGGTTGCGTCTGTGATGTACCACAAGCCGTTATGACCGAGGTGTCAATGCAGAAATATACACGGACTGGAAAATTCAGGAAATATTGTTATTTCCCTTGTCAATTTTCGTTCATTCAACGTCAGTGCTTCGATAGGCGCTTGCTGCCCCCCTTCTCAAAATATATAACACAGTGAAAGGCATGCGCTGTAAAAACACTTCTACAAGCCGTAATCTCAACGTCTGGTGTGCATGTCAGGTAACATTGAATACAAGGTGACAAAAATCGACCTTGGCCCGAACTATACTCCGAGGTTCTCTTTCGAAAACAAAGTTTGTAACTTCATCTAAATTGTATAGACGGGCCTATAACTGCGTCGATTTCTGCTTGAGGGTGTGATTCGAGATACTTGTGCAAACAGAGTAGCCTTTTATTCGACCAAGACGAATGACTGCCCGGGCGTGTATGGCTGTGCCCGACAAATGCAACATTCGTGTGAACGCAACTCAGCGCTTCCATCGACGTGGACAGGATTGCCCGGGCAGCCCGTAGACTGCCAATTTGTAGGTCGCTCGTTTTCTCAAAATTTACTTCTGACAAGTGCCGGACGGATGATGACATGTTCCGATCGGAAAATACCAAGGCATGGCGACCGGTGTAGCCCGATGTATCTTTTTGCTTCCTCTTGGCACGACCGGGTAAGTACGTCAAACATTTAGTCAATTTCGTTCTTGCGTTGTTTCTAATACTAAAACTAGCGACTTCCCAAGAATAATGGACACGAAAAAAGGAAGGATAAGGAAGCGTTCCGGAGAGAAACTTTTGCGTGCGTATGTTCACTTTCGGGATAGCGGTGGTACGACCTCGGCTAGAGCGCGGTGAGAAGTAGGGAAATAGAAGTAAATAAAGTCCCGGTGGGAATTCGGGAGGCAAAAACCACGGGGGACGACCTTCCCCTTCGATGTAATTCCCTGGGAAGTCATCCGTCTTACGCGGACCCAAATGGCTTAATGACCCGGTGGCGACGGCCTGTACCCGAGTATCCCGCCGGCTTGCACAGGTATTAAAAATTCTCACCTCCTTGGACCGGGCCACCAGGCCTGTTTCGACTCGCTGGCGACGACGAGATCGAGGCACGCCGGTCACTGAGTAGACGCACAGGGCACCGTCACGCGTCCACTACGCGGCGTAAAAGTGCTATCGCGTTTTCCAAAGGAAGGCACTCGGATCTTTCGGACGACGCGCAACTAATTCGAAATCAATACTGTGTTGATACATCATGAAAGATGAAGACGAGAAGAGCTGGGTTCTTGCAGCAAGGCTGTTTGGGTCGAGGTGTACGACACACCTCGACTCTATATTAATTAGCATCGTGTCCAGCATGCGTCCAATCAGCACCCAGGCACCCTTTACATCATCATCATCAGCTTGACTACGTCCACTGCAGGGCAAAAGCCTCTCCCGTGTTGTGCCAGTTAACTCGGTCCTGTGCTAGTTGCTGCCAATTCATACCCGCAAACCTCTTAATCTCATCTGCCCAACTAACCTGTCTCCCCCTATCCCGCTTGCCTTCTCTGGGAATCCAGTTAGTTACTCTTAATGACCAGCGGTTATCCTGTCTACGCGCTACAAGCACTGTACATATATGGTTATAATAAAAGAAGCTGCAACGTGCGGTCCATAATCGGTGTTCTCTGCCTGTCTGTCCTTTTTTTTTAATTTTAAAGACGAGAGTCTTTCTTGGGATACAACGCAAACATTTTAGTCTGTCTGTCTGTCTGAGTGTCTGCCTGGCTGTTTGTGTCTGCCGAATTATTCAGCCGCCCGGGGAAAGCTTGAGCCCGTGCTCAAAGCCAAACCGTCTTTAACTGGTAGCCGCGTTCATACTTGTGAACATTTGTCAATCAGAAAGTGAATATTGCGCATATTTGTGGGGCAACATCAATACGTAAGTGTATGGCGGCGTGTTCCTTTATTTATAAAATCCATGGATACGTAATTCGAAAGACCACAGTGTTATTCAACGCATGGACCTTCCCAGTTTGTGTCTGACATATGCGTATAGTAGGACTTCTACAACACATTATCTGAGGTTTACGTTACAGTCATAGAGAGAAACAGACAGAAAAGCCCATACAATAAAAAAGAAAGTCAGCTCAGCTATATATGTATAGTAAACTTAGCAAGAGGTGGGAAAGAAACAGCTGAGAGAGCAACAGTCTATCGAAGTCAGGATGCTCGTCTTCTTGTGTGTTGGCCATTTGCGCTCAAATATATTCCAGAATGAACCAACGCGTCCAACAACGCATTTTATAAAGTCAGGACGTGAGTCAGGGGCCCGCAAGCTCTGTTGTGACCCAGCCTTGCTTGACTTAGTGCAACGTGTGTTAATTCATTTCTTTCTCTTTTAATCAAACGCGATTTCAAGCATATAATTAATTACAGGATGCTGAGTGCAGCCGTTATTAATCGGGGAGCCACAGACGCTCATGTTACGACATCGCGGTGGTTGCCAGCACCAAACCAAAATCGAGAAGAGGTCCTAATGTAAATCTTCAAGACAAAACAGAGTGCCTTCATTTGTTGCTTTCTTTAGATAATACACATAACTTTTGTGTATGTAAAGGTTGCTTTGTTCGCACTGTCTAATCAGCTAGTTATACGAAGAAAACGGAAGAAAAGATAGCGAGCAGCGACACTATCGATTCTTGGGCTCTTTCACGAGGTGCTACCACACTGGTTTGTAGCCACCGTAGTGTTTGTGAGACTGTATGCAATATCCTACGAGAGGAAGAAAGTGTTAAATTTTAAACATGACTACAATAGCTTTTTAACGTTTCTTTTCGGTCAAACGGTATATCTTTTTTTGAGCCAGTTTCATAATATTACTTGTTTATTTGAATAATGAGTAACTTCTAGACTATTTGTTTCTTAATCAATTGTTTCATAAAGCTAATTACTTTTCTAAACAAGGAACCGTCTTATTCATGGTCAATCCCCCGGGTTCATTTGCGTCAAGTACCCGAAGAACAAACATACAAACAACACGGTCCCTTGCCTTAGTTGTTCCCTTTGAAGATTCTGCCGTACAAGGGATGGAGACCGTAGGGCTGTACAGCTGTCTCTGGTTTAGTACAGCTCTCTGGGACGGCTGTGGAAACCGTCCTCATATACGCGCGTGCGTGTGTTTGTGTGTGTGCATGTGTGTGCGCGTGCCTGTCAGCATGCGTGCGTGTGCATGTGAGCACGTGGCAAACACCGAATAATACGATAGTTATAGCGCGAGAACAAAACGACGGCACAGAGACAAGAAGGACTCGAAGGACACGAGCGCTACAAATGGAGACTGCGAAGAGGGTTACGAGGACTGAGTGATGAAGAGAAACACACGAAAAAGAACCCGAATAACTAGAAGGGGGTGGGGTGGCATGGTAGAGACGACGATCTATCGAATGAAAAAAAAAAAAGAAATAAGGTGGCCTTCACTTTCGAGTTTGTTTTACGCGAGTGCATAATAAAACCTGTCAGTTTTTTTTTTCACGTACAGAAGGTTTTATTGTGCTAAATGAAGAAGAATACATGTGCATGATATACAGAAAGAGGTCCCATAGTCACAGACTGCAAGGGGACCTCTTGTACAATGTAGAATTGAGAATGATTGTGATGTACATAGCAGGGAGACAGAGCTACAGTAAAATGCAATTGAAACAAATAAAGTAAGAATATACCCTTGTAATCTCACAGAAACAATTTAAAAACAAGAATAACGCGCTAACTTCAATGACAAGTGATTACAGAACGCAACTCACAATGAACAGGAATCAATTAAGAAACAGCAAAACAGGCTAGTTAGTTGACATGATATGATTTTTTAACTTCGATTTAATTACCTTCAGGGAACGGCATACTTTAATGTCGGAAGGTAAACTATTCGAAAAAGAAATTCCGGAAAAATGAATAACTTTCGCGCTGCACTGATACATTGGCTATCATAACCTTGCACTGCTAGGTCGACGAGCGGCCTTCTTTAGCGCTGTTCCTTCGAGCTGTCACTTGAACACGATCGGCGACCTCTCCTTCACCTGCTACTAATTACGACAGACACGTTGTGCTCTTGAGACGTGACAATATCCCACATCGTCGGCAATGTCCCTTCCACTGCGAAACTTCAGATACGTACTCCTAACTCAACTGTGATAATTTCTTTGCTCGTTTCAGTTCACATGCCTCTGTAGCGCTATGGCTCTTCACGGCATGGTATATCTAGGAACTATAAAGCTCGTGCAGCCTCAAAAATCCTGTAGGCTAGTAATACGGCAGCGCTTCCAGATAGCATCAATAAGCCGAATAAATTATTTTTCAAATAATTAGTTTCATATAACAACAGAATTGTTTCAGACAACATACGATTCATTCGTCTGAGCACAATGTCATTGTTGCCAACCATGCGGTAGATGAAATGCATAAATAGCTATAACGGAACTTGCAACGGAATGGTTGTGTAGCAAAACTACTTGCTAAAGATTATTTTACAAAACTACGTGACGGGATTAGAACATTATTCATGTCATAACCAGAAAGTCATATTCGCCAAATCATCTTACCCTCCCATATTAGGTTTGTTTTGCCCCAAGTTAAGGGGGTTGTCACGAGAGTACCCGGATAGATAGATAGATAGATAGATAGATAGATAGGATAGATGGATATATAGATGAATAGATAGATAGATAGATAGATAGATAGATAGATAGATAGATAGATAGATAGATAGATAGATAGATAGATAGATAGATAGATAGATAGATAGATAGATAGATAGATATAGATAGATAGATAGATAGATAGATAGATAGATAGATAGATAGATAGATAGATAGATAGATAGATAGATAGATAGATAGATAGATAGATAGATAGATAGATAGATAGATAGATAGATAGATAGATAGATAGATAGATAGATAGATAGATAGATAGATAGATAGATAGATAGATAGATAGATACCACCATTGAGTTGCCTAAACACGCTGTTCGGGACTCGGATGGTCTCCAAGTGATTTTGTGGTGTTGCACGCTGTGGTGTTGCAGTATGCTGTTGCACCACTCGAAGACAGCTGTGTTTATATTCTTATGTGCTCAAATTATAATTTTCTTTATTCTTATAACCTCCTGGATGAGTATGTACGAGTGCATTGTGTTCTACAAGTGCTTGTTGGAGTGTTTGTTCTGCTGCCAGGTTGGCACGACCTAGGTAGGCGTTTACTCAGCCTTCAGTCGTGTCCCATAAGATGAATGGGAGCAATTTCGCCTTGCATAAATAAATAAATAAATAAATAAATAAATAAATAAATAAATAAATAAATAAATAAATAAATAAATAAATAAATTTGGAAATAGATATGTCCGAGTCTGAAAATCACATCGGAGGATGTTGCCGTGCCCTTTGAAAAGGTACATTCCCATTGAGTTTGATAAGAATAATTTTGTTCTGTGACTTCCAGGAAGCGCAATACTTGGAATGTGCAGACTGGCTAGAGTGGCAGTTCATGGGAAGGTCGTCATCAGGGCAGTCAATGGAACAGCGCCCTCCCGAAGCGCAGTTTGCAGAAGTAAGGAGTCCTGGGCACCTTTAAAACGCATGATCAAAACTCTCGACATTTGAAACACGGGCGTGGATTAGAAATGTGAAGTCCCGCAGGCATTTATAGCCAGTTTTTGTATTGCGTCCAGGAATGTACAAGAACCGAAGGTGAGCCTATATAGGTGTGGCGGCTTTTATCGTGCTTGATTTTTTTTTTACACGTCGTATATTGCTAACACTATTTTTGACATACACTCATGACTTCTCCTTCCTAAAAATCTATTAGGTTGCTCACCTGAAACCACACCCTTGACATTGTTTATCGTTTGGTGTGCGCTTGCAGAGATAGAGTTGCTTCCAAATATTACTGGAGTTTGTTATCTTTTCACACTGCGCTTTGGCATTAAATGCCAATAAATGCCTTCATGTAACTTTCACGCGTAAAAAAAAGGTTAGCTTCAGGGTAAGTAATCAGCAATAGTACAGTACTACAAAAATCACATAATAAATACTTAGGTGTAACATTTTCAGCCAACTGTTGATGGAATGAATGTATTGATTCAGTTGTTGCAAAGGCTTCCAAGTCAGAAAACTTTATGCAGCGAAGCCTCAGACACGTGCTGGCGTGCTTAAAATCAATGACGCATTCAGCATGCATTCTCCCTATATACGCTTGTGCCGTGTGGGACCCCTCGCAAAATAATTTAAATGACAAACTTGAAAAAATAACATAACGGAGCTGCAAGGTTTGTCCTAAGTCGGCACTGAAGAAATGAAAGCTGCACCAATATGAAAAATGAGCTACAAACCCTCGTTTAAGATAATTTTATTTCTGAAAAATTGATACATGCACAGAAGACATTTATGTGTTACATTGTTCGTTCTCAAGACATTGCTAATATATCCTAATATACATTCAAATGCACAACAGGAATTGTTTGCACCTGTAAACAGAAATTCTAGCGTCCACAAAGAAAACTATGCTCAGGGGTACGTACAATTAATGAAAAGGAATAAAAAACAACACTCTTGATGACTTCAGAATTCGTCTAATAATGTGCCTATACCCACTTGAGTATAGGTGGGCAAGAAGAGCGTTAGAAAATAGCCCACCGATTTTCTACAGTTTCCTTTCATCATTTCGCAAAATATATTCAAATGAGTGTTTTTTAAGCTGCATAAAACTACAAGAGATTGCCTTGAACATTACGCACGTTATTTTTATCTGAAAAACTAATAAGAGACTTTCCTTACCCTTGAAAAAATGTGAAAACGTCCTTTCAGTTTTGACGTCACGAGCCGGTAAATGAGGTGACCGGAAGTTTTTTGGGGGCACAACGCTTGCAATCTTGAAACCGTCTATAGGATGGGAGTTACTCTCATCTCGTCGGGAAACTGCGATTAAAGCTCCCGTATAATATTTCATGGTAAAACTGGCGTTCGAAAAGAAATCCCCGTTTAAAGTCCTCATTATGTCTCTTCGCGAAATCATCATTTCTTCAAGATTTGCTTCAAGAGCTTTTTTCATTCTTTCAAAAGTGCCGTATAAGTTTTAATTCGTATGCTAAATCGTTTTTTGATCGTTCGATCAGCTAATGAAATCGCTTATCAAGTAAGCAAGAGTAGCCGTAATAATGAAGATGTGTGTGTGTCTGTTTGTGTGTGTCCTTACAGCCGCATCCAGTAGTATTCGTAAGGTAGTTCGACATGCATATCAACAACAACTGCATACTGACATACTGATTCACACATCCCAATTCGCCCATTCAACTCGCCAAGGGTTCAAGGTGCTCGACTGCTGACCCGAAGGTCGTGAAGCCGAATCCCGGCCGCATTTTTAGTGAAGGTGAAATGCCATAGACCCGTGTATTCAGAATCAGATGCGCAGTAAAGAACACCAGGTTATCTTCGGGGCCTTTTGCTACGGCGTCCGTCGTAATCATATCGTATAGTTTTGGGCTGTAAAACTTTCTCAGTTATTAACTCTGCTCGTGTTCTTTGGTAAAGTGATCTCGGAGAAGTCAATCTCTTCGCTGACTACATTGTTCAGCTCTCGCTCAGTGCTACGGAAATAATTCTTGTCAAATAAAGTTCACAGAGTGCGTTTCCGTGCCTCCGAAGGACTTCAGTTCATACGTGGCTCGTCAGCGCGCCAAGAACGCAGCTCCAACATTGCCTCGGTGTTTGCGAAATGCGGTCGGCCAGTTTGCGGGGGCACCTTTCGATTAAGCAATCAGTTGCGGGTATCTTACCCAACACGCCCACATTGATTTCGCTTAGGTGAGAGGGCAGCGCTCTTGAAGCGGGGAGAGGCCGGACACGAACGCCAGAGTCGAAGCTCTGGAGCACCAGCTGGGAGCAAGTAGACGCATCGACGCACGTTGATGGACCTGACTGCGGTTCCAGATCGGTCTGTGAAGCTCTCTAGCGTGCCGATTACGAGCTGTCATTGATTTTGTCATTTAAAGCCGGCGGCGTAACCTTCTCACCGCAGCGCGGCCGCGAAATTGATGAACCTGTACACCGCTTCCGCGCATTGAAAAGAGGGCTCGGCTACATTGTACGTCTGAGCTGTGTTTCAATTTTGACGCTCCGAGGGAGAGACGTTGCAAAGCGAGGAAAGGAGAAGCAAGTGCCCTCTCAAGGCAAGTGCGGTTCTCATGTCGACAGCCGTATTCGCATACTCGCGTGCGAAATCACGTTTTCGTTATAACGGACACCGGCAAATTTTGATAACTAGCAATCTGCGATAAAAGGCAGGGGCGTATCCTGGGGGTGGCACGTCGAGCTAGTGCCCCTACGCCTCCCCCTTCCCAACACCCACACACACACACACACACACACACACACACACACACACACACACACACACACACACACACACACACACACACACACACGCGCGCGCGCGCGCGCGCACGCACGCACACACACACACACACACACACACACACACACACACCATTTTTTTCCCTCTTTTTGGTAGAGATCACACTTTTCACTAAAGTGCTTATTTGGGCCGGTTGGTACATGGTCAACGAAGTGAAAAAACAGCGCGTAACACAGGACACAGGACAGAGAAGAGACGGACGAGGCGCTGCACGAATCTTGCAGCGCCTCGTCCGTCTCTTCTCTGTCCTGTGTCCTGTGTTACGCGCTGTTTTTTCACTTCGTTGGCACACTTTTCACGCTTACCTGCCCAGACTTCCCGCTCCCTTTTGAAACAAATTTCTGCCTACGCCATTGATAACTGAATATCTTCGCGAATTCAGTCGATGAACTTGTATTCTGTATATTTTTAGTGTCTACATTTGTCTCAGAATGTTATCAAGCTAACTTCACTAACTCTGCACTACTGCCATGCAAGTCGCCAGGGCCTTAGTCAAACCGTTCTCACGGCTTTGAGCCCTATTGGCCTTCCACTTTTTTCTGGTGCATAGAATCTGATTTGATTTACGTCAGCGGTGTATGGGACTGCGTGCTAAGAACGTATTCGCATATCGAAGCAACGCAAGTGGAGTGCTGCGCTGTTAATAGAGCGCTTTAGCAGGCTGATTCATACACCAAAGCAGTGATGCCCTCCTAGGGCCGTAACTATAGGAAGAGTTTACGGGGTTCTGACACCCCCGAAATTTTTCCATGCTTACCTTTTTGGGTTATACCGAATTATTTACACACCTTGACGCCGACCAACAGTTGCTAAACTTTGTCATTCTACACGTAAACATACCCCCCCCCCCTCACAAAAAAATATGACTGGATGCGGCTCTGTACCCTGCTTTGTTGTGTGCGCTGTTAAGGAATATAAGAATGATGTCTCTAGAACAGTTAGGCATTGCATTATCTAAAGCGTCCCAAAACCACCCTATGATTATGAGAAACACCGTAGGAGGTGGCTCCGGAAATTTCGACAACCTGCAGTTCTGTAGCGTGTACCCAAATCTGAGCACACGGGCCTATGCATTTTCACCTGAATCGAAAATGCAGCCGGGATCCGATCCCACGATCTACGAGTCAGCAGCCGAGTACCTTAGCCACTATAAACCACCGCGGCAGGGTATGGTGCACGAATCTTGCAGTACGTCACAGTGACATATTTGAAGAACACGCACCATGACATTTGAGCCATGTAGAAAACTTTACATTGCCCTCGCAACGACCCTTGGAGGACAACGCGAAAGTATGAGTCGTCACTTGCAGTTTTAAGCACGCTCGAGCTAAAATAAAACAAGAAACTAAGAGCGCACAAGACGATGACTCTTCGGCGGCCCTAGTCTTGTGCGCTTACAGCTTCTGTCGTGTCTTACCACCATGACCAGACACCAGTGGGGCTTTACGTGCACCGGTTCTGCTGTAGTTACCGGGCTCACAAAGGTCACTGCAATCATTGCAGTCTCCGTTCGCGAAAAGCGCGCGCTTTTCAGACTCGACGAAGTAACAAATGAGACGTTTATTCGCTTGCATCCGTACCTGTGAGTATGTTTCGTGCGTAATTTGTGTGCGAGAAACGTGGGGCACGTTTCGATCTGCTTTCCATTCTGCGCGTGACCTTTCAAATTGTTGCTATCGCGTTCTTTGCTTCGCCTTTCCGGCAAAGCTGTGACTTTTTTTTCTTTAGAGTGTATATTGAGCGAAGGGCACACGTGCGAAGAAAAGATCGATTAAAAATGTCGTTTTTTGTATACGGTGATGATGATCATAATGGATTTAGCTTTAGTTTCCTTTCTTGTAAAAACGGCACTAACCGCTTTCTTATCTGCAATTCTATGTCGTGATGATATCGCGCGTGGTTCTTGAAGGAAATGCCGTATATCCGCACGGTGATAATGCGAGGAAACGAACGGAAGACAGATGCCGATTATCAATGTGAAATAAAAAGACATCTCTCTTCATTTTTTAGAGTGTTCAACAGAAAGTCAGAGGACGCTGACCTCGACACCGGAATGCCTGATGCTAGTCTATTGAACAAGACATAAAGACAGGGCAGCAAGATGGAAAGTGCGACGAGCAGAAACATAAGTATAATCGACACGGTTTTTACAGTCGCAAGAAGCCCAATTGACGGATGAGTGGCGTTCGACTCGTTCAGTGTGCCAGCCTTGTTTTCACCCCCGATTGGCCGTGCCGGAGCGTTCCCGACGAACAGTGCGACGTCTCCCAGCCGTATATGTCGAAGACAACGAAAGCGTCTGGGTCATTCACGCTCCACCAGAGGCGCTGCGCTTTCGCGGCTGCTGCTCATAACGGCTCATTTGACATGTAGGCTGTCGCCTAAGGGCTGAGACGCCTCCTTCGAGCGTCGTAGAGGGCGACGTGGGCAGCAGATGCCGTTTCCCGAGCACACGTGGGCTGCTTTCTAAAGGAGACCGGCAAGCGCCCGTTTCGTGCAATACTATACGGTCACATGCAGCAGCCGCGACTAAACGCGCCTTGCTTAAACGTAGTCGGAACGTGCGTGAAGTGCGGGGTTTTTCACATGCAAGGGCATATACGGGTTTATTTCTAACACACCACTGTTTGAATTGAGAAATAGAAATACTTGAACGATCATCATCAGTGACAGCAGCAATATAGCAGCGTTGTCAGGAGTATACAGTGGTATATATTATAGTAGTAGTAAACGTAGTACTATAGCAGCGTACCATTAAGCGTCGAAATACAGTGCAGTTAATATTCGTTATACGTTCATTTTAACATTTCGGCAAAGGAAAAGACAACCGAAGATACGCTACTGGACAAACGCAGAAAGTGACGAAATGAGGCAGCCATGGGGAATAATCAGTACGTCTTAGCGCATGTAATACGCTGCAAGGTGCGAAAAACGCGGGACAACAACATCACCCTGCGTTCGAGCATCACTCTGTGTTGTATCTCGTTTCAGGGGCGAAGCTCCTCTTAGTCTAACCTTGTCATGCGTCACGCGTAACCGAGAGAAGAAGAGACGAGAAAGCAAAGAAGGCAGTATCTCCCGAACAGTATAATAGACGTCGCTGTCTCGTAGAAGTGCATACCATAGAGAAATAAAGGTTAAGAGTGGACACTCCCGTAGACCCCAGCGGCCCAATCGACCCTAGCACACCTAGTGGTTGGTGAGAGCAAGTGGCGTGCGCTTCCTGTTTCGGTTTCACTGGCGCAAATTTTGAATTACTTTGCATAACCGACGTTTGGCTATGACGAAAGTTCATGATTTCAGACCACTATTCATCGCCCAAATGGATAGTTTTTGTAGGTCGTTTTGATTTAGCGATTCCCTGTTTTGTTTTGTTCAGTGGTTCGTGCGAATCGGTCGTGACGTAATTTTTATTTTGATTAAGTTATAATAAAAAGAGATGCAGGTAATGATAATTCACTACGGTTTTATTCATCGCGCTTGTGTTTTTCTTTTGGAACGAGTGTTCAATGTATATATCAGTCAAAGAGACAGAGTATCCGTAATGTTTTATTCAAAGGCAAGGTAGAGTCTGAGAATATAAAAAGCACAATATGACAAAGGTAGACAACAAATGCATCTCGCCTTACAAATAAATTGTAACAAATACAGAGAGAACACAGACAACGCACACATCGCTAGAGTTGGCAGAAGCCGAGAAGCTGGTGAAGTACGACACACCGGGCCAGTGGGTAAGTAAGGATCTATGGCAAAAACACAGCGCACAATGCTGATGAAGAAGGAAGAAGTGACATAAACACAGCAATGAAGTCGCGAATCACGCCTGGGGTTAACCGAAATAATGCATATAAAAAAAGAGCACACAGAAACAGCACGACACAATATAGCAGAAAGGCAAAGGTGCAGTGTGCTGGCTGTGCTTAAGAACAGCTAGTCCAAAATGAAAAAAAGCAGACTTGATGCCTGCTTGTCCTCAGAAAGGTAGGGCTTTGCAGCTTGCTCACTACGTGAAAGACAAACTTTATGCTACAACACTGGCAGGTTTTGTGGCTTTTGTTATGCGTCGCCTTCATCAAAAACTTAAGATCCCAAGTGATTTGCGTCTGGGTGTTGCTGTGACGCTTGCGAGCTAAAATAGATTGTAGTCATCACTTATCCAGAATTGTGGACCTTAATTGGTGCTACGAGAGCGGTATTACAGGGCTAATAAATAGCAGAAGGAAACCACTTTGACTCATTATTTTTTACAAAGGCTCTACATCGTATGTTATCACTCAAAAGCTATATAAAAATAAAATGGCAGCGTCCGCAGCCCCATCAAACGCTACAAGTTTGAGTATTCTTTTGAAAATTTTGATGGGCGAGATGAGGAGGTTGATGAGAAGCTAAAATACGAAAAGCGTGATAACGTGAACCGTGCCCACTTCATACTGTGTTCCTTACCCGCTCGAAGACATTTCAACAAGCGGTTTTGTTATCCATATATTACTTGAGCTGGAGAGATAAAGCATACACAGTGACCAAGCGAGCCACAGTAAAGTGTACAGTTCGCCCGCATTTGCTACAAAAATACAGACAGGATACCCAACATTCTTTTTAAGGTTATGCAAATCACTTCGAGCGAATACACAGTGTCCCTACTCCTCATAGCGGGTAACCTAAACAATGTATGCAACGAAGGAGTGGCTAGTCCAGTTGAGCTGAATATAAGCATATAAGACCATAATGAAGTCTGCTGTAACGAAGTAATAACATAACAAAGCTATTGCAGGATTCGGCTCAACTCGAATACTTTAGTGTAAACCCGCCGCTAATTGCTAACCTTTGAACTTGTCAAGCTGTATGCCTGTATGCCTGAGATTGAAGACTGGAACCTAACCCTATCTAAGTTTTGGTTCACAAAACGCACATGCCAACATAAACGAACCCGGCAAAACATTTTCAGAAACTTCGCGCGACACCCAGCAGAGCAGAAATGAAAATCGCCAACACTTGACAGATGGTGATACAAAACATCGCACACTTTCAGGTGATGTGCAGTGGCCTCAATTATGGCAAGAAAGCGAGATTCAAGTTGTTGTACGTATGCAAAAGCTGCTTCTGATGGCACAGTGAGATTCCCAAAAAGTTTGCTGGGGACGTGGTATGCTTTGAGCATTGTGAAATACTGGTGGGTACCCTTAAGCGTCTCACTGTCGTCTTTCAGTAACTGTGGGCAACTGCAACCGTCACATGCATTCCAAAGGAAGTGTGATGAGAAAACCAGCTACATAATATGCAGCGGAGTCATCGATAATATGGGAGTGAACGTTTGTCGCAAATTCAGAGAGATCGTCTAGAGCGGGAAAGTCGTCAGGCTGTGGCTGTGCACACTCCTCATTATCCACAAGAGACGCACTGGTGAGGGAGAATGGCGAGAGCTGCTCCTGGAGGAGGTCACATTCATCATCCTCGACATTTCCGTATTCTGACAGCTTGAAGAGTTTTCTTATGCAGATGTGCTTCAGGCCACAAATAAATTGTGCTACATTGGGGTTGGTGTTGCAACCCTGTTTTTGCCTAATGTGGCCAAATATGTTCTCCAGAGGATCCTGTTGAAACCTGCGTGTTAACAGGTATTCAAAATTGTAATTTTTGGAGAGGTCGTCCCATAGTTGACAAATTGCCTGAATTGTAATTTGCCAACCTACGATGGTTTGTGGTTGACGTCTGCCAACAAACTGCCATGATGCAATCCAGGGAAGCTGGCCTCGGAGGAAGTCAATCAGCTCTGAATCATTTTTCATGATTGCATGCCGCAGCTTTTGCGAAGTTCTTTTTTTACTCGAGCTGTTCAAGGCATCGAAAATCCTGTCCATACGATCACAAAATTGAGCTGTAGTGATGGCCGAGGCAGGCAGCACCTTCGCATACACCAATGCCGTGATAGCAATCGAAACTGATGCACTGAGGACCTGAGTTGCTTTGCTGACCTTCATATTAGAAAAAGGTTTCTGATGAACGTGCCGTTCAGTCAACTTTGGAGCCAGTCGCAACCGCAACTCATGTGAGGATTGGTAAAGGCTTACAATGTGCGACCAGTTAACGATGTCATCCCCAATGTATAACTTGTGTGCTTGGACATTATTGCGCGTTGTTTTAATTAAATGCGGAACATCAAAAATGTAATATACCCGCTCACCATTAACTTCAGAAAAAGGCTTTGCTACTGTCACTCTTAGTTGGTTAGCGAGACTTACATTTGAACTGCCCTGGTCACAAATGACTGCTTTCACTGCAATATTAATGCTCCTAAGCTCCAAAATGAGTGACACCAGCAAGTTATGCATAACAGATGATGGTGTTGATGTGTGCCCTATAGTAAAAGCAACCGGTTGAACCCACTTTCTCGAAACGCCAACAAGAAGAAAAACCAGTGCTCGATCAGCGATGGTTGAAGTGCGATGAGTGCCATCATCTGTAAAACCCTGGACAACGTCTCTTGCAGCATCATAGTACAAATTCTTTTTGAGTGCTATTTCGTCGAAAACTAAAGCGCACACTCGGTCCCGTTCATTCCAAGCTTGAGTATTTGTTGCAATGGAAGAAAGGATTCCTGGAATTATGCCTGGAGTCATCTTTACATTAGCTAGCCACCTCCTTAATGAACGCCGGGAGGGCAAAGAAAAATATGGAGCCAGAAATCGGTATGCTCGCGGACCTCGGAAGTTTAAGTGAAGAGCAAATTTCTTGAAACACACGGGAAACCGCTTGCCCTTGCGTTTGGGCCTCAAGCGAACATGTGCAGAAAGAAGTTTAAAAACCTCCTCGGTGACGTGCGGTCGGATAACTTCAAGGGCCTTTGAAGTTGATGACGGTGCTTGGTGAGGCTGTCTCCGCAGTCTTTTGATAGTTTTCCGCTGTGCTGCTACTTTGGCTTGCAGATGTTTAATGGTTTGCTTGTATTTCATTGATGGAGACATTGTCGCTGGCACACAGGAACGCACTGCAATAAACAAAAAAATGGATGTAAAAGCGAAGAACAACTATTCCCATGCGAGCACTTTCCTCGCTCTTTCAGACCCAAGGTGCACAACTTTCTGTGGTGCAAAGTTTTCGATTCCACTACCTAAAAACAAACCATTCACAATGTTGACAATGCACAAAAAAAATAAAAATCACTGAGAGCCCACCCTTACATTTTGTAAGTGCACACGTAGTGTCCTTTTGAGGATAGTTTCCTCAGAATGTCCTAAACATAAAATAGCACATTAAAAACAGCTGCAATAAAAGCATAGTCACCATTTTCTCTAGGGCACTCAGGCGTGGAGCTGTTGGCGGAGACGTCTTCTGGAGGGTTTTGTGAAGCTTGTTCAGTTCCTCGGACAGTGCTGTCGGAACAATCTTGCGAGCGGCCTGCGGAAGTCTCTATATCAATCCACTCTGGTGTTGAAGTGAACATACAACTTACCGGTCACACAAGTTCCTTTTGTGACAGCTGAATGACTGGTTAAGGTTTTCTCCGGTAAGACGAAGTCAGCGGAAATTCTTTCACCAGCTACAAGGGAGCTGCCACCTGCAGAGGTTTGGTCAACAGTCAATTTCGGTAAAAAAAAGAAATCGCGACACTGAACGCACCCTGTTCATCGGGGCACCTCAATGTGTGGGAGCCGCTTTTTGAAGCCTCTACCGCAGGTCCTGAAGAAATGAAATTACGACAATGTATCAGTAAGAGGCTTAAAATAACACAAACTGAAGCTCATCCGCACCTTGCAGTGCAGCTTCTGCAGCCATTTCACAGTCACTACTTGAAGCGACGCTCAGAGAACCTGCATATATGTGCAGTTGGTACAAGTTGCAAAGCTTGTAGCATGGGTAAACTTAAACAGCTCTTTCAAACGCATAAATTGGTCGAACGTGGAAGAAAAGAGAAGGCACCAACTAGGAAACAAGTAATTTGTGATTTTTGGAATTATCAACAGTGGCAGCTTTCACTGATGAAAGGTATACGTACATGTGCACTCAGGCTTGAAGATAACGTGAAATAGCCCTTTAAAGTCTTTTAAAACAAGTTGCGCAGGTCAAGAGCATCAAAAAACGACAGAAATGTAAAGCTGCTGTTAGGAAGGTAATAGCCCACAATTCACAAAATTTAAGACTTTCCAAGTGTTACTTCTATAGTGAGGCTTCTCCATCGGCTACAAAGATCTTCACGATTAACTGTCGCCACTGATTCAATACAAGTGGCTGCTATTGCACATATTTGAGTTTCAGTCAATCACTTACATGGTGCAGCTGGTTGCACACTGGGAACAGCCATTCTTGTAAGCCTTGTGTGCCCAGGGTCCATGAAACTTTGAGCAGTAAAATGGTCGCTACAAACCCTGTACGTTGCGTACAATAGGCTGGCCGGCTTACTAAGGAGGTCATCGCGTCCAGCATACTGCATCCATGCTTTCATCCTGCATTGGCAATGAACTATCAGCTGAAAGGGGAAGTGCTTGAATAGTGATTTTTTATTGTTACCCTCACTGAGCAAGTACGAACAGTAAGCCTAAAGACATGCAAACCATACAAAAGCTTTAACACACCTGCTGTTCCGTGGTATGCGGAAGAAACTCGTCCCAGGCTTCTTGTGGGTTCTGCCATTGTTGAAGCACCACGATACACAGCAGTAGCTGCCGTAGCTTGGACCGCCGGACGGCATGGCGTCAGCGCGGTCTGAAAATGTTAGTAAGTGGATGCTTCGCTGTCAAATTACGAAAAAGATATGTGCACGTCATAAGTGTACCAACAAACCCCTTTGAATGATTAGCTAATCGATGCACAATACAAAACCAGCGATACATCTCTGACCCATAAAACTCTGACTTGCAAAGATATACGTCAAGACCACGTACAAAGATCTTCAGAAGTTTCCAGGCCGCTATCCCTTGTAATGCAATGGTATCGCGGCCTGGGAACTTTAGAACACCTTCGTACGTACGCAGTATCAGCAGTACCTTGGGAAGAAAAATCGTAGTTGAAATTTATGCGGTAAAATTATATTGTAAACGTCAAAAAAATTTGTGAGCAGCTTGCACTAGTGGCACAAGGCTAGCGAAAAAACGAAGATGATGGCCACTTGGCTAGTCCAGATTTGCCTCCGGCACACCAAGAATTATTCGTGTTCCGAGCCTTCGGGAAACGCGTCGTGAAGCATGCGAGGCCCAGCAAATGCTTCTCAATATTTTGCACCGAGCCTATGACCTAGCTGCCCAGCTACGCTCAGCGCACAGACGCTCGCGTCCGTGGCAGACGCAGCACGCGTCGCCTCGGCTTGACGCCGTGCCGCCTTTGCTATACTGCATACGTTGCACAATGTTCCCGTCTAGCCGCCGCATAGAGCCACAAACTTTCTTTTTAGCGAACCTCCCAGTCCTTACAAGCTTCAGAAAAAGGTTACAACTGCGTGAATGAGACGCCACGTAAGAAACAAACTCGCACACTCGAAGCGCAACGTGTGTGTGTGCATCTTTCTATGTTTGTTGCATGGTGTGTTATTCGCGCAAGTGTAACCGTTTTCTGAAAAAATGACCCAACAAGACCAACAACATGTCATTCAACAAGCTTCGCTTGAAAACGTGCCTCACCTGTTATCTCGCGCACGAAAACGCCGACGCAGCCGACGTTGACGAAAGCGACTAAAGCTTCTCGCTGTCAGTCATGCATGGGCTTGTCGCTGGGTAGATGGTGTTTATGACAGTACGGCTGAAGAAAAATAATCGCGTAAGGTGTGTTGAATAAATTGTTTTTATGTATAAAGAACATACCAGATTTAGGCGTATAATTATTATTTTGTAAAAACAATTCTGTTGCATTGATTATAACTGTTTTTTTTTGCGCTTGCGCCCTCTGACGTTTGGTGAGAGCACTAGTTCGTTACGTAGTCGTGACGCACTTCCTGAGGCCAGGTTTCGCGGAGTGTCCGCTCTTGTCTTCTTCCTTCTCTATGTGCATACTAACTGGAGTCGAGTGAAGATATTCTAGATGGCGCTGGACCACTGCTCTCCGATTGGCTGCTGCGCGGGCTGTGCCTGGGTACGCGGAGAACGAGTGCCTCTCTCAGACTTCTGGATATAGTCGCCGTACGTGGCGGATCGTTGGTGGGGCATGGATGAAGCAGAGCGGCGGGCGTGTTGAAGACGCTTGCACTCGGCTCCCTTGGATCGCGTCTCGTCGGTGTTACCCGGGCGCCGTCGGCATTCTCAAACGCGATCAGACGCATGCATGGCCAGACGGCCGTGCATGCGTCCTCATCACATGCATGAAGCGACGAAAGCGATCCTTTTAGGGACAAAGCTACTTAAAGCGGCACCCGTTCGTCCGTCGTTGTAGTACGTAACATGTCTTACGCTTTAACCTGCAAGGTGGTGCTGGTGGGAAATTTCTCCTGTGAGTTGTTGAACAATGAAAAATTCGCAGCGTGCGCGTTAACTAAAAGCCGAATTCTCCTGTCTCTCATTCTCCATTAGCAGCCATTGACGTGTACATTGAGCACTATCTGACAAGAAAGGCTTGCTACGTTATACTCGCTAGGCGTAACCTCCTTGGTTTTAGAGAGGTTTCGCGAGCGTTGGGCCGCAGTGCCATGAAAACAACGAACCATACCATGAACTCGAGGTGGTTAAAAGTGGGAAGTAGACACGAAGCGCGAACCGTAAGAAAGTGTGTGTGTGCCACCTCTCGTTTAGTCCTTGGAATGTCCGCTGGATGGCGGAGCTTCTATATGCGGAATATATGATGGAAATATGCGAGAGGATGGTACTTGGCGTGTTGACTAGATGTACTAACGGACACACAGACAGGTGCATGGACGGGCACACGAATGGCTGCACGGACGGATGGACGCATGGACAGACGCAGGGGCGGATGCATGGACGACGAACGCAGGGACGGACGCACGGATGGATGCATGGACGGTCACACAGACGGACGCATGGAAGGACGGAAGCAAGAACGAACGGACGGACGGATGCTTCGCCCCACTCTCCATCATTCACCCCGTGAATATGCTGCTGTTTTTCTCTGCACAACGACACTTTATTTAGCCCGACGGCGTGATATAAGAAGCGTAATTAACGAAAATAAAAAAATACAGTGAGGTGTTTGCTAAAGATGCCAACCAATCACTTCAGACGCGTGCACCACTGATGATGTTTACGCCATGCGGCAGGGAAAAAAAAAAAGCTGTGACATCCTTGCGGAGCAGATCAGCACGCATGAGCAAGCTTGTGGTGAACGCTTTCGTGCAGGTGCTTCGAGCTTGAATGAACCAGTTAAAGAAGTCAGCTTAGCTACCATGCAAAGTCCCGTTGCAGGTATATTTATGCACGCTAGCGTACTTGTTAAAAAAAAAAAAAGAAAGACTGGGCATTCGCGAGTCACCTAATAATATCGAAGCATTGAATTTTGTTTTCATTCAACGCCTTTTGTTGGGGTATTCCCGAGAAGAAACATTCGGTATCCTGATAGTTAAAGCGTTTATGATAATATAAGCATAAGAATTCGAAAAAATGGTATTGATTATAGGCTCTCGCTAAATCTGATTCGGGAATTTTGAGTTATTATCAGTCCACTGCTATATATCTCGGTCAACGGTCAGCTTCCGGGCGCAGTTTGTCATCCGCGTTGAACTTGCAATGTTGTGCATGTACAATGTGGGTGGCGTAACATACAGTTAGCTTTATAGGTTTCTGTAACTTCGCCAATTCTAAAACAGTCGACAATGCTAAAACGTTTTTGCCTGCCTACACCTTGCTAAGCGCTTACTTTCTCACGTAGCGATTGCTGGCGCCGTCGTCCAGTTTGCCTCCCCGCATCTCCTTCCTCCCCGCTCTCTTTCACGGCGTGCAACCTTACAACAATAATAAAGCTTCCAAATGCGCCAAACAACCGGATTACTGCGAGGATCGCAGTGGGAGGGACACCGTGAGACAAGAAGCAAGTGGCTGCCTTTCCCAGTGGCCAAGAATGCCGGGCGTGCATCTTGCAGCATCCCCACACATCCCCGAAAGAGGTTTCGCAAAAGCCAGTGAGGCGAGAAATGGTTCCCCCGTATCGGAACCCTTTTCCATTCATTGTGACCTACAATGAGAGAGAGCCTCAACCCTTCTGCTCCGGGGTCCGCTCTCACGGGGCTCCAAGGTGACCTTAGGTCCTGACCCGGCGACGATCGCGGTTGCATAATGGCGCGCTCCTCCGCCAGGTTGGCATATGGCATTCCCATGCTGCCGGCGTCTCTCGGCGACCCCGCTTTCCCGCGGCTCGAGGTCAAGAACCGCGAGGTGCACTTGGCGCCCAAGGGTTGCGCTCGGCTCCTCCTTCGCTGCAGGCATGTATACACGGCGCTTGTTTCGAGATCAACGGCAGGGGCTCAATGAATGCGAACACCGGGCGCCCCTCTCTGCGGCGCGCAGCGGTGTCAGTGGGATCTCCTTTTCATGGATGTTGCGGCATGCTCTTTTGAGGGCGCGCCATTCTCTGTCACGACCCGCGTGGCACTCCACGCATAAAAAAAAAAAAAAAAACTGTCGAATGTAGACAGCCTGTGAGGGCTCGAAATTGAGCATATATGTTGCAATTCAAGCTAGATTCTGAGAAAGCAGGTTCGATGATATTACCGAAAACTCAACGAACTTCACGTCTTCGATACCGGACAGTTAATTCGCACCGGGTTTATATCGGTGTGAGAGAAAATAAGTCGACTAGCGGCTTCCGCACCTGCGGATGAGGAGGCACTTGGGCATTGTAATTAGTAAATTTCATTGCCTGTATATTCACAAAAACGCCCTTATGCTGGTAAAAATTCCATAAAGGAATCACAACACGGGACAAATTGTTAGTGAAGCCAGCTAGCTGATGAACAGTAAAACGCGCTTGCAAAACAGAAGCTTTTGTTTTATATGACCCCAAACCTTTTCGTGGTATTATTCAGATGTCGCAAATGGTTTATCTCTTTTTATTTTCTTGTTTGTTTGCAAAGTACAGCAAGGAAGAAGATACCCGGTAATCTTTTTCGGTAACCCTTATCATGTCAAATTCTGATTCGCGCCGTCAAGGTGCGATGTTCGCTTCCTTGAACGGCTGACACTTAACAAAGAATGCGTTTGGCAAGGTTGTCACGGTTTCGACAGAGCACGGCTGTGTGTACGTCAACCTTTCGATAACCGACGTCGTCGCGAATCGCTCTTCATCGACGAACGCAACTGCTTTCGATTAGTCTAGGTTCACGACAGTGTGTTGGAGTTGCATAATAACGCAAGCAACTGCGCCAAGGCTTTCCCCTACACGCGACAAATCTACATCACCGGCGTCGCAGCGGCACTCTCTCAGAACTATAGAGGCAGGCGCTGGCTCACTTTCTCTCCTCCTCTCGATCGCGAGCGGCTCTCCGAGAAAGTCCTCGGAGCCGGGATTCGCGCTCTTTCGAGGCCAAAGGGGAAAGGGTAGAACGGGGGCACCTGCGCGCGGGCGATAGGAAGAAAGAGAGCGTCTGGGAGAGGAGGAGGAGTCGCTGAGCGGAGTGCTGGGTGCCGCGCAGCCACGCACTCAAGCTCGGAACGCGGGGACGAACGGGACGGCCCGCGCAGGGTGCTTTCTTGGGGACGCGAGTAGCACGTGACGACTCGGGAAGAGCCCGCTTTCCCCATGCCCGATGCGCGCTGCCTGGCTCGCGCAGAGCGTCCACGACGACCGCCCTGGACGGAATCAACCACGTGGCGTAATCCCGTTGGTCCGCGCGTCGTCGACTCTCGAGGCCATTCCTCCGATTCCGTGACAAGGAGCCCTTCTTTTGACATATCGGCAAGTCACCAAGTAAACCGGCTGCGGAGTGTAAGGGGTGTCGGAGAAACAGTCGGCTGGAGAGAAACTCGTGCTAGTACGACTCCGATGCGGTAGGTGCTGCTACAAAACCTCTTTCCAGCGCTACACGGAGACAATCTTCAGCGCTTGGGCATCACGGACCTTTCATCCTTTCTTACGTCGAGAGAATCAGCTGAGTGAGTACCGAAGTTCTTGAACAGTGCATCGCTTCGTTGATGGTGAGAGCATCCACCTGTGTCGTCGCGGTGTGCAATCTCGTCGTCGTGGACGTGTGGTGTGCTTCGCTGCTGATGCGAGAGTAGCCCTGGCCTGAGTGCTGGGCCAGCCCCTAGTGGAGATGCACTCCTGTCTCGAGCTTCAGGCTCCGCACCTGGCATTCCGACCCTGCGCCTCACCACCGGCCAGACCCGAGCCACCGACCTGGCGTAAAGCCGCGTACTCGGTAAGAGGAACGATCGAAACTGATAAGGACTGCAGCAGTGCGCTTGGCCGGAGCTACTAGGCTTTCTATGAAGTGGATTAAAACAGCGCTTTGGACAGAACAATGTGAACACGACTGACACTTGGCGGTGGTCACAGCGCCGTGTCTTGATTTCGTCCCGCTCAAAGCGCTGTTCTATGAAATTTCGAACCTGATCCCTTGATGCTGGACAGTCTGGCACCTATCTTTGTTAGCGTTAGCAATGGTTCATGTAGAACATCATGACCTTGGTAAAGGTTAGACGACAATTTTAAAGTGCGTTGTGACTTGCAGCAGCTTATTAGGTTAAAGGGCTGCAACATTGGGCGTAGTGGCACAACAAGATTATTAGTGCAAATCAGCGCAACAGATGAGGGGGGTACAGAAGAGAGAACACAGATGCTGAACTGCCTACAAATTATTTTTCTTTGCCTTCGCTTTTATACAGTTGCACACTTATCAGCCATGTGGGGTACAGAATAATATTACAAGGTTGAAAAAACATCCGTACAATGTTAATCGGTCAAAGCAATATTAGCTGTTCGCTAACGTGTGGGCGTAGAACAAGATATCCATGTTGTATCATTGTCACAAAATGCAGAGATTTCACCACACGGGAAATCATCGAGGCAGGCAAGATTCTTTCTTTAAAGATCGAATGTGTAATTATCCCCTCTGTCGCTCTCATCGTTAACGAAAAGATGTACTTATAATAGGTTTGTCCACGTAATGAGTTCTTGTAGCATCATTGTGTACCGCGCGTGGATGTTGAAACCGTGGGTAACTGTACAGAAGGGAAGACTTTCCAAAGAAATTAATTGTTAGAAGTTCAGCGCTCTGTGTCCTTTCTTCTGTTCCCAAATCTGTCGGTTGCGCTGATTTGCACACATAATTATTGGGTGAGTAAAGTATAGTTTACGGGCTTTGTTGTCCAAAGAGACTCAAGAGTATGGAGAGCTGGAGTATATATAGTGTAGGACTTGAGATAATTTGTCGCCTGAGTTTATATATATATATATATATATATATATATATATATATATATATTTATATATATATATATATATATATATATATATATATATATATATATATATATATATATATATATATATATATATATATAATATATATATATATATATATATATATAACAATGCTTCGGGTTTCGGCACCCGAAACCACGATATGTTTATTACGAGTCACGCTGTAAAGGAGGCCCCCGAAAATTTTTACCATCTAACGTGCACTGACATCGCAAAGTACACGGGCCTATAGTATTTCAGCTTCATCGAAATATGACCATGGACGTCCGGAATGAAACCCGCGCCTTTCGGCTCGGCAGCCGAGCATCGTAACCACTAAGCCCACTGCGGTGATTCACGCCGTTTATTTGTGTCTATCTTGTAAATGGTATAATGATGAAATAGCAGAGGAATATAAATTCGCTCATGACGTTTTACACATGCCATTCTGGTCTTGTCTACTGTTCTTTTTTTTTCTTTTTCCGTGGCTGACGTAATTTTCGATTCGAGAACAGGTCGGCCAGCGCCTGAGCCGCAGCTTTTGCATTGGCACTGCGCCTTCGACGCCATAATTTTTGTCATGCGTTTGTAAATTTCAGTTATTTGAAAGTTTGCGTGTAGCAAGCATTTTTAAGCATTTTACGTCGGTGCTATAGTTTGGGCGTTTGCATGCACTTTTTCCTTTATAAACTTTCATAAAGACGATATGCGTATGTATTCACTTAGCACACTTCTTGATAATTTTGGTCAGCCGCCGTGGTACATGCTACAGTGAGTACGGAGCTCGGTCGCTGAGCTAGAAGTCCCGGATTAGATCCCAGCAGTGGTGCCCGCGTTTTGGTGGAGGCGAAATGTTAAATGGTTCGTGCGCTTAGAAGTCATGGTGCGCATAAAGAGCCCAAGGAGGACGAAATTTCCGGAAACATCCCGGCTACTGCATGTCTCATAATCGTATCATGGTTTTGACACGTAAAACTCTAGATAATATTGTTACTAGAGTCCGCTATTGTTACAACCATGCATAGTCTTCGGGTGCAGCTCGTTCGAATGGCGGTGGTGCATGCATTCTCATGGCACGGGAGTCTCGCACGATACAGGTGCCCAAATAACCGTCACATATGTGGATCAAAACAGGCAAGACTTAACTGACGTCTCACGTGCAATCAGATGATTTCACCTTTTCATGCATAATAAATAAAGAAACAACGGTATATACCTGATGGGTGTAAGTCCCTGTCATTCGATGAAGTATAATATAATGAAATAAAGGTGAACTCAACTAACTATATAGGTAAGCTTTAGAAATAATTTTAAACCGACTATCTCTGGACTTATATCCGCGTAAACAAGGCTATTTCATGGAAAGAACGATGCTACGCCCTTTTTAACGGGTTGACAGATTTCCAAGGGAGATCCAGAGCTGCAGGCGCTACGAATACACATAAGCAAAATACATCTTGCTGGGTGGTTGCGTAACAAAACAAATACTTCATGCTTCTCTTCACACTTGAATGGGCGTTGACAGGGGCTGCAAAAAAAAAAAACACTGCCCCCCCCCCCCCCCATTTCAACGTGGGCTTGCACCCTCCAAGAGCACTTGTACTCTTCATTTTGTAATACCGAATAACCTGCGAAGACACCCGACTCTGCTTTTTCCTCGAACCAAATACCACCGGAGATGACACTGTTAGTTGGCGTTCAGAAGGAGCCCCCTTGACAGTTCTTTTTCGACAGGGCCACAAAGGAGTGCCCACATCCGAAAAGGCACGCGGTTGTTCCTCTGACTTCGCAGTTGATTCTCCTTTCGCTGGTACCGTCTCAAAACGTCTCCTGCTGCGTTGCGAAAACGTGCATGTGCGAGTGTTGCCGATGTGGCGCTTGGGTCATGCGAATATTTCACTTTAGCACTTGAATTTCAACAGCAAGTCTTTTTTTTCCCAGTCGATCCAGACAACTTTTACCATCGTAAACGGGTATGCGCCAATTAAATTGGCTGAATCCCACCACACCAAAAATGAAAGCAACAGTTAGCACTAAAGGTGTCTGCGAAGCGAGCCGAAGACCCCGAGTACGTAAAATGAGAGAATACTGGGGAACGGCAAAGGTGACGACATAGCGCCCCTTCGTCTATGAGAGGTGCGAACGCTTGGGTTTCAACGCGACTTTCTCTAGAGTTTGGACATCCTGTGGACGTCTAGTGTTTGTGACTCTCTGTGGCTTAACTCGAACAACTTCGTGCTGAGAATCAGCGTAGAGACAACGAAGCATCACCTAGCAAAGGCCTATATATAACAACAACCATGAAGCAACCTGGTACGTCTTCAGTTTCGCGGTTTCAAGCCTTGCGCAGCTTATAATAAAGAGAAAGAAGAAAAAAAAAGCCGAGCAAAGTGTGGGATTGGGCTAGTTGATAATCCATTATTAAACTTCTCAGTCTGAAACTTCGGCGCGAAAAAGTTTTGCAAGAATCTCGGCAATTTTTTTTTTGCTTTGCATTAGTTTGCCGACAAGTCGTCTTACAGTGTTCTGCGTAGTCGTATGGAAAAAAAGCAACTTATGCCCCCCCCCCCTTTTTTTTTCTTCTTTTCACGCGCCTGTTGTTCTTTTCGTTCTTTTACCAATATTTATTTTCCCTCTCTAGTGTAGTGTAGCAAGCCGAATTTTAAAATTCTGGCTGAGTTCCCTTGCTTCCTCCGCGGCGAAGCAGTGTTCGGCTGCTGTCCCGAAGGTCGTGGGTTCGATCTCAGCCGCGGTGGTCGCGAAAAGCCCGTGTACTGTGCAACGGCAATGCATCTTGAAAAAAAAAAACCAGGTGGTCGAAATTTCCGGATCCCTCCGCTACGGTGTCTCTCATAATTATGGCGGGGTCTTGAGGTGTAATACCTCAGATGTTGTGAGTTTCTTGCATTTCTCTCTTGTTCATTTATCTCCCTCTTTGTGTCGTAACTCCTTTACGCCTACACATAACTTCCGTTCCTCTTTTAAGTTTGTGGCGAATCGGGTGACCACGTAATTCCGTCCAAAGTTTAAGGCATATGAACCCATGTGGTTCCACACAGTTTTTGCCGCCATTTAGTTAACTAGTCAGTAAAATTGAAAAAAGGGTGGCTTAAGTTAATAAATTACATTTAAGAAGCCACCGCCCTTTGAGATGATGATAGAAAATCAATAGATTTGTGCTGTATTTATAATTGTGGTGCCATTGCACCAAAACACGGAGGCGATCTCGCCAGACACGTTTGTGTGCAGCCCATATAAGCTTCCTGAAGGCGCTGCCGGATAAGCGGCTGCCACAAAGCAAACTACGCCGTGCGAACCAGTCTGCGTTTTGAATGGACGGGAGAGGGGGGGGGGACTTTGTGCCGCGCCGGCGACCTTCGGCGGCACTGAGCGACAAGGGAGGGAAGCCACGGTGTGCACCCGTTCACGGTCGCCGTATAAGAAAGAAGGACTCGAAGGGAGACGACGGGGTCGCGAAGACGGGAAGCCGCTCGGGCCATCACGAGCACCATTTGGCGCTTGCGGTCACAGACGCTCCTCGGCCCGTCCCGAATGCGGGACAGATTGGCCATGCGAAGCGCTCCGCGACGAGAACCCTTTGTTTACTCGCCTCTTAAACGTCGAGTAAACGGCGCTTTTTTTTCCCCGCACCATTTTGTCTCGCATATCGCTAAAACGCCCGTTTCACCCTTTGAAAGCAGATGTGCCGCTGCGACTCCGAGGCTGTTAAGTTTGAACGTTTCAACGCTGATTGTCTGTGCCACGACGCAGCAGTGCGCGTTGAGTCGGTCACCTCATCAATTTGTCACCATTTGTCAGTTAAAAAAAAGACACTTTTTTTTTGGTTGGGGGGTGGGGGGCAAATTCTTGAAGGCGGTTCGGGTTCCTTTCATCTCCACAAGCGCCCTTCCTTGCTTTGCACGTAAACATGTTTTGCAGGCCCGTCAAGAGCGACAACTAATATTTCTAACACTGCCACAGTCACGTGGTACGATTGAGTGCTCGCACGACAAACGCTATTATCGCAAGATGACCCGCATATAACAAAGAAATGAGCCTTACCCAGCGAGCTTCTTTTCCTTAGGCGTGTCCCTTGACCTCTTATACAACGAATGTTGTTTTCCAGCGGCTTAAAATCGCCGGTATTTTCTTAACAACAGTAAGACATTAGTTTGATTGTGCTTCCTCTAAATGCAATAAATATTTGACCGAGAATCTTACTCATCTCTAGTACTGAAGACGACCACCATATATGTATAGTGGTTGTCTATAGTACTGGAGATGCGGACATGTTAGGTAGTTCCGGTCGACCAGGCTTCTTTTAATTATAGATTGCAACGGTGACGGAAAGATGGCCCGTGTACCTCTACTTTGAGGTAGTAAGAGCTAAAAATTAACGCAACTTTCCTGACAAATTAACGCCGACGGAAGTGCGCAGCTGGGAAACAGCCTTCTTCGTTTCTCTTCAGTTTTTTTTTCTTTGTTTCCTCTCCCCTTTATCTATTGTCCTATTTCCCAGTTTATTCGGTCTTTCTTTTTATTTTTATTCATTTTCATGTTTTTTTTTGTTTTTCCCTTTTGTTGTATCTTTTTTTTATTTCTCGCTAGTCTTTTTTTACGTGGTTTAGCCTGCGTAGCACCAAGCGACGACAGTGTACGACAGCCCGGGCTCCTCGAGACGACCTCACGCACCATAAGTGCTTCGTTGCTGCATGATTGGCTCATTACGAAGAAGTTTCGTACCGCACAAGAATATTGAAGCACGGCTGTCCTGTCGATGTTCTCGCTTATATTTACTGATATTCCGCAGTGAATTATTTATTTAGTCTTCATTTTGTTTAGGGGCAAGCCGTCATTGTGCGCATTGTACGTTGCAGGCAAGCCTCTCCTGAACGAATGCGTACCGCATGCCGCACCATCAAATCGCCAATGAGCGTAGATTCTGCATGACAAAGCTTTAACGAAATATTGAAAAAATAAAATGTAGTCAAGGACGTGAAAAAGGGCTCTGACGCCTTTATAATAATTGTGTAATTATGACCGTCCAACAGTTATCCATTCCATGGTATGTAAAATGACATAACATTCATCGGCGAATACTGTCTTCACATTTTATTACTTTCTTTTAATTTATTTTTCACCGCACATCTTGCATGCGATGAAAATGAGCCACTGGTAGTACATTCAAATGCAAATTACTGAATTTTCTCGAATTTAGCTATTTCATGTTCCCCATTCGAAGGGCGAAAGAAAAGTTTAAAAGAATGTGCAAAGCAATATAAAGTTTGCTCTAGTGTCCACTGTCGTCGTTTCAATGAAGTTTTCACACGTAAGCGTGGCATAAAAGTGCATATAAAAAAGGGAAGAACGTGCTTGTTGGAAAAGGAAACGTACACTTGCGATGTATACAAAAGGATCGGAAGCATGAGCGGTGGTGGAGAGGGCTAGTATTCATATGACGTCTGAACGTACACTTAAACACAAAATATACCGGGAACCTTAATTTTGTAACAAGAAGTTTGTCTTTTTTTTCATCAAACTTTGACAAGAATTTACATGTATTAGTTTCGGGTGTTCTTGGAAAAAAAAACTATTGCTGTATATTCCTCTAACTACCTTTTTCGGTGCATTTCTAAGCCCCATACTCAACGGTAGCGACGTAATGGCAACGCTTGAGTTGAATAGAACGGTATGTGTGAGGTGGAATTGGCGGCTCTGGTGTAGAGCCATTATTCGTCGCTTTAGAGCAGAGGTATACGTAGAACGCTGATTCGTGTTACCATGGCCGCTGGACATAGTATTACAAGTATTGAAACACTCTGGTATTACTGGCTGAAGCGCTGCAAATCAATCTTGCGGCTACTGATGCTCGATGCCATGGAAGTTATAATTGCTCGCGTCATCGAAGAGGCACGCGAAACAAGGCAACAAAGGCAAAGAAAAAACAAAGTTCTCGCACTGAATTTGGACCCCAAGTGAAAACTGCATGAATTTAGGAGCATTGACTCGCCTTTGTTTTCCTTGTGTTCCTGTGGCGTTTGTCTGCTGTCCTTCGTGTTCTTTCCTGCTCCTTTTGTGCCATGATGCGATACTTGGATATCAATTTCTGTTCTTTTATTTGTGCTTACCTGATCTGTTCCGTGCTTATCTATTTTCGTATCTATGGTCTCCTTTCAACTGTTTTCAGTGTGGAACACATTAGGGGGCCGGAATGTCGTATGTTCACTGTGATCGTTTGCTGTCGTTGCCACTTGGCATAACGCAGGCAAAACCGCATACAGCATAGCCAGCTGTAGCATGTTGAGCACGCTCTCATCTTCTTCTTTTTTTCTTCTTCTTCGAGATCGTTGATGATGATATTAAGTGCGGACATTACTACTATACGCACGGAGGAAGGAATGAGAGGAGAGGGAATGCCCATCAGGCGAGCTGCGGGAAAAGTATGGAGAAAATGACGTCATGGTGGCCATATCTACATAGCCCAATGGCGGCATTGATGTGTTTACGTGTTGTGCGGCGTAGCTGCTCTATCAGTGAGCGGTGGCGGCATGTGCGCCTCAGTAGGTCTTGTACTTACCTGTCAGAGAGTATGCGTGCTTTGTGCCGCGTCGTTAGCTACGCAGTGTTACTTCACGTCGTGAAAAGTTCATACAACCAATTCTTGGCCAATCCCCCGGAGCCATAATTGAGGCATCATCACCAAGGCTGCCCAGCTCCGTACTTTCTTCAGGCTTGGCACAGGAAGCAATGTGGGTTGCTACAAGTTCAACAGCATGGGCACTGGCGCTTCGCTCTCGCTTCTCTCTTGCGCAGATCTGCGTCGAGCTCCCGAGGCTGCAGTGTTTCGCTGTCTAGTCGGCCTCTCTGTGACGCTGGCGTTCACGGGCAAGGAAGCTCTGGTGTTTCTAGCATGCAGCCTGCTCGGCTTACGTGTATCAAACACGGGACATGCGTGAGGCCACTACGAGACATGAGACGACGACAGGACGCTAGTTTACGCTACTCCTCAGTTAAAACAAGGTTTCAACAGGGAACTTGGACCGGAAGAAACAAAAAAGAAATGACGCACGTGCATCGAAAGCCTCCCGCGGCTCTACCCCGCACGTGTCGACATAATCCACCCGAAAGGGGTGCGCGAAAAAAGAACAACATCAGCCGGGGAGACGCTCTCCGTTTACCGCATACACGGCACCCTACCAAGCCGAGCTCGTGTTATTCTTGCCACAGAATTTGCTAGCTTTGTCCAAAGCTATAACGCGCATCGCCATCCTCGCCCCTGGGGCGCCCTTTCAGAGTTAGTCGATGTAGTTGCATAGAACAGTTCATATTGCATGGGCGAACGACTGCGTCGTCGTTCTTCTTGCTGTTCTTATTGTTGGCGAACACCAGCGCTTGTGGCCTTTCAGAAAATTTGTCGAATTTGTGTGCCGTGGTTAAGTCTGCATTGTAATAATTCTGCGCACGTGTGCATCTGTCTGTTTGTCTGTCTCTCTCTCTGTGTGTGTGTGTGTGTGTGTGTGTGTGTGTGTGTGTGTGTGTGTGTGTGTGTGTGTGTGTGTGTGTGTGTGTGTGTGTGTGTGTGTGTGTGTGTGTGTGCTCATTTTATAACGTGTGCACTATATGTTAGACAAAATTATGCTTTGGATGGTGTCTAGTGGCGGCAGTTATACCGACACATCAGATCAATCAATGACACAATCTTATTCTGACAGGGACAGTTTCTAGAATTCAGTTTTTCTTAGCTTGGGGCACACAAGAAGAGTAAAATAAAACGGACGTGATCGAAAATCACCCTCAGTGTGCCAATTCGGAGTTTCGTCAGAACGACTACTAAAAAAAAGACATTGGGGTCAACCTCCTCCGGCTCATGGTTCCCACGAGAAATCAAGAGTCCTGGTGCGAGTGAAGGGGTTGGCCCGGTCGTGTCAGTGATAATGATATGCTGACAACAGGTGTTATGAGAGCGCTTCACGATAGAAGCCAGGTGTGGTTGTTGTGTATACAGTTAGAAATGGATTTGGACAAGCGTCTGTAAAAGTGATGTCGCCAAACTTGCGAGAGTGACCGACGGCGTGTGTGTTATGTGCTGTCTTTCTCTTTCCTCCACATCTTTCAGTCCGCCGCCATCCTTTCCATGTGTATCGGTTTGATAACCGTTTGCCTTAAACTGGTTAACTTCCCTGCCTTTCCTTCCCAACTATTTCTTCTTCTTCCTATCAGCTAAAAAAATGTTCGTCGACCGTTCGAGCAAACCAGCGTGATTCTGTTGCGGGGTAGGCGAGGTTATAAATGCTTCTCTGCCTCCTTTGTTGATAAGAGGACACCGTTTGATGCTCTTTCGTGCCATTTTTTGTGCAGGCTGCTGGATGGATTGAAGCGAGGCACCGTCATGACCCCGTGAGTACTTGCGCAAGTGCGATTAATCGGTGCGCAGCTTGTGCTAGTGATTTAAAGAAGAAAGAAATAAGCACGTTACCGCGTTCCGCAACGTAAGTGAAAGTGAAATGCTGAACACAGCTGCAGCATCAAGAGGAGAAAGTAAGTGCGTATGAACGGCTGTGGGTGTCCGCTCGCAAGGGAACGAAAAAGAGGGAGAAGAAGTCTTAGTCTCGTCTTCTTCACTTTGGCAGTCTTGATCTTAAGCTTTGGGTACTATAGATGCCCTGCCTCTGTCGTTGGCACCTACTGTCGTTGGCACCCTGTCTACCCCGTGCCAAATACATCATTTTTCTCCTCCGACGAAATCAAGCAGAAAGAATGCAGTGGCGTGTAGCGCAACGTACCAGAAAAACGAAGCCTTAATAGTTTATTTACAAGCGCGATCATCCTGTTCTATAACTATGCCGTAAGCTTTATATCAGTACCTGCTGCTGTAGTACCGCTTGCATGACTGTTCTTATAGTTTGCGTCGGGGTTTACTGTTCGTATACACTCAGATAGGATCATGAGAGACGCCGTAGTGAAGAGCTCCGGAAATTTCGTCCGCCTGGGGTTCTTTAACGTGCACCTATAAATCTATGTACATGGGCCTCAAGAATTTTCGCCTCCTTCGAAAATGCGCCCTCCCTCTATATACAAAATCAATCACAGTTCCTTAGCTTCTTCCGTGAAGTAATTCTCTCATGGTACACTCCTACATAGGGACATTGGCTAGGATGTTATAGTATACGAAAAGGAAACTTTTGCTGAGGTTTAACGTCCTAACACCGTGATATGATTTTGAGAGACGTCATTCTATAGAGACGTCATCTATCTATCTATCTATCTATCTATCTATCTATCTATCTATCTATCTATCTATCTATCTATCTATCTATCTATCTATCTATCTATCTATCTATCTATCTATCTATCTATCTATCTATCTATCTATCTATCTATCTATCTATCTATCTATCTATCTATCTATCTATCTATCTATCTATCTATCTATTTATCTATCTATCTATCTATCTATCTATCTATCTATCTATCTATCTATCTATCTATCTATCTATCTATCTATCTATCTATCTATCTATCTATCTATCTATCTATTTTCTGTCTTAAACTGCAACAGAGGAAACAGAAAAGCCGGGAGATAGGCTAACCAGGAAATTGTCTGGTTGGCAGGCTACCCTACGCCCGAAGAACAAAAAAGGATTCCAAAAAGTGAAGAACGTATGCAGAACTCTCATCCTAAGTTTCGAAAATTTCCCCAAAATACGTGGATTGACTGTCCTGATTGCAAAGAACACCTTTGACTTTCTTTGCTTGATTGACTTATTGATATTGTGACAATAATGCGCTGTTCATAAAAAAAGAGAGTGGGTGGGTGGGGGGGGGGGGGGCTTCACTTGTTAAGGTTGGAAGAGGGAGGTGCATTTACTGCCGTAGACAATTTAATTCAAAGCGAACACCGTGGCTGAAGAAAATATTGATTCACATGATAGATTGATCGGAGTATTGTTCTCGACTTGCAGAAGAGTGGTCCTCCGGTGAGTTGGGCTGCCTCCAGTCCACCAGCGCCCTTATGGGACCACGAACAGCTGCAGCCTTCTCCAGCGACCACCTGGAGTCTTCCATTGCAGGTGAGTGAGACGGCTCGTTCGCATGGTCGCTGCACACGACAAAGGGGGAGTCGGTGTGAGATGCATCGTCGACAGCGTAACAAAGTTCAATGCAGAACCGTACTTGAAATTCCTAATATTTAACTTTACACTGCATCTGCTTTCTTCGTGCTGGTTACGAGCACCTAAACTTGTATGTTCGGCTGGATTGTCATCTGTAGCTGCCTCTATTACCCAATCCACGATGCTCAACGAGGCTCAGTCGCTGTGACATCACGCAATTGAACGTAGGAGTGACCACACTGTGGGCTTAGGACGGAACGTAAGTGCGGCAAACAGCTAGGGCGCTTGAGCTTGTCGTCACCACCATCGTGGATTATGTGTGTGTTTCCTGACGTTTCATCAGTCGTACTATAAAGAAAGTAAACGCATATTCAAGTTTATTCGTCGGCACAGGAACTTCATGCAATCGAGATTACTCTAACTAAATGCAGGACATCAGCGTTATTTTCATGATTTAATTGAGGTGCCGTATTCAGCAGCAGCGTTTCCCTATAGCGATCTTCTTCTGCGCACTCTAATGCGTGGTGGCAAAGCATGAATGCCGGTTTAAGGTTACACCGGCGACCGAAGAAAGCCTCGGCGATGCGTGGTCCGGACACGCGGCACGATGGCGCACTCCCGTGGCGCCCATCCATTGCGCAGCGGGGGCACCGCTCTGAAAAATGGTGGCGCATTGTGGCCGCGTCAGCGCCGTGTAAACGCGCTTGCACAACGCGAGGCGCTGATTAAACGCGCGCGCTTTCACTGCACACACCGAGCGTTGCGAGGACGCGCTTCTTGGCAAACGCCGTTTTCTCCCTGTTCACCCGAGACGCTATTTTCCCTTTGCTCCGCGAGGAGCCCTAGTACGGAGAAAGGCATTCGCCCCTGCTTTGTCGGCACCACCGTGGTCGGCACGTTTTTAGTTGGGTACACAGAACTTAAGTAGATAGATAAATTGACAGACAGACAGACAGACACATACATACATACATACATACATACATACATACATACATACATACATACATACATACATACATACATACATACATACTACATACATACATACGTACGTACATACATACATACGTACGTACATACATACGTACGTAATATACATACATACGTACGTATATACATGCATACATGCATGCATACATACATGCATGCATGCATGCATACATACATACATACATACATACATACATACATACATACATACATACATACATACATACATACATACATACATACATACATACATACATACATACATACATACATACATACATACACACACATACATACATACATACATACATACATACATACATACATACATACATACATACATACATACATACATACATACATACATACATACATACATACATACATACATACATACATACATACATACATACATACATACATACATACATACATACATACATACATACATACATACATACATACATACATACATACAGAGGTGCTTCGCATTTAAAAAATGGAAAACACAGCACCTGAACTTTTGAATCACTTGTTGTCTTCAGTAAAAGTGACGCAACAAAAGAGTCGGTGCACTTATTCTTTTGCTGCGTCTCTTTTTCTCTCTCTCCGTACTTCAATATTTGAATATTATGGTTTCGCCTATTTTTATTTCAAAATTTTCTTCTAGCCACGCGCAGGGTAACAAGACAGATATTGCGATATGGTTTCTACTTTTCTTTTTATAAGCCTCTCTCTAATAACCATAATAATAACTATTATTATTTGTAAAAACCGACATTTCTGGGATAGTTTAGTTTCTATCAGAAGCGGTTCTCCAGCACGAGGCCACCGAAACAGCTTTCTAATAGCAAGGCGAGCCTTATCAAACACACTCCGGTGAAAGCAGGTCGACCGGTAGTTACCCGCAGTGGCGTCGGGGTCTTCGCCGTGGCGCGGCGATTCTCTAAAACCGTGGACCAACCAGCGGAAACGGCCTGTCTCGGCGATTGTCGCCCTAGGTCCACGCGCATCGGTTTTCAAGTCCGACTTCGTCTTCCTCCTATCTTCACTCGCGGCGTTGACTCGCTTCGCCAGAGCAGGCTGCTCGCGCGGTCTTCCAGCTTTTGAAGCTGTATCCGAGATTAGGACGCTTCGCTTCCCTGAAAGCGACGAAAACGGCGGTTCCGCTTTCGAACGACGTTTCCGTACTCGCTATGAGCTTGCGGTAGGCGTGCCCTGCGGCCAACAGTTTTCCCAGAAAGATTTCTGTTTCGTTTTTCATCTCGATTGCACGCAATGCACAAGTGGGGGCTTCTTTTCGCTGAGAACGACCTGCAGCTTGGGAACCGCAACACCGAAAGTCATTGGGTAATGAAAGCATGAAATTGTGTGAACTGCTAGGTACAGGAGGCGGTTACTTTCTAAGCAGATAATCCTTTTGATATTAACTGATATATTTTTATACCATCCTCCCCATCAATTCCGTGCGACGCATCTTTGACCATATGTTCTTCCGGTGAGTGCAAAGAGCCATTTCAGGTACCAGACGGGAACTAAGGTCCATATCAAACAAGGGGGCTAGTCTTAGCAGGTCTCACTTAACACTAATACACAAATTACAACAAAATGAAGTTGATTCAAGATTCTTCAATCGTTTATATCATCGCGCGTGTATTGTAGCTTGCCTTCATCGTGACAGTTTGCGCGTGAGATTCAATGGTTTGAAATGTGCCTGCGCTCTGTGCTCCACCAGTGTGTTATGTCAGTGCTGATTATTGCGAAGGTGCACTATCGTGAAGACTGGACCTGTGAATTCATATTGTGGAGCACTCGAAGTGAAATAGTCACCGTGGTATCTCCTTTGTGCAACTCCGTCCCGATTCAGCTGCCCTCTTTATGTCGTTGAAATGGTCGATGGCACAGTTTCACGCCGTTTCTCGAAGCTATTCAAACGGTTCCAGTTTGACCTGAAGCTCGACTCAGTAGAATCATCGAAAGGTTCTGGTTAGTCGAAACGCTGCCATTCAGGTTTCGTTAATACCTGAGTATATCGTCTCACTGCGCTGTCTTATACGTATGTAATTATTGATGGAGTTTAACGTCCCAAAACCGAGATATATATATGATGATGACAGACGCCGTAATGGAGGGGTCTAGAAATATCGATCACCTGGGGTTCTTCACCGTGAACCTAAATTGAAGTACACTGCCCTCAAGCACTTCCGCCTCCTTTGAGAATGCTGCCGCCGCAAATGGGATTCGATCTCGCGACCTGCGGGTCAGCAGTCGAGAACGATAACCGCGGGACCACCAGGGCGGTTCCCTGTTATGTACCCCGTTGCCAACTTGATCGATGCATTATACATAGCTGGAAATATACTTTTTAATTATAATCTCACGGGGACAAACTCCTGTACAGTTTCTGCATTGCTCTGATTTCAGGCTTTACATAAGGTAATTCAGACACGTTTTAAACGAAATATTCAGTTAGCCTCTAATAATCGTCATGACCTGGCGTCAGTTTCAACTAACTGTCGTTCTATATCATTGCGCATTACGGGCTATCATGTCTTGTCAGGTCTATGGGATGTGCACAATCATCACTCTGAAATCGCATTTTGTGGAGTGTAGGAACAACACAAACTGTTGCGCATGGCTCAATCCATGCGCCCTGGTGGTGTAGTGGTTAAGGTGCTCGGCTGCCGAAGGCCGAAGGTTGGATCCTGGATGCGGCAGACATATTTCGATGAGGCGAAATTAATGCTAAAGTTCCGTGTACCGGGCGATGTCAGTGCAGTTAGAAGAAAGTGAGATTTAAGAAATTCACCGAGCACTAAGGCGTGCCTTATAATCATGGCTTTGGCCCGTAAGACTCCATATTATTATTATTATTATTATTATTATTATTATTATTATTATATTATTATTATTATTATTATTATTATTATTATTATTATTATTATTATTATTATTATTATTATTATTATTATTTTAATGATGTTTTTGCTATTCGTTATATTCAAGGAAATTCATTCAGTCAACGACTGTCGCTTGCTGCAGTTAGATTTGTGTTGTTTCTTCGAATGGTATGACAACAATAATCTTTCCCTCAATACCTCAAACACCAAGTTCGTGAGCATATCTAAGGAAACATCCATCGTGTCATTTCCGTACTCTGCCAATACCATGCTGTTATGTAAGGTTTAGGATTTCAGTGATCTTGGCATTCTTTTCGATAGCATGCTTAATTTTTCTGCTCACACTAGATGTGCTGCCACGCGAGGCCTTCGTTCTCTCGGCTGTGTTTGCAGAATCCCTCGAGAATTCAGTCCTCCTACAGCCTTCCACAAATTGTACACCGCAATATGCCTTCCTCAACTTGAATATGCGTCTCTGATCTGAAATGACACAGCTAGATCTGGAAATGACGTCATTGAGCGAGTTCAGATGAAAGAATTATAAGCATTTACAAGCATTGTTTTGTTAGGAATATCCTTGGATCTCGTTCAAACGTTGCCAGATTATTCTCATTGCGATCACTTCACTGCCGATGAAATCGCGCTGACGAGTTATTTCTCTACTAACTAGTTCATTGCACCTTACTTCTCAGTTGTGTAAATTTTCGGATTCTGCGTAAGTTAACCGGTCAGAATCTACCATTCTATGTACCCGCCAACTTCTTTCAACGCTTTACTGTACACAGACTATCAAGTCTATATAATGTTAATTTTCATGATCTCGATGATTTTCGCAGTCCACTGTCATTGCTTTTTTATCTCATCTCTGTACTGTCTTAACATAGCTTTTTTTTTTTTACAATGTACAGAATCTTCCCTTTTGCGTCTTTCAGGAAGGTTTCTGAATATTTGCGTATATTACCTTTTATTTTTCATTCCACGATTCTCGTCTTGTCTTTTTGTTCTTCCCATTTTGCGCTGATTTCTTTTTGTACGTGTGTTTTGATTCCCTCTTTGTATTGGATTTCTTTTTTCTGAAGGTTGTATTGTATTGTTTATATTTATTGTTTTATTTTTGCGTGCGTTTGCACTAAGACCTCGTGGTTGTTCCAAGACACGTGAAATAAACAACAACAACAACAACAACAAACAACAACAACAACAACAACAACAACAATAATAATAATAATAATAATAATAATAATAATAATAATAATAATAATAATAAACGAGTACGAATCGAACAGCACAATAGAAGAACTATTAAATGACGAGAAAAGTGACGCAAGCTGTATAACTGACCACTGTATATTTGATCTTTCCCATTCGGGCTGTTAAAGTGAAGCGAAATGAAAGTGTGAATGAAGAAAGCACTCAAACTATAGGTGGAAAGTTTTAGCCACACGCTCGCCTAAACACAACGCGCTCAATGACAACTTCTCCTCCGCTCGTTTCCGTTAGTAAAGAACTTTGTACACGTCCTGCTTCCCTCGCGGTCTTTTGAATCTTGGCTCTGTAAGAGCATGCGCCGAGAAGGGAAGTGCCCGCTCGCGGTTTTTCGAGCCCCTGCAAAAGCGTGGCGTGGCACGGACGGGGGGCGCCAACCCGAGCGCGCTTTTACAGCGACGCGCGACTCGGCTGACAAATGTGCTGCAGCTATCGACCGCAAAAAAACCGGACCCCCGGCTTATGGCCCGAGGTATTGAAGGGCTGCTCAAAAAGGGAAGGAAGCGACTGGAGCTGACCCAGGAGGAAGAAGAGCCGCGCACCCAACGCGCACGTGCGCGTCTGACGCGAGCTTGCTTTGCACGCAGCTGATAGGAGGCAGAAGAACACGAAGAGCGAGAACAGATCGGGAAGGACGACACGGGCAAACGGTTCTGGCAGAGCGCGCTCGGCCAAATCCGAACAACGCAACTCCCGGATCGCTGACAAAGGAGCAAGAAAAAACGTGCGCAAGATATCATTAAGGCAACAGCAGATCAGCGCGCGAGCTGCACCCCTAAAGGAAAAGACACTCGTACGCCCCGATTCGAAACAGAAAGAAGAAGAGGCTGGGGGGAGCGCGGACCAGTGAGCATGCGAGCGAAATAAAAAAATATCGGGCAGCAGCAAACACACGACGCTAGAGGGCGCACAAAAAATGCCAGGAGGCCCGCGTGGGTCGCAAACGCGCTGTTCTCCCGCGGGTGGCACATCTCATTAGAAGTCGTTAAAAACTTGCGCGCGCCTTTGTCTCAGCCGTCCTCAACCCCGAGCGGGGGCTTCTCGCGGTGAGCTATGGTAGCAGGACGCTGCTGGCCACGCGACGGGGCCGTCTTCTGCGTCGTTTCGCGGCGCCGCGTCCAAGCGTTCTTTGCTGGCGCCGATGGCCGAGGGTGCAGTTAGCAAGTCAAGGCTGCCAGAATTAAAGGCGTCGCTGTAACGCGAAAGGCGAACGGGTCCGCAACCGTACATTCTCGAGCGATTACGGGGAAGTGGCATGTGTACGGTTTGAACCACATTTGTCTGGAGTGGCCACTCGGCTGCTCGAGCCACCGCTTTTTGCAAAAAATAATAATAATTACAATAATTAAATAAATAATGTGCACAGACTATCAATGTAATGATATCAAAAGGAGTCAGTCATACCTGTGCAAGGACCTTCCGCTGTAATTCAAGCATTAACAGAAACTTTTATCAAATGCGAGGTAGCAGCTGTAGATACCTTACAGGTTTCACAGCCACGCACTCAGACAAGTGTGATACGGATTGTACAAAATTTACCGCATGTGAAGGCATATCAAGCGTTTCCAAAATTCTCAGAAAAAATAAAGAGCTTGAATTTTTCGTTAGCCAGCACAAAGAAAGGCAAGGACGTTAACTATATACGGACTTCGACCAGCTTCCCACCCATGGGACACTGGAGGAAAATAGTTTTGGGATTGTATGAACTAGAACCCCAGCATGATTTGGAAGCACCCTGTAGTATAGATATCTCCTGCATGACTATATTCGAGACAACTTGGGATTAGTTCGAGTGCACCTACATTGAAGTACACGCATTTATTTGCAGTTCGTCTCGGCCAAAATGAATTAGTCGTGACCCAGTCTCTCACGCTTAGCAGTACTGCGGCTTAAGTGCTGATTAATACCAGATGTTATAACAAAAAAAAAAACAAGAAAAGAGAGAGAGGGCATGGGTCTAGGCGATTCAAAAGCGTGGTGCAGCTTAATACAGTTTTTTAGCCCAGTCACCCTGAACTCGATTGCGGTATAGTTTATACGGCTTCTGCATTCAGAGGACATTGATTGATTGATTGATTGATTGATTGATTGATTGATTGATTGATTGATTGATTGATTGATTGATTGATATGTGGCGACTAACGTCCCAAAACCACCATATGCTTATGAGAGACGCCGTAGTGGATGGCTCCGGAAATTTTGGCCACCTGGGGTTTTTTAACGTGCACACAAGTCTGAGCACATGAGCCTACAGCATTTTTGCCTCGCATGTTCTGGGGACAGGCTTATATGTTTTTTTGAATGAAAGGCCAATCAATCATACTAGAAACTCTGCTAGGACTAGCACTGCTTGTCAAAGGTGCAACAGTCATTCGCACTTAGCGCGCGCGATTTAATCAGCTACTCATGTCCGGTATCATTTTCACTCATATACTTCCATCAGACATGAATCAAGGTAGACTGTAAGAACCAATAATTACGTTAGAAATACACCGAAAGGAGCCCTGTAAATATTTCGAGCATGGTGAGAGAACATCGTCGATATGTTGTCGATGCTACCAAGAACGCGCGTGCCAAATATTACAGCGCAGCACGCGGCCTGAAATTTACAATAAATTCTCAAAATCAGCTAAAAATCGCTTTCTCATCTCTCGACAAATGATGCTACAAGCTCTATAGAAGCACTCCGTCTTAGTCCAGGTATCACCCATTAGCTGATTTGAAAATTGCGCTCTCGGTTGGCGTAGGGGCCGCCGTGGGAGGCCCTGAAAAGCCATGCATTCTAAGGGGGGGGGGGGTTGCTGAAGGTACGAGGCGCGCGTGTCTTATTTTCTTTCCGCGTGTCACGACATAATAGGATTGCAGCTTGCGACGAATCCTTGTAACTTCGCTCGTACTGGACGGATTCTAAAAAAAGTTTTGCGGCGGTGAATTTGGGAAGGAATAAGCTCCTTTAGTGAATTCACTCCATGGTTATTTGGAAAAGTGTTGCATGGCCCTTTCAAGTAGGCATGACAGGAGGCTCGCGCGCCTATATTTATGTACTGCACGTTATATTCTATTTTTGTTGTTTTATTTATTTTTGCTTCTTTTGTATAATTGTTAATCATGGTTTGTGTCATCCTGAATGTTGTTGTCCTCCTGAACCTAAGCACGTCTTTTGCCACCTCCGCCAACCTTAGAGAACGGAGGCCGAAAGCTTTTCAAGCTGCCCAGAGCAGCTTTTTTTTTTTTTGGCCCCTGCCATTGTATAAGAATTTTTGCCATGTAAATAAATAAAGAATGAATGAATTTAAAAAAAATACGTTTTACGCATAGCCATGTTTTTTCAACTTGTTCCTTTGTGTTGCAATGTTTTTCTCTTCTTTTTTTTGCTGATTGTTCATTCCGGGTACCATTCGTTATTTTTTTTCGCTGCAGAACTTATTGATAAGGAGTGGCCAAGATAATATAGACCTCGACCTCTCTACAGCAAAACAGTTGGAACAGAACAGAACAGAACAAAAACAGCTGAAGCTTAAGTCGAGGAAGTGAACGGGAACAATAGGGCACAATTTTCTCGAGATATCACTGTGAAGCCCCACGTCATCTAATTATGTGAGAAGCAAAATAATCTACTACAAATAATCTACAAAACTTTCCGAAACCTTATGAGATCGCTCTGTGTAATTTCTTTTTTCGCGCTCTTGCGCAGTCGGGCGTATCGAAATGCGTTTCGGCTCACGGTTCGAGCTCTCTATCGAGCCTGTGGCTCCCTCTCAGAAACACGGTAGAAACCAACGAGTTTAATCGCAAGAGGGAGAGGTACGACGCGCGAGGTTTGAGTGCTCCGACGTTGGTCCCACTGCATATATAAAACCAGCATCGAAGCTACAACGGGAAGCTAGATCTGGAAAATAAAATAACTTGATGACTTAAAGCGCTTACGTGCAGCTCTCCTGCGTTTGTTTACTTTAGAGCACATCTGCACAGTTTTATTCCTCGGCTGTTTGAAGAATACCACAAGAAGGTACACGTACGGATGTTGTTTTTTAGTTCAGCGTACAGGAGTAACTATGTTTAATAAATCTGAACGCTGAGTGTGCAAATGAACAGTGCTTAAAAACTCGTTAAACAAAATTTTAGTTAAGAAACTGCTGCGCAATAATTATGACGGAATTCATTGTTAAGTAACCAATATGAATATTTTCTTTTCGTGTTAGCCCAATATTTCGCGTCTCCGCAACTAGCAAAAAAAAAAAAAGAACGCGGTTGTTACAAGCTAAACATTTCTCGTTGAGACAGTTTAGACACGAAATGGAGTGCAATATACGTGCACACATTTTAATCCAGGCTTACGATCTGGCACCCAGAGTTTTAGCAGGGGCTGCGACCATGGGCGTCGGCAGCGATTTGCAAAAGGAACATTTGCCTCCCTCAAGCTCACCAGCACTTGCCCCTCACGCAAGCCAAGCACCCCCCCCCCCCCCCGCCTCACGATGCAGCACTGATTTGCGTCCCCCTAGACAAAATGCTGCCGACGGTCATGGCTGTGGCCAGCAATGCCAGGGAGACCCCGAAGGCAACCTCGCGTATCTTCTCAAGCGAGAGAAAACGCAGCATCTCGTGCAGCCTGTGCAAGTGAAAGGGCCGGTGGTAGAAGCATCTGCGATACTCGCAACTACGTCCGCTTTTTCCTGTACCTCTGCCCTCGCTACTTCTAAAACCTCTCGCATGCAGAGCTGACGTGGAGGGGGTTGAAGCTAGGTCGTGTAAGTACGAGTAAGCTAACAGGCTTCGTCTCTTCCCGGCAGTTCACGCTTTCATCTGGGAGCGCCAGCGTATTCCTATCCCATTTTATCTTCCGCATGTTTAGATTTGCCGTCACTTCATTTCTTTTTTATTTTCTGTAGCGTGTGTTTTTGTTTTCTTGAAGTGAAGTATTCGATTATTTTTTATCCACGCCACATGCGCGGACGTGGGGTCCCCCAGGCATGGTCTGCGTTCTTGCTTGTTTGTGCCCTGCGCATCGCTAGCCGCCGAAATTTTCGTCCTCTCTCGCGGCTCATTAGAGGAGGGTTTAATTAAAGGGGAGAAAGAGATTAACACCGCACGCTGCATGGGAGGCTGGGGACCGGGCTGCCCCTCCCCCCCCCCCCTTTTTTTTATGCCACACAGTGCTTTGGGGGAACAAGGGGGTTCACCCTCCTGGCTGTAGTTTTTCTTACAGCGCTTCTTCGTCTTCTTAACTCGGCGAGCCCTTTTTTTTTCCTACCCCGGGTGCATCGCTGACTCAGCGGTCGCTTGTTTTACCACACGTTTCATTTAGACTCAGCCCCCCCCCCCTCCTCTCCCCCATGTGGCAAGAGAGCGGTACAACAATACAGCCTCGAGATCTATAGGAGGGATGTTGGGGGCATCCAAAGAAATCAACGAGAAAGAAAAATACCGTGAAGCACGGCAGGCTAACGTACAAACGACGAGTAATGGAGTTTTTCTGTTTTGTTGTGGTGCTGGAATGGCGGGAAGGTGGGTTTAAGACCGAATGCTTTTAAAATTTGTCTTTCTTTCGGCTGTTATCTGCCCTGCCGGGCACGCCAGGTGTTCTTTACGTCGCGACGGCCGACTGCTGCTAAGAACTGTGGGCTTGTTCCACACTGAATGCGAGCCGAGATGACACACACGTCGCTCTCTCCTCGCACCGCGCTTAATTCGAGGGCTGCCCCAGCAGCCGTTGATAGCGCTTGCACGTGTGGCGTTCTGCCTCCGCGGTGTCTTTGATGATGAATGCCCAAACCTGCAAGTTCTTCTTATTTGCTGCATTCAGCATAATGTTTTGATGTGAAAAAAATATGACGAAAGCGCTGGTCTATCTGCACTTGACATCATATAAATGAATAAATAAATAAATAAATAAATAAATAAATAAATAAATAAATAAATAAATAAATAAATAAATAAATAAACTCTTTATATCCAGCCGTTTTTTCACAATTCGTTGGGGGTCCTCAGGGGAAAACCTGTTGCAAACAACTTGAGAGCGCCTCAAAGCCTTTTATGGCAGCGCTATAGGAAGCGTACAAAAAAATGAAGTATGTAAGTGTACATGGATTGTATCTTTGTAAAAACATATGAGAAATGAGTTTGTGCACAACAATAGTCATTTGACAAAGCTATTGAAAAGCAAAAAGCAGTAAAACAACGCAACTTCATCTCATAAGCAAAACTACAAAAAATACCATAAGTATTTGCAAGAAAGAAAGCAAACAAAATGGCAGAGCGATTAAGCAAAAAGGCTTCTGGCTGGCTACGTTACATGGGAGGATTGGGAAAGGAGAATAGACATATGAGAGAAAGAGAGAGATAAGGGAAGGAAATATGCTAGAGCATCAGTAGAATGTTGCAAACATGAGCCCTTATCTATGCAGCCTAGACAGCAAAAGCTGGCCTTGTTTTTCTTTCTTGATGCTTTTTGAAGCAATTACTTTCTCCTCGTCTTGTCTTCAGTGTTCTACTTGTCTTGCGGCATGTTCTTGAGCTGAACATAGATAGTGTTGCACTTACCGGTATCTCGGGGCACAATGTTATTGTTAATTGATTGATATGTGGGGTTTAACGTCCCAAACCCACATATGATTATGAGAGACACCGTAGTGGAGGGCTCCGGAAATTTCCACCACCTGAGGTTGTTTAACGTGCACCCAAATCTGAGCACACGGGCCTACATCATTTTCGCCTCCATCGAAAATGCAGCCGCCGCAGCCGGGATTTGACCCTGCGACCTGCGGGTCAGCATCTGAGTACCTTAGCCACTATAGACCACCGCGGCGGGGCAATGTTATTGTTATTGGTAATAAAATTACAGTGACGTTTCATTTCAATATGCTGCCGGAGAGCAAAGCTCTAAGAACATGTACGCTCTAACAGTGCGTAGGTGGCAAGGCTACTTAAGTGTGGGTCTAAGTTGCCTTACCTGACATTAGGAAATATGCATCGTGGCACGGAAAGCATAACTTAAATTAAGAATGGCCAATTTGTACGTATTGTTAATGCTGGTGCTCGTGACAGGTCAAGAGTGACCCACAAGGAAATATGGATGGTGAGAGGATGAGGCGAATAAAATGACAAATAAGTAGAGACTAGCTTCTCAGCAGTACAGCCGGGAATTCGCGTGATAACACAAATTAGATACTTCTGAATGCGCCAATATTCCATTTGAGTCGCTAATTCACTTCCCATTCTAAAAGGGTCATCTTGCTGTGGGAATCGCCTGGTGAAAACACTCACTGTTTGCGCCTATATGCGCCTCCGCACTGTTGTATGGCATAACTCTGCGATGAATACTGTTTTGAAGTTTAGTTTTCTTTTTTGCAGACCAAAATCAACGGATCTGAGCATCATGGAAGCCCGCCATTGCAAAAAGGTATGCTACTTGTTTCTTGCGTGATTTTACGACTTAGTTCTGCTGTTGTATATTGCAGTATTCTCCAACTTAAGTGACAGCCAGTTTCTTCTTTCTCCGAGTCATATTCGGGCGAACATTTTTTTATCCGATACTCTGTTTAAAAAACATTTCGCAATACATTTATTTTGAAGACTCCAGTGCATTTCATTTTAGCACTGACAGCGCATCGGGCAGTAATTCACTGGCAACCATCACTGCTGGCATTGATAGATCCACGCTCTTCGTAGCTGCACTTCCGCTTGCTGCATGTGAGGAACTAACTAGGAGGAGAGGACAAAGTTTAATTATTTTGATAGGCAAAGAGCTTGCCTTGTATATATTTTACTAGCCAGCATCTTTGGTGCAGGGAAAAGGGAAAAGGAATGAGATATGTCATGTATAACGATAAAGATAGAATGAATTTGTAATATACATATTCAGACTAGTTTAATGATAGCTTGAGTTTATACGTTTACTGAAAGAAAAGGTAAACAAGGCCTGGACAGAGTGAACACTATACGAGAGAAACATTTAAGAAAATACAAATTGAAGAAGGTGGTAGCTTAAATAAAATCAGTGAACAATTTTCTCAAAACGCATGGCCGATGAGACCGCGGCAACCTGGATTGTTCTTTCGGCTGACGGCTGAGCAAGCGTAAACTGTGTTATGCCCAGCACCTCCCCGTCATCGTATATTCTGCCTGTTTTCGGAAGAAAGAATCCTGCGCTGCCGACAGGTCGCAAAAAAAGGCTGTGAAGGCGCTCCTGCGCTTCTTGCGTTCAACCGGCCTGTCCAAACGACTGTGATCGGAACTCCCTGAATGTGTGCGCATGTGGTTTTTTTTCTAATTTATTTTATATCTCTCTATATCTATCCTCTTTCCGACCCTTTTCCCCACCCCCGTACAGGGTAGCAAACTAGTTCGTCTAGGTTAACCTCCCTGTCTCTTCCTTTTATTTATTTCTCTCTCTCTCTCTGTCTTTCTCTCTGCCTGTTTTCGGATTTATGGTCCGTTCCGATGCACCTACCTTTGTAGTTAACCTTCTAGAGTCACTCTTGTAACTTACCCTCGTAACCTAGCTACTCTGTCCACCCATTTTCATTTTTTTTTTTAATGCGGATATGAACGAACTGAAGTTGTGCGTTTCTGAATGTTCCAAGTGGTATGAAATGAATGAAAGAACGTATGAAATCAACAGGCGCGTGTTGGTTGAAGCAAGTGCATTAAGGCAACTCGTACTGAAACAAATGGAAACATATCGGGTGTTATTTGTGCTCTATTGTAGTGAAATTCACAATATACTGCACAATGCACTTGGACGAAAATAGAAAAAAAAAACATTTTATTGCCGATGGTAAGGACCGAACCCACTGTCGAGGAGTTGCGACCGGTGAAGCAGAGAATTTCGATAAAATTTTGGGCACCGCACAAGACAAGGGTAAAGGACACATTGTAAGAGTTTGTTGTAAATGTTTTCGTGAGGTCAGCCAAAAAAAAAACAATCAGTGGATCAGTAGCCAGTAGATAACACTCGGTAGTGCGACCATTTTCACAGCCTTCCATCGGAGAAAGACCAGCGCGGCGAGGTGCAGTTACTGTAGCGTTATTTACATTTAAAGGTTGAAAATCACGTCAATACTATCTTTTAATTTCACCCTTAGCCTCTATAAAATTTTAATCCAATACAAGTAGCCCACTGCGTGGTCTTGATTTATCTGTTACCTGACGCATACTACCCTTTGTAATTTTCGACAAAGAGTTTTCACTACAGTAAGCATGTAAAGGCTGCTTTTGTAATGTTACTTACACTAAAACACATTATGATGCATTTACGTTAGTCTCGTTTTGTACCCGATAATTAAAAGGAAAAAAAAGGAGAGCCCTTAAGCTTCGCTTTTAAGAGATGCACGTGATAGCGATATTCTGTTCCTAGTGCGTACTTGAAACACTCCGTGTGTGAAATCTTTTCGAACTTGCTATGCGCTCACTGCGTGACTTTAAGGGTGCAGTATCGTGTGTGCTTTTGTATAGTAGGTGAGTGGCATAATGATAATCCCATCTAATGCCAGATGGCAATGTACGCTTGTACCACGCATTATTACGGCAATGTTTCATGTTGTATTGGGAAGCATGTATACAAGACGCGTGTGTTCGTGAAGCCTGGAAGTTACTTTCACTGTATTTATTTATTTTTTATTTATTTTTTTACATAATACTGCAGGCCCAGTGAAGGGCCCAAGCAGGAGGGACGTATTTACAAAGCTCGTAATAAGGACAACAGAAGATCAAGAACATAAAAAGTGCGAAGAATAAGGACATAACTCAAACAATGAATAAGAAAGAACATTTAACACTTTAACAATACAGGTCAAGATACAATATGCTCAATTGAGTCTATGCTATTTATGAATAATGCTGGTAATTGATTCCATTCGGTTACAGTGCGCGGGAAAAAGGAGAATTTGAAAATGTTAGTTCTAGCATTGAATGGTGTTAGAGAGTCGGCATGCCGGTGTCTTGTTGTGCGAGCGGTGAGTGGTTGGATGTATTGTTCTGGTCTCATTGACAATTTGTTATTCTTGAGAAGATAAAGAAATTTTAATCTTTGAATTTTACGTCTTAGTTCTAAGGTTGGTATGTTATGGTCTCTCATGAGTTGGGTTGGGGAATCGCTTGAACGGTATTTAGAATAAACGAACCGAACCGCTTTACGCTGAATTTCCAAGCAGAGGAAGTTATATTCAGTGTAATCACAAGCAGAGGCGTGGTATTGTGCTATAGCACTCGCGTGCCACGCGAACGACCTGGGTTCAATCCCAACTCAGACCTATGTAGACTTTTTACTTATTTAATTTGCATCTGTCTCGATTTTTCGGTCACTCAAAGGTGATGAATTTCCGCTCACAGGCAATGACGCCGATTCCAACGCCGACGCCAGAATTTCTGGGAAGCGAACTTTTTAACGCTATCGCGTTAAAACAAAAGCACTAACTTGAAGCAAGTGTAAAGAGCGCTTTGCCGTTATGCAGTGTGTTCACTGTTGCGGCACCCTTTACAGGCGCAATTGTTTCTGGTGGACTAGCGCTGTCGACGAAGAATTGTAAAAAAAGTACTTTCAGCAGCGTCTGTCGTACCTCTTCTTAAGGTGGCTTAGTTGTCCAATCGTCACTTTTGTCTATTTCGCTTCACAATGTTGCCTTTTAGTGGAAGCTGAGATCGTGACACGTTTCAGACAACTGCTGCTTCAGGTGAAAAGACTAACGCATACTTGACTGCTTTTGTAGGTTGGCCTCTCACTGTTCTTCACTATGCAGTAGAATGTTCACCCATTTCACGCAATATAGCGAACACGAGTAAGATATTTTTAAGTGTGCAAGTTATAAAAAAGAGCACGAAGTTAACAGACATTGCTCAGCATGCTAAGTGATATACAAGACCTGTGCAAAAAACAATGGTAGACATTTTTTTTTTAAGTTGTTTGAGTTCCCTATTTCACCAGCTGTGATATCTTAGCGGCTATAGCGTGGGCCAGCGAAGCTCTAGGGTGTGGGCTCGATTTTCGGGTCTCGGCGTTCACACTTCGATGGGGGCGAAACGCAAAGACATTTCCGTACTTAGATGTCGTCAAAGAACTTCAGGTAGAGAAAAATAACCCGGACACTGCCAATAATTCACGTAATGCAAATTCAGTGCTTATATCATTTTTTTCTGTCCTCCGTGTGTTATTTTTGCACTGTTAGCCTTAAGTGTGCACAACCAACTAGCTTGTCAGCTACCTTGTTCTGCCAATACGGCGCGTCTCATGACAGTGTTGTAGTTTTGGCACATGAAACCCCAGATCTAGAGAGTTTGTCGTCTCAGCTGCGTGAATGTGACCTTTGTGGCTGTTGCAATCTGTTTCGAAGCATTTTCTCATCGTGAGGCCGAAAGATGTGACGTGACCTCTTCGCTGCGAGCGGCGTCTGCCGAGCCCCCGACGCCGCTCTACCCTCGCAGCCTGCTGGCGACTAAACCCGGCAGCCCGGCAGACACGCCGCACGGGTTCCAGCGGTGGAGCGCCTCAGGTGAGTTCTAAAAAGGAAAGCCTTAGATGCTTCCTCAAAAGCCAATGGGGACGGCATCAACGGCGTCAGCACGGATGATGCAAAAAAAAAAGCAAAAGAAAAAAATCACGCTATGACGTCATAATATATCGACAAGATAGTATCACAGATACCAAAACTTGTGACATTATAGCGATGTCACCATGACATCAATACAACGTCACGTAAACAGATGTGAAATTGTGGCGTCATCACATGACATCATCCCTTGGTCACAGATGTGCCGATACCGTAGGCAATACAAAACCAGGTAAGGTGCGGTAATTGCAATGTTTGTTGCGATCCTGGATTCAGTGCAAAGCCCCCTCATGTGCACAGAGCTTTCGCAAGGGATTATTACGTCAGCTTAGATGACAAGAAGAATAGGGCTTTCGCCTTCGTGTCGTCTTAAGCAAACGCATAAGGGTCCCTATCAATATTTTGCTCACCGACCCGGCTAGCGTCTTTCTGTACCCTAAAGAGAGCATCAGTGAAACTTGCGGTTGCTTTGAAGTGTGGCAGCTTGGGCTAGTTGGTATGGCAAGACGATAGTTATAGCGCGAGAACAAAACGACACCAGAGAGACACGTGTCCTTCGTGCCCTTCTTGTCTCTGTGTCGTCGTTTTGTTCTCGCGCTATAACTATCGTCTTGCGGTTGCTGTCACGTGCGAGAGACTCACGTGATCTGCCACGTCACTTGACCAGAAACTTCATGTGGTACGTCATATCAATGCCAAAAGTCCTTGAGGTTTCTGAGTGCTGTTGCATAAGTGTTGCTTATTTTACCAGTGTCTGAGGTTGGCCCATGTCTCTGGGGGCCCAGTGACTTATAGCTGTGCCGCTTCACTGCAGAGTCAAAAGCGATGACGTCATACGCGATGCTTCGTGCCATACTAGGGGAGTTTAATGCATGTTACAGCCATAAAATTACGCTGCTGAACTCTTTGGGGGACGGAAACGCGCACACGGCTAGTGTGAATCTAATATATTCACATAGTCTTCTTGCTACTTGAGCAGTTACTTATCAGCATAGGTCGTTGAACTCATCCATGCGCCGACTCACTTGCACTCACTCACTCTCTGATCGAGCCTTTATTCTAAGTCTGAGTGAGTCCTGTTGAAGAAATTTTACTTGAGTACGAGTCATGTTTCTTTCTTTCTTTCTTTCTTTCTTTCTTTCTTTCTTTCTTTCTTTCTTTCTTTCTTTCTTTCTTTCTTTCTTTCTTTCTTTCTTCTTTCTTTCTACGGTCAGGCTGGTAAAGATCTCGCTCGGATCCAAACACTGACACTACTGCTCGTATACCGAAGAGTTGTCACATATTCCCAAACCACGTTACAAGTAGCTTTAATAAATTGTCGCATTGTATATCCGCCGCTGTCGTTTAGCGGTTATATAGTGTTCGACTGCTGACCTGCACGTCACGGGATCAAATTGCGGCCGCATTTTTGACAAAGGCAGAGTGCTCGAAGCCCACTAGCTAGGGTCAAAATTTTCGGGGCACTCCACTACGTTGCCTTTCATAATGATATCGTGACTTTGAGAACTATAACCCCAACGATTGTTAATAATCATTGTTGCATTATAGTTAAACATTTGCTGATTATTTCAGGAATTCACGCACACCTTTTTGTTCGCTTCATTGTTTCCCCTTCCCTTTCTTTAACGAGCTTCTTTCACCAGAAGCACTTCTTTCAAATGCATCGTGAGGTCTCAAAATTGTTTGTCTTTATTCAATGTAACATGGATATTCAGGCACACTTTTCTTTATTTATTTGTACGTACAGGTCGCGGGATAGAATCTAAGCTGCGGCGGCTGCATTTTCGATAGAGGTGAAAATGATGCAGGACCGTGTGCTCATATTTGGGTGCACGTTAAAGAACCCCAGGTGGTAGAAATTTCCGAAGCCCTCCCCTATGGCGTCTCGGATAATAATGTAGTAGCTTTAGGACGTTAACCCCAGCCCCCCTCATACTATTCATTTATTTATTTTGAAGTCCCAAAATACAGCTCACTTTTCTGTATAAGCATTGACAGAAAGACATTGTGTTGATGGTAGTTTTAATTTTCATAAATGCACTGCTTTACCTATGCCTGTCCGTGTTTAAAGGAAGACTCTAATCTCATTTGCTGTTGAATTTAATTGCAAGATAATAATTTGTTCCATGACACTGCTTTTGACAACTATTGTACGCCAGGACAGAGAATTCCTTCATCTTTTTCAGAATGTTTCCGTCAAATGTGCCCTCACGAGACAAAACGTGCTCTCATTCATCTTTGGGCAAGTCGCAGACTCAGGCGTGATTGGTGATTTTTTTCGAGAAAGCAACTACCAAAGTCAAATTCAGAAATTGATAAGCTATGTATACATGTCCACATGTCGGCGTTGCGATGCAATTCTACCCATCACCTTAATAATGTCGATGTGTCTCTGACGTAATGCGGCGTGATATTTTGACCAGTGTTCATTTCCGTTACCTTATCCTTCGGAGCAGGTGCACGATGACCTTTTGCGAAACGTCATGCTGGCCTAACCAGGCCCAGCGAGAAACACAACCGTAGAGGTACAGCCTCTGACTTCATCTATACATATCTCACGACTCATGCTTCCCTACAAACCAAACTAGGCACCCTCATATGCAAATGCAGCGCTGTTGAAACAGTGCATGGATGGTTAGGAGGTGTAGCTTTACAGCGAGTACAGTGTTTGAGTGTCATAAACAACTGGCCTGTGAGACAGCCGGTGCTTTTGTGCAAGATGTATTCACCATTTAAACATATATTGGGCACCCATACATAGAGAAGCAGCACAAAATATGGGGACACGGAAGGGAAAAGCAAGGCACTTATTTAATCGCTCGTCTGTTCCTGCTTGTGTCTTTTGCTGTGCATGTGCATGTACGAATTCTTACAAATTTCACTTATTGCAAGCGATGTTGTAGTTGATTGTGTGTTCTGACAAAAAAATGTTGATAAGCCTACAATAGCGCTATCTCTAAAGTTCAATAGCATCATTGAACTGGTGACCGCACAAAGGGGAAAAAGTACGGATAAAGTTTATGTCACTTTTGCTTCTTTAGCTAAAGATTTAAAATCGCACCGTCTACTAACTTCAAAAAGTTATTTAAGATAATTAGCTTCCATCCAAGAAGCTTTAAAAAAATTAAGCAATTAATCATGAACTTCAACGTACCGACGCGACACGGTCGACTATATATTAGAAACGTTTACCGAAGGACTCCGAGCTCGTTTTTTTTTTTTCACCGGTGTTCTTCAAAATACACCAAAATCTAAGCACTCATGCGTTCTTCAATATTCAACCATCCACGTAAATGCCGGGAATCGAACTCGTGACCTCGTATTAGGCATAAAAGAGCGTCGTGACCGCTGCGGGCATCCACGACCTTTCCGAAGTGGGGTGCGCAAGAAAATCTTTCTCTCGTATTTTTGCACGTTCTCTCGAACTATGAAATTACTCGCCAAGGTAGTCTAGAGGTTACGCTGCTCGAGTGCTAACGCCAAGAGCGCTGGATTTGAATACCGGTGTTGCGGGCCGCATTTCGATGGAGAAAAATGGCTAAGGGCGCGTGTACCTAGATTCGGCAGCCCTATAAAGGACACCACATGGCCGAATTTCCGGAGCCCTCCCCTACGGGGTCCCTGGTTGTCATGGCGTGGTTTTGGGGTGTGGATCCCACACGATTACATTACGAAACCGAGAAATTTTCCTTGTGACACTGCGTACGTACCGCACTGAGTCTCGTATGTGTAGCCACAATTGTTAGCGGTAGCGTCAATGGTGAACCGTGTTCGCGCACGGCCGAGTTTACAGTAGTGGCTCGAAGCGACCCGTTCCGCTTCGGTTATTATTCATCAAAGGGCTCTTCCTACTGATTGGCGCCTCAGGGGCAGAGGCTGGACACCGGTGCCAATTAAGCTGATGGCCAACGTCCGTAGGTGTCGATGTTTGACTACCCGGTTTTGCCTAGCGAAAAAATAAAAGCAATTTTTCTTCATCCGGGCATACCGATCTGCTTCCTGTCTTTGCCGAGAAACGTTAAAACTCCAGTGTGTCCCTTTATAGACGTCTTCGGTTTGTAAGGAAGGTAAAACTTAAGTCTGTATATCTAAGCCAAGCTCTGCGAACACGATTTCTGAGAAAGCAAAAAAAAAAACACTGCACTGTAGAAAAAAAGTACAAAGTGCTGTTTTAGTCTTATACTGAGAGAACTGGGCTTGAGAACGAAGATGAGGCACTGAATTGGCCGATGGCAAGTCTTGTCTGGCCTGGAACACGAGGTTAAATCAGATGCACAGCAGGAAGGGGCGAAACTTTTGATCAGACATCGACAATTTTAATTATTATTTTTATTTCTGCACGCATGTTACTGCCTGTATGGTATACTCGGTTCAGAGGGCTTTCAAAGACAGCGAAAAACAAATGCAGAAGTCAAACGTAACCAAATAGCCTGACTGGCACCGAAGAAGATATAAAAGAGAGCGAAGTGAATTAGTTAATGGGAGTGGTAGGTACGTTATCACTAGATTTGACCGGAAGAAGCAGTAAAGCACAAACTTAATAATATTCAAATGTACCCGAAGAGCTCCTGTTTGACACTGATATTAAATGGTGAAACGAAGTTTATGAAATGGGGACTTCGCTATCTCGCTTCTAACCAGCTGCTCAATGAAAGTGTAAGACTCGAACTCCACGCTTCATAATAATATTTAGTATAAAATATTTCTACAATATCGCTTGTTTTTTTTGTTTAGATATACTATATAATTTTAAATAATTTGCTTTACTCTATTGTCCACCCGCGTGTGTTGGTTTCTCCTTTTCTTTTGGTGCATAGTGGTAAAGTGCTCTTAGGCGTCGTTTTTCGTGATTCATATACAGCGGTAGCCGCACGTGGGGTGACTGACATTTCAATTGTGAATTGAACATGGTATGAAGTTTCTGTCACCAGTTCACAGTGCAATATGGGACGGAATGTCACATTTTTAGGCACAAGATAATGCAATACGCACAGCCATGACACGTAGCTTCATAGAATTGGCTGGAAGTTTTATTATTTACCTTTTATAATTATTACTTTGTTTTGTAACGGAATCATGATCTTGAACAAAATGATCAACTCATCCTGTCGCTGTAGCGGTTTTAGTTATATTGCGACACGAACTCGATCAGGTCTACTGGTTTCAAAATAACGGTTCACGTATATCGAGTACCTAACATTTGTTTGTCTTTACGTGTTTCGTAAAATTTGTAGTTATCTCACCCTCACAACAATCTTCAATCAACGATTGATATTCGCTTGACTGATTAAATATCTTTTCGCGGAACAAAGTGGCATTTTCCAAAGCGCACAAATTTGTTGTTCTCTTCTCTAGAAGGTAAATATTAGGAAACGTAGTCAGTAATGCCAGACCGATATAGTATAGCTATGCTTTCTGTCAATCGTGTGTATAACTTAGACGATTTCTGCAAAATGCCTAGACAAGGCAAAGCCGTAGGTTGGTTTGCCATGAAGGTCACCTGTGATGAGTCCTTACTAGCAATAGGGACTAGTGTAGTATCGATGCTATATATTGCTAACTGTCCATTGGCTTCTGCAGTATCGTGCCAAAGGGCCATACATTTAGACTAAAGGGATCTGGAACTTGAGGGCGCATCAGGAGCCATTCCTTTCACACTTTTCTTGTGTTCCTTTGCGAAATCCCAAACGCCCTTCTGGCGTGTGCATGCGCCCTAACGATCTTGATAAAGAGGCTTTTATTGAGTGAAACTCATTGCTGGGTTAGCTGGTTGAAGCCAAAGAAATGCGTATTAGTCCAAACTAGACAACAAAGACTTGATAAAAAAGGGGGAGGAAGCAGCAAGTACCTAGCGCCCATCCTTCCTGCTCCTTAGTTTGAGCTAATATGCGTCCGTTTGATACTTTCACTTCTGCCATTCGCCAACATAAGCAGCCAGCTTACTCGTACCTAGTGGCGCATTAAGTTTTGCGTAAACGCGTACCTGCAAGAGAAGTCCGGGGCTGCGTAATCCTGATCCGCATCGTTAATTCAGCGCTGACTGCATAATGAACTCTATTTAAATGCACAGCGATCAATACAGTTTGGCTCGCCTCTGCGGACATTAAGGTGACTGTTTTCTGAAGCCGACTAAAGCCAGCTCCTTATTTAAGTGGTTGCAGAACTACGTCTGTCAAGCTACACGGTTTGTTGAATAAGCCGCCGACGCTCGACGATGAAGCGAACCAAACGCACAAGTTCAGTCAGCCCTTAGTAGTACATCCTTACGGGTTAGCTATCTAACATGGGTATAGGTGTCAACAGTCTTTCGCACTGAAGGGTGATGACGTTGAATACGTGATTTTTTTAAGAGGCACCTCTGAGTCTCATCCGCAGTGCAGAATGGCCAGCTCAGAGGGGTGACAACACGGAGATGTTCTAGGATCGCCATTGACCTTGCGGGCAGCGCCCATCTAAGGCCACAGCGCCACTAGTGGCAGTTATCGCCCAACGCCGATAGCTCACGGTCAGTCCGCAAGCTCGCGCCGCGGCGCAGCTACCGGAGGGTTCCCTAATTTGACGCCTCGGCAGCAACGCGGCTTCAATTGCGCGCGAGTTTTGCAGCGGCGAAACGATTTTCGTTCGCGCGCCGCCCTGCGCCGGGCGTGTTGTGATCCCGCCGTCCGGGGGCGCCACATCGGAGCTCGGCGGGAGCGCGCGCGCAGGGCGGCGCGCCGCCATGATGGACAAGCAGCCTTCCCCAAGTAAGTAGTCAAAGAGAGCAGCCCTTTGAAAAAAGAAAGCCGCGGCAACATAAAGCGAACGCGTCGGGCCGCCTTCTCTTTTCTTTCTCGCCCCGCGAGCCGCGCGCGCCGCTGCATGCAGTCGCGGGGGCGTCGTCTGCTGCTCAGCGCCATTATCACTGCCGAGTCGGGCCCGTTCGCTCGAGCTGGGCCGCCACCGTTGTCGCCGTGCCTTCATTGCTACGCGAGGGCCTCCAATACACTGCACAGCCTGCATCGATCGCCGCTTGGGCGAGTCGCGTGAATTTCAACGAGGCCAAAGAAGCGACGTCACCGTTGTTAATGTGCATAGCTGTCGGAAAGGTAATTGTCGCTTCGAAAAGAGTTTACGCTGTCGCCGGAGCAAGAGGCGATGGCGGCGTCCAGCGTTGGGATCACCTCGGAGGGAAGGATGGCCCGACGCGTGTTGACGCTGGCGAGAGCACTCGGGGCCGTTGTGTCGCGCGCCATGGCGAATGTGATGAAGAGCTGCGCTTCACCGCAGTGCACGGAGCCTGTGCAGCGAAGCTCATGCGCAGTGTGAAAGCAAACCATCGTTGGTAGGTTCATGTCCGATCTGTCCGAAAGACGGAGACAGTCATGAAAAAAAAAAACGAGAGCATCGAGGTTTGAAGCTAGCGCAGAGTGAGGTATGAAGTTTGGCCTGTGTGGCGGTAACGAGTATGAGGAGTCAGCCGCGCTACTGCAGCAGGCTGTTAATACTTAGTTCTTCATACCGCGAAGAAAATGTGACATTTTTAAGTATAATTAATTAATTATATTCGGAGTTCTCTGTGATTCATTGGCGGGTTGGTATATATAACCTATACACTCAGCAAGAATTCATAGAGAAAAGATCAATATAAAGTGCTTTCTGTAAACCTCAACTTAGCGTTTTGTTAGTGCTTTGCTAGGCTTAACTTTAAGGATGGATGAAAGAAAAAGACACATGAGAGTGTGTCATATGTAGAGGCGGTCGGGGAGCGGGATATTTTCGGTTTTTGCAACCGCAAGCCCAGAAATATCGCAAGATCGCTTGTCATGTGACATATCTCGCCACCCTGTTGTGTGGAAGGGTAGAGGGAGACATACGTGCGAACATAGAAAAATGACTGCTGACCCTAAAAACGCGGGCACATTACCAGCGTTTCGCTGGATGTAGATTTAAGTGCACGCTAATAAACCCTAGGTGGTCAAAGTTTCCGGAGTCCTTCGCTACGGCGTCACCCATAATCATATCACAGTGTTGGCATGCAAAGACTGGAAAATTTCAGCTAGACGAAAAAGACGAAAAAGTTTGTCAGCTGACCAATGAAAACCATATTGTCTTATGTTAATGCCGGGCTCTCGTTGTCCTTGTGACACTGCAAAGGTTAGTGGAAATTCAAAACTTGTCCAATCTCGAAGACTTCCGATGTTCCGATATATATAGCTCTTCGTCGGCTGAGACGACGAAGAGCTCGCTAGTCTGCCTTGTGCACCTCAGTATGTCGTCGGCAATTATTAGCGTAATATATATATATATATATATATATATATATATATATATATATATATATTATATATATATATATTAATGATATATATATATATATATATATATATAGATATATATATTATATATAATGTATAGATATTATATATATATATAATATATATATATAATATATATATATATATATATATATATATATATATATAAGAATGGTTGGCGATTAATGTAGGAACGCGATAACATTCTGATGATGTGTTCGGCACAATTAGTAGAAGTGCATCCAGCAGAACTGCAAATGAGCTATCGTACAGCACTAGACACGAAATGGGGCGCATTTTACAAAAGATGTGGTTCTGAAGCTCGAGTTTCGTACAAAGTAATCTTATGTAGAAAGGATAACCGGCTTCATACTTAAGAAACTTTAGAAAACTCGAAAGGCAACTCTGTTAGTGACATGACAGCGATGTTTACGAAGTTCAATGGTCAGCTTCTTTTTCAGCATTTAACAATTATCTACAAATCATGCCTATTGGATTGTCTAACAGAAAAGAGACATCGTTAAAAATATTTGTGTTTTTCTATGTTATGGTTTTCGAAAAGTTAAAATTTGTGTGCTATTTTCCACATTCATGGTTTTGTTTAAAACGTATTGTTTCTGTATGAAAATCAGTTTTTTTTTAAGAATGTATTATTGTGTGAACACGGATCCCAAGATAGGTGTGCACTTGCTATACGCGTGCTTATGTTTCATTTTTTATTAAAAAAAAGAGAACACCTTTACGACAGCCAGAATACTTGTCTTGAGTCAAGTGTATTTGAGAAATTGTCGGGCAACTTGTAAGGCAGTCGGAAACGGAGGATGTCTCTTCGAACAGTTTCAGCTCGTATAGCTTCATACAGTGTCTGTCGTGACTGTCGTTAAATCGAAGCGCTGAGTGTAAAGGAAGAGTTCAGCAAGTGCAAATTTATCGGCACGCTAAACAGTTCTCTTGTAACGGCGAATAAATGCCGACGACATATTGAGGTGCACAAGGCCGGACTAGCGAGCTCTTCGTCGTCTCAGCCTTTTCACAGTCCTTCGATGGGAATTTGGTGCGAAGAGAACTTTGCGTGGTAGAAGTGATGAGCGAATCGTATTAGCGTCGGAAATCTTTGCTGTCTCTGTTTAGGCTTCATTGCCTTAGAAATTGTGGCATTAGAAACAGTTCCTTCGTTTAATGATGATAGTATACCACTTGCAAAAATTCTGAAATCATTGTGATTGAATCCTCCCCGAAATACAGAAAAGTTGAATAATAATAATAATAATAATAATAATAATAATAATAATAATAATAATAATAATAATAATAATAATAATAATAATAATAATAATAATAATAATAATAATAATAATAATAATAATATCTGGTGTTTTGCAGAAAATTATGACTATCAGGTGTCCTTCAGTGACATCGCACACCACACGGCTCTCTGGCATGTCGCCTCCATCGAAAGGCGACTGCCACGGCCGGTGTCGAACCCGCGACCTTGAGGCCAGCAGCCAAGCACAGCCGTTACAGGTGTTTGCAAATCGACGAGACCTTGCAAATAGAGCCGCGCGACAGCTCTCTCATAAACACAAACACAAATGCGAGACAAGCAAGATGGCACGTACTGAAGTTATATATATATATAGACAAAGTTTACATGTTCGGAAATACAAAATAAAATAGGCGTTACCGTAAACTCGCCTATATTTCAAAACAATGTTTTTCTTCATTACTTAGGTACATTATTTCCTGTGTATTCCGAGAAAAGCAGTTGATTATTTTTTTCTTGGGTTTTGAATAAATGCACACAACTACTGTACCGGAATTAAATTATGAACTTGGCAGTCTTTGTTTTACAAACTTTGAAAGATACTAATTAACTCTAAATTTATATTGTAGTAGTAAAAAGTTGTGTTATAAGACAAATTTTAATGAACTTAGTAGAGCTGAATGAGCGTAAAGTTCGGAAGAATGTGAGACATGTGCTATGTGGATAGCTCCTTTAGTTAATGAGAAAATGGTTCTGCAACAAGTTCAACAATGCACGAGGACGCTTAGCAGAAATAACCAAAAAGTAATCGCAATAATTACCTTACTGCTAAAAAATCATGGCATATCCACCAAGTGAATCATGATGAGTGTGAAGCAGTGAGATAGTTGAGTTGCCTTTAGCTAAAAGTTTATGAGGATAATAATAATAATAATAATAATAATAATAATAATAATAATAATAATAATAATAATAATAATAATAATAATAATAATAATAATAATAATAATAATAATAATAATAATAATAATAATAATAATAATCAGCCTGATTACGTCCACTGCAGGACAAAGGCCTCTCCCATGTTCCGCCAGTTAACCCGGTCCTGTGCTTGCTGCTGCCAATTTATACCCGCAAACTTCTTAATCTCATCTGCCCACCTAATCTTCTGTCTCCCCCTAACCCGCTTCCCTTCTCTGGGAATCCAGTTAGTTACCCTTAATGACCAGCAGTTATCCTGCCTACACGCTACATGCCTGGCCCATATCCATTTCCTCTTCTTGATTTCAACTATGATATCCTTAACCCCCGTTTGTTCCCTAATCCACTCTGCTCTCTTCTTGTCTCTTAAGGTTACACCTACCATTTTTCTTTCCATTGCTCGCTGCGTCGTCCTCAGTTTAAGCTAAACCCTCTTTGTAAGTCTCCAGGTTTCTGCTCCGTAGCTAAGTACGGGCAAGATACAGCTGGTATACTGTTATACAGTGAGGAAACGAACTTTAGCGTAGATACAATGAATGATAAGTTGATGAGTATCATTACGGAGTGTGCAGTGGAAGTTGTAGGCAGGGTAGTTAGACAAGACACTGGCAAGCTTTCCCAGGAAATGAAGAATCTCATTAAGAAGCGTCAAATCATGAAAGTCGACAGACAAAATAGAACTGGCAGAGCTTTCGAAGTTGATTAATAGGCGTAAGGTATGCAATGTAAGAAGTGATAGCATGGAGAGAATTGAACACGCTCTGGAAAACGGAGGAAGCGTTAAAGCAGTGAAGAGGAAACTTGGGATAGGCAAAAATAGGATGTATGCACTAAGGGACAAAGAAGGCAAAATAACTACCAATATGGATAGGAGAGTTAATATAGTGGAGGAATTTTTACAGAGATCTGTACAGTAGCCGGGACAACCACGACCTTAGTACTATAAGAACTAGCACTAACCCAGATGACACCCCACTAGTAATGATAGAAGTCAGAAAATCTTTGGAGAGCATGCTAAGAGGCAAAGCTGTTGGTGAGGGTCAGGTAACATCAGATCTGCTGAAAGATGGAGGACAGATTGTGTTAGAAAAACTAGCCACCCTGTTTAAGGTGTCTCCTGACGGGAAGAGTACCAGAGTCTTAGAAGAACGCTAACATCATTTTAATATATAAGAAAGGAGATGACAAGGACTTGAAGAATTACAGGCCGATCAGCTTGCTCTCTGTAGTATACAAGCTATTTACAAGGTAATTGTTAACAGAGTAAAGAAAACATTAGAATTCAATCAACCAAAAGAACAAGCAGGATTTCGAACAGGCTACTCAACAATCGACCACATTTATACTATCAATCAGGTAATACACAAATGCTCAGAATATAACCAACCGCTATACATAGCCTTCATAGATTACAAAAAGGCGTTTGATTCAGTAGAAATATCAGCCGTCATGCAGACACTGCGGAATCAGGGCGTAGATGCAGTATATATAAACATCCTGGAAGAAATCTACAGGGGATCAACTGCTACCATAGTGCTTCATAAAGAAAGCAACAGAATACCAATCAAGAAGGGTGTAAGGCAGGGGGGCACAATCTCCCCAATGCTATTTACCGCGTGCTTACAGGAGGTTTTCAGAAGCCTACAGAATGAAAACAGTTAGGGATGAGAGTTAATGGAGAGTACCTTAGTAACCTGCGCTTCGATGACATTGCATTGCTGAGTAACTCAGGGGACGAATTGCAACTCATGATTACGGAGTTAGACAAGGAGAGGGGAAAAGTGGGTCTTAAAATTAATCTGCAGAAAACGAAAGTAATGTACAACAACCTCGGAAGAGAGCAGCGCTTCGAGATAGGTAATAGTGCACTTCAAGTTGTAAAAGACTATGTCTACTTAGGGCAGGTAATAACCGCGGAGCTGAACCACGAGATTGAAGTAACTAGAAGAATAAGAATGGGGTGGAGTACATCTGGCAAGCACTCTCAAATTATGACAGGAATAATAATAATAATAATAATAATATAATAATAATAATAACAACAACAACAACAACAACAACAACAACAACAACAACAACAACAACAACAACAACAACAACAACAACAACAAAAACAATAATAATAATAATAATAATAATAATAATAATAATAGGAGCTTAACGTCCGAAAGCCATGATATGATTACGAAAGACGCCGTAGAGGAGGGCTCCAGAAGTTTCGACCACCTGCGGTTCTTCAACGTGCACCCAAATCGAAGTACATAGGCCTCAAGCATTCTCGCCTCCATCGAAAATGCAGCCGGGATTCGATCCCGTGACCTGCGGGTCAGCAGCCGAGCGCCATAACCACTAGACCACCGTGACGGGGCGCACGGTTTATAACTACACCAGTATGTATTTTTTTTTCTGACATTACGACACGGCAGATGCATCCTCTTCGCCTACTGAGGAGTAAGGTGGTGCACGGCAGAGAAACGCCGACGCCACTTCAATGTTTTGGTTTGGATGACTTCGAATACGCGTCCGACCACATTGTCCTCTTCGCTCTCACAGTGGAGCAGAATTTTCCTTGAGCTTGTAAGTTTAGCACACCTGCAACCATGCAGTTAGACACGGCGAAGTACTGCGTTGGTTTCACAGTTTCTACTGTATCCATAGAGTTACGTATACTATACTATATATCCATAGAGCGGGCGCACGAGCGTTGGCGCTCACGCGCAGCAGCGCTCTTGGATTGGCTCCGAAGAGCTTCGAACGAGGACGTCGGATTGCATCTTCGGCAAATATTTCTTGCTTTTAGTGCATTGTATAAAGATCAGCAAGCAACACTGATGTTTTCTTACTCATTGTGGTTGCACCTCATTCCTCTGTTGAGCGTTTTGTTTTGCGAATCAAAGAAGACAACAGTTTCGACGTTTGCAACAACGCCACTGTGAGAATGCATAGCAGCTTAGCTAAACGCATGTACGTGTGAGTAGTAACGCATACATATCATCGTCGATGAATGCTTTATGGTAATGTGAATGGTCGCTACGCGCGTCAGTTGTTCTTCAAGGAGCCACACTTTGAACCACAGCGCAGGCTTTCTGCGTTTACCCGTGAAAAGCTTCTTATCGCGTCATCGTGCACGTTTCATTACTGAAATAGACTACTTCGAAATGGATGCGGAACCACTAGTGTTTCCGATGCGACCGCGCTCACACTTTGCAATGGCGTCGTGAAACGAGCACCACGACTCTACGTTTTGCTCGCCTATTAATTTCGCGACATTTAGAGACCACGAGTATATCAACGGGATCTGCTATTTTTTGCATTGCCGTTAACTGACAGACGCGCTGTGGTTTTCTATCTACGCACGTTGTAAGTGGAAAATTCGTTTTCTGGAAAGATTTATATTGTTACGATGGGGTGTGTTAAAGAATGAATTAATTCGAAGATAGGTCCTTTCGTTTTCTTCCTTTTTGTCTACGCTGCCGTTTCAGCTTAAGAACGTTAACACAAAACTTGTTTGTGCTGTGCTACATTAAGAACCTATCGACGTCATCTCTGTCAGCAAGAGAGCACGCTACAGTGTTATTATTTGCGTGAGATGTCTCGAACTTATCGTCCCTAGATTATTGACGCTGTCCGCTTTAGTTCTCATTGTAACCTATCCAAGGAATCAAACAAGTTAGCTTCATACATGATCGTCAACATTGTGGACACGTCGTCCAGGAAGGCACGCAACGTATTGTGCCCATCGGAGCATCAGGTGAAATAGCAAGAAATACGAAGAAGCTTTGCTGTATGCTATAGATTAGAGATCGTAGAGGCGTCCGTAGTTTGATGGTCATATTTTAAAGATACACACAGTACATTCTAGCAGCGTACACAACATGTCTTTAAAAAAAACGAAACTGGCATATAGAGCCTGTTGGAATGTATGATTGTATGACGCTGCCAATATATACGGCACGAGCCCTCCCTCTTTGCCCACCCTGACCCCTTCTTGTAATTTACGTCTTTTTGCGTGTGCAACCACTATCCAGCAGCTGTCGATGCACCCTGCCCTCTCCTTTTTTCACGTCGACAGACGTCAGTGCGTTGTGGTCTCCTGGACGTGTAATCTTCATACTCACCCCGTTTCCGTCCCTAACTCCTCAGACAATATGCATCACATTTCTGACAATTTTCAACGTTCTCAGTGTGCTTTAGGACGTGAAAAAGACAGTTGACGGCAGGTATAGGTACTCAAACGTGGCAAGGAACGCTTGGAAGCCCGCCTTCGAGCGAAACGACGGACGCTTGTTCTTTGCTCGGGTTATACTGCTCCAGGTCGCACCCACAGCTGCCGCAACGCCTTTCCGCGACAAACCACATCGTACACAGAATGTGGTCGCAACGACGCCTTCCCAACACCTTGCACTTCCTCTTGAAACTGTTTTCTATGCCAGCCAGTAGCATACTCCCGTCTTTCCGGCCAGAACGGCTGACGTGCATCAGTATCAAAGGCGACAGGCTAGAGATGTGAGCACTTGGTCGCAGCCCTCGCAGGAACAGTCTAGCAAAGCGGCCACTTCGTCGATAGACTTGTGCGTGTTCCTGGCGCGCCTTTGTGGTGCACGCCGTGTGCAGACACGTGCCACGTGCCAGACGTGCCGCGGCACGGGAGGAACGCGTCGGTACAGCTTGCTGGTATTCGGGGGTCTTCCCGAACCCTCCGGAGGGGTTGCTGCACGCTCTCATCTTGGCGGTGGCATCAGCAGCAGCAGCAGCGGCAGCTCTGTGCCTGCTCGTGTTGAGGAAGCAAGAGCAGCAAAAGCAGAGATGACGACGCGTATGGGGAGCGCGGCTGGGCATCGATCGTCGCAAGAGCACACACGCGGCTTGCTTGTTTTTGAGAGACGCCCTGGCGAAAGGGTGACTCCGCGCGGGGAACCCCTTCGATTTGGGGAAAGGGAGCATGCAAATGGAGCCAGCAGCAAAACACGCGCAAGGCACAAACAACCCGCCCGCGCACAAAGGGGCAAAATGAGGGGCGCGTGGTTGCGTCATCGGCGCTGGGCGGCGTTCCCTTGGAACCTGCAGGCATCGGCGCCGAGAGCCCAGTGCGGCGAGAGAAGCAGCAGCAGCAGCAGCAGCAGCAGTGGCCGGCGGCAGCGCGGTACGAGTCGTGTAGCGACGCGCGCCGTTTGACCGGTCGGCGACCGCACTGGCCACGTGCGGGTTCGTGGAGTCGCCGGCATGCCTGGGCACGTCCCAGGCTCCGGGATCGGCGTGCGCGACGCCCGTCATCTCGCTGCAGAAACTCAAGTCGTTCCTGTCCGGCCAGAAGGGCTGGCCTCAGAGCCAGGCCGAGAACCATCGCTCCCATGGTGAGCTATCGCCGCAGAGGTCTGAGACGAGGCACCTCCGATCGACATTGAACCCAACATAGCAGAGAACAAGCCCGCAACTTCGGGAGTCCAAGTCGAGTATCGAACTAGGGTTCACATCCGATAGGGTTCACAAAGGAAACTAGTCGCACTGACGTCTTCACGTTCCAGGCTGGTTCGCCTGGAACGCGGGGTCAGTGTGGTCGCGAAGGTAACTGTAAAAACACGCATGCGTTGCACTTCCCTCGACAACGGCCTCGTATGTACTTCCCGTGTATCACCACTTTAAAAGGTTACCTTTCAATCTTCTCGGGGCAAATTTTTTTCTTGGCCTGCTCGAGAAAAACGGTCTCTTTTGCGTAGAATAACTTCTCGATGCGCGTCTATTATGGTCTTTGAGCAGCAAGCTTGAATGATGTATCAGGACAGTGAGTCATTAATTGAGCTCTCGTGGTAATGTCCAGGTAGTATCATTCAACGGGCCACCAAGCATCTGACAACGTGGTTCATCGCAACGTAAATCTGGGTTTGTTTGCTCAATTTTACATGTAGTCCTAGAACCTCTAGAAAGGTGGTGCTCTGTGGGCACCAAGGCAGAGAAACACCTGAAAGGCGGATATCTTGCGTGTTTTAAGGGGTAACGCAAACTGCGACTGCCTTTAACTTGATTGATAAAGTTTTATGCCAAACTCGGGTGCTCTTTTCAAGACAGTTATTCGCCGAAAGGCGATGAGCTGCGTCCGTGGTGAGAGCTTGCACAATCACAAATTAGGCCTAGCGAGCAACGTTGTCTTCTCGGCCTGTATAATACAGGGCTGCCTCGTGTATGAAGAACACTGTCTTCCTGTTGTGTCTTTGCAGGCCCGAGCTTGGAGGAAGGCGACCTGCTGCCCATGTACAACAGTGGTGGCGGCCGGGCGTCAAGCAGTGGCTCGTCGTCTTCGGCCGGTACGCCCAGTCCCATGCTGGCCGCGCCGCAGCCACTCAAGGCGGCCAACGGCGCGGCCACTGCCAACACTGCACCGCATGGCCACCCGACGCAGCCCAGAAAATACCAGTGCAAGATGTGCCCACAGGTCAGTACTACGGCGCATGCAGTTCTGCGGAATCCTTCAGCGAGGCGGAAGGGTTGAGAAAGGGGAGTTGATTATGACCCGGTTGCCGCGCGAAGCCATGAAGAAATCCGTGTGGATTTCCCAGAAAGTAAGCTCCGGAGATCGAACCCTGAACCGATGCCTTTCCGGGTGGTCACTATGTCAATTGAGCTAACCGGGAGGCTATAAATATGGCGCTTAGCTCAATCGGTAGCGACTCACCCGCCGGAAAGGCCCGGTTCCCCACTGGTCTCCGTTTCGGTCCCCGGGACAGGACAAATTTTACGGCAACTAAGAAGCTTTTATTTCTGAGAAATACGTGTGGATGTCTTTATGGCATCGTGCTACAAACGGTGGTTGGCAGCTCACCATTCCTTGCTATAACGTGCTCGCTTTCGAAGCCGCCACGGTTTTTGCGAAGACCCACTTGTACGACTTTCGTCTCCTTTCGGGGATACGTGCGTACACGCCAGAATTTCGATCAAATCGAGCTGCAAAGTATTTTTTGCCCTAAATGGCCGAGTAAAGTTTCATTTGATTGCGGTGGCAAACTTTCGTCTGGGCAGTATACTTTACTGACTCACATATAAAAAAAGGAAATAAATATAGTTACCACATTCTGAGAAACAGTAAAGGAAATATAATACCATTTCAGTCAATCTTAACATTTCAAGTATATATGACGCTCTTTAAAAAGTCTTCTTTTGAATGTCGTGACTCTTCGACACGTGTATAATATCTCTCCAAAGAGAGTTCATGAAATTTTCTAAATAATAATCTGATAATTATTGGGGTTTAACGTTCCAGGAATTTTCTAAAAATGGTTATTTATGCAGCAAGTCAGGACTTGAAAAAATAAGAATCAAAGTACTTTTCAATTTCTTTTTATGATTGAAGAGTTACGCCGCTTAAAGCCAACAGCAACAACAAATACGTGTTCGAACTTTCTAAGGTTCTATGCGACTGAACCTTCCGCGAAAATAACTTGATTATGAATCCATTTTGCCAGTTTCCCTTACCCACATTGGTCTGTCGACTAGAGGCTGTTCACCTTGGAGACTTGCTGTGGATGTGGGTATGGTCCCACATGAAAAATTACCACGGTGATTGACCATAAACTACATCAAACTGTTCGTTCGGAGACGTAACTCACGTAAATTCTGTGTCGTGAAAACGAACTCGATGGAGACAAGCGAGCTGAATATTCCTGATGTTCCCCGTTCGAAAATATATAAACGCAGAAAAGCTTTTATTTGCAAAGTGCTGAACCTATATGAATATTATATTTAATTTTAAAAATTCTCAAAATTTTGGTGGCTGATGGAAACAGCTATTTTCATTCGAAATTTTGGTGAGGCTCGAGTCAATGCAAAAATCTAGCAAATATGAGCAATCCAGTTGAACAGTATTTTCATAAAATGATATGCCTAAATTTTGTGAATACCTATCCAACGTTTGAGTGAGTCAGGTTGTTTTCGATAACTTTTGTTCACGTAAAACCACTGCTTCGTTATGTGAGTTTCGCGTGGTCGAATTTACAAATTGCCGGTATTCTATAAGGTTGAGTACAGAAAGTTAGGGTGAGCAACATTGGAAGACTCTGTACGCAGCCTATAAAATTTTATTACCTGTTCCTGTGGCGTCACAAGGTTGCAAAGACTACGCATTACTGTTTTAAAAAAATAGAGATTTCGCTTTATTTTTAAAGGAATGTTTACTCTAACAAAACTACACCTACTTACAGATACAATTTGAATTTTTCGATGAAGTGTCACTTATTTTCTTTTTATTACGTTCGATAGCGGTTCTGTACTTTGCTGAGAAAAGCATTTCAGCATTAGATAAAACTTGACTGAGTCTCAAGTCAAAGAATTGAAATCTTGGTCAGGTCGGTTTAAATTCTCTTCGAATGTTCCCCATAGCAATGCATAGAAAACAGCCAGTATTGCATGTTTGACGGCAGAGAGTGCATTTTCCATTTCACTGTTTTTGCGCTTTCTTAATGTCTGCTGTCATCTCGCAATTATGACCAAATGACTGCAAGTTCATCTCGGGTGTCAGAAATAACGGCGAGCGTAACAGAAGTTGTTGTGGTCTTTCCAATGCACGCGTTTTCTCAGTGCTACAAGTGCAATATGCATCGAGTTGTGTAATGGTAACACATGTGCAAACAGAGGGAATTCAACTTTTTAAAGTTGTGACGGTGCATGCGCCTTTTTCCCTAGTTGAAAACCGGCTAAACGCTCTGGTATAGGTCTCCGCATACGTTTCGATCTCGGAGGTTTTTGCCCTGCCGCTATCCCGGATCACCCCGCAAAGCTGATCCCATCGACGGAACTTGTACGTTTTCGTCCGCTTTCATTTATTGTTTACGTAATAATTACTTCAAAGGTTAAAAACAATGGTAAAAACGCCTATGCTTTATTTGTCCTAATTGTGTGGTGTAATCACTTGGTTGTAACTAAGGAACGAGCGCCTCGAAAACGTTTCCCTTCGCTATACGACGTTGTGGAACCTACACGGCACCGCTCCGCCAACTCTTCCTCGCCGATGATGCGTTGTAATTAACGGCCCGTCGCAAACTCGCCACGCGGCAAGCCACGGAAAAATGCGCGAGGTGTAGCGGACCAATAGGAGTCGCACACGCAATCCCCTCCCGTTGCTGCGCTTTCGATCCGCGAGCGTGGCACAATCCCCTCCATTTCGGCTCGCTGCATTAGCTCGTGTCGATGGGGGGAGATGGCGTCAGAGCTGGCCATGTCATACGTTTCACGTTTTCACCCTCAGTCTCTTCCGCTCACTCAGAAAGAAAAGAAACGGGAGGGGCGGGGAAGCGGGGACCTTCTTTACAAAGGTTCTTAATTGGCGATCAGAAAAAAAAAACCAAAAACCATGAGGCAGCTTTGACCAATTGGCGTCGATCCTGAAGGGAGTCTAGAGCTGGATAAGCTTTTCTTTATTTGTTTCACTTCGGTTCTCACTTTCTTTGTTATTCTTTTCTTTCTTTCTTTCCCCGTGTTTTTATCTTATTCTTCCGATCTTTTTTCTTCGAAAATGGCAGCTTGTTTCCTCAACGGTTTTATTATTATATTATTATTATTATTATTATTATTATTATTATTATTATTATTATTATTATTATTATTATTATTATTATTATTATTATTATTATTATTATTATCATCATTTATTGTTATCATATTTCGTTCTGCCATGCGTGGCCTTCGTTTCTCGGCTGTGTTTGCAGAATCTCCGAGAATTCATTTCTCCTACAGCCTTCCACAAATAGTACACGGCAACATGTCTTCCTCAACTTGAATATGCATCTGTGATCTGAATTGCCATTGCTAAATCTGGCAGTGACGCCACTGTGCGAGTCCAGCAAATAAAAAAATCATAAGCATTTACAACCATCGTTTTGCTAGAAATCACTCTGTATCTCGTTGTAATACTGCCAGATTATTATCATTACCATCATTTCGCTTCCGGTGAAATCGTGGTGACGTGCTATTTCTTTACAAACCTCTTAACGGTACGATTTCCTGCCCTTTAATTTTCAGTTGTGTAAATTTTGGGATTTCGGAAACAGAGAGAACCGATCTACATATATGCCTGCCAACTTCTTTACACACTATAGCGCTCAAAGAATACGAAGTCTCTATAATGTTAACTTTCATTATCCTAATGTTTTTCACAGTCCACTGTCATTTTTTTTTATCTCGGCTCTTCAATGTGTAAACATAGTTATCCACAATGTACGTCTTTCCCGTCTTTCAGGAGCCTTCCTTATAGTTGTGTATATTCCCCTTTATTGTTCACTCTCATTCCATGATTCTCGTCTTGTCTTTATATTCTTCCAGTTTTGCGCGAATATCTTTTTGCCTGTGCGTTTTCACTCTTTTTATATGATTTATTTTTCTGACGACTGTCTGTATAGCATTGTTTAATTTTTCTTGTTTTACTTTTGCGTGCGCTTGCACTAAGACCTCATGGTTTTTCTGGGGCACGTCAAATTATTGATTGATTGGTTGATTATGCTAACTACTGAGCGCTACAGCGTTAAATATTTCTGCTCTATTCAAAGAATCCGTGATTCCATGCTCGATTAATTGCTGTAGGAACGTGTGCTGTTATTAATGATGCTGGTTAGACTTACGGCTACCACTTAACGAGGGAACTCCGCAATGGCTGCCGCTCTTGCGTGCGGCATTGGCTTTTCATATACATACTACTGATCTACAAAACACGGGGAATGAATCAAGGACTGGTTTTCTTTGTTAGACACAACCTAAGGAAAGCAACAGGCAGTAATTCCAAAGCACGAATAGGGGACGTTCTGCATAGACCTTTACCTATAGCTTAGCCGTAGCAATATAAATGTCACGAAATTTATATTTCATGGTATTTCCGACCGAAAGACGACTTGCCGCCACTGCCCGGTAGGGTGCCTCACGTGGGATTCCCGAGCCCTTCGTACTTAGCCACTGAAGCTGCCCTCGTCGATTCACGCATGGCGGCGCACGCAACGCTTCGCACGAAGATGGAGTGAAGGGTTATATCCAATTACACGAGAGAAGGCGCAGCTTATGTCTGTGGAGGTGAAGTCAATCCCATTTACTTAAAATATCGGAGAAACATATCTTGGCCTAATTTTTGTCTGCTGGTAAATGATGCAGCGATAGTATTGTCACATTGTCACTTCAGCCAGCAGCTTGTTTTCGAATGAACGCGCTCGCAGCACAGATACGATAAACGCAAGTTTGCCCATAAGAAAAACGCCGGCATGGGTGGTTCCAGCCACTCATTCTAGTGTGTGTGTGTGTGTGTGTGTGTGAGGGGGGGGTGGAGGGCATTGTCTGAATAAAAACTAGAGAGGGGGGTCTTAACGCGTTTACATTTAGTAGTTATTATTATCACATGAACCTAGTCAAATCAAAAATACTTTTAATTTGTGCTCACAGGGGTTCCACTCATGATTTGTTTAAGCGGTAGTGATAATTTTGGAAGAATTTGAGCAAATTACCGGCTACCATAATTCAGATACAGGCACATCTTGCTGCTCTGAGCATTCGTTCGGAATTGGGTTGAGTAGCCAGTGCGAATGCAGGTAGGAGCAGAATGAGCCGCTGAAGAGAAGGAGGGGAAGGGGGACCGCCTATTATATCCTCCACTGAACGCTCGGCGCGAGTGTCGTGTTGCTTATGGGATTTGCTGCGCGTAAGCTTGAAGGAAACCTGGACCACATAACCATAGCGCACTCAAACGGCTTTCGCCACCTGTACGCCTTTGCATATACCGGGATGCCGGAGAGCGTCGCGTCGGATACCGTTGTAACGAGATTTTAGCACGTGACCGCCCGAAATACACCCGCAACGTCCATGCGGCAGTGGCCGCGGCATCTGCCTATGCCAGTAGAAAGTCGAACGGCAACCTGGGGAGTAACGGGATCGCATGTCGGGCCTTCGAGCATGTCCGGTAAACGCCTGTAAGGCACGCGCAGTTCACACCCTGTAAACCGGTACGTTGGATGGTATGAAGAACTTTATTAAGGTATTCAAAAACCGTGTTGCGTATAGCGGTGTGCTGGACAGACTCAAATCCTCCACTGATTGCGTTCTCGCGTATATCGGTTTGGGTTACACTGGATGCCCGGCCGTTCGCGTTCCCTTACTTTGGGAGCGCTGTATTTCAAGCTCTCTATGGAGTATAGATTTCGTCAGACTAATTCCTGTTTTCTTATTCACCTTTGCACTGCGCTGTTATTCGGAGTGTAAATACACCCGCAACGTCCATGCGTCAGTGGCCGCTGCATCTGCCTAAGCCAGTAGAAAGTCGAACGGCAACCTGGGGAGTAACGGGATCGCATGTCGGGCGCTCGAGCATGTCCGGTAAACGCCTGTAAGGCACGCGCAGTTCACACCCTGTAAACCGGTATCTTGTACGGTATGAAGAACTTTATACAAACCGTTTTGCGTACAGCGGTGTGCCCGACAGACTCAAATCTTCTGCTGATTGCGTTCTCGCGTCTATCGGGTTTGGTTACACTGGATGCCCGGCCGTTCACGTTCTCTTACTTTGGGAGCGCTGTATCTCAAACTCTCTACTGGGTACAGTTTTCGTCAGATTTCTCATTCGCGCACCTTTGCACTGAAGTTTTATTCAGAGTGTAGCATGCGTAAGTTGCTGCACAACCATCTTTTGGTAACGTATACAAAGGGGCTGCTTATTGACTTAATTAGAAGCGGTAAGTACCCGCACGACGCGCATGGCTCAGTCAAAAGCTAAATTACATAAGGCTGGAAGATAGGGAGATCGGAATTTTTTCGGCGTACTTTTCAATCTTCGTTGGAACCAAACTCACGGTCCGGTGATAGTTTTCGCCTCTATTGCAGAAGGTACTGGGTGTCATGCCAGGTACCGGTTCATTTAAACTATTGATCGTTATTCACTTCACTAGACTGAGGTGGCAGCAGATGATATAGCGGCGTAATCAACTTTAGGATGGACCAGCGCTCAGCAAACGGACATATTAGGCCGTTATCAATGACTCAAAGCCAAGCTGATGGCAGATGTATAAGCTAAGCTGATACCAGATATATGATAAAAAATTCTGAAACCACTGTTCTGACTCAATAATTATGCTCATATTAACACGCAAAAAAAAAATGGATTGAGCAAAATTTCGCTGCTGGGCGGTGTGGTTCTGCCTCGTTTCGCAGTCGGTAAATTCGGGTTTGACACAGTATGAGGTTAATGTTCAAAAATTCTGAACTGCTGCACACAGAACTGGCAGTATTATTTCCGCATCATGTAGAATCAAGTTTTCAATGAAGTGTATTTCTGAGCCAACTTACAGAGGTCATTCACTGGGCGCTGCAAGTGTTGTTGGGAGTGAGTGAGCGAAACAATTTTTTACTACACAGTAAAAATTTTTGCACCCAAAAGGGTGTAAAAAGGGTGCTTTTACGAGAAAGCACCCTTTGCAACACCCTTTAACACCCATAAAATGTCGATTGAAAAAAAAAGCACCCTTTTGTTTGGGTGCTTGCCTCGATAGCACCCTAAAATAGGCTCTAAGGGTGCTTTTGTGCCTGAGAAGGGTGTAGGTGCCGATTCATCGGATGGAATATGCAGCATAAGAAGAACACATAAATATAATATTTGGAATTTTACGTCTCAAAAACCTCCATATGATTATGAGGGTCGTCGTAGTGGAAAGCTGCAGATTTTCACCATTTGGTGTTCTTTAATGAGCGCTCATATCGCACAGTGCAAAGGCTTCCACATTTTCGCCTCCGCCTTAATTCGACTGCCATGGCCGGCATCGAACCCGCGACCTTCGGATTGGTGGCTGAGCAGCGCAGCTACTGCACGAATATGTGAACCTTGCGTTAAATGACGGCCTAATTGACTTAGAATGTGTGAAGGTGCTCTCCGAATACAGCAGAATGTCAGCAGAAGCAAATCGCGTTTCATCTATAATGGCAATTAACTGCAATCCATGTTACGAAAGCTTTCCTTAGCGTTGGTTATAAGCTACATGTTTGCTGTGGATTATATACAGGAACATAATGTTCGCCCGAGTATGGGTGTGTGTGCGTGAGCCTGCGCATGTGTTCGCGTGTAAGCGCGATTGTGTGTACACCCGTGCATGTGTGCGTGCGCGTGTATGTGCGAGTCCGTGCTTGTGTTGGCGTGCCTGTGCACATGTGTACGCCCATGCATGCGTGCGTTTACAGTCGCGTGTGTGTGTTGCCGTATGTGTGTATACGTGTATGTGTGTGCGCCTGTGAATAAGTATGCGTGTGTATCAGCCCGTGCGCCCTCAAATTTCGTGTGTGTGTGCGGGGGGGGGGGCACTGCTTCTTAGTGTTTAAGGTCCCACACCTGTTCAGACTGGGAGTCTATATGGGAGGTGGCTTAAGAAATGGCGGTGGTCAACGCACTGTACACGGACTATTCAGTACATGGAAAACAGCTGCACACTTTCGTACCAAATCATTGCTTACGAACTTGCTGTGGTAGCTGATTAGGTCCGCTGAGGCGCTTCTACGCTCGAAAACGTGGGTTATGACCAATTCACACGGAAAGCTGTCACTGCACTTATGCACAACCATCGTTTATATATACAACGTTTAACAAGAACGTGCCCTGCCTTTTCTACAGGTGCTTAGCTAGCTCATTGGGCAACCATATGGAATTATGTGCTGATCATGTGGTCAGCAAAAAGTTTGTTATAACAACCTCGGCACGTTTCGTGGTGCGTGACAAGCCTTGTAATAAACATCCGCGACTGTGGATTAATTTGTTCCAGCTTCGACTACGCATTCAGTGTTTGCGGCACCATACGCGGAATAGCCAGACACAGACAATGCGAAAAGAAATTCCTCTGGAAAAAGGTGTGGCGATGCTCTCCCGCTAATGCCACCGAGGACGAAATAATTATTGTTTCTGGCCATTCCATGGTGCACTTTGTTTTCCGCAAGTTTTGCTTCACTATTTTTCGCCCACTGCAATCGCATTCCGTCGAAATACTCAAAGAACCCGAGGCTGGTAAATAATCTGCGTCGCTGTGCGACTGGCTGGGAGGAGAGTTGCCGTTTACAAGGAGTCATTCCGCGCCGAACGGCCGTCCGCCGTATGCGCCATAGCGTTTGCCTTTCGGCGCCGCCTTGGCGGGTTTTCCGCTCCCCCCCCCCCCAGCTCACCCCGGCCAGCGTTGCTCCCACAACGGCGGCGTAGATAAGCGAAGAGTTGCGTCACCGAACACCTGCGTGGACAGCTGCGGCGCCGCCACGCCGCCGCCAGTGCCTCCTCCTTCTCTCTCTCTCAACGTTGCTCCCTCTGTCTCATCGTCTTTCAAATGCGTTGCGTTGGTCTGGGGTCTTGGTCGCAGTGTGTGTTCTAGCGAACAGGCGCATATTCAATGGTGGTCACGCATGACACCGTGTTCGAAGTGACGCTCAGATTAAGGAATATTCATGGAGTGGCGGACGCGGACAACGTGGGCCTGTTAACGGTGAGTGTACTGTTTTCGTATGTAGTAATCATACAGCGCTAGCTGGGCGCCTGCAGCAGCTCTGCCGAAGTAGGCTGCCAGCCATTTACAACAGCATGCGTTCGCGGGCCTGTTGCAGATGCCCGATTAAACGTGTGACTTAACGAGTTCACACTGCTATGCGCGATGTTGTGTAAGTGCTTGCATCACTCATACAGTGAGTGATGTGATCACTTAACAAGGGCGGGGTTAGTTGCTGATCGCACATTGTCTCTACACTGCACAAAGCGATTGATATTGTTTTATGATGTGCTTTGGGCTACATCGTAATAACATTTCTATTAATACTCAAATGTGCAACGTGCTTCTGTAGGTGTAAGCGTAAAAAAAGAAAGAAAAAGCAAAAATTATGTACAGAGGCGCACTGTACGAAATGGCTTTTTTTTTTGGCTTAAAGACGGTATAGTTGGAGGTGCTGATATGCCGCGATGCTCCCAGCACGTGCGCCTCGGTCTTTTAAGCTATTTAGGACAAGTGCCACCAGCAACAGGGAAAGATCTAGCAGACTTCCAAAGGCGCGTTGTTGTGGCCATCGCCGTGCGTTGTTTTCCCTCGTTTCTGTCTGCTGTTTTCGTGCTTCGCTTTCATCTGCGATAATGTTCGGCGTTATAACAGAATCGAGAGAGTATACGTGACTGTTGGAGCTATGTGCGGTTGCTCTTGCATAAGCCATGGCTGCTGCAACGTAGTCGGCGTCCGCGCGCAATGCCGCGTTCGAGCGCTCTTACTTGCGTGATTGTGTTTAACTGAGTATTTAGGCACGGGTTACGTTTGTAAATCCCGTAGTCAATAATCGCTAATAGCGTGCCCCTGATTGCCATCAGAGTATGGGCTTGGTTGTCGAAATATGCCAGACGCTTTTTCTGAAAGCAAGCTTTGAATTTTTTTTTAAAAGAAGTACTTTAATACGTGCAAGGCAGTGCCTATTGCAGGCCCGCAACTCTTTAAAAACTGGACGAGCTATCACATCTTTTATCAAATTACAATGAATTAAGATGATTGAATTATAGATGACGAATTTCTGTGCTAGATTAGGTGCACAAAACACATGTTCGCAGCCCTACGTCTAGAAAGCAGGCAAATAGGAAGCACAGCGTCAAATTTGGATTAGATTCTATTGACGGAGCGTCTTGTGAGGGTAGAAAGAACGAGAAAATTGTTCATTTTTGATGCCCTTATAGAGGCAGTCAGAATTGCACTGATTGGTGACTTGTAATAATTCCTCAGATTGTTAGAGGCGTGATTAAAGTGAGTAAATCTTTTACTTTTTTTTTTGCAGACCTCTTCGCTAGTGCCACGCCCAAGATCATTTGTTCTCATGTAAAAGAGAAAGCAGAGATGTCTTCACTGTTTGTACATGAAGAGGTGAGTTTCTTGTGCATTTTGATTAATGTTACATGTTCTGAGCGTTGTACTTTAGGAATTGTTTTTCACACTGGCTCACTACCCTATAAGGAATTTGATTCTTAGGTGAGTTCAGGCTTTCGTAAGTGCCATTTTCGAGCTGTAGTCTTACACTTAACCTCATTTCGGGAATTTGCTGTATGCTGGAAAACTCTTATCTTTATCATACGAAATTATTAGAATGTATGGGTTGTATGCTTCGAGTTCAGTGTAATGTCAATTACACGCCATTTCGAAGGATACACACTACACATTCTTTATATATGGTGCTGCCAGAACAGCACGAACATCCTTTTAAGAGAAGTCATAGTTGCTCTTATTACAGGATGAGAGGGTGCCGCTGACGTCCTGCGTAGTCTACCCCCCGGCCCCAGTCTAGAGCAAGCCTACTTCCTGAACCTCCACATGGATAACCGAAAAATCTTCCGTGTCAGTAATGACGAAGAAGGAGTGACTGCACTGATGAGTTGATTTTTTTTTATTTTCAACATTGTCTACGGCCGCAAGGCCTTTAACAACCACCGTGATTGAGCGGATTTTTCTCGGCGTGAGTTTGGAGTTTATCAAAGGAGTTGTTCAGGCAGTACGACGCTGAAAATTTTAGTGTCACAATGTCTGAACAACTTTTTCTAGTGTGGTCATGGTAGATGAACAAACATTGTTATTTGTGTAAGTTATTTTGCTTAAATATAGCTGGACCATTCCATGCCAAACGTTCCAGCCACTTTGGCGACCATCTGAATTGTATTTCAAAAAAAAAAAGTGCTGACTTACTGCGTTGAAAACAGTGAACTGCTAGAATATTTCAGCGAGAAAAAAAGTTTTGTTCATGTGGCTAGCTTTTAACTTCCTGGCATAATGCCGTCTGTGTGCTGTTTGTGGAAAATTTCGTTTTAAATCTACCGCTTATTTTTTCTAAAGCAAATTCGGTCTACCTGTTGAGTGAATGTGCTTCTGTAAGGTATTTGAAGCTCAATAGTAATAGCGCAATTTTTTAGCCACATTCGCTTCCAAGAATAAAGCCAAAATGTGTTATGTTTGCATTTTTTATTGCAATATTGCACTTTGTATGAATATCTGAGCAGTGAATATTTACTCCACAGAAGGTATATTTTGAGGAAAAAATATCTTTAGACCTCTCAAGCTGCTGAAATATACGAGAAAATATCACGAATTTCACAAAATTGTGATTTTTGTCCGTATTGAGATGCAATTTGCTCCATGTTGTGATACAATGAAAACTCATCATTATACCTAAATTGTAAGAAAATGAAATTCTTTCTGTAATAAAAATCTTATCGCAAAAAGGACAGGAAAGAGCGCTATCAACTGAATTTTATTGAAGGTGCTACGAGCGTTTTTATACTGAGCGCAAGACCAGGGCTCATCTGCAACAACACATGTGTGACCATGACAAAATAATTTTAACCGAGAAAAGAATACTCTTTTTCGGAAAAGATAAGTGAAGGTGTACTGATGCATTGATCCTTGGCCTTCCTGATAAAGAGTTCTAAAATCTCTCATTTTTCTGCTTGCTTTTTTTTTCAAAAACCGTGTTTTATGAAACCTAGGACTACACTTACATTCTTTACGGTGTCCGGCCATGAGACTACTATAGCTCTTCTTAACATTTACAGCATGCTGTCTTGCTTGATCATTGAAGCATTGCCCAGTTTGTCCTGTTTACTTTTCCACATGTTAGCGGTATCTTATACACATTAGATTGGCATTCAGTAAACCTATTCTAGTGACGAATGGTGCAAGATTGACTATTCCTGTTGCTGTAAGTACATGCACTTTTGAAAGCTTGCAAGGGGTGGAAAACAACAATGTCATATCTGCTGGCTCTTTTCCTAAAATTGTGAGACACCTTATGTACGTAGTACCATGTGACATGCAAAGGTGATTGGTCATTCTCTTTTTATTTTGGTCCTGCTTCCTTTAACTTTACTTTCTGCAGGAGGGTTTCACAAACAAGTGTGATGATGCTGTTGGGGTATTGGCTGGTGCTATCAGCCCAGGAGTGCTAAGAATGTTCTGCCTTTTGATAGTGGGCATTCAAAATTAGTAGAAAGAGGAATTGATACCACATGTACTCAGGCCACCCTTCAGAAGTCATGTTAGCACAAGGGTGAGGTCAGGTTTAAAAACCAGATTAAAAGACTAAAAGATGCTGGGTATCCCAACAGAATCATCACACCCGTTTGCAACACCCCTGCAGAAAGTAAAGTTGGACAGGACCAACAAAAAACAATGACCAAAACCTTTGCATGTTATACCACATCATGTGTCTCACAATTAAAAAAATAGCCAACAGATATGATATTAGCGTGTTGTTTTCCACCCTTTGCAAGCTTTCAAAAGTGTGTGTACTAAACAGCTACAGGAATAGTCAATCTTCCCACATTCGTCACGAGAATAGGTTTACTTAATGCCAATTTAATGTTTGTAGAAGTATTTTTTATCAGGTAAACCAATGATCAATGCATCACTACACGTTCACTTATCCTTCCCGAGAGGGAGTATTATTTTCACAGTTAAAGATTATTTTGTAGTGCTCACATGTGTCGTCGCGCATGAACACGGTTCTTGTACTCCGTATAAAAGTGCTCGTAGCACATTCATTAAATTCAGTTGACAGTCGGTGCTCCTTCCTGTCCTTTCTGTCTCTTCCGAAAGTTGTCGCGCTGTGACTAGCACACAACCACGATGAACCAACTCTCCCAAATTAAGCTCTTGTTACGTAACACGTAGACCGAGTTTCGTATAAAAAGAAGGAGCGGTGCTTTTAAAATAAAATTTTTCACATACAACACCTAGACGGCATTCCAGGAAGTTCAGAAGGCAGCCACGTGACCAAATATTTTTCCTCTCCTAAATATTCCAGAAGTTCACTATTTTCAATGCAGCACGAGTTTTTCGAATACATTTGAGATGGTTGCCAAAATGGCTGGGACATTTGGCATAAAGTGACCCAGCTGTGTCATTAGCCATAATTATGCATTACCTATTTTGTTTTTTGTGTGTTTTGACTCAGTTTTGTGTTCGTTTTTAGCTTATTGTGTTTCTGATCATTGTATTGGTTTCTTAAGTATTTGCTAAAGTTATATGTGCAAAAACCTGTATATGTTTGCATGTACATCATTTCTCATAACCAATTGTTATACATTCAGGAATACAAAGCTTAATCCACTGTGATTATATACATTTAAAAACACTATCCATATATATTTTTGTGTGCATCACTTCTTGGGAACGATTGTGTACATGAAGGCGTATATAGTGAAATCATGGTGATTGTATATATTTGAAAGAATCATAAGTATATATATGCTTGTATTTCATTCCTATTAACCGATTGTGTACATGAAGGAGTATTAAACTGGAAACCACTGGGATTGTAGATACTTGAAAAAATTATAGGGATATATTAGCGTATATTTCATTTGTAGTCTCTATGTACTTGAAGCAGTATACTAAACTGAAACCAGTGTAATTGTATGTTGCAAAGAATTGCCAATGAAGTGAAACTGAATAAATATAATAAACATTTGAGGTGTTGCATGTGTAGTGTACGTATACGTGAACGTACATCTGGTGAAAAAGTTGTGTGGCAGAAGAAAACTTTGTTTTATTTGCCTATTAAATAAACGCAATATGCAAGGGCAGCAAGGCTTCATTTTCTGTAACGCGCATTATGCATATACTGTGAAGTATATATAGATCCAGCACAAGTTCATACACGATGGCACGCGTTAATATTTTTGCCCAGACGCAATGAATGGAGCTCGACAGGTGGCGCACCATTGATAATGAGGACCACTTTCTTCAAGTAGTGTTTAATCAGTGCATGCTGATATCTATTAGTGCAGTCTAAAAGAATACTGGCACCCCTGCCATGGGCACTCAACACCCTTGTGCACCCTTCTCGCACCCTCCTCAGAGGGTGCTAAAAAAGTGATGGACATCGAAGGCACCCTTCCTTAAGGGTGTTTTTTTAACACCCTACAGTTTTTTTACATGTACACCCTATTCTAAGGGTGCATGAAAAAGCACCCTTTTTAGAAGGTGCTGAATTAACACCCTTAGGGTGTCGTCCACGGGACAAGCTCATTTACACCCTTCTGGGTGTAAAAATTTTTACTGTGTATGTCCACGACAGACGCGAGTTAACTCAACGTCACCTGCCTAGGCCCAGTCGGGGACGGTCAAGTTAAACCTGACCACCCTCACGTGGGCCCTCTGGACGGTCAGAATTATTGAGGTGAGGTCCTGAGCCTTAGTCAGCTTGTTCAGGGCCTCTTGGTGGAAAAGGGACCGGCAAAGGCACAGCCTCGCAAGACATGCTCGAAGTCTGCATAACCACAACACACGTTGTTGGGTGTGGTTAAATAAATGGCTGTGTTCTTACATTTTCTGTCGGTTTTCATTGATATTAGGTATTTATCCCACAATATAGATAGTGAAGAGAGGAGGAAAAAAAAAAGGCCGCTCAATACGGCTTGAAGCATACCCCGTTAGGTCTTCATCCGAATGAAGGGATTTCTCGTTCAGACAGCAAGAAAAGAACCGCGAATAGTATTGGTAAAGCTGAAGAACAAATTGTTTGGGAGATAGTGATTTTGCTTCGCTACTATTGTTCCAGCGATGTATTGTTGCTGGCAGCTGAGTTGCCGAGGAAGCGTAATGCATGCTCTCCCGTATCCGTCAGATACTCAGCGGCTCGAGCACTTACCTCCTATCAAGTCAGTTTACATTGTCAATTGATATGTCATGAATGTAAAAAAAAAAACGCAATAATGAATATTTAGGCATAAATGCAGAAAGTAGTATCTCAGTGTATGCAGGGTGATTCAGCTGACTCTAGACACAGTTTAAAAATATTCTGACGAATTTATGACGTACAGCGCAAACAAATGCGTGTTGCTCACTAGTGCATAGAGGTATTCATACCGTCTTTTGTGTTCTTTTACATTGCTTAATTAGCAACATTAATCAACTAACTTGTAAAACACTGAAGCAGCGAGAAAGGTTCTAATGATAAAGTTCTCAATTGCTTTGCAAAACCTCCGACTGGACAGCTTTTAACATTTCATCTTTTTGTTTTTCTTCCCACAAATGCCCACGAACTACATAAATAAATAAATACATAAATAAATAACGAGACATACCTGCTTGTGCTTCGTATGGAAATCTATATGAATTTACTTGTCATTTCGGACTACGAAAGAGTGTTTGTCAATGATGCCTTTCGTGAAACTTACTGAAAAAGATATCAGGAGGAAATTAAGAGAGAGAGAGAGAGAGAAACGAGAAAAAAAAGGAAGGCAGGGAGGTTAAGCAGATGCTAGTATCCGGTATGCTACCCTACACTGGGGTTGGGGAATAGGGGGTTGAAAGAGAAAGCGAGAGTTAAAAAATAAATAAGAGAAAAACACCGACAAACACGCACACACAAAATCAGTCCACTCATAGGCGTTCCGGCAGGCCAGTAGTTCGTAAGAAGCCCAGTAGCGCTTGCACGGCTTTCTTCTGTGACGATGAGTCATGACGATGGCGAGGAGAAAATTAAAGTTGCTTTGCTACTACTGCTGGCAAATGTAGAACGGGCAAGTTTCAGAATTACGTGCATAAATTATGCTTTACTACAGGATGTTACGATAGCAAAAAGAAATGGGTTAAACATCGATTGAAACGCGCGAATGTCGCAAGGATGTGACAAAATATTGCGTAGTAATGCTTTCTTGGACGCTTGAGATCACCCGGAATTCGTTTGGAAGACAGGACAAAGTTTTTTTTTCAGCCTTAGCATGTTTATTGTGTTGCTGTGCTCAGCCGAAAGCAAATCGATAGGAGAATCAACACGTTCTGTGAAACATGGGTTTTGTACGGAAATAGGATCGTTAAAGTTTAAAGATGATTTTTGTAGTCACTTGTCAGCAGCTGCTCGTAAAACATTCCGTATCGGTGTGTACTGCTGCTAACTCTGGTAGCGTAAGAGCGAACGTAAACGAATGCGCGCTTTTGAATTTCGCTGTCGTCTGCTCGCGCGTGTCGTCTGCTGTCACGCGCGCGCGGTTCGAGAGTTTTATAGGTGCACTCTCGTTAGCAGAGAGTGGGGGCGCTGGCGAATTTTTTTTCAGACACCCCTCTTTGTTCGAGCGGAGGAAGGAGGGCGGTGGACGCGTCGGGAAAAAAAAATGGCTTTCGTCGAGCGACCGCGAGAAGAAATTTTCGTTTGCCACCACCGTCCCCGCGTCCGCCGCTAGTAACCCGCGAAAATGACACTGTGAACGGCGGCAGCTGCGAGCTGAGAACGACATGTGGTTATGCGAAGGTTGACGAAGGAGTGTGCACGTTCATCGGTGCTGCGGACTGGGCCGGCCTGAAGGTGAGCCAGCAACGCGGCCGCCATTTTAGTTGTTGTGACTGGAGAGGGCGAAAAGAAAGCGAGGGCTGGGCGTGAAAGAAGGGGGGCAGGGGAGAGAGTAAAGTGGTTCACTGCTCTCAGCGGCACTGCCGGCGAAGGTGGCGTTCGGTACTTTTTTTGGATGGCGTTTGTGGCGTTGCCGGTTGACGATGGTTGACGCTTATTGCGTCTTCGGCGTATGCCGGCTCTGTGGCGCGATGCGGCTTTCAATTCACAGCAACGTACCGACTTCGGTTGTCGTCGCGTGGGCATTTGGCGAGCCTGCGTTTTCTCCTGAAAAAAGCTTGTGCAGATGGCGGCGGTCGCGGCCGTTATGATCTCGCTACGGTGTGTCACATAACGCCACATGTGGATCTGCGCATTTTGTTAAAAGAAAAAGGAAAGCAGCTCCGTATTTTTGTTAAGAGCCGCAGTCACGCATTTGCTCGCCAATATCCGAACAACGAGAGTGTCAGATGGCAATTCTGTGGTGACTTCAGATGCTTTCACCATGCCCGAGTGCTCTGAATAAGTGTTTCCCTTTACTGGCGCCACGTCTCCGGCTGAATTTGCACACTTTCGCGGTTTCGTGGCGTATTCATGCTGATAGTGCGCCTATGGGCTACGCTGAAGCTCGCCCTTATGTTTTATCTGCAACAGTAGTAGACTTAAAATGAACGAGGTGTGTTGCATTATTAGCCGATTATTAAGCTTTCTCGTCTCTTGAAAAATACATGAAAACAGCAACTGTTTGCTGGGAAGCAACGAGTCTTCGAGTTCTGTGAAAGCATGTCGCTGAAAACGACATGAAAGCACGTCGGTGCTTGTATCTGGTTCATCACTGACTGAACAATTAATTCTGTTTGCTGTTAAAGTTCTATGGAGTGCCCTCGCTGCTGAGGAACGTGCGAATTAGAGCACATGCTTTGACGGTGCCCCTCGTTACGTGCGGATAAGGACCTCACAGAGCATAAACAGAGTTCGGCCCCCTAAGAGCTCGAATTATCATCAACTTTGGACTGTCCAGAGAGCCGGCGATGCGGCGGTTAGGTTAGGTCTAACTGTCCCCACGTGAGAGCGGTCCGGGGGTGGCACATCTCCAGATATTTCAATAAAGTTATTCGTACCGTACCTGCCACAACCGTGTAGTAGCGTCTGGTCCGCGATAACAAACCCAGAGGTGGGCACATCTTTGGCAACTGTCCGCGCAGTGTGGTGTGATGCCCGTTTATTCTAGCTCCCGTCCGGAATTGGAACTCTTCTTAATTCGAGCAGTCTTGTTGTCCTTTTCGAGTTTGAATTAACAAGTTTTTACTGTAATACATTATTTTACACCGACGACTTGGGAGGGCATAGGTGTTGCTAAGGGCACCCTGATGCGGACGTGGTATTGAGGTAAATTTTCCCTTGATAAATTATTCATATGTGTAGGTTGGGTTGGTGTCGAAAATTGTTACACTTTATATATATATATATATATATATATATATATATATATATATATATATATATATATATATATATATATATATATATATATATATATATATATATATATACACACACACACAGCGACAGAAACAGAACGACAGAAACTGATACGCAAGAAGCCAATCAATGAGCTAGCACTGAGAGGGAAAGTACAGGAATTCAGAGTCTCGCTTCAGAACAGGTACTCGGCTCTTATGAGGAAACCAACCTTAACATAGATACAATGAATGATAATCTGACGAGTATCATTACGGAGTGTGCAGTGGAAGTTGGAGGCAGGGTAGTTAGACAGGACACTGGCAAGCTTTCCCAGGAAACGAAGAATCTCATTAAGAAGCGTCAAATCATGAAAGTCTCAAGTACAACAGACAAAATAGAACTGGCAGAGCTTTCGAAGTTGATTAATAGGCGTAAGGTATCCGACGTAAGAAGGTATAACATGGAGAGAATTGAACACACTCTGAAAAACGGAGGAAGCGTCAAACAGTGAAGAGGAAACTTGGGATAGGCAAAAATCGGACGTATGCACTAAGGGACAAAGAAGGCAAAATAACTACCAATATGGATAGGATAGTTAAAATAGCGGAGGAGTTTTACAGAGATCTGTACAGTAGCTGGGACAACCACGACTTTAATACTATAAGAACTAGCAGTAACCCAGATGACACCCCACCAGTAATGATAGAAGAAGTCAGAAAAGCTTTGGAGAGCATGCAAAGAGGCAAAGCTGCTGGTGAGGATCAGGTAACATCAGATTTGCTAAAAGATGGAGGACAGATTGTGTTAGAAAAACTAGCCACCCTGTTTACGAGGTGTCTCCTGTTGGGAAGAGTACCAGAGTCTCGGAAGAACGCTAACATCATCTTAATACATAAGAAAGGAGATGACAAGGACTTGAAGAATTACAGGCCGATTAGCTTGCTCTCTGTAGTATACAAGCTATTTACAAAAGTAATTGCTAACAGAGTAAAGAAAACATTAGAATTCAATCAACCAAAGGAACAAGCAGGATTTCGAACAGGCTACTCAACAATCGACCACATTCATACTATCAATCAGGTAATAGAGAAATGCTCAGAATATAACCAATATATATATACATAGCCTTCATAGATTACGAGAAGGCGTTTGATTCAGTAGAAATATCAGCCGTCATGCAGACACTGCGGAATCAGGGCGTCGATGAAGTATATATAAACATTCTGGAAGAAATCTACAGGGGATCAACTGCTACCATAGTGCTTCATAAAGAAAGAAACAGAATACCAATCAAGAAGGGTGTAAGGCAGGGGGACACAAACTCCCCAATGCTATTTACCGCGTGCTTACAGGAGGTTTTCAGAAGCCTAGAATGGGAACAGTTAGGAATAAGAGTTAATGGACAGTATCTTAGTAACCTGCGCTTCGCCGATGACATTGCATTGCTGAGTAACTCAGGGGACGAATTGCAACTCATGATTACGGAGTTAGACAAGGAGAGCAGAAAGGTAGGTCTTAAAATTAATCTGCAGAAAACGAAAGTAATGTACAACAACCTCCGAAAATAGCAGCGCTTCGAGATAGGTAATAGTGCACTTGAAGTTGTAAAAGACTATGTCTACTTAGGGCAGGTAATAACCGCGGAGCCGAACCACGAGATTGAAGTAACTAGAAGAATAAGAATGGGGTGGAGCACATTTGGCAAGCACTCTCAAATTATGACAGGTAGATTGCCACTATCCCTTAAGAGGAAGGTATATAACAGCTGTATCTTGCCGGTACTTAGCTATGGAGCAGAAACCTGGAGACTTACAAAGAGGGTTCAGCTTAAATTGAGGACGACGCAGCGACCAATCGAAAGAAAAATGGTAGGTGTAACCTTAAGAGACAAGAAGAGAGCAGAGTGGATTAGGGAACAAACGGGGGTTAAGGATATCATAGCCGAAATCAAGAAGAAGAAATGGACATGGGCCGGGCATGTAGCACGTAGACAGGATAACCGCTGGTCGTTAAGGGTAACTAACTGGATTCCCAGAGAAGGAAAGCGGGTTAGGGGGAGACAGAAGGTTAGGTGAGCAGATGAGATTAAGAGGTTTGCGGGTATAAATTGGCAGCAGCAAGCACAGGACCGGGTTAACTGGCGGAACATATATATATATATATATATATATATATATATATATATATATATATATATATATATATATAAAGAAGCGTTCATGCAGCATGATACTGCGTTCCACGTTCTTCGTACGTTTCGCGCTTATGAAATCGTGTGTTAATTGTTGATTACTCCATCCTTTATACAATAGCAATATGAATAATTTCTGCCAAAACGAGGTACATGTTCATTTTTCAAATTCAAATACCACAATCATTTATCGACAGTTGAGATATGATCAGCAACTGCACTTTGACGTCTGTTTAATGAACGGCATTTATTATTTGTCTAGTTACTAGGCTGAATTCATCGACCGAGTTCCTTGTGATCCTTACAAGAAATCAAAGATGTTCTGCGACAGCAGCGAATATTTCATTAGAATTGGACAGCTGCTTTAGTTGAATCTGCGATTGGTGGCTTGGTTCCTCGGCAAACTGGTGCAACCGACTCTGGGGGATGCAGTGGTCAATACAATTTAAAACGAGTTGAGCAAGATGTAACTTGTTAATAAAAGAAAAAAAAAGATTAGGTGTTAAAGGATGGTTGTCTTTAGTTAGCAATTGTCTAACAGTTAAAAAAACACAATAGTGACCTAGCCCTATATATATGATGTTAACTGGGTCATGCACAGCACACCACTCAGGCTGGACTGATGAAGTGGATCTTGACTATGGCCGAAATGAACTTTATCAAAAGTTCTAGAGAAACAAAATTTAGTACCTGAATTTGTGTGTGTGTGTGTGTGTGTGTGTGTGTGTGTGCGCTTTTGGTCAATGAACATGGTTATTCTGTATTTAGAGAGTCCATTTTTTAAAATTTTGTTTGTATAGCTAAAGATGTTATATCCGGTTAAGGGAGAGATGGCGATCTCGATTAGAACACCCTGCCTTGCTCTGTTTCGTGGCTAAACGGGATGGTGAAAGTGGCATTCAGTAATACTGAATGCTTAATTCAACAGCTAGAAAGGACCATAATGTTTTGGGTCTCATTATACAAAATTATGAGGTATATGATTGCAACTTTTTTATTGATGGTATTTTAAGCAGCAATAGCCCTTCGCAACGCAAAAATTCAAGATGATTCATTTCACTATTTCTCGGTTCCAGCGAAAATCGGTCTGTAGTGCTCGACATTTCAGTTCTGTAAGTGCGTATTCTATGTACTGTCGTAGTGAAATAACTAGAACAGTGGTCTGTGATATATTTCGCAGTGACGGTCGCAAAGTGACTTGTAAAAGTAGAACTTGTTTATGATAATGTACAACTCACAGCGCAGTGATACACTGTAATGGTACATTCTACTGCTCTATAATAGACCGACCAGCTGACGAAGAACTTTGTGGAATTTGCCTTGAAAGGGATGGCATGCTCGGAATTACTTGGCAACTTGCCCACTTATCCTGGCATATATACGCGGAACAAAATAATTTGCTATTATAGTACTAGACAGCCGCGATATTTCATGTTAATTTCACACTTATCGTAGGCTATCTTGCGGCGTCGCTGTGATATTCCAAGTGAGGTTAGATATATTGCAAATCTCCATTTTTTTACAAAGGCACGGTTAATGTGCCTCTCTCCTAGCGGCGGAGTTATTAAACGCCTCTCGATCTCGGAGGCTTTCGCTTTGGCGGTACCAATTGTTCCAGGCCCAGTATTGGAGGTCACGTGATCCAGCGTTGCCTCTGAGAGAGAGAGAAAGAGATGGGAGGGGGAGGAGGAAGTTGACCTCTGAAGAAAATGTGAGGGTTGGAGAGGGAGGTGATTATGTTTCTCATCCATTGGTACTGATCTGGTGAGTTCACTATGGTTGTGTGGGCGGCTCAGTGCGTCCGTGTTCCGTGGTTCTTATCTTGCAGCAAACTTGCACCTGATGCAGGTGGCTAAACCCGAGTCCTGATGCGCACTGTCTTCCTTCTCGCCTATAGTGTTCTTGAATTTTGGGGACGTGTTGAAGTGGGAAGCGTTCCCTCCCCGCTTCCAGCACTTTTCGTCACGCCAGAGTTGTGACAGCGTGTTCATCGAGTTGTTCGTGTTTTCCTGGGTGCGTGTGAGTGACACCGCGTGTTATTTTGCGGTGGCTAATGATCTGCAAACGTTTGTGTTGTGCTTGCCTATCTCCGTCAGCGCATTTCGAACAAAAACGCGACTTCTTCTTTGTTGCTGCGATGATATTAACTGCTCGTGTATAGATTTAAATACAATTTATAATTTCTTGTTTAAGTTATGTTTGTGGCTGATATGAGGCCATTCACTCTGTGTTTTTTATACACTTAATTATATTCTTGATTAGCAGCTTACGTTCTGCTTCTCCCCAAGCAACACCCGTGCACCACACTTCGTGCCTCCTTTTCAAAACGCCCATAATCACGTCGACTGCAAATTTTGCTTGCATACTATTAAAGCTGTAAGTCGCCGTTGGAGGAGCGTTTTATCGATTTGCTTCAAACATGGTCAGTATCGTTGGAGTAAAGGACGAGATTGACGAAGCGAGACGCAGTGCTAGTGGCGATGGTTTGAGGATAAGAAAGCTTGCTTTTGAATACTGTAAGGCAGCATTAGTCCCCCCTCCCCCTCATTATTGAGACTTGTGTACCCACAACACCCGGTGTGAGGCAGAGTACCTCTGTCACCATTAGAAAAACTGACGGGTGCCCGGCAGCACTCAAGGTAGAACTAGAAAAGTTAGTGCTCCAGATATAAAGACACAAAATGAAGGAATGTATACACGCATTACACGAGTGCCCGTATTGCGTGTTTACATTTTCTTGCCCATTCTCATATTGGCGCTTTAAGTTTTCTGTAAGTATGCAATACAGACTGCCTGGCATCTGCAGGCCCTGCGTTCACCCTCGCGTGAAAGCGAAGGGAGCGCTTCACTAGGGGACATTCATATGCTTTATATTTGGCTGTAAATGTTGTATAAATCACACTATATCAGGAGCTTTTGTGTATCTTTGGCACTTTGATCATATTAAACATTATACGTCTGTGCATTGAATGTGCGATGGTGTAGTAGCTTATTCGCGTGATGTGCTATAGTACGCACGTTTAGTTGATATAAATGGAACATGGTTTGAGATTCGGGCTCGTAGCCAGGATTTTTTTAGGGGGGGGGGGCACCTGCTGAAGGCTTTAAAAAAACACCTATTTTATTTTTTTATTTTCGCTAAAGCACTCCCTCCAACCTAATTTCTGGCGAGAAGCCCTCTCCTTCCCCCGCCCCCTGACTATGGGCCTGCTGAGATGCCAGCCTCGGGCTGACACAAGTTACGAGTATCGTGTTACTGCTAACTATATGTACAGTATCCTTCAGCTGCAACTTGTTACGTTTCAATGCAGTAACTTTTAACACTGCTACCGCATTTGAGTAGCTGTAACATTTCTCTGCTTTAATGGCTAAAATGCTCGGGGATTTGTCCAACAAATATTGACATCTGTGGGATGAAAAAAAAAGCAAACAAAAAAGAACGCACAGGTGGGTGGCGGTGACAAACATTTTGTTACACAGATACAAAACTATATCTCCTTCTGATCAATCTCATTACCACATTTTTAAACCTCTACTCTTGTCGAGAAAGTATTGGGACCATGCCACTGCCCATCCCAATTCCGAAAGGCAACGAAAGCTCTGTTGCGTTTTCTCAAAGACACCGGCCTGTTTCGTCGTTTGTGATGGGAAACGTGAAACTATTACGCGTCGTCCCAGTCAGTGACTTTTTCCCCCCCTCTATATCTTTCTTTCCCTCTCCCCTTCTCTAGTGCAGGGTAACCTACCGGGGCTCAGCCCTGGTTAACCTCTCCGTCTCTGCTCGCGTCTTTCTTGTGGGTGTGCTTAGTTTCGTTTTACTAATGCATGTAACTTGAACCTTGCCACTGATTTCTTAGTTTTTCGTGTAATCTAATGCATTCTTTATGTTTTTTGGCGTTTTTGCTACATTGAGGTTGCTTGTTCGCCTTAGCTCTTGCTGTACCAATTACGTTACTTTGTTAAAACTTGGGACCGTGACAAAGCCATCCTTGTGCCCCGTGTAACTGACTCTGTAACTGCTGAAGGAAAGACGTGTAAATTTAAGGGCTCGTTTTCTTTGTTAGACACACTACATTAATGAGACCTAACTTACAACATTATTGAGATCCTCATTAATGCTGTGTCTCACCAACATTGTCACTTTTGATATGTGCGCCTCACAGGTCGCGTGTTTCAGCAGTACCACTGAGGCGTACGTGACGCTAGGTTGCTCTTGTGCAAACCATTAGCGTCGACGTTCGTCGTCAGATGGATTTTTATCATTATTCTTAATTACGCTGTGAATCGATATTATATGTCCACTGTAATAATTATCTATCTGATGGAGGAATTGTGATTACTAATTTATGGTTAGAATTTGACATCATATTGTAGATTAAAACATGGCACTAAGCACCCATGCTCACACAACCATCAATGAATAATCACAATTTAAGTTTTTGGGAGCGACATCATATTCAGCGTTTTCCAGTGCTCTGAACTTGTTTTATGTGCTTCAGCTGTGAGTTACAGAGTCAGTTACACGGGGCACAAGGATGGCTTTGTCACGGTTTTGGGACCGTGACAAAGCCATCCTTGTGCCTCGTGTAACTGACTCTGTAACTGCTGAAGGAAAGACGTGTAAATTTAAGGGCTCGTTTTCTTTGTTAGACACACTGCATTAATGAGACCTAACTTACAACATTATTGAGATTCTCATTAATGCTGTGTCTCACCAACATTGTCACTTTTGATATGTGCGCCTCACAGGTCGCGTGTTTCAGCAGTACCACTGAGGCGTACGTGACGTTAGGTTGCTCCTGTGCGTCGACGTTCGTCGTCAGATGGATTTTTATCATTATTCTTAATTACGCTGTTAATCGGTATTATATGTCCACTGTAATAATTATCTATCTGATGGAGGAATTGTGATTACTAATTTATGGTTAGAATTTGACATCATATTGTAGATTAAAACATGGCACTAAGCACCCATGCTCACACAACCATCAATGAATAATCACAATTTAAGTTTTGGGGAGCGACATCATATTCAGCGTTTTCCAGTGCTCTGAACTTGTTTTATGTGCTTCAGCTGTGAGGTACGAAAATATATAGGGGACGTTATATGAGAACGAATTATAATGTACATGTGAACAAAGAAAAGTGGGTGAAAAGATAGCTTGCTGTGGCCAGGAACCGAACCTGCGACCTTCGAATAACGCGCTCAATTCTCTACCAACTAAGCTACCATGGCAGCTGTCCCCCAGCCACTTTTTGGGGTATATATGTGAATAAAATGGGGGAGTGTCAGTTAGCGCCACCAGTAGCCATGGCGGCGAGTGTGACACACTCTGTGTGAGCCTGTTTGACGTCACGTAGCACGCGAACTTATTACAAGGTGGCAGCTGACGAACAGTGCTTCGTATACTACCTAAAGGCACCAGGTCTGCCAGTACGAGACGCTTGTTAATCAATTAGGAGAGAGAGAGAGATAAAGATGCAAGGAAAGGCAGGGAGGTTAACCGATCAATTAGGAAATAAGTGTATACTTAACGGCTCATTTTTCCGTGTTTAACACAGTGTTAATGAGATCTAACAGACAATAATGTCAAGGAATGTATAGGAGAAGTCATAAGAGACAAGTTATCTTTTCACCCACTTTTCTTTCTTCACATTTACATTACCATCCGGTCTCTTATAACTTCCCCTATACATTCCTTTGCATTATGTATGTGTGTGTGTGCGCGCGCGTGTGTGTGAGAGAGAGAGAGCGAGAGACAAACTAGCGTTGTCTCGCTTCCTTGAGAGCAGTGTTCTCGAAGGAACATTAAACCACAATAAATTGATTGCTGACTTGGTGACCGCGTAAAGGTAGCAGCTACGTAATCAAACGGTATCGCTAAGTGTTAGTAACTTATTACCTCTTTCGCTTTACTACCTCGATAAAGGGGCCGTGACATGGTCACCCGAAAATTTGCGGTTTTCAGTGCTAATAATGGCATATAATAATGTCTATATAATGCCTATACAGATATGAGAAGTGGGCCAGGAAAGAATATTTAGTGCAAAGCAAGCCTCAGAAGTCGCCAGCTGTACACCTCGCTCACTTCCGGTGGCCGCCACTTTGCCATGGCGCGTGTGTCGTCATGAGTAGCATGAAACAGTGCCATCATCTATCAAAGTTACAGCCGCTACAAATTGTTCAATTTCTGCGCCGAAGTGAAAACTGCATATATATATATATATATATATATATATATATATATATATATATATATATATATATATATATATATATATATATATATATACATATATCGCTTAACAACATCGTTCGCTGGAATGCAGACACTCACACAGCTAGTTACGTCACGGCTCGCGAGGGCGCCAGTGTCGCTGGACTGTCAGGCCGCTTGCATGTTTATCAAAATATTTTATTATAAATAAAGTGCCTGACCAGCTACGCTGAAAACACAAAGCATTCAATATCCAGCATCTGCATTTTGTTTGTAGAGGATAGGAGTATTATTGCTTATTGCAGATGCCGACTCTTTTGTGTTAAAGAGGTACGCCTTGGTGACAGCCGGACGGGAAGATATTTCACTGTGACATTAACGTCAATGAAAGTCCTGCAAGAGTTGCGTACAAATCGCAAGGTGCTTTACACGATGTCTGTTGAAGGATCTACTCTCTCACAGCTGACAGGGTAGACAGCTTAGCCAGTATGCTGCCCATTGTGTTTTGAAATCGGTTTCTTAACGAAGAATTCAAAGCGGTCCTTGCTTGTCTTGAATGCTGCGTTCATACATGTCACACGCCTTCGTTTTGTCTGAACGTCTTGTTCTTGTTCACCTATATTAACTGTGGCGCATACCCACTGCGGGGGATTGGCCAAGAATTGAGTGGTTTTATAAATTATAATGAAGTTTTAAATAATGGATTTTATATAATAGAAGTATTACAGCTTCATTTAATCGACAAGAGCTTGACAAACACTGCAGCTAAATGCGGTAATTACGACAATATACCTCAGTATTGTGAGGCTCTTACGATCGCTTTGCACTAGACCGGGATTATCTATGCTTGTTTGCGACAAGGGCGGCCAGTCGCACCCGAAAACTTCGATGTCAATCATGCTCAGTCGTGGCCGAAAGTGCGTTGTAGTCGCCGTTTTTAGCTCCGAATAACCACACATCCGGCGATGGGCGCGTCCTCCGACCGCGCACTACATTCTGCGGACCTTCCTGCATTTGGCAGAAAAGTGGTACCGCGGTGCATTCCGGTAATGCTAATGTAAAGGAAGATATTGCGAGCTCTTAGATATTTTGCCAATATCGCGAAACAAAAGACTGCTTTTAAAAAGTATGCACGTCATTTACTTCGTGTGAAGCGTGCCCTGTGCTTGCTTTGCATACCTAGGTACCGCTGGACTTCCATCCGGTACGCGCGTCGTTGGTTCGCCCAGTTTGCGTCTCTACTTGTTCATTTTGCACGTGTCTCTTGTTCAGGTCCCTCGTTCATTGATATCATTGTATAGTGGCGTTCGAGTAAGCATCCGCATTGATTATGACGTCGACGACTGCGAGCGTTCGTCTAAATCGGTGGCGTGCTCCAGCTGCGTAGCCCACGTGGGCCGTTGTTAGGCATAACTGTCGGCCTGGCGAAGCATTGCTGGCTCGTAAATTGAGGGGGGCAGCAGCGCGGTGGCAGCTGCAATTGGGTGCCTTGGTTGACGGGCTGCCTCCCCCTGTTTTGCAGATGTTTGACGCCAAGGCAGAGTTGCAGCTGCACGCGCAGAGCCACCTGCGGGAGGCCAAGCCGTACCGGTGCGCGCAGTGTAGCAAGGCGTTTGCCAACGCGTCCTACCTGTCCCAGCACTCCCGCATCCACTCGGGCGTGAAGCCGTACCGCTGCGACCTGTGCGACCGCAAGTTCACCCAGCTGTCGCACCTGCAACAGCACGTGCGCACGCACACCGGCGACAAGCCGTACCTGTGCCGGCACCCGGGCTGCGACAAGGCCTTCTCGCAGCTGTCCAACCTCCAGTCGCACTCGCGATGCCACCAGGCGGACAAACCTTTCAAGTGCCACTCCTGCTACAAGTGCTTCGCCCACGAGGACGCCCTCCTGGAGCACATCCCGCGCCACCGGGACTCCAAGCACCTCAAGACGCACATCTGTCCGCGGTGCGGAAAGAGCTACACGCAGGAGACGTACCTGCTCAGGCACATGCAGAGGCACGCGCACCCTTCCGCGCAGACCGCTCCGCCGTCCGCCCTGGCTCCGCCCCTTCACCCCTCGACGACGCTGACGTGGCCCGAGGGCGAGTCGAGGTTGCCGCACCCGCCTCTGCAGCAGCAGCAGCAGCAGCAGGGTGTGAACGCCGCCTTGGCCTACTGCAGCGCCCCACCGGTGTCGACGCCGTCAGCAGCACAGACCCAGTACGAGCCCAAGAACGCCGCCAGCCAGCTCATCTCGCTGCATCAGATCCGCAACTTTGCCTCGATGCCCCCCGTCTGACAGGGCTCGCTGCTGCTGCTCGAGACCTCCGGACAGTGCTTGCCCGGTGAACCGGACGCCTTGTTCGCTCAACCAGTGGCGAAGTGAGTGTCTGCGCACCGGTTGGCTTTCGAACAGTGCCATCGCAGGTGAGGGAGCTACAGTGGCTGGCATGCGCTGATCCTGAGCTCAGGAAACGCAAGGAACACGCACACCTGGAGGACTTCGCGCTGCAAGAGGTCACGGCACGCCAGTGAGCCGCCGGAGATGCATCCCAGCGGGTGTTCAGATATTGCGGGACTCGTGGGCTTCCAGTTTGTCTCGCGACCTTTGTCAGTCAATTTTGTGAAAGCGCTCAGGCGTTGTGGACTGCAGTTTATGAATTAGGGGTGAATGTGTCAAGTATTGTTCTCATTGTATACTGGTGAGATACGACGGCGTGGCTTCGGCGCTTTCTCCCTCCGAAAGCATTCTTTGCGCCACCTCAGTGATCGTAGGCCTGTGCTGGAAGCACTGCGATACGCCTGCCGCAGGGCTTTTTTTTTGTTGTTCTTTAGCTGCAAGATTAAGAAGACGCACATCGTGTGAGATGGCAGCTAAATAACTGCGCTGTGTAGAAGCCAAGAACTCATCTAAAACTTATGTTTTTTTTTTTCCTTTGAGGTCTTTAGTAAGCGACTAGACACACTCTAAGCATGTTCAAGCAGGCAGCAGTACTTCTGCCAATGGGTATTAACAAAATGCCCGTGACTATAGCACAAGCTCGCTCAGCTGGGAAGAGCTATTGGAGGGATCTTTGACTTGACTTGGAAGTGCCATAGCAGGGGTCTTATGTGCTATCTTTTTAAAAATATGGGAGAATAACTTCTTCTATATGGATTGGTGCAGTGACTGTGGGGGGATGGGGGACTTTGTTTAAAGAGGAATAAGTATCAGCAAATATTGCAAATGTATTACTGATGCATGAGTGAATGTGGCTCGTTTGCAACAGCTCATTGTGTGAAAGTTTTGTGTAAGAGCAAGTTTAATTGAGTCAGTGCCTCCTCTATTCTTTCAATGCCGTTCAGATGCGCGCGATACAGCCGGTCACCACCCTCTCTTCTCGCTCTTTTCCCTCTCGTTCATTGCATAGCCTTCGCTTGTACTTTGCGTTTATGGGGTAGAGTATATATACGACGGAAATCAGATGAAGTAATTTTTTTTGTTCAGTTGTGTACAGGCTCCCGGGGCAGCGTCTTGCATCCCTCGTGTCTAACTCTTGTTTAGGCTCCTTACTCGTGTTCACAATGTTGGTGGGCACGCTGGCTCCGTAGAGACATGGTGTTTTGGGATATCGCATCGCCGTTCATGGTGTTAGGCGGGCAACCAATGGATACGCTTCACTGCGATGCTGCTGCATGCGCTGCCTGCCTTAAGAGGAGTCTCGCTAGCGCTACGAGGTGGCTGAGGCATTGCTTCGAGCCACAATGAAGAAGCACGAAGGAACGAGTCTGGCAGACGCATGGCATCGGAGAAGGAACGCGCGTTATCACATCTCCGTTGGAAGGCGCTAGGACGCACGTCTGACGCAAGCAGCCCTACCCTACATGTGGGGTCGCATCACGAGCACTCCCTGAACTGAGGCAGACCGATGGCTCCCATTGAGGAGCGAGCGTTTGCACTGGCATTGGAAAAAAAAGAAAAAAAAGAAGAAAAGAAATGTAAATATAGAGCGAGGAGGCGTTCATTGAGCGAAACAGGTGGTTAACTGCGTTGCTTGAGCACATGTGCCATACGTCATCCCCTCTAAAACACCTGTAGCAACGAGTGTGCCGACACGCGAAGACAGGGGAGAGCTTTAACCATAAAGCTTGCCAGGACTAGAGAAGTGTGTACTGGCGCGATACTGCCCGGGCTACTGTCACGTTTGTGATACCTGGCCCCTTGTTGTGGACAAAGGCAATTTTCATCACTCTCTTTCTAAGTGACTTGATTTTTTTTGTTTTCTGGGTGTTTTCTACACTCCTTGCACACTATATGTTCATCACTGCCGTACCATTTTGTTGGGAGCTTGCAAGAAAGCTCTCATGTGAAGCGCGGGGCTGTGAAGTTCTCTCTGTATTGTGTTGTAACTAAGAAGAGCATCTGATTAGAATAAAGTCATTTTGTGTTGCTGATTGATCCAAAAGGTGCCAAATTTACGCTTGACGGTGGAAAATTTTGTTATTTAACCTGGCAGCATCCATTTAGTCAGTGTAGCATAGTCTATGGTATCAGTCTTAAAGTTGCTCTTCAGTCCAACCCTAGCCGGTCACGGTGCTGACAAACTGCAGCAAAGCGTACAATCGCGCTTTCCATTCCAGAGAAAATCCTGGTCACGCCGAAACATTTATAGTTCCACCGCCTGTGTCTGTACGTTTCAGTCGGCTGAAATTGCCGCTCCGAGTTGTCTGCGTAACATCACGCATCATCGCTAAAATGTTTCGGCTAGACAGGCGCGTCGTATTGTCATCAGTCTGGCACATAACAGGGAACACAGCACTATTGGCGACACCTGACGGCGCTACTTTAATACACTGTGCAGGACAGTTATTGTGGGACCAGTTTGTCTTCACATCAAGTAACTCTTGGTAATGCTATCTGTACAGAACCCTCACCTGTGACGTCATTGGTAGGGCCCGCGGCAAGTCGCTGTCGACCATGGCACTAACAATAGTGCCGCTTACAAAATAGAGAAAACCGTGAATCGACGTGGAGTAGGTTGCTGGCAGCCTAAGAATACGTGCCAACGATTGACACTGGCAAGTTATTTGTACTCCTGTGCAACGCCAGGCAGAGCATTTCATTTCAATTATGTGGGGGTTGTGTGACGCCATAGGTGACGTTTCTGCTGAGGTCACGTGACACCAGGACGCTGAGGTGCAAATAGTCTATCCCGCTCATAGGCGTGTGCACGGGGGGGGGGGGGGGGGTGCAGGGCATAGAGTTTCCCAAAATTAACTAGAGGGCACTCTGGCGCTGCGATCGTTCAGCGACCATGGGAATGATGGGTAGTACACACATTTGCCTAGTCTTCGTACTTCCCGGCGGCGAATCGTACTTCCGGCTTCGTTTGTTGCTGGTTACGGTTTTGTTTTGAAAGAAAGAACAAACCCTTTTGAACTTAGTGACTTGATTCAAAATGATAAGCCTAAAAAAATAAGGTTGTGAAGTGCAAACGGTGAACATTTGCTAATTTATGTTTTCATGAAAAAACAGCTTCAGGCCACACGAATACACATGGAGCCAGAAGCAGGCCAGAAGTACGAAAATTAGACAAATGTGTGTACTACCCATCATTCCCATGCTCACTGAAGCGCCGTGTGTTGCAGCTTCCATAGACACTAGCGCCAGAGTTCCCTCTAGTAAGTATTGTGGGAAACTCTATGGTGCAGGGGGTGCCGCCCTGCCCCTTCGTGTGCATGCCTAGTCACCTATGAGGGGGGCGCAATGACAGCCCCTTACATTGTCATATAAGGAAGGGGAGTGCTGCGACGCGGCGGGCAGTGCAAATTCATCCCCATACATTGACATGATAGGGAGGGGGGGGGGGGCGCTGCAATGAGCCTTCACCCCCCCCTCCCCGCCCGGAAGGGGGACCCTGCGCTCGCCTATATTCCCGCCTATTTCTATGCTCACTGCAGCCATACTCAAGCATAATGAAGATTTAGTACAGTTTGGAATAGCCGTCTCCCTCACCCATTTTATGCGGCAGTAGCCCTGCAGTATTGTGGCTATTACATTTTGGTTTAACGCACTTCATCAATACATCGTCATTAGCGCTGTGCTCGCTACCATGTCTTACTGTCGCGGACACGCGGTGAACGGCGTTCGCTTATTGCGGATTGAAATGCACTACTTTACAAGGAACCAACGCCAACGCAGTAAGTGAACCTTCAGCAGTGACAGATCTGGCAGGCTTGCAGAAAATTTGTATTCCAGCCAAAGTGAATCTTGTGGAGAAGGCAAGCTAGTTTAGACCTTACCTTGCCCAGTAGTTTCGGTCGTGTCCCCATGGAAAGTCCATGCGCGCTTGCCTTATTCGTGCACTTCAGACTTTCTGCAATCGAAATATACAAATGACTTCGCCTGAAGCTGTGACAGTGTGTTCTTCCAGCTCTTTCGTGCAGTCTGGATTGGCTGCTCGTGTTTTTCACTCGCAGTGTAAGTTCATTTTTTGTTCGGGGAAAGAAAAAAAGTTAAGGCCGCCTTCAGGAAAGTTCAGTTTCGAAGAGTCCTTTGATAAGAAAGGGTGACGGTGTCTGTAATCGACGCGTAACTGTAAATCAGTCAATGAAACTGAGATGAATTTCTGTGTGGAAGTCGTTTTTCTTTTGTGCGTTTTTGTGTGCTTGACTGGATGACTGTAGTGGATCGAATTGTCGCGAAGAAACTCGCTACCTTCGGAGCCTGCATAGCGAGAGCGTGATTGAAACCATGAAGCGCTTCAGGTGAGAACGAAGACGGTGACGTATGAAGAAGACTGAAATAAACTGTGTGTCTACGGTTGTGTCTCCGTGTGTGCACTATGTCTGGCTGCTCCTCTCAAAGTGTGATTGCAGTCGTGTGTAACGTTACGCGTAGTGGCCGGTGCTTGGCACGCGCAAATCTGTCCGCGGTCTCCGCGTGTGGGTGTCTTCGATGTGAGTGTGTGTTGCCGTCGAATAAACATATTCTGTCTCTTACGTTGCTTCCTTTTTGTGGTGAATCCGCGCTCTTTTGTTACTTTTCAGGCTTCTCGGCTAAAGGACGTGGCAGAAATCGACTTTCGCAGCTATTCTCGCGACGTAGAGGAGGCGGCACTATGTCGAGAAAAGATGGCGTCTGGATTCGGGATTGCCGATGCTCAGCTTCATAACTGTCTCGCATCTTCTCTCATCTTTTCGCGATTTTGAATATCGTGACAGTGTTTTGCCGAAGGCGAACGTAAAGTGCTGGCCTGTTTTATTGCGGTGTGGCCGTAAAATATATCAGTAAAATACAGTGGTGCAGTCTAAGGCACCGTGGTAATTTTCTTGCGAACGTCTAGACCGTGTTAAGCGGAGCCGCATAACGTCAATAGGCGCGCTGCCGTGATTATTTTAAGTCTGCATTAGGCTGAATGTTCCTGAACAGCGTGCAATACGATTGGAGTAGTGAAAGCGTTTGCGAGTTCTAAATTGAGCAACGAGTGACTGAGCCAAAGTAGTCACTTCGCAAGCGGCAATTAGCGACTGTTTGCGACCAGTCGCTTGGCGGCTGAGTCGGTCACGCGACCGGTGCTAGTCGTAAGTGTGAACGAACCTGAAGGTGAATAGATGCGTGCAAATATAGCAAAGATGAATTGTTCGCGTATTTTATAGCAGCAGTACCCCCGCCCCCCAGTGGCGAAACAGACATGCTTCACAATGTGTGAGCTTCGCACAATGGCCGCCTTTGGTCCCTAGAAGTGAACAGTTCTTGAATGCAGCATTAGGCCGTCATTATCGTCAAAGAAACCTGCATGGCCATAACTGAGTAAACACGTTGTGATCAGGAGAGAGATCCCCCCTCGCCTCGCTCCGCTCGTGCGCCCGCCCGTGGAAAGGACACTGCACAGGCGCGTATGCTTCAACGTGCTTCAGTTGGGAAACCTCTAAATATTTACGTCGTCAGACATTGATGTAACGAATGCGCTTAGAACCGATTGTCGGTGCTAACGAAGCAAATGAAAAGAAATGAATAGTCTTGCCATTAAAACAGTGCCATGTTTGTAACGAATTTTCTGATACAACAGAGCTATCGTGTAGGATGGACTTCGATATTACGATGTTATCGCATCGTTGGCAGTTTGCGTATCTGGCGTACGTATACTGTAATTTATTCGCCTCTCTGGCGTTAAAGGGACACTAGAGTCAAATAACAATTTATACCAGAGTGAAAGCTCGATGTATGACAACGTTTAAAACGACGGTATTATCAACAGCAGTGCCCTGCTTACCGATAAATTAATGTAAATTTATGAGAACACATGTGCCACGAGGAGGACATTCGCAAAATGATCCCGATTCGTCAGAGTTACCGCCTACAGTTAACCACTAGTAATCGGACTAGCTTCACCAAATAAGGAATATTCCGATCATCTCATCAACAGACGTAATAAAATGCTGCTTATTTGTTTCTGTTTGATTCACGAAAAAAAAAACGCCGGACGTTACTATGGAGAATGGCGTGAGTAGTTCAAAAGTTTCATTTTCGCCTGGTTAAACTGAACAGGTCGTGCCATCTAGCGGGGCCAAGTTGCACCTAGCACGCCTGTCATCTCGGAGGCCGTGGCTGAAAACTGTTAAAATAGCTGCATGTTGTTGCTGCTATCATATAGTTTCTTAAAATTAACTACAGAGAGCTCTGGCACTGCGATCGTTCTTCGACCATGGAAATTATGGGTAGTACATGGATTTACCTAGTGTTTGTGATTTTGTTTCAATTCAAAGAACAAACCGTTTCAACTTCGTGACCCGATTTGAATTATTGATCGTAAAAGGTAACGGTGATGAGGTGCAACTGCCGAACATTTGCCGATTGTTGTTTCGGGACAAAGCAGCTTCAAGTCACACGAAGCCAGAAGGAATACGAAGACTAGGCAAATCCATGTACTACCCATAATTCCCGTGCTCGCTGAAGCGCCATGTGTTGCTGCTCCCGTAGACACTAGTGGCAGAGTTCTCTCTGTATAGGAAACTCTACGGCTGCTGATGGTCCCGCTATGTTCGCTGCTACTAGTGTCAGCGGCTGCGCAGTAAAGCCGGGCAACGTTGTGCACGGCAATAGTGACGTGAAACTTGCCACTTTGAGGTGGGTAGTTTGAAGTGCGTTTACGCGATGCGGACCACTAAAACGTGATTTTTTTTAAAAAAATAAGCACTTCCTTGGCACAAAAGTAGCACTAAGAGGTTTCTGAACCACTATTTCAGTAATCAACATCGACTTAACATTGGCCTTTAATTTACTTTTAAGAAATGATGCGGCGACATCTTACCACTCTTCCATCCGGGGGATGCGCAGATTGTCTCGCAATACTATGCCTGGCGACATAAAAAGATGGTTCGTCAAGCTACTTAAGAAGGGAAGACGTCTGGGCGTGCTGGTAGTTCTTCCTACTTCAGAAACTGTAGCGCAGGGACGAGCACGAGCCAAAATGAAGGCATGGCAAAACAGGGCAAACAGTTTCGGCACTAGGCCGATGCAATGAATGTGATAGCAACACATCGGACTGTTATACGAAGGATATCTATAGGAACTATACGAAATGTAGTGAACATGGTCGAATGTGCGTTGAGCTCCAGCGTTTCTCTGGACTCGTATGAGAGTCCGCATATGCGCAAGGAGCCAGACTGACATTTAAGCACTGTGCGTGTCTTACATGCGTCTTCCTTGATTGATTGATATGTGGGCTTTGACGTCCCAAAACCATCATATGACTATGAGAGACGCCGTAGTGGAAGGGCTCTGGAAATTTCGACCACCCGGGGTTCTTTAACGTGCACCCAAATCTGAGCACACGGGCCTTAGCATTTCGGCCTCCATCGGAAATGCAGCCGCCGCAGCCGGGATTCGATCCCGCGACCCGCGGGTCAGCAGCAGCCGAGTTCCTTAGCCACTAGACCATCGCGGCGGGGCCATGTGTCTTCCTCGTTCATCGCGCTAGAAACGTCACAGCATTCGGAACTCGCTCGCACTGATCTCGGTGGGAGACCTTCGCGGTGCCGTGTTATAGCGTCATGAAAATCGCCATTCACTGATTTCATTTGATTTACCCTGAAGGCGCCATATGGCAGTATACAGGGGAGTGGCTACAAGTAGACAAGAAATATAATACAGCATGAAAAAAAGTTATTCGACGAACAAAAACTTCGAATTATACGATAGCTGCGGAAGGATCACTACCTCAATACGATATGAACATAATACATAATAATACATAACATGGAACATTGCACACTTTGTAATCATACAAAATTAGGTAATGTCTGACGAAAAGAATGGTTATTAGTAATAGTTGCTATGTCCTCGGGTAGATGGTTCCAATCTTCTGATGTACAAGGTATAAATGATTGATAAGAACACTGCTATAGTTGCATAATGCGATGCCAACCTTATGATGGCGGTCGATACGGTGGGATATGTACCGAGGATTGAGGATTAGTTGTTCATGCTTGGTAAAATGGTGGAAGAATTTGTGAAATGTGGCCAAGCGGGATATTTTATGACGGGATGCAAGTGAAAGGAAGCCTAGTTTGGATTTCATTGAAGTTGTGCTGGCAATGCGATTATAGTTGGACAGCGTGAAACGGACGGAGGATGGTAACTTTACGCTTTGCGCGAGCATTGTGCACGTCCCGTTCTATCGCGTGCCTATCGGTGAGTTCTCTTAGTGGAATCCTTAGTACAGTCGGCGCACACGACGTAAGCATCGCTCGTTGCAGCGATTGCAGCAAGGTGCGCTGGTGGGCGTTACCTGTCCGCGCAGGGACGACGAAACGAGTATAGAGAGAAACGCGGGGGCCACCCCGCTGACTCAGCGTTTGTGCCGGACGTTGATAGGTGACAGTATAGGGCCTTGTCTACAAGGTTCCGCGGCACCTTACAGCCGGCGGGCCACGGCGGGTGGCGCGCGCGAACCGCGGCGCTGCATCTACGAACCCTGTGCTCGGCGTCATGCGCTGTCTCTGACAGGGTGATAAAGCGGCGGCAGGCGCGCATTAGCGCTCGTTAGCGCTCGTTCTGGGCAGCCCTGCTGCGGCGAGCGGGGCAAAAAGCGCGGATTTTTTTCGAGAGCACGTGGTCTAGCCCGCTCCTCGATCACGTCTGCTTGGGCTCCGCGTGCTGCTACTGCGGTGTACCGGGACGCCAGGGAACCGGCCGTGCGGCTGGCGCATGTCGATGCGGTACTGTTGGCGTTTACTGCGTATACTATACGCGGCCGCCTCGTTGGTGTTGCCGCTTAGCTTTTCCGGTGCGCTGCCCCGCGTATCGTTAAGTGCGGCCTCTTCCTCCTCTGTGTCTATTCTGTTCCTGGGGAGCTGACCGCGGTCGGCTTAATGCTATAGGCGTCCGCCTCCGTTGCTCGTTGGTTCGCCTTGCCCCTTCGGCATCGGATAGGCTGGCAAGGGCGGGCGCTGTTGTGGTAGGGAACGCATATATCTAAAGGATGGGACAGCTGCCCAGGAAGAAGAAGCTCTATAACTTTAATCGCCCTCACATCGCATTCAGACGACGCCACTCCGTAAATCACGCCGAGTGGCCAGAGTTCAGTCGAAGGTGATACACGGCACCTGGCACTCTCTTTAAATAACTATTGCCGTAGCAACTATACAGACACTTCGGCCTAGTTTTTGCTGTCGCGGTCACGTTCTGTATCAGGTCCGAATCCATAACATCGCCCATCGCCTCGTGTGTTCTACGTGGCAGTAAAAGCGCGCGAACTCTGCCGACGAGTATGGCTGAAACAGACATCAAACAAGACGGCCGCCTCCGTCGCTTGAAGGGCGCATGTAATAACGTCGCGCGAGGACTGTCATCGACGACTCCTCCGACAAAGAGGAAACGCCTTGCTCGTCTGTCTTCGCGCCAACGCTCGATGGTGCAGTATTGGTTGGGAGGGAGGGGGGGGAGAATTGGGGTTTTCGTCGTTCGATCAGTCACTTCGAACTTTGATCATGAAAGCGCGATTGTGAGCTCTGGCGCGTGTTACTTTGACAGAATTGGAACAGATCGTACAGATTGCGTCACGATGCGATAGCAGCACAAAGCGTGTGCTCCAAGAAGAAACTTCCGCTCACTTAATTTATCAATCTTGTACGCCGAAGTGGAAAGCGTGTGTTGTGTTTTGTCATGAAGTAAAAAACAACTTTTCTGTTTACGTTTCTGGCGCATAAAATTGGAAGGGTACCTCAGCAGATTATTCATTTCAAATATTTCTCTGGAGATGGGGAAACAAGTGGTTGAAAATATGCGGGGTATACTTGGCAAGGCTTTTGTTCCCCACCAATGCTATTCGACTACGTCGGCGAAGAAAACCGAAAGTTTTCAATAATGCATCTGTTCCAACTCGCCAACCTCTCTGTATACTTTACTGCCGTCCCCGACACAAGTTTGCAAACACTGAGAGCACAGGCAGTGTTTACAAACTGTAAACAGTTTGTAAACGCTGCCTGTGCTCTCACCGCTTACTTCGCCTTGAAAGCACAGACAGCACGAACAGCGCTTCGCTCATTGCACATGCCGTATTCCCTTACGCCAGCGTTTCGTGGAGTGACGGGGGATGGGATCGTACAAAAATAGGCGGCTGGTTTTACTTCTTTCAGCATTCCAGCTTGTTTCTACCGCATTAATTGCTCTGCGTCGAAACTGCGAACTTTGTCCTATTAAACAGCTCTTGACAGGGACGCGTGCGTTTCAACTCTAATAATAATAATAATATATGGGGTTTGGGTCCCAACACCATGACATGATTATGAGAGACGCCGTAGTGGAGGGCTTCGAAAATTTCAAGCATCTCACCTGGTGTTATTTAAGTGCATCGCCCGGTACATGGGCCTCTATTTCGCCTCCATCGAAATGCTACCGCCGCGGCAGATATCGAACCCGTGACCTTCGGCTCAGCAACCGAGCACCGTGGCCATTGATCATCCGAAGCGAACGCCTTTCAACTCCTCTTGCCGTTACATCTTTTCTGCCTGCTGTCACATTGAAAATGGCTTGCATCTGGTGCGCGGCGATAGCAGTGTTCTTAGTCCTCTATACTTTTCTTTTTCTCTGTCTCCTTCGAGATGCGAAGCAGCTCTTTGATTAGCCTGTGTAACTCTGTCCCTCCGTACACTGCAGGTGATGGTGCATTGCCAAGTAGGTCACGCCGCTGCGGCGCGTTGACGTCACGCTCCCCTCGCAGTGCGCGCTGACGTCACTCTTTCCTTCGCCTGCCGCACGCTCGCCGCGGCGCCCGCAGGTGCCGCCTTGTCCGTTCGCCTGCAACACCTGCCGCGACCGCCGCTCGCTGCACCGCCGATCGTTGGTTCACGTGCGATAAACCTGGCGCGCGCCTAACGAGCGCAGTGATAAAAGTGCTGCTCCAACTGCTTCATACTGCTCCAAAAAATGCTGCTCCATGCTGCTCCAAAATGCAGTATTTGCTAGTAACTGCTCCAAAATGATGTTGGCAAACTAAAAAGAATGAAGTTGAACCATGGGAATATCCCATGGGCATAAGCGAAACCAAAAGCAGACTGTATACACTATCATCCCAGTATGCTACTCAGTGGCGTAAATCCAGAAAAATCACAAGAGGTGACACATATGAGGCCATGGGGTCCAATTCTTATTTTTAATGTTGATTGTATCTTTATTTCTATATGAATCAAATCATTCTTTCAAATTAAATTTAAAAACGAGCATGGTGTCCGAGCTGGAGCCATTGCTTTGTTCTATTCGGGTTCTCTTTTTTGCCTAGTTCACACAGCTGAGGGGCATTTAACACAGGTACGCAGTAAAATATAAAAAGCCTTTTAAAAAGTTGATTGCGCTATACTTAACTGTTAACTCAATTATGTCACGTGTTAAAGCTAAATCGTAAGTGGTACACTTGCAAGGGTGTCCTCCACAGCCTGAACACCAGAAAAGTCAAAACTCTCTTGAACCCTTTGCCTCCCGCCCATGATTTACGCCAACTATACTGCTTGTATGCAAGCTGCATAGTAGCATATGGCATGTTTAATAATAAATGTTATTATTTATTGGATGCTTAAGTGATATTTTAGGCTTCAGGAGTCGTTAGGAACATACATCTGCTCCGAAAACACCAATAGCAACACTAAGATATAGCATTTTTTATCTGCTCCGATAGGCAATTGAGCCTGCTCTAAAGCACCACTCAGAATCTGCTTCAAAAAACAAAATGTCGCATCCATCACTTCGTACGCGTTCAAACACGTCTGTACGTGTCACCTACTAGACATAAGCCAGCCATCGCTTCAAACGAATCTTCCAGCGCTCACCGCAGCACCCGCGTTAGTGCCGTTCAACCCGTGACGCCACCCGTGCCCAACGCTACCGCTTTGCATTCCATCAAGGTTCCCTTCGAAGAGATGGTCTAAGCATTTTGTTTTTGTGTCTGTGTGCGCGCGCGTGTGTGTGTGTGCTTGTGCTGAATGAAACCTGTCACTGCTAATTACAATTCCACAGCACACCAAGTTCGATTATCGATAGATTTATAAACACAATATTGTAAATAAGAATGTTGAGTGATCTTCTCGCCTCCATTAGTGGCCAAGTGAGAATACGGCAGCTGGATGTAAGAAATGACAAAAGATGGAATAGTTCGAACGGGCAGCTATGTATACCTCGTGAAAAAGAACCTTGTTTTCTCTCTCTCTCTCTCTCACACACACACACGCACTGTGTGTGTGTGTGTGCGTGCGTGCGTGTGTGTGTGTGTGTGTGTGTGTGTGTGTGTTTGTGTGTGTTAACATGTTCAATTAGTTGTTCCCCTTGGACCGTGCTGTGGTGTGAAGTGTGCCCTCTCGCGTGCACGTTTCAATTCTTGCGTATATTGCTTTTGTTCTCGTGAACGTACCAAAGAAGCCAGATGAGCAGAACGCCATACGTTGGACTCTTTTGTGTTGACAGTCTCATTTTCTCCTTTCTTTCCATTTTTTCCCCTCTATTCCCTCGTGGCTCGTTGCGTTCGCAGCCGAGATCAGAGCGCGTCGATCGGCTCCAACGTTCGGCGTGAAGTATCGCCCGCGACGCAACGGTCGCAGCCCGGAAGTTCAATGTTTCGGAACCTGTCTCAATCGGCCGGTCCACTTCCGTTCGCCGACGGAAATAGGGACGGTTGCGACCCTCGGCTGATGTCCTTTTGTCGAGGCTCCGACCTGGTGTCTGCGTGTACTGTTGCAGCGTGCGTAGCCGCAGCAGCTTCCGGCTTGGCTGAAGCTCCGCGCCTGTCAGATGTATCCGCGGCATCTTTTTGCTCTGTTGAGATGACGCTGCCCCGGTCCGCCTGCACGTGAGCCTTCGCCTGAAGAGAGGGTTTCATTCAAAATACGTGACCCAGAGGATTGGAGCACACGAATCGTGCAACAGCAGGGGTGAGAAAAGAATAAACAAGAGAAGCGCCACTTGTAGCCAGTGCACATTGCCTGCGTGCACTCGTTTCTTGTAGAAAGACCGTGCTTAATGTGGCACGTGTGGTTTGCATGTACGTTACTCGTGTTGGTTATCTCACCCTTGCAACAGGGCAGAACAGCAACATTACTTTAAACGTAACGCCCGGTGATATATTTGAAGATATGGGCGAATATTACCACCGAGGCGTCAGCTGCAAGCCCTTCAGCTCTGGCGTTTTCAAGCGCATTTATTTATTTTGTCGTTTACAACCTCACCTAGTTCTTAGAAAGCAAGGGAAATTTGTCGCGTTTAGTACGCGTCAAACGAACGCTGAAAAACTGAGCAGATTACTAAGCGATTTTGAAAAGAGGCGTAGGCTCAGTCTAATTTAATGAAACAGAAAACCTCGTGTAAGCAGACACAATGTAAGCAACGGGAAATAATTCATCGCATGGCTCATTCGACTGATACATTCCGTGATATCTTATTTGATTTGGCATTCGCTTGTCAAGTGTGAAGACGTGTGTTTAGTTTACGGCCGTGGTGTCTACCTTTCGAATAGCACAGCGCAGGGCTGATATATACTTGAGAAAACTTGCAGGCTGTGCAGTATAACGTGACAGCATTTAAAAAAAAAGACATGTTTAATTAAATTAGGCTTTCTCATTACTGCATCATGATAAGTTGGGCAAGGTAGTTTTCATTCATAATGCAAGAACAATCTATGCGCAGTTCTGGTCGCGCCTTCTCACAACCCCTAGTGGGTGGGCGGGGCGTCTTGTCTAGGACTCCTGTACTGGCGGTTGTTGATTGATTGATTTGTGGGGTTTAACGTCCCAAAACCACCATATGATTATGAGAAACGCCGTAGTGGAGGGCTCCGGAAATTTCGACCACCCGGGGTTCTTTAACGTGCGCCCAAATCTGAGCACACGGGCCTACGAAATTTCCGCCTCCATCGGAAATGCAGCCGCCGCAGCCGGGATTCCATCCCGCGACCTGCGGGTCAGCAGCCGAGTACCTTAGCCACTAGACCACCGCGGCGGGACGTACTGGTGGTTGTTGCTCGCCAGCCTTTGTCATGTGTCGCCAGCCAATTGGCTTCCGACGTCGAGTTCGTTGAGTCGCGCCTCCCACAACCAATTCACGATTCTGTCTTTGATTAGTGGTGAGACGGCGTCTACCGCACGCCCTGTCCCGCAATAAATGAATGAATAGATAAATAAATAAATGAATTTCGAAAGCAGTGCTACAACGAATGATGTTGCAAAAGATGGTCTCAAGGTCAGGACTACGTGCCGGGATCCTCTATGAATAGTCATTGCAAATGAATGGCAAGATTAGCGAACAAATGTAGAATTAACCAAACCAACCCAACAAACGGATATGTTAACTACGTAGAAAAACGGTAATACGCTTATGAAATGCATTAATAACCAAAGTTTATGACTACATAAAAATAGGTTGTGGTGTCAGGAATATGTGATAAAGCAATACGAAATCGCACGACTGCTGAAAATATTCAATGAAAGAAAACATGAACAGTAGTCATTCATTGTTGGCGTGTAATATTGCTTACGAGTTTCAGTTAGAAAGAACAAAACTAAATTAGTGAGTGTTTGTTTCGGATTTCATGCATGGTGTTTTCTTTTTTTTACATCCGCTAATGCTGAATTTGTAATAGTGAAGGAGAAAGCGAGAGCGACAGCAGGGATGGCAATGGCCTAGGGAATTCGACCAGGTCGACTGTGTCCGCTAAGGGAGGCATTCCCTGCAGGCCGATACTCCTGAAATAACTGCAGTGGCCGAGGTCAGAAAATTTTCTTTGTAGCAAACGTTGTGCTGGAGGCCATTCGGTTTAGCGTATACGTGGTATGTAAGTGAACGAGCTGGGTGCCGTATATAGGGGCGATCGCGTAGTAGATGTTTGATAGATTCTATAGCTGCAAAGCATTTTGAGCTCGCTTCAATCTGCCCGTCGGGAATCAACGTGAACCGACATGCGCGCCCTTCTACATCATCGTCCTTTTCTGCTCCGCTCTCAGAACGCGTAGGCCGATTTCCCCGGCGTGGCTTGTAATAACCGTGATGCGTTAGAGAAAGAGTAGAGAGAGAGAGACGTTTTTGGCGAAAAAAAAAATTATTGAGGCATGATTCGAACCCGCTTACTCTCGATCTGAAACCGAGCGTCCTAACCACTCGAGTCTCCAGGCACGCCAGCGGAGCATGTCATAGCCTTGAACAGTAAAGTGAAGCAGGGGAGGTGAGAAAAAGAAGTGAGCGTGAGGAGGAGAGATGTGGTGGTAAGGAGGAAGATCCATGGCGTCCAGAGATGAGAAGAGAGGAAAGCAAAAACGTAGAACAAATGAGAAAGATAAAGAAATGTAGATTGTTATCGAAACAAATAAATATAAATGAACAGAGGAAAAAAATATTAAAAAAGCAGAGAGAAGCCAGAAGAAGAACGAAATAAAGGAAGAAGGACAGAGGAAATTGGCAAAGCTTAGAAAAATCGCAAGAGCCACGGCTCCATCGTCTTTGCAGCATTGCGCCTCCAGTGCAAGCCACACTAGCTTTTTTTTTTTTTTTCAATTTAGAGGAGCAGTGACACAAAATTTTTGCACCTTGTTTTTATTTTGTTGCAATAGGTAGCTTATAATGACCCAGTGATCACGGCTGGAAACCTCGAGTGCGCGAGTGCACGGCGATTATTTATTTAGAGACGTTTTTTCGTGTGCCCAGTCCTGGTTTTGGTTTCAAAAGAGCGCCGAGCTAAGCGGGAGTACTTCCGGGAGCAAGGTAAACATGGCTGGCCACGTGACAACGCAAAACCGTGACGTAGGCGGCATGCTCGAGAGCGTGCGCGAGTGGGCGCCGCACTGGCAGCACACGCAAAGTCGCGGGCACGGAGGAGCGCGTGCCAGCGACCAGCCAACACAAAGTCGTGTCGTAGGCTTGTTTACATTGCTCCTGCGTTGATGTCGGCGTCGCGAGTGGCTCCGCATGTCGCTCAGTCGCGTGAAGTGTACTTTAAAATTGAGTTTAATTATGTTTTAAGTTATGTTTGCACTGGATATCTCGTAGATGTTGTGTATATGTCTCCACACAAATCTATCTCGCTCATTATATCGCCTTCGAAATTTTGTGTCAGTGCTCATTTAGACCGTCAAGCGTTCAGCCATTATTGTGTAACCTCCTAAAACGGAAATAAAACTCCTTTCGAAAATTGCGAGTGGAAGCAAGCACAGAACCCCTTTAATATTCAATGAAACGGCTTCCATGTCTTCGAATCCCTCCCCAATGTCTCCGCCAATGCTGCCCTGTAAAACATTAAGCTAAATCGTTGTTTATTGGTCGGTTTCAACCTCTCGAAGTGGCAAACGAAATCGTACGTGACTCTCTTGGAAGGAGCAACTTTACAAAATCATATTATAAGGCGTCTCTCCGTTTGTCCTCCACCGCATAGCACGCAGCCGGGAATAGAACCTCGGACATTGTGTTCACCTAGAACCAGAACTCCACAGTCATCGAGGAGGGATTACGCGTTTTATGGGCGTCGAAATCAGTCCGGTCTTCTGCGCGATATGTGCGGTATAGATGACTGCGTGCAGGATGAAGAGGGTTTCTGAAAAAAAAAAAAAAAAAGTACGCGCGAAAAGGGTTGAATGAAGGTGGGTGACACAGCGTGGCGCGCTCATATGCCCCGCTCCGACGGATTTCCCTTTTGTGGTACCGTGGGGTCCGGTTCGGGGATTAGCCAACGACGTCCGGTCGCCAAAGGCGGGGTCTTGTGCAGCCGTGGCTGAGACGCGAGCCCGCCGCTACTCATGTCGTTGCCGTCGCTCATACAGGTAGGCCTCTTCGTCATTGTACTTGTGTACTTACTATGTTTGTCGCAACCATAAACAGCATTTAAAGTAAACAATCGTGCACAGTGAAGATGTCGCACGTAGAGATATACGGGGCTGTTTCCTAAACAACGAGATAGCAGCAATATTTTTTTAGAAATTTTTTATTCTTTAACAGGCGAACAGCGTTAATCACACATGTCGAAGTACTGTCGGCGTCGTATTATTTTTTTTTTTGTTATTTCCAAGCGCAGTCGCCCACAACAGGAATGAGCGAGGCGCAACTATAGCGTGTGCAATGTGTTTGCCGTTTGCCCCATGTGTTTGCCGTATGCGTTTTTGCACTGCCTGAGAAATCGTAAGTATTTACCAACGTACAGATGATCTTGCGTAAGACAGATGTGCGCCGCCACCATAGGCTGTTAAATAAATGTTTCGCTGTTTTTTTTTGTTTTTTTTTTCTTCTCACGCGAATCGGCAAGCCCGGGAAATGTCGAATACACAAATCCAACCGCTTTTCGTGTGTATGGGTCCGTTGCAGTACCTTTCGTTTAGTAGTTCAAGGTGTAAAACGACGATATTATACCAGCCCAAAACGGCGACACCAAAAATCATCGGTGAAACAGTCTATAGACCCGTTATCCATTCCCCAGCCGAGGGACTCCAGTGCGCAAACTTTGATTAGGCTGTGTGACGAGAATGGACCGAAGTGATGCGAGGTTAATGCAGCACGTCATGGTCATTAAATTAAAATTACATTTGATTGGCGTCTCGATATATGGCACAGTTGGTCAGACGGGAGGCTGATGTGGTGGCCTCCTGATTGATAATAGTTATAATGGGGTATGGTACTCTGATGCTTTTGTTTTCCGGTTTCTTCTAAATGCGGCTGGTGGCAGTCGAAGCTTTGACTTCTTGGCAGCCACCGCTGCTGCCGATGGCGGATATTACCTTGCGCACTTGATTATCGCATCAGTAGCGTGTGTGTACATTAATAATAATAATAATAATAATAATAATAATAATAATAATCCCTGGCGTTTCACGTCCTAAAACCATGAGAGGCGCCGTAGTGGAGACCTGGAAATATTGACCACCTGGTGTTCTGTAACGTGCACTGACATGGCACAGTACACGGGCCTCTACCATTCCTTCTCCATCGAAATGCCACCGCTACGGCCGGGATCGTGACCTTTAGGTCAGCGTCCGAGCACCACTGTTCTACCGAGGCAGACCATGCAGCGTGTCTAAATTAGCGTCGCTCGAACGAAGCGCTTACCAGTCTACCGTAAGGCGCTATAAGCTCGCCGTAACGAACACCGCCGCCGAAGTTTGAACGCTGCTATCGAATAATATTGTGTGTCAATAGACGGAGAATATACATTGGCATCCCTTGGAAGTCTGGAGAAAGCGTCATTGCGAAATTGCAGCGTGACGTCGCTTAATTACAGAGCAGAGTGGAAATCAATTGTGACCATAATGCAGCACTTGATTTACGCTAGTCTATCGAAGTTGCGAGTGGTTGTTACCCCTTTGTTTTGTCGTTGTATTTTGGGGAAGAGGGGTGCGGAGAGCGCCCCTGTGACATTGCGCAGAGCCCACCGTATAGCAGTTGTCTGCAGCATTCTTTCTTTTTTAAAATTGTCGCTCCCCGTTTCAACGGTGTGCAAGCGATTTCTGGCACGCAGTCATGAGCGACAGTTTGCGGAATCAGTTTCATCGCGAAGAATCTTCCTCGCAACCTAAATGCGCTGGTTAATTAAACAGTTCGGTTAATGCATGCATTGAAGCAGTTGCACACTGTGAAGCTGTGCTTGAAGGAAATTTTTGTTCTTTTCTGGTATTATGGTCCTCAAACATTTGCTCTCGACTGTACGTGTGGCAGGCTTGTGACCTGACTTCACTTGCTGCACAAGCGTCGAGTGTAGCGCGCGCAGTTTTCTAGCGCCACAGCTGATGATGATGATGCCAGGAAACGAATAGTTTATAGATGAAAGATGGTCACGTATGAATGGAGTAGTTTATTTCGTCTTTCAGCTGACCGTCGCTTCAGAGTAACCGCCTACGATGCACCACCCTCGCCATCGCGGCGTACGAAGCGTATGTTCACGTGGATATAATAATAGTAATACTTGTTGGCGTTCAACGTTCCAAAACCACGATATCATTATGAGGAACGACGTATTTTGGAGGGCTTCGGGAATTCAGGCCATCGGCTGCAGGGTTCTTCAACGGTCAGCTGTAAATTTAAGTACGTGGGCCTCGAGGTTTTTTGCTTCCATTGGAAATTTGATACGGTGACCGCCAGGTCCGAAGTCGAGCAGAGTAGCTATACCGTGGCGTTATGTTATATTGCTCGTGTGTCTACGGGTGGCGTTCGACGGACGCGTCCCTGATGGTGGCGCAGGCTAAGGACAAAACACAACCAAGCGATGTACTGTGTCGAGTGTGCCATTCTTTCGTCCTTATCCTGCGCTATACCGTCAAATATTAAACAATACCAACCAGCGCACATGGCCACCCTCAGCGAACAAGTCCGTCATTTAGTCCTTGAAACAGCTCCGCTGCACAATTTCTGCCTTTTCTTTTTTTAATTTCACGCTGGTGAAAAAGTAAGCAGAGCTTTAGTTCGAGCTGGTTGGTCGTACCAACTTTTACGAACATCTAGAAGGCAGATACAAAGAATCATGTAAGTAGGACCGTTGTAAACTACAAACTGATTCTATATGCTTTTCTGAACGGGTCCAATATAGAAGCACACCATCGAGACGTGTGCATCATACCGTCAACATCGCAGTAAGAACTTGGACATGTGAATGAACACAATCTTCTGTAAGATATAGTTTATAAACATATCTATATATCTGTTCAGCGGACTGCCTTATTTGTTTTTCTGTTTTGCTACAATATATGGCACCGTACCCACTTTGGCGGTTGGCCAAGAATGCGATGTTGAGTTTTTTTAATTGTTAATTTAAGAACGGAAGGTGATTTTAAAAAAATAAAGAAATGAAATCTACAGTGTTATTCGTTTTCTTCGATCCTACAGTCCTTGGCAATAATGGTAATGGGACTTGTGATGAAAATGAAATTGGAATCGTTTATTTGCCATATTTGTAAAATAGAGATGAGGGGATTGTTGAAAAAAAAAAGGGCTCTATAGTCACGTCATTACAGATTAATTTTCTTCTCATGTGGGCATCGTTTTAAAGAGACGAAAGCGTTGATTAGCTAATCGCACTAATTGCGTAAATTCAGTTTTAACTGTACACTCCGCGCGTTTATATACGATCACGAGTAGCTCAATTTTCGCGCCGTCTCCTTCGTCACTGATGGGTTCGGACAAACAGCCGTGTATCGCGGCGTCGCTTGCACGACCCGTGAAAATGGTTAGTTATTTCACTTCCGTTATTATGGCATACGTAACCGTATAACATCTATAGACGTTTGAAACTATTCCGGTCAGTTTTCCTTTTTAAATATCTATAGTAATGTAATAAATAAAACGTTGATTATTGTAATCATAATCTTGACAGGGCAACTGGTTAACGTCGTTTTCCTTTACGAATGATTTGTGTATCCGTAGATAATTCATTCGCAGGGTGGCAATGGTGTGTAAATATCGTTAGAATAACGTTAAACGCGAAGTAGAACACTTATTCGCTCGCACATTGACCAAAATACGATGTGTGCATCGATGCATTGTTTTGCTGCGGGCCGGTTTTGCACTCAGAAAGAAGGTCGCCAGCTTGTGGTTCTCGATATTCCCTTCGAAGTCTCTGGCAAAAGGAAGAAGGATGAATTTCCTCTGGTCCCTTCGCGTTTGGCAATCGGGGAAACTTTGATCCTTTTCTTCTTATTTTCTCTCCCGTCCCAACACTACTGGCCCTGATCGATGGCCGTGTACCATATACTGCCGGAATTCGAGATCTGTCCGCTTTAAAAGTCACGGAATGAAGACGCGCCAACGAGCTCCATGGAGGCGGGATCCGTGACAGGGATGCGGACTGGACATGCCTGCCGCTCGATTCTTCTCGACGAGTGTTATTTTTGCTTATCACCTTCTTTTCTCTTTATTTTTACCGTTCGAACTTTTTTTTTTTTTTTGAGCCAGTGCACAAGCGCCCTCTCACCGGTCATCATTTGTCGTGCTTTCTGGAAGTGGCCGGTGAGTTTAGCAGAGTCGAACTGCTGCGAGCCCGTAGTAGACTTTTTTTTTTTTTATCCAATCGCGAAGTCGACATGGTTCTTTTGCGTCTTGGCAAGGCTCAGCGAGCCTGACGAATGCGCAGCGCGGGTGGACGCGAGCGGTGTAGCTGTGACTCTCCCGCCCTCGCAAGCTGGACAAACGCGTAAATGTTGTTTGTCTGGGGGCCCCGCCATGCTTGGAATGAAAACGCTGCTCGACTCCCGAGGGAGGAGTGCTTTGTTTTTGCACTTTGCGATTCTGGGCGTTCGTACAGGGGGCGTCGTGACGCGCTCAAAACAAAACAAACGGCAGCGCAGGTGGTCGGCTAAGCGGAATCGATGGTCACACGCCGGTTTGGACGGTGAAGAATTGCCGTCGGTCCACGACGCGATCTTTTCGGGACCCCTCGATCGTGTTTAGGCCGCGGCTTTGCGTGTCTCCGCCCCTTTACAGGAAGCGCTCCTTTTTCGTCCGGAACACATCGGCGGCCCTGAGATTTGAAGATGCATCTTCTTTCAACCGCCATTTTTTTTTCGCACTACGTGGACACAGTTGGCGTCGCAATTTCTCCCTTCTTCACTGCTGTCTCAACGCCGATCATCCAAAGTTATAGTGTCATTTGAACCGTGCGCTGCTGTATAAGCCAAAGAAGGCACCATCTGAAACTTTGGAACGGACAGACGGACAGACACAGAACTTTATTGGGTCCTGAGAAACGCTACTCCTTTGGAGCAACGTCGCGGGCCGCTCCCACGTAACAGCTGTATTAATTAATAATAATTAAAAAATAATTAATTCAGAAATTTTCTAGAGGCTCCAGCGGAAAGTTGTACAATATATAAGCTCACATAAGTGCAAGAATTAAAGCGTTATAACGGCATAAGTACGTTGTTGGGGTACATAAGTACTATAATGTTATATAACTGTTAGCGCGAGCTAACGCGATACACAACTATATAGAACACAGTAAGTGTACTTCACATAAATATAACAAAATACGCAATCATAGCGCGTAACAAAACGACTTTCGATGGACCGGTGTTGGCTTGCGCGTGACCAGTGTGGAGGAAGAAAGAGATTAGGAGAGAGCAGTACGCCATGCAGCCAGCCTTGGATCGATCCGTGATGTTAGCATTGCCAGCCTAACACTTGGCTTTTTGCGTCTATAGATGGCTTGCTCTGACTTGGCTGAAACAGCCGCGTTGGAGCACCATCACGGTTGTACGCGAATTTTGTAGTGTCTCTGTCACAACGATAGTTATAGCGCGAGAACAGAACGACGACACTGAGACAAGGACACGTGTGTCTCTGTGTCGTCGTTCTGTTCTCGCGCTATAACTATCGTCATGTCATACCAACTAGCCCTAGCTGCCACACTTCTAAGTCTCTGTCACGTTAGTGTTATCAGTATTTCGCTTGCTGGTTTCTTCGCTATTTATTCATGCATGGGCCCAGTTAAGTTCCATCGACATCACTATCACTCTGAAGCAGGTTAATCGCCGCGTCATTATACTGTCTTGATGTCATCTAAGCCGCCATGTTGGAGCCATGTTGTGTGTCCACGGTGGGAGTTGCGCAAGGAGGATTAAAAAAAATTGCTGGAGTGGAAATGGTTGCGCAGAAGTGAAGCCGTTCCTCTGGCAAGATGGCGGCTGTGGCGGCCATATTACTAGGGGCATGATAAAGCATCACCGTTCAGCGATTAAAAACGGGGCGTTACCCTTGCACTCCCAACGAGTTTACTATGGGAACTTCTTCGGGTCACATAGTGCTCCAGGTGCGTCTTACAGTTACTAGTTTTCCTTAGTGAGCCTATAATTAGAGGCAAAGTTTTTTGAAGATTCAGTCATCCATACTCGTTTCTCTATGTTATTTCGTCGGGAACAACTGTCTTTTAATATAGAACTAACGCAGCATTTACATAACATATCAAAGCCACTTGATCTTCAAGTGGGCACTATCAGAAAAGAGCATGTTTCCGCCATCTTGGCAGTGGCATAAGCTGGCTTCACTTCTGCTGGCAAGGCATTGCGGGAGCTTCCACTCCAGCAATTTTTCTTTAATCCTCCTTGGAGTTGCGTTGCTCGCACTGCTGAGGTATCGCGTTTACATCATCATCATCATCATCATCATCATCAGCCTGACTACGTCCACTGCAGGACAAAGGCCTCTCCCATGTTCCGCCAGTTAACCCGGTCCTGTGCTTGCTGCTGCCAATTTATACCCGCAAACTTCTTAATCTCATCTGCCCACCTAACCTTCTGTCTCCCCCTAACCCGCTTCCCTTCTCTGGGAATCCAGTCAGTTACCCTTAATGACCAGCGGTTATCCTGTCTACGCGCTACATGCCCTGCCCATGTCCATTTCTTCATCTTGATTTCAGCTATGATATCCTTAACCCCCGTTTGTTCCCTAATCCACTCTGCTCTCTTCTTGTCTCTTAAGGTTACACCTACCATTTTTCTTTCCATTGCTCGCTGCGTCGTCCTCAATTTAAGCTGAACCCTCTTTGTAAGTTTCCAGGTTTCTGCTCCGTAGCTAAGTACCGGCAAGATACAGCTGTTATATACCTTCCTCTTGAGGGATAGTGGCAATCTACCTGTCATAATTTGAGAGTGCTTGCCGAATGTGCTCCACCCCATTCTTATTCTTCTAGTTACTTCAATCTCGTGGTTCGGCTCTGCGGTTATTACCTGCCCTAAGTAGACATAGTCTTTTACAACTTCAAGTGCACTATTACCTATCTCGAAGCGCTGCTCCTTGCCGAGGTTGTTGTACATTACTTTCGTTTTCTGCAGATTAATTTTAAGACCCACCTTTCTGCTCTCCTTGTCTAACTCCGTAATCATGAGTTGCAATTCGTCCCCCGAGTTACTCAGCAATGCAATGTCATCGGCGAAGCGCAGGTTACTAAGGTATTCTCCATTGACTCTTATCCCTAACTGCTCCCATTCTAGGCTTCTGAAAACCTCGTGTAAGCACGCGGTAAATAGCATTGGGGAAATTGTGTCCCCCTGCCTTACACCCTTCTTGATTGGTATTCTGTTGCTTTCTTTATGAAGCACTATGGTAGCAGTTGATCCCCTGTAGATTTCTTCCAGAATGTTTATATATACTTCATCTACGCCCTGATTCCGCAGTGTTTGCATGACGGCTGATATTTCTACTGAATCAAACGCCTTCTCGTAATCTATGAAGGCTATGTATAGTGGTTGGTTATACTCTGAGCATTTCTCTATTACCTGATTGATAGTATGAATGTGGTCAATTGTTGAGTAGCCTGTTCGAAATCCTGCTTGTTCCTTTGGTTGATTGAATTCTAATGTTTTCTTTACTCTGTTAGCAATTACCTTTGTAAATAGCTTGTATACTACAGAGAGCAAGCTGATCGGCCTGTAATTCTTTAAGTCCTTGTCATCTCCTTTCTTATGTATTAAGATGATGTTAGCGTTCTTCCAAGACTCTGGTACTCTTCCCGTCAGGAGACACCTCGTAAACAGGGTGGCTAGTTTTTCTAACACAATCTGTCCTCCATCTTTCAGCAAATCTGATGTTACCTGATCCTCACCAGCAGCTTTGCCCCTTTGCATGCTCTCCAAAGCTTTTCTCACTTCTTCTATCATTACTGGTGGGGTGTAATCTGGGTTACTGCTAGTTCTTATAGTATTAAGGTCGTGGTTGTCTCGGCTACTGTACAGATCTCTGTAAAACTCCTCCGCTATTTTAACTATCCTATCCATATTGGTAGTTATTTTGCCTTCTTTGTCCCTTAGTGCATACATCCGACTTTTGCCTATCCCAAGTTTTCTCTTCAATGCTTTGACACTTCCTCCGTTTTTCAGAGCGTGTTCAATTCTCTCCATGTTATACCTTCTTACATCGCATACCTTACGTCTATTAATCAACTTCGAAAGCTCTGCCAGTTCTATTTTGTCTGTTGTACTTGACACTTTCATGATTTGACGCTTCTTAATTAGGTTCTTCGTTTCTTGGGAAAGCTTGCCAGTGTCCTGTCTAACTACCCGGCCTCCAACTTCCACTGCACACTCCGTAATGATACTCGTCAGATTATCATTCATTGTATCTACGCTAAGGTTGGTTTCCTCACTAAGAGCCGAATACCTGTTCTGCAGCGACACTCTGAATTCCTGTACTTTCCCTCTCAGTGCTAGCTGATTGATTGGCTTCTTGCGTATCAGTTTCTGTCGTTCCTTCTTCAAGTCTAGGCGAATTCGAGACCGTACCATTCTATGGTCACTGCATCGTACCTTGCCAATCACTTCCACATCCTTAACGATTCCAGGGTGTGCACTCATTATAAAGTCTATTTCGTTCTTATTTTCGCCATTAGGGCTCCTCCATGTCCACTTGCGGTTTTCTCGTTTTCGGAAGAAGGTATTCAAAATCCGTAAATTATTGCGTTCTGCGAATTCTACTAGTAGCTCTCCTCTGGCGTTTCTAGTACCGATGCCATAATCTCCTACTGCCTGGTCTCCAGCCTGCTTCTTCCCTACCTTTGCATTAAAGTCGCCCATCACCATAGTATACTGTGTTTTTACCTTACTCATTGCCGATTCCACGTCTTCATAGAAGCTTTCAACTGAAGCGTCATCATGGCTGGATGTAGGCGCGTAAGCCTGTACTACCTTCATTTTGTATCTTTTATTCAGTTTAATTACGATACCTGCCACCCTTTCATTAATGCTATAGTATTCCTCTATGTTGCCAGCTATGTTTCTGTGAATTAGGAGCCCCTTTCCCAGTTCTCTTCTGTCTGCCAAGCCCCTGTAGCAAAGGACGTGCCCATTCTGTAGCACCGTATAGGCCTCATCTGTCCTCCTAACCTCACTGAGCCCTATTATATCCCATTTAACACCCTCTAGCTCCTCGAATAGTACAGCTAGACTTCCCTCACTAGATAAGGTTCTAGCGTTAAACGTTGCCAAGTTCAGGTTCCAATGGCGGCCTGTCCGGATCCAGAGATTCTTAGCACCCTCTGCTGCGTTGCAGATCTGACCGCCGCCGTGGTCAGTTGCTTCGCAGCTGCTGGGGACTGAGGGCCGTGAGTTATTTGACGTAAGCATGTGGGAGGTAGTGGCCAGATACTGCACCAGGGTGGCCAATCCTTCTCTGGTGAGGGAGTGCGTTCTCGGCGGTGTTTGCCGGTGAGGCCACACCCCAGGCCTCCTAATGCAGTTCCATCAACACGCGGATTTTTTTTTGTTTTTTTTTTAATCCGGTTGGGAACTGCGCGGTACCGGGATTTGAACCACGGACCTCTTGCATGCGAGGCGGATGCTCTAACCACTACGCCATCGCTGCCATCGCGTTTACAACCTAATACAAATGTAAGCTCCACCTACAACTTCAACGCTTCCACCCCCCAACACAAATTATCACACTAGTTTGTTTTTGTTACGCTAAATGGCGTTCGCTTATTTCAGATCGGGGCTTTCTTATACAGACGCACGTTGGTGCTGCTGGTTTTCGGTCAAAAGACGTTGACTTCCTGCGCGATTTCCGCCAAGATTTCGACATCACTCTCTGTCAAATATACTGTTTCAAGTAGGGACGACGAACTTTTTAATTACTATTGCGCATTGTATTTGGGCTAGCAGCGAAAAGGTATACTGACGGCTGCAAAGGCGACTTTCTCACACAGATCAGTGGCAGTTGAGCCGCAGTTTAGGGTACGGCGCTTGTATTTGTTCTTAGCTTGTAACCGACTATAGGGGCCTTACGCACTACCCCCGCCTCGATTTCGTTGACATTATTATTGACCGTTATGGGGCCGCAAAAAACAGACGCGCGTATACGCGTCTCCCGTATAGCCCACTTTTGGTGGCGAAGCTCCCTATGCCGTGGGTCGTGCGTCCGCGATGTATGTATGTAGTAGTAGTAGTAGTAGTAGTAGTAGTAGTAGTAGTAGTAGTAGTAGTAGTAGTAGTAGTAGGTAGCCACCTCCACGGCCGCAATAGAGGAGCGTCACGCGCGCACCTTTTTGAATTAAGGAGGGAACCCGCGCACGTTATCATAAATAAAAGGATAGTTGTTTCTGATGAAATAACTTACAGAGACGAGCATTTGTGACTTAATCTTCAATAAAATTTGCCTTGAATTTGAAGTTTGCTATATATAAAAAAACTAGTCTCAGAAGGACGCACTTTGAGCACTATCTGACCAGAAGAGGTTGCCACAGCAAACTCGCTGGGCGTAACCACCTTGGTTTTAGCATGTTTAGTGAGGGTTGGGCCGCAGTGCCATGATTATAGGGAACTAATATACAGCCATAAACTAGAAGCGGTGAAAGGTGGGAAGTAGACACGAACCGCAGGCCGTAAAAAAATTGGCAGCATATCCACGGAGTGAGGGATGGAGAGTGGGGCGAAGCATCCGTCCGTCCATTCGTTCTTGCTTCCGTCCGTCCATGTGTCCGTCTGTGTGACTGTCCACGCGTCCATCCGCCCATCCGTGCGTGCGTCCGTCCCTGCGTTCGTCCATGCATCCGCCTCTGCGTCCGTTTATGTGTCCATCCATGCATCTGTCTGTGTGTCCGTTAGTACATCTATTCAACACTCCAAGTACCACTATCTCGCATCTTTTCATTATAGATTCCCCATATAGAAGCACCGCCATCCAGCGGACATTCCAAGGACTAAACGAGAGCTGGCACACGCACACTTCCCTACGGCTTCTGCTTCGGGTCTACTTCCCATTTTTAACCACCTCGAGTTCATGGTATATACTAGTTCACTGTATTTATGGCACTGCGGCCCAACGCTCGCTAAACCTTTCTAAAACCAACAAGGTTACGCCCAGTGAGTATAACGTAGCAACCTTTTCCTGTCAGATAGTGCTCAATGTACATGCCAATGGCTGCTAATGGGGAATGAGAGACAGGAGAATTGTGCTTTTACTTTCTTACGGCTTGCGCTTCGTATCTACTTCCCACCTTTAACCACCTCGAGTTCATGGTATATACAAGTTCATTGTATTCATGGCACTGCGGCTCAACGCTCGCTAAACCTTTCTAAAACTGAGGAGGTTACACCCAGCGAGTATAACGTAGCAACCCATTCTTGTTAGATAGTGCTCAATGTACATGCCGATGGCTGCTAATGGGTAATGAGAGACAGAAGCATTCGGCTTTTAGTTAATGCGCACGCCGCGAACTTTTTATAGTTCAACAAAGCACAGGAGAAATATCCCACCGGCACCACCTTGCAGGTCAAAATGTAACACGTTACACACTACGACTACGAGTACGAGGGACGAACGGGTACGTGCCACTTTAAGGAGCTTCGCCTCTAAAAAGTGCGCGAGTGCCACATCTGGTTAAGTCCTTGGTACGGATGGACGAACACAAAGACAGACAGACAGATGGAGGATTCACGGTTTAGCGATAAAACCCCCCGAAGCTTCGCTTCACTCATCATTCACTACGTGGAGATGCTATAATTTTATTTTATTTTTTTATCCTCTAGGCTTTGCGTTCTGGCGCTGCAGTCACTCAGGAAAAGTTGTCTACATGGATGAGTATCTTGCAAAGAATGAAATGGGTTCGGTGGCCTGTAGGTTTTAATCAGAGCATGCTTGATGAGGATGATATGATGCTCTTGGCATGAGCGGTGTTGTGTCGGCGGGCGGCGTCCGAACGACGGCAAGGAGCCCGACGACTGGACGCGGAACTCGGTGCGCGCCGGCAATCGGCCCACCGACACGAGCGAGTCAAACGTACTTCGCGGAACCCCAACAACAACTCGGCTGACGAGCAGCCGTTTATTAAAAGCACACCACGAAGCGACGCGTACACACGTAATTGGCTACTGACAATCACGTGTGCCGGTCTGCACTGACATCTAATATAAAGCACACAACAACTCGACAAACAGTGCGCGTCCTTCTCAAGGATGGCGCCACAACAAGCGGCACCATAGCGGTACCATGGGGATCGGCCAAGAGTCGAGCGGGTCATCTATACTCTGTTTAGTAGTCTATCGTCAGGGCGGATGATGACGATGATGCTCCTTGGAGGATTACACAGTCGTACGTGTCACGAACGCGCAGCGCGTGTGGTCACTTCGTCGTCATTACTTGCTTTTAGTTCGCGCGTGCCGGTTTTATGTTCAAGATCGCATGAGGCTTTCGAATGTATGGTTTTATCAGTCTGTGTAAAATTAACTTTCGAGGAACTGTACGTTAGCGTGTCATACTTTTTTTTTAAATACTCTGGCCACTTTAACCGCTGGCTTCTTAGCCAACCCTCGTACCCGTAGTGGGTAACTGCCATGGAATGAGGAGCGAGGAAAAGGTTTGAAACGCATCGGACATGGGCGCATTCCTTACTACGCAGACACCCGAGGTACGGCAGCTTTGTTTTACCTTTAATGTTTTCTACGGTATGTAGTGCCTGAAGAAAAGCATTGCAGATCCAATTTCTGGTCGGATCGGCGCAATATCCAAAATTGGATCACGAAGCCAGCGTTCTTTCTTTGCGACATACAGAAGACAGGCGCGGACTCGGACGCTTGAGAGGCAACACGGCTCCCGACCTGGTGTATTCTACGTAGATATAGCAGGGCCTTCGCCCACGGGATTTTACACGGCCTCTGTAGTTCACCGGGAAAAGCATGTCAATGGGCTCTCGTTCCGAGCACAAAATCCAGAGCGCGCTGAGGAAGTCGCGATAGCGCTTGCTGCTGCGGACCCCAACTCGAAAGTTATCATCACGGACTCCAGGAAAGCATGTACTCATTACTTGGTAGGAGAGATATCCCCCCTAGCCAGCCAAATTCTAAAACGGGCTCTCGCTGATCCAGCCCCGAAACGCATCGTATGGGCTCCTGGCCATCAGGGCCTACGAGGAAATGAGGCCGCTGACGCGGCCGCCCGAGCGCTTACCCACCGGGCTCCTCACCTTGGCTCTTATGACTCGGAGGCCAATACACCGCTGCTGCGGTTCAAAGAAATTCTCACCTATTATCGTGACACTCACCGTCTTTACCCGGCTCCTGCAAAGGGGCTGAGTAAGGCGGAAGAGCGAACTCTAAGGCGCCTGCAGACAGGTACTCTACTCTGTCCTGCAATCCTAAAGCATTTCGATGCGAACACAGATGGGCGGTGCCCACACTGTGGGGAGACGTGTGATATCTTCCACATGGTATGGGCATGTACGAAAAATCCCCACCTACCCCCTTCCCCTACCCCTTCCCGAGAGGCATGGGAGACTGCCCTCCTCAACTGCTCATCACTAGAGTCTCAACGGGCTCTGGTGAGACGGGCGCGAGTAGGGGCCTCGTCATGCGGTGTCCCGGACTAAGGACGCCGACCATGTAGCAGGGTCATGCTTTGGCCCCGTACCTCTCTCTTTTGTAATAAATGTTTTTCATCATCATCATCTTTGCGACATACGGCTTGTGCAGTGTCAGTGGAGTTGCATAGTGTACTTGCGTCTTGTTGATCCTTGTGTGCGTACACAGCAAGCGCAGTGCGTGGCATCGTGTTTAGGCGCTGGTAAACGCTGTGTGGACGCAGCTGTGTGGACGCTGTGTGAAGCAGTACCTTATAGCTACCAGACCGCCGCGGCGGGCGGCACGTCACAAGAAAAGAGCCTTCTCACTGGCGCGTTCGATAATGTTCGTATGCGTAACTTGTGGAGCTCATTCCAGCACCATCGTTCAAGGACAATATGCTACGGTGTGGCCGAATCTCCGGTGGTGCTGAAATTAAAATTCGTCCTAGATGGCCCGTCCGTAAAGCGTAGGGTGTAAGGAAAGTGCCCTATATAGGACTTTGCGATCACCACAGTGGTATACTTGCCGGCCAGGTGTACGAGCAGGCCCGAACCGTCTTGACAGACTGCACGCTCTCCACGCGTCGACGCCACATCAGCCGCTGCTATAAAAACAGGGTGCGAATTAGACGCGTAGATGAAATGAAAAAAAAAATGTACGAGACAAAAGGCCGTTTCCGCGTCGGCTGACCAGCGTCGTGCTTTCCATCCGCAGTGAACCATCGCACTGGACCGGTACGCAACAGTCTTGTTCATCCGTGGCCTCCAACCCTCGTGGGAGTGCTACTCAGAGCCGTTGGGTAGGGGGCAAAATGTGACAGACAAGTGAACGTCGTTTGGTAACCTATGCAGAAAGAGATCGTCTTACGCAGCCGTCGGCGGCACTTCTGGTTGTTTGTGACAGGACGCATGCCGGGTACGGTATAGGATCGCAGTCGGTGGTCCTTAAGCGCAGATTACCGTCGAGTCCAGGAAATCGACGATGGTTTGCCCTTGTGTCTTTAGTGGTGCATCTCTTTTCTATTTACAGTGTCCGTTCTAGCAGGGACGAGTGGATGTGTGCCTGACCGAGTGTGTGTGTGGTTGCAGGTGTTCGCGCACAAGTCTGCGATGCAGCAGCACTCGCGCGAGGCCCACCGCGGCGACCTGAAGCCGCACCAGTGCACCCAGTGCCTCAAGTCGTTCTCGTCGACGCACCAGCTGGCGCAGCACGCGCGCATCCACACGGGAGAGAAGCCGTACAAGTGCTCCTACTGCGAGCGCCGCTTCAAGCAGCTCTCGCACGTCCAGCAGCACACGCGCCTGCACACCGGCGAGCGGCCCTACAAGTGCCACGTCGCCGAGTGCGGTCGGGCATTCATCCAGCTGTCCAACCTGCAGCAGCATTTGCGAAATCATGACAGCCAAATGGAACGCGCCAAGAGCCGACCCTTCCACTGCAACATATGCGGCAAGGGCTTCGCGTCGGATAGCAGTCTGCGGACTCACAGATCCAAGGTATACTCCTTTCTCCGACATTGCCACAGTTCTGTCTTTGTTTGTTTGTGCATACCCGCTTTTACGATCGCCAAGCACGGTGTTTAAGCTCTGATAACGATATTTAATGAACTTCGGGGTCAATCTCGATCGGTTGTGTTCCCTTTAAACGTGTGTTTAAGAACTTGCCCGTCTGACCAATGCAAACCTTGTTACAGGTGAAGGGGATCTTGTAGATGACCTCTTTCGTGCGTGCGACGTAGGATGCAATGCTTGATTTTGCATGTTATTATCATCTATGCGCGGTATTATCATCCATGAAATTCAACCAGTTCTATACCAGTGGAATTGAAACTGAAGCTCCGATAAGCGCAACTACCAGACGACTAGAATGACGTCACTGTCCACGATGGAGATTGGGCGGGGAGGGGGCTAGTTCTGCGTTTACTAACATACTACTTGCACCATGCATGCTGTAAGCGCGAACTAAACCCGTGCAGCCACGAAGCGAAGTCGATCGGTGATTGGTACAACGACGCTTGCTCATGCTGGAAGCCTCGGAAGAATATGTAGTTGCGCACTTTCAAGTTTCAGTTTCGCTGGGGAAATTGGTCACATTTCATTATTCGATCGCTAATAATGACCAGCGGTTGCTTTTGCGAAATTAGAAAGCGGCCACAGGCTCGTCGCAGAAAGGGCTGCGATTTACCCATTTTGCTCAAATGCCTGTTTCCTCTGATTAAATTAAAATGCACAATTTAACAAAGTTTACTCCATTTCTGTCATAATTAATGCCTCTACTCAGTTTAAGATGCTTGCCGCCACAGAAAGAGTTATGATCGAGCAAAGTGAGGTATTGTGCTAGTTGGTTTTTTATGACTGAAAAAATTGCGCTATACAGTTACTGCAGGGAAAGAAGTTAGGGAGAAGACAATAAATGAAGTGGACAGACAGTACAAGTGCTAACTATCAACTGAAGTTTATTTCGAAGGAACTTGTGAGAAAGAAGGCTTCCAGGAAAGAGAAAAATCGGTTTACGAAGAGGGTGGGGCGTGGCAATCTTGCTCCACTCTCTTCATATGCTACAAGGGGGGGGGGGGTGATTACAATTACCAGATGTGGTGCTGATTCAAAGTTCTTACCCAAGTATGCTGAATAAATTTCTATTTCTGGCTTCTGATGAATTCAATTTCCGGGGGGGGGGGGGGGGTGTATAGTAGTGCAATGGAGCTGGAACTGACGCGTGCGCTTTTTTTGGTCTGATATGTGAAAGGCTTCCCAAATTTTGCGTGTTATCGAGGCAGCGCCGAAATATGCTTTTCACGATTTTCAGACATATTTCATTGGTCGCATGTACTGTTATTTCACCTACTTTTAAGCGGCGAGATCCGTCGTGAATACCGCATACCGTGCACGCAAACTACCGTACATGTTGGTGGAAAGCATTCCGCGGCGGCGTCCCGCTTATGTGGCTGCTCCATCGCCAACTATGAACTCATATTTTACTCCTGTGCGGCACACTTGCGCCCTGCCCCTTGGCACCTCAGAAGTCCGCAGCAGTGAGTGGGAGGCTGCTTTGTCCAGCACCAGGCCGGACCTGCAACTTCGGCTGGTGACTCGGGCGGAGGACGTCGCGGCTATAGGCACGGCCTGAACGCCACCACCGGCAGCGCTGCGTTTTAAAATTTTAAATTATTATTTTACTGTTTGGTCTTCGAAGGAATAAAGTTTTCCACCACCACCCGCTCGTCGGCGTTTCCGCGCGTGACGGGAGTGGGCTGTTACGAGTATAGGTGCGGTAGTCTCGTGACGCTGGTGGAGTTCTAAAAGTGCGCTCGAGGCTCTTTTCCGCCTCTCGACCGACGGAGAGGGGTGATGCGCGGAAGGGGAGCAGAATCGGCCCATAGACTGTCGCGCCGCCAAGTAGAATTCAGGAGCGTCTTCTCAGGGATGGCCGGTAGGCAGACGCTGCCGTGGTTAGCCGTGGTAGCCTGAGCGTTAACACATTAGCAATAAGAAATGAACACTACCACGTTTTCTGCATCAGGGAAACAAACATGTCCTTCCGTGACACGATAAGTCTGATTCGTTTTTTGCGAGACACGAAGGTTTCGTGAAAATGCGTGGCAACTCGCACTTTTGAACATAGCCCACAGAGCACACATATCAGCTTCGCGAGTTTTACTGTAGCCACGTAGTTCAACGCTAGTTACACGTAGTTAAACGCTAACTTCTGACCTTTTCAGTTGAAACTCATTCAGCTTGTTTTACTTGCATATAGCATTCATCGGTGCTTTTGTAGTGCATAAACGACATAAACAAAGTCACAGCTTTGCCGAAAAGGCGAAGCAATGAACGCGATAGCAGTAAATTGGAAGGCCACGTGAAGAATGGCAAGCAGATGAAAACGTGCCCCGCGTTTCTCACGCACAAATGACGCACGAAACGTACTCACAGATGCAGATGAACGCGAGTGAGCATCTCAGTCGCTACTTCGCTGTGTCTGAAAAGCGCGCGCTTTTCGCAATCGGAGACTGTGCAATGAATGCAGTGACCATTGTGCGATCGGTAACTACAACAGGCATCGTTCCGGTTAAAGCTCAAAGCGCACGATTGTCCCCATTGCGAGATAAGCGAATGCACGCGAGAGCGTCCCCTCTCCGCGGGGCAATCTATTCGCGTGGGAGATGATAGCGCGCACCGCCGCGTCATGACGATATGGCGACGCGCGCTCATCGCCCTATCTCGCCGGTAATGCTGAAAACGTAATAGCAGTTCCCCCGAGATGCCCGTCGCCAGCGGTAGTAGTATATAAATAGCTTGCCGTTTGAACGGCGAAGAAGGCGTCTTTTCGTGGCTCAGTGGCTAACGCCTCGATCTCACAATTAAAAGGTCGGAGGTTTGATTCCGCTTGCCGCGATCTTTTTCTGGATTATTTTTCTTTCTTGCGTTTTCATATATATATATATATATATATATATATATATATATATATATATATATATATATATATATATATATAGATACACGTGTACATAGCACAGTGAATAACGGCGACGTCCACATCGACGCAGACGCTGGCGACAAAATACAGCCGAGAGTGTCCATATAATTGCTATTGTAATAATACTGTACTCGGGAAGTCGCGCTAGCTGCGTGGCCTTGTGATTTGCTATCTCAAACTGGCCAGTTCTGCGCAGGTAATTTTTGTACATTCGCTGATAGATGGCAGCACATTACAAAATATGTACTTGTTGACGGGCTTCAGAACGAAGGTGGGGAAATGTTCTCCGCGCCCAGATAAACGTGGTGACAAGGTGTCGGTGTTGTCGAAGTCGTTCGGTGGAGAGAATTTCTCAGATTGTTTTCAGTATTGATGTTGAACGAAACCATCTTGACGACGAGGATTTTTCACTGGACGTAGAAGGCTGTGAACGCATTGTGAGTGACAGCGACGATCTGATAACTCATGATCAAGGAGTTGGACTTATGTATAAATGATTTTTCATGCTCGTAAGTAACTTTGAATGTGTGACATCATTTCAGTGGGGTCAAAATAAAAGCATAGTTTTCCTTGCGCATTGCATGTACTGCTGTGGATATTTTGGACCGCCGCCTGCCGCCGACACACTCGAGCTCGACTAGCGAAGCGAAATTGGGAGAGTGATGAAATGTGCAGTTACGGAGACAATCCACGCATCTCGTGCTAACTTATCCTGTACTACCGGAAGCTGTCAAATCGCGTTGTTCGATGAATTTCGCAATTTCGAAGTTTCAAAAAGCTTACATGGGTTCTTTCCGATATTCATATTTCGATCGTAACCTGCAACATTTGAGTCCAGTGAATGGCGCATGGCTAGAGCCTGATCATGGGTGTGACACAAGCGAAAACGCTTGTGTTCTGTTGAATAAGCAACTTCATGTTCCTGATAGCGCAAGTAATGATGACGGTATAATATGTTTGCAAATCATCACCACGTAACATTCGGTCCCGTGCAGCACCTATGACGCTATACTCGCTAACAGCCTATTACTGCGGTATATCTGTCGGGCAGGCTTGGTACATACGATCTCGGAGTTCCGTTCACCTCGTAGTGCCCTTCAGTTCATACGTATAGTAAAGTTAGTGCAGTTTTCTGTAGCACGCAGAGGATTTAGCAAAGCGTCGTTTAAGCATGGTAATGGAGCTATAATATAACCTTTCACACCGCGGCAAATACCCAGGTGGCGACCTTCCACGGTTTCGGAAAGTATCTTGGTCTCATATACACTTCAGTGCAGCTCATTACTTTATTCGGTGAAAGTGACACGGTCTCTATACGTCATGTCATGCCAACAAACGGGTTGACCCTCCTCCAGGTGCCATCTTGAATTGTGCAGCGTGCCACCTAGAGTTCATTGCAATGCGACATGCCCGTTTGGGCAGGAAAAACAGCAGTGGATTGGTGGTTTGCTTGCGCGGCAGCGGCGAAAATAGCGCAGGGAGAGATTCTGTCGGCAGGAGAGAAATCTTGACGCTCTCCCCGCGGGGAAAAAAAAGTGAAGGGTGGCATGCGCGAAAGAGCCACGCCGCTATTGTGTTCGTACCTCAAGGCGCTTGGTGCGTGGAGATGCGTTGAACTTTCTGCCGGCGTATCTCTCGCTGGTGAACTAGTACCATCTGGCGGGGATTCTTGTAAATGTGCACCAGGCTGCTGGATGTTACACAGTCTCATTGGAGCCCAGCATTTTATTGCGATAGCAATGATATGGACACTCTCGGCTGGATTTATATATATATATATATATATGAAAGTGCAAGAAAGAAAAAAATAATCCATAAAAGACTACGGCGCGCAGGCGTTAGGGTGCGTGCACACTTGCGGAAAGCATGCCGCGGCGGCGTCCCGCCCGTCGGTGCCTCCTCTCGGCAGCCAGCGGCACGCTGGCGGCGCCGCAGGAAAAGCGAGACAAGGATGGACATGTCGAGGCGCGCGCCCCAATCTTCTAGCTTCCGGCTCGCGGCTTGTCTTCTCCGCGACTGGTGAAGAGAGAAAATGGCATGGGTGAGGAGTTGGCGCTTATGTGAGGATGAAGCGAGGAAAAGAGCAGGTGCTCAGTGGTGGTTTGCTTGCGCGGGAGCCGGCCGCAGCGGCAAAAATATCCCAGTAAGTGATTCCGTCGGTGGCAGAAATTCCGCGACGCTCTGCGGGAGAAAAGGGTTTTGAAAAACGACGTCTCGCAAGTGGTCAACGGCGCGCGGCAGAGTGCCGCGCCGCCAGTGTGTGCGTACCCTTAGCCACTGAGCCATGAAGGGGCACCTCCTTCACCCTTCAAACGGCAAGCTATTTATACCTACCACTTACCACAGCAGACGGTCATCTTGGGGGGGGGGGGGGGGGGCTATCGTGTTTTCAGCATTAACAGCGAGATGGCGCAATGAGCGCGCATCGCCAGATTGTCACAACGCAGCGGCGCGCGCTCTCATCTCCCACGCTTACTTCTCCCCGCGGAGAGAGGGCAGGGTGGACACTCGCGCTTGCTTGCATGCTTCTGTCGCGGTGGGAACAATCGTACACCTTGGCTTTCACCGGAACGATTCTGTTGTAGTTACCGGGTGCACAAAGGTCACTGCACTCGTTGCACAATCTCCGTTTGCGAAAAGGGCGTGCTTTTCAGACACAGTGAAGTAACAACTGAGACGCTTATTCGCGTTCATCTGTACCTTTAAATACCTTTCGTGCGTCATTTGTGCGTGAGAAACGTGGCGCACGTTTAGATCTGCTTGCCATTCTGCGCGTGACCTTCCCATTTGTTCCTATCACGTTCATTGCTTCGCCTTTGCAGCAAAGCTGTGACTTTTTCTAATACACTGTCACGCCAGTGCCTCCATTGGAGCCCCAGCATGAAAACTTCTCGTGTTAGGAAGTGCATTTACTGTCTTAATAATTCAGTGCAGAAGCTTACAGCAGTCAAATCAGACCGACAAGCTATACAATGAGAAACGTATACAGAATAATTCTGGTATTGTTGTGGTCACATTTACTAAGCTTGTCGAAGATTCATTTCAGTGGTATTTACATCTGTAAAATATTTCTTGAATGCAGCCGCTGGGCTGCTAAGGTAATATGCAGCCTATTCATTGCTGGAGTGGTGGGTTAATACTCCTAATGGACCCCTGACAGCAAAAGTTTTGTTAGCGATTTTTTTGCAGCAATTGCTAGCTTTGTGTCGGGTAATACTCAAACTGAATTGTAAATGCTATGCATCATACGATTAATGCTAGCATCATTAATTCAGAATGATTTTGCGTCAGTCTGAAACGCTTACCTATACCATCAGAAACTAGCGCTCTTCAGCGGGGCAGTGCCTGAGACTATGTGCACTCAGTGACGTTGAAATCACCATTTTCAAATTGTGGGACCCACGGGTAGTGAAGAATGAAAACGATGTGGGTGCTTTGAGTGTGTCCCTGTCAGAAAAAAGAAAAGCATTCCTGGCGTAAGCAGCCAAAACCACCTTGAGAGCATCCCGACAATTGAGTGAATGAGGTGACAAACATTACTCCTTGCGGAGTGTCAGTTGGGGCATTGTGCGCGGCCCACAAATGTTCTCTGATGCCGACAATACCTACTTGACCTCTGCAAGTATGACGAGGGGGTCCCCTGTCAACCTCAATCCACAGAAAATGTCGATTGGACCTGAATACACGATGAGCACGCACCCCTACTTTAAAACCAAAATAAAATATCTGACGGGCTATGCTCGCCAATAATAATTAGTCAGAAGTGTCACCGCATGCAAGACTATTAAAAAACACCGGCATTTCGAGTTTCCGAATTTCGTGTCGTGATTCCTTTCAGGAAGTAGCGTGAAAAACAAAGACACAAGACTCGTCTTGTGTCACTGTTTCTTGCTTGTTTTTTTATGAGACCTTTCCAAGAATGCAATTTTACAATCTCGCCCAGACTGCAGTATTCTTAAGCGCTTTCATTTGCCTGCTTTATAAATGGCACTGTAGAGGTGGGGTACACTGAAGTTTTATTAATCATTCCAGCCCGGAAATCTGGCATCAAAGAAAAGAAAAAGGTTGGAGATTGTAGTCCTGTCTGCTGTAATCTCTTGTAGACATTTTGCTGATCATAGAGCAGGTATTTATGCACTATGTGTTTCTTGGGTGCAGCAACACGCAGCGCTGATTGGAGGAGCAGCGTCGCAGTCTTGCCCGATCTGCCACAAGATCTGCGTCAACGCTGAAGCCCTAATGGAGCACATGCGTATCTCACACAAGGATCCACCAGCCACAGCACCCGGTATGATTAGCTAAAATTACTGCACTCATAAGTATGTCCTCAGTCTAATATTTTAGAAGTGCGTTATTATATTTTCACTTTCACTCTCTTGCTCAATTTTCACTTGACACCAAACTATATTTTAAATGTGCAACAGTATTATGATAATAAATCAGTCCAGTGTTATAAGTTACTCTTTGAGAACTCTATTGCCATTAGTGTCATTATTGCACATTCATTACTGCAAGGAAAATAAAATCAAAGTTCAATCTTGAACATTTAACTGCAGAAGCAAAGTGTGGGAGCGGGCTAGCTAGTATTTCATATTCTTTACAGCTGAAGCACAAAAAAGGTAGACAATGCACGAAGGGGACAATGAGGACAAGCGCTAACTTTCAACTAAAACTGTTATTGCAAAGCACCAAGAATATATACCTGTCACATGATGTCACAATCACATCAATCAGTGCACCGAGTTAAAGACAAAATAAAACATAGCAGCAGGGAGTTTTACGTTTAAAAACCACGTGCCAGTGAATTCAAGTAACCTAGTCCTTTTTTACTTGAACATAACCAGAAAGTAAAAAAGGGCTCTGGTGGTTCCCTGGCAACTCATTGCGCAGAATTCAATTGCCTGCTGGTATTTGATAAAACAACTGTGCAGGGGCTGTTCACCCTAATGACAGTACTAGGCTCCATTTTTTTGGAAGCGACGATAGAAAATCGAAGCTGCATCAGCAAGCCGCTGATCGCACTAACAAAAAAAGAACTAGATTACTTCAATTCACTGGAACGTGGTTTTTCTACACAAAACTCCCTGCTGCTTAGTTTTATTTTGTCTTCACCTTGCTGGATTGATTGATGTGATTGTGTTCTCATGTGACAGGTATATATTCTTGGTGCTTTGCAATAAATTTTTAAGTTGGAAGTTAGCGCTTGTTCTCGTTTCTCTCTATCCGTTGTGTACCTTTTTTTGCAGTTCAGCTGCAAAGAATCACTGTAGAAGTTCAGTGGCAGTACACCATTGTGAGCTTCAGGTATTTGACAGCATGTTTTCATATTATAGCCATGCTGGTACGGTCGAAGTTCCCAACGCCTGCATGTTCAATTTTGGGTCCCTGAGAGTGCAATGTAATAATATGTTTCACTGATAAAAAAAATTGATATAGGCCCTGGCAGACACTGGCCCAGTCAGAGACATCATAGCGAGCAGTTGTGGGAACATCAGGGCAATGTCATAACTTGTTTCCTTTTCATTTAAAGTATAATAAATAGTCCTACTGTGGCAAGAGTGGTGTTTTTGTATTGTGAAAGGGTAATCAACTGATTCGAATAAAATATTTCTTCACTTCAGTATATCTAACATTGTACTAGCTCTATGTTCCCTCTGTATTTTCACAATTTAACTGTGTTCACTGTGCTCACATTAGGGTGAGAAAGATTATTGCATTACTGCCAAAACATTGCAACCGACCCATGTGTTATGCAGTGTTAATACCTCAATATCAAGTGAACATTACTTTTGAAATTCCGGAACTTTCCTTGAAATAGGTGAACATACTGTTGCATTGAGAAAAGGGAGCAATACATCTGGAACAATACTACGTGGATCCAAACAGGAGGCATGGTTGCTCTGCATAACAATCCTCCTGAAGCCATTAATGTAACCAAAGAACATTGATGTACACTTTGCCATTCATTGCATGTTCTTGATATTTCACATAGTAGTACTATGGTGTAAACATAAGTAATATTGCCATTGCTGAACATCGGAGTCCTTGAAACTTCACAATTTTTTTCCACATGTCTGCTAAGAAGCGTGCATGTGCATGTGTAGAATATAGAACAGCTGCTTCTTCAGCAAATTTTCCTTCATATTTGCATAATTTACAGGAGTTGGCAAGTACACTGAACCACCCTGATGTGTTTCTTGACCTGCAAATAAAGAAAACCAGTCACTTGTGAGCATATTTTAAGTTTGTGTCACAGTCAGGAGCATAGCCAGAAATTTTATGCATGCCAACCAACCTGTAATAGATGGGGGTCGGCCAACCTATTATGGTTGTTGGTATGTGTTCGTATACGTGCATGTATATATGCTCATGCAAAATTGAAAAAATATGATTGCGTGGTTTAAGCCCCCCACTCCCCTAACTCTCTGACCTTGCCCTCTGTATGGCCACTGTGCTTTATTCTTAACCAGAAATGGGCTATTTATGTATTCTGGCATTCTTTTTCTCTAGGCACAACGTGGACCAGTGGAGACACTTCAGGCGGCACTCAGTCTTCAGAAGACCAAGGTAAGCATATTTATTTGTTCAAAATGCATTGGCTACAGGAAGGACTGTTACACACATCTCGATAGCTCTGCAAGTAAACTTGTTAGGGTAATACAGCCTACTGCTCGTTATAACGGACCCGGGTACAACTGGACTTTCAGATTACAACAGACCAATATTCAGCCTATGTACGGTCTAGTGTATTAATTAATGAAGCGAAGTTCATTTTTTACGGACTGCGATACAACGGACTAATAGCTACAGTGGACGAAATTATCAGCATTTTTTTTTTCGAAATCGCACGCATATAGCAGACTTTTGTCCGCATTGACACTGGACTGATAACAAATTTTACCACGCTGCTTTCTGCGAGCTAAAACCACAGTAATTTTAAATTGCAGCTGGCAACATTGGTGGCTTTCGGCCAAGTCAGTCTGAGAACACATTGGCGACGTAATGCACGGACGCAGCTAGTTGACGCCATTTTGTCATTGTGTTCCTGTGCTTGACTGTTCTGTCTATTCACACATTTCAAGGTGATGGCCTCCAGAAAGCGGAAGCAAATTTTGCTGAATGACAAGCTCAAGATAGTGAACGCAGTTGCACGGTGAGAAACAGGCGGACATTGCAAAAACAATGGGACTGTCCAAGCAGACCGTGAGTTCAATTGTAAATATTAAGAGTATTGCTGGCAAATGCGGGGGAAGTTAGTCCCAAGCGCTTCAGGCTCTGCTAGGCGACGTAGCCGGACGTTGAGTCCGCACTACTCGTGTGGTTGCGTGATGCCCGATCTCGCAACATTCCAATGTGAACGAATTCTTACTGAGGAAGCGAGCTGAACAGCTAGCTGTGGTCTTTGGACACGACAGCGTCACTTTCAGCAACAGATGGCTGGAGTGCTTCAAGACAAGGTGTGGCGTCACATTCATGCAAGTTTGCGGTGAACGCAACAGCATGAGGGTCGATGCCGTCACCGAATGGCAAACCAACGAGCTACCAGCGCTTCTTGCCAGATACAGTGAGAAGGACGTATTCAATGCAGATGAAAGTGATTTATTTTATAAGGCCAAGTCCGAATAGGACCTACACGGTCTCCGACAGTCACTTTCACTGGTGGTAAGCGCTCCAAAGGAGCGTTTGTCCGTGTTATTTTGTTGTAACATGACCGGCATCGAGAAGAGAAAACTGTTGGTGATTAGGAAAGACAAGCAGCCTCGCGCCTCGTGGCACGTAAAGAACATGCCAGTTGAGTGGAGTGATAATACATAGGCATGGATGACGAATGACATCTTCAATGCCTGGCTATTGCAGTTCGACCAGGAGATGATAAAGCAGAAGAAGAAGGGGCTACTCTTTCTACACAACTGCTCTATCCACATGAAGCCACCCAGATGGAAGCAATTGAGCTGGCTTACTTTCCACCAAATGCGACCTTGGTAGTGCAGCTGATTGACCAAGGAGTCATAGCATTCCGTAAAAACTGCCTACCGTACTCGCCTTGTTGGAACGCCTGTTCTTTGACATGCAGAATAATAGAGCATCGAATATAGACGTTGGATTTTCTGTGGAAGTGTTGGCGAGTGTTTGGCAGCAATTCAGAGCTACTGTAATTAAAAATTGCTTCAGGAAGGCTGGTTTTCTACAACATGATGGCAGCGCCCACGACAGTGCAGATGAAGAGTCGTCTGTCGCAGATGAAACATCATGCCCATTGGTGTGGCCTCAAGTCAGGGAGGCATTCGGGGCAGACAGCTTCTCTGACTTCGTCACACTTGACAACGGCGTCGTCGACGATGAGGAGCTGACTAACGAGGAGGTGAGAGCGACGATCGAATCCCGTTGTGAGCTGTCATCATACGACAACGAGCAAGAAGACGAGTTTCCCTGCAGTAAAGCTGACCTCACAGCAGGTGATTGACCGCAATGATGAATTGAAGGCATGCTTCTAGCTGCAGCAAGACGACCGCGGTGTTGCTAGGTTGCAGCTGAGTGAAATGCAGCGCAAAATGATAACATCATCGCTCAAGAGTGCTCGTCAATCGTTGATCGCTAATTTTTTTTCAAACTAGTTGTAAATATAAAGTTTTGTTTGTGTTTTGCATTAGGTGTTCGTCGCTCATTGCAGTAACGCTGTTAGGCATCGCTACCATGGCTTGAAAGCAAGATATTTCAGTGCTCCGAGCAGGTGAGTATCGCTGTCAAATCGCAATCAGCGGCCCTACTTCAGCAGATATGTCTTCGCGTCCGCACAAAAGAGAATTATTTCGAAGCCGGTCAACAGGAACTGATGAAAAAGCGTTTTATTCGTGGACTAAGCTTTGCTGCTGTGCAGAAGCCACATGGTGCCCCTGCATATACTGTAACGGCACTGCGCTGCAATTTTAATAGCTGCTGCTAGTAATTGAAGTCTTGTTTAACCATGCCACAAGGTATGGATATAACGAACTTAGGATAGAACGAACTTATTTTGCCGGATTATCATGGTCCTGTTGTGACGAGAGTAGACTGTACTCTGGTTCTCAAGTGTGGGTCTGTGAGGTCGTTCTTTGTGGGTACGCAAAGTGCATATGTGGCACACTATGTTGTGAGACAGTGACGGCTTCTGTTTTAATAAGACAGATGCTTGGGCTAGTTTGTGATTGATAATCAACATATTTGCACAGTGGAACACTACAAACAGCGCTCTTTCTGTTTTGTTATGCTTTAGCAGATAACTCGTTTGCATCGCAGTGGAAGTGACTTATGTTTCTCCTTCATGAGACTTTCTAAGGCACGTTGCTGGGGTAGTTGGCTGGGGTTCATCATCAGTGTATATGTGTCTCTCTTTTTGTGTCCTTGTCGTGGTGCACTATACCCAAATGAATTAACGAGAAGGCTCTAACTTTTTGTTGCAGTTTTCTACGACATGTCACATATGCATCGAGCAAGCTTTTTTCCAGGTTTACACATGTGAAAAGCAAACGTAGCCAGAAACGGGTTGAATGTGGCTGCAGACCACACAACTTACCGTATTTACTTGAATGTAACGCGACCACGATTGTAACGCGAGGGGTGACTTTTCAGTGCCGAAAAAAAAAAAAGAACACGAATGTAACGCGAGTAAAGCGGGGGAAAAAAGTACCTTTATTTGCTGCACATGGTAGTGGCAAAGACATCCCAGTTTCTAAATATAAAGTGAGTTTTGTTCATTCGTCGCTTTCATCGCCAGTGGTCGAGCCCTTTTTGTCACTTTCTTCCTCCCAGATGAGGTCATCCTCCGTGCCATCCATATAGTTCGATGTACAGCACTTTTTAAACGCGCGAACTATCATGTCGTGTGGCAGCCCGTACCAAGCGGCGGACACCCACTCGGCAATCTTCGCGGGACTAGGTCGCTTTATCCTACCCGTAGGTGTCAAAGCCCGATCTTCTCGCATCCATTCTCCGTACAGCTGCCGCATTCTATCCTTAAATGGTTTGTTCAGGCAGACGTCTAATGGCTGCAGCACGGACGTCATACCTCCTGGAATAACAGCGAGCTGCGTCTGAGTTTCCCACATTAGCTTCTTCACTTTGGGCGTCAGGTGACCGCGAAATGAGTCGAGAACTTGGATGGAGGCGAGGTGGAGGAGCGCACCTGGCCGCAGGCACCACACAGTCTTGACCCAGTCAAGCATAAGCGGAGTGTCCATCCAACCTTTTTCTTGGCAGCGAACAATCACATCCCTGGGGAACAGCTCCTTCGGGATGGTTTTGCGCCGGAAATTGATGTATGGCGGCAACTTGCGCCCATCCGCCAAGCAGACTAGCATCACAGTTAGCCGCGTCTTCTCGTTGCCTGTTGTCCTTATGCGAACTTGGGGGGCACCTGTTTCGCTGACAGTCCTTGACATAGGCATGTCCAAGAAAACGGGAGTCTGGTTCGCGTTGCCAATGTGCCCCAACGGCATTTGCGACGAGCGGCATAGGTCGAGCACATAGCGCTGAAACTCCACTAGCTTCGCTTAGCAATCTGCTGGTAGCTTCTGCCTTATCGACGTTGTTCGCCGGAGGGAAAATTCATTTCTTTGCATGAACTTTTGTGCCCATCCACGTGAAGCCTTAAAGTTCTCCTGCGGGATCCCCATCTCTCGAGCTACGTCTCGGGCTTTCCACTGAATCAGCTCAACGTTGACCCCCAATAGGCGATTTCGCTGCTCAATCACAAACTCCGCCACTTTTTTTTCGAGTTCTGTGTGACGGCCACAACGAGGTCCACGGAAGCCTTTTCGGCCGGGCTCACTCTTGAAGAGCGCTTCACGCTGGAGCCTCCACCCACGGATAGTAGATTCCGCCACATCTAGCCGTCGAGCCGCGGCTGAGTTCCCGATTTCCTCAGCCATCAGTATCGCACTTCTCTTAAAGCGGGCATCTCACTGAACTCGTCGCGCTGCCATTTGCTCGAGCCGAAGTCGCGGAAGCACAAAGGAAATGAACCGCCCGCAAAACACGTCGCGAACGATAGGATTGGATTCGATTCGATGTTGCCAGCGTGCATATGTTGCCAGCACAAGGTTGAAAGATCGCTAGGTTTGTCGTAGTCATTTTAAGGAACCAGTGGGGCGGCACCGCCAAGGCACGATTTGAGGTGCTTCGGTTATAATGCGGACCCCCAAATCACTTCAGAGAGATTTTGAAAAAAACTCGCATTACATTCGAGTAAATACGGTATTGAGAAGTTGTTGAGATGGAATTGACATGCCTCCTTTGTAACCATTCTTTGCCAGGAACAATTAAAAGGCACCCGTTTTACACTGTATGTTGTTTTAGTAGTTTAGTAGTAGTTTAGTAGTAGCTTTAGTAGTAGACGAGCATAGTGGGCATAATCTGAAATATTTCAGCCAATTACAGGGGCAAACGACAAACCAGAATTAAGGAAATAACGAAACAGTTCTACATTATACCATCGCAGAAGAAGCAATTCTCTTGGGAGCAACGATTACAATCTTGTGCGTCGCATGAAGTGTTGACGAGAATGGTATATTGTTGCATGTAATTCATCAAGAGGTGAAAACGGAGTTGCTTGCACATTAGGAAGGCAATCATGGCAACTATGGTCACAAGAGCCTCAAAATCGACTATGTTTTTCCTCTTTGTGGCTACAGGCAAGCAGCAGCAACCGCAACAACAGCAGCAGCAGCAACAGCAACAACAACAACAGCAGCAACAGCAGCAGCAGCGGCGTGTAGGCCAGCCACAGCAAACCCACTCATGCCCTGTGTGTGGCAAGGCTTACGTGAATGAAGGCTCACTGCGCAAGCATGTGAGCACCCACCCAGAGGCAGCCTCCCTGGGTTCCCCGCTGCGAATGTGGCCCTGCACTGTCTGCCATAGCGTCTTCACCCATGAGACAGGTACGAACAAAAGTCCTATTTATTTACAACTTCTGCATACCCAAGCAGAATGGGCAACAAACAATACCAATTTGTTCAAGAGCACTTGAACAACAGTGTTATGGCTCATAATCAGTGAATTAGATGCTAGTATACGGCAGAAATCTACAAATAATTCACCTAGGCACTGCCAACTTATGCCATATAGATATGTACATTATACAAAACTAAACTAAACAAAGAAATGTTCACATTGTTTTTCAATATGACAGATATGTACATCATACAAAACTAAACTAAAAAATTTTCACATTGTTTTTCAATATCCTCAGACTGAAAAATACACTTGTGGTACAGAGTTCCAGTCAGCAGTAATCTTGTGAAAAAAGCTGTTTTTAATCCTCTGAGTGTCGAATTTCTCCCAGAAAACTTTCACAGGTGGTCAAGTTACTTTATTGTGGTTTTTTAATGCACGAAATGTTCAATGTCAGGACAAATTAAAAAAAAATGCAGGAACAATGATTTAGTGTCACTATCTTTGGGAATTACATAGTAATATTCAACAGTATTTCTGAGCATCGTATTGCTTGAAACACGAGGGTCTGCACACAGTGCCGTATCGCAGTCTGCACCCATAACACATGTCTGTTCTTCTCCTGCATTGACGAGTTGTGTTATTATTTATTTATTTATTTAGAGATATTGTCAACCCTCTATGGTGGGTCATTACAGGAAAGGTACGACACACATGCTGTACAATAAAAGTAGTCACATATCGATACATTTTCACAATGATAACTCAGGTGTACCTATATACAAATTCATGAAAGCTCTGCATTCCAGACGAAAAATGAAACACACACATCCTAATTCGGAATGCAACAGATAACAATTGCAACAATCTTTACAATAAATCATATAAATATAAATCAAGTAAGTGCACCAATTCATTAACATCACCCGCATTGGCTATGTTACTCGGTAACCCATTCCAATCTTCGATGACATCAGGGAAGAAAGTAAAACGGTATGCCTGTCCAGTATATGCGTTATTATGAAATAATTTGCTATGTCGTTCCTTGTGTTCACCATGAGTGTGTAAAACACTCACCCCAAACAATCTTTATGCCACTTATTGCTCAACTATGTCCTCTGCTTGGACCTAAGGGTCTGCAGTATGTAATAAATAAATAAATAAATAAATAAATAAATAGATAAATAAATAAGTAAATCCACGGAATCTCGGCATTCCAAACAAGAAAAGAAAAACACACACACTGATTCGCAATGCAACATATAACAATCACAATAATTTTTACAACAAGTAACATAAATGTAAATCAAATAAATGCAAAAATTCATTAACATAATTCGCATTGACTCTATTCAACGGTAACCCATTCCAATCTTTGATGACATCAGGGAAGGAAGCATAAGGGTATGCCTTCATTCACGCAAAATAAAATTGCAGTACTCGCGTGTGATTTGCCCTCTCGCTTCGTTTCCGAGGTTGTTGTACGTAGTCATTTCTGTTAATTTTAAACTCACCTTCCAACAATTGAAAGAGATACCTTAATCCATTTTTACGTCTGCGCTTGTGTAGTGTCTCCAGATCACAGAGTCGTAGCATTTCTGTGACTGAGTCGTGCTGCTTATATCTCGAGCATATAAAGCGAGCGGCAAGCCGTTGTATGCATTCAAGTTTTTTGCCAGCACTTTTTATGGGGACTCCAGACAATACTGGCGTATTCCAGCATCGGCTATGTAAAAGTTTTAAAAGCAAGAAGTTTTACGTTCATACTTGCACCCTGCAGTTTTTTCTTATCAAGTACAACTTCTGTGAAGACCTAGAGTAAACATTATCAATATGTGTGTGCCACTTCAGGTTATACGTTATTGTGAGACCTAGGTACTTTAATGCATTAACTGTCAACAAGGTCTGATTCCTGATACAGTATTCAAATGGAATTATAGTTTTTTTTTTTCCCTAGAATTGTGGGTAACAGTAGATTTTAAATAATTGATTTCCATTCCCGAAGCTTCGCACCTTGAGTGTGATTCCTTCAGACATTCGGCAATACTCAACTGGTCCTTCCTATAAGTCACTCGCGTGTAAATTAAACAATCATCAGCAAACAGTTTAAGCTTTACATGAGGTTTTGCTATATCTGCAATATCGTTGACATATATCAGAAACAATAATGTCCCGAAAACCGAGCCTTGTGGAACTCCAGAAAACATTTTCATAGAGCTAGATATGGAGTTTTAAAATTTCACGAATTGCTTCCTGTCATTTAGGTATGCTTTAATCCGATCAAGTAGAAGTTGACTGAGTCCAGCACAGTGAAGCTTATACAGTAATCTTTCGTGAGGTACCTTATCGAAGGCCCTAGCGAAATGCAGAAGACATCAATTTGTTCATTCATATTTGAAGCTGTTGCAATGTCATGGATAGTTTCAATAAGCTGGGTTGTCGTCGAAACTTCACTCCTAAAGCCATGCTGATAAGGATAAAAGTAATTTTTATATTCCAGGAATGTGACAACATGCTTGACAATGATATGTTCTAATATTTTGCAGTAGATAGATGTGAGCGACATGTGAAGGTAATTATTGGCGGACAACCGATCACCCTTAAACACAGGGGCAACTACAGCTGTGCGCCAGTCAGATGGCACTAAACTAGTACAAATAGACTTTTGAAAAATAACTTCCAAGTAGTAAGATATCCGCTCCGCATAACGCTGCAAAAAAAGAGTGGGTATTTCATCTGGCCCGCATGCTTTTTTAGTATCAAGGGACAATAGACTCTTCAATACTCCTTCTCAACTGATAGTAATATCACCCATCGGCTCAGATAAGTGGCATATAACATCCTCTGTTTCAGTGTCACATCCGCGTCTTGTAAAAACTGACTGAAACAAATGTTCAGACTATTTGCAATATCAACATTCTGCATATGGCAGTAATAATGCATGGTGCAAGCTTCCACTGCCAATGGCCGTGAGAATATACGAATATCATAATGGCTCCGCGGTTGAAAGCCGGTACCCCACTACAAGAAGCGCACATGCTCTTGTGCGTATTCTTGTATAGTGCATAGCAAATTCGAAAAGGTTTCATGCACTGAGTGTTTGAAATGTGCACTATAAACAGGATGTCGCTATTGCATTCAACTCCTAAAGGCGCAGCTTTAGGGTCCCTTAATTTTTTGTAAGTCCTAAAAAGTGGCAGCCCCTCCTAGTGAACAAACATCATCATTATGGCACGAAATTTTAAGTGGAACTTAAACGTACCCAAGAAACCTTTGCAAAAACTCATCAAGGACAATGTCATCTTTGTTTGGGGTTCTGCTCAATCAGATACTTTCCATTAGCATCAACTATGCCAACAAGACCCACCTATCCTTGGTCGTGTAGACAGAGCAGCAGACAGTAAAGTGGGTATTGATGCTAGCAACATTGATTTAAGTCATTCTCATACAATTTCAAGCTAGTGTTGAATGCATTAATGCCTTTACTAGTCACGCATTGTCGTTTGCTGAGAAAAACTGCTCAACAACTGAAAAAGAATGTCTGGTATTACGATGTTCTGGCCATACTTCTACGGACACCCCATTTGAATTATGAGTGACGACCACTGTTTGCTGGCTGGCATATTTCAAGGATCCTTTGAATAGTCTTGCAAGATGGAGCCTTCATTTGCAGGAATTCAATGCAGCTGTAGTATGTTAGTCTGGCTAGAAACACTCAGATGCCTATTGTCATTCTTTCGCCCCGTCGACACCTTTCTAAAAGACAGCGACAAAGGCTGCAGTACTCTATTCAAGCTTTTTAAATGTAGCTCAACAGCAGAGCGAGGACTCACACCTGCATCTACCAATTGAATACATTGAAACACATCTCCCGCAATCCCCTGACAATTTGCACATAATTTGTGATTTTTTCAATCTAAACTACAACATCTTCTACAAGCGCAACTCATCGCATGGAAACTGTTTACCTCCTAGGTTCCTTCTTCTCTTCATGACAACAATTAATGTGCATGCCACCACGAACCACTGTCAGGGCGTTTCGGTTTCACGTGTACTTTGGCGAGCGTCAAACAAAAATACTACTGGCAGGAAACTTACAAAAGCTGTGAGGTAGTAGTGTGTTGAAACTTGCACCGATTGCCAACGGCTGCTAAATTCCATGCATGAAATCCAGCCGATCTGCTTCACCCTGTTAGACGCCCTCACACACCTTTTAAACAGGTCAGGATGAACATACTCGGCTGTTTTTCCTAGTCTTCACCTGATAACCGCCAGATCGTTGTTGCCACTGGCGGCTCATCTAGTTATTGTAGAACCCAAGCTGTTCAGTGAGCTATTGCTTTTGATGTGGCAGGATACACAGTCTTCGTCAAAAACATCATTCTTCTCCTTCGTTGTCATTGAAGATCATGATACAGCATTCACAGCACAATTGCTCCAAGATATCCTCGACTGAATGATACCACACACAGCATTGCAGCTGCGTACCACCTGCAGACAGACCATTGGTTTAACCAATTTAATGCCTTAACAAAACAACTGCAAATATTCTTTTGATGCATGTTGTCACCGAGCCCAAAAGCTGGGACTGAATCCACCCATATGTCATATTTTCCTATAACAACAATCTGCAGGAAACCGTTAGGTTGTCATAGCCTGGTTTACGAGTGTGATGTCACCAAGATGCCAGACTTGCCACCGTTGTCTAGTAGGCTAAGGCACTTGGCTGCTGTACCGCAGGTGGCTGGATAGAATCCTGGCCACAATGGCTACATTTTTGATGGGGCAAAATTGCTTGAGGCCCATGTGCTTAGGTTTAGCTGCACGTTGAAGAACACTAGGTGGTCGTCAAAATTTCTGGAGCCTTCCACTACGGTGTCTCTCACAATCCTATGGTGGTTTAATTAAGATGCCAGGCATAATGCTTCTACTACCTCTGATTGAAACGACCACTCGAGGCGCAGATGTTGTTTTTCAGTAGTGGAAAAGCTTGTGTGGCCTACACATTCTTTCTAGACAAAGTCGGGATGCTCGCTGATGCAACTTCCGTCAGTAACCTGTAACATATAAGCCAGGTGACCTAGTCTTGGTTTAGATCATATATAATAACTGAAGCCACTCAAAAAAATTCTTCTGTAAAATAGCTAAAAAAAACTAATGCATACTACTGCTGTTCTAAAATGCTGCTGTGTCATTAATATGGCCCCTACTGTGTTCTGCGTTGCCTTTGCGAAGTCAACTACAAGTCGGAGCAAAGACATCACACCAATCTCGTAGACCACATTCATCTGACGTGGTTCATGTTATGAGGATGAAGCCAGACTACCAATGCTGACCACAAGTTACAAACTTTGTGGTGTGGAGCCATCCATCAGGCCCACTGTCTTTTGTTATTGTCGTTTCTTTTATTTTCTTGTTTAATCCATCACCAACATTTGTGGCTTAGCATTCATTCTTCTTTCAAGCTGCGGTATTGAGAGGATGTCTCATTATGTTTTATGGGGAGAATGTTATTCCACGCTCTATTGACAAGAATTTCATGGCTGCTGTGGCCGAAAGAAAACTGCGATTCTCTCCTAGTTGACCGTTTGTTGTTTCCTCTCATAACAGTATGCTCGAAACGTGTTTTAGAGGCAAGTCTCCTAGTTGAAATTTTGGCCTTGCTGACACTGCTTGCTTAACCATCACAAGTGACCACCTTACTGTGATCCTAGTGTCTCACTTAGCTAAAAAAGCCCACAATCTCACAATTTTTATGTAGGATTGCTACACCACATGGAGCACATGCGCATGGACCCAAAGCACCAGTTTGCGGCCCAGTACTTGCTGAGCCGCGCTGCCGCCGAGCGCAGAGAGAAGCATGGTGGGCCCTCGGCGGGTCCCCCCCATGACATGTTGTCTGCTATCCAGCCACAGCCGCAGGCAGCGGCATTGGCTGCAGTCATGCAGCCACCGCCCTCCTCATTGGCCGTGTTGCAGGCCAGCCACCTGGCACACTCCTGAGGCATGGTGAGCAGACACTGTTCGTCATTATGCAGTGAGACTGAGACAGCGGCAAATGCTTCTATTTGTGTACGCCTTGTATTAAAAGCTTATGGGGCTCCAAAATTTTTAAGAAGACTGTGTTCTAGCAAGCTTTGTCTGAGAACATAGCCATTAATTAAATGGTGCATCCTAATGTTCTTGGAAAGCAGGCCCTTAGCCAGAGAAGGTGCCCTATGGACCCAGGCCTCTTACTTAGAATTTTGGTTGGTAGGAGGTGTTTTATCGGGGACGAACATGAGAATAAGTGTTTTTTAAGGCATTCAACAAGTTGCCCCCCCCCCCCCCCCCCCCCCTAAAAAAATTTCTGTCTACAGGCCTGATTGCAAGTGACAAACACATTTGTGCCTTTACTAAAGTAAATTCTTTAGTCCAATGGTTCTCAATCCGTGGACCCCCTAGGGTCTGCGAAGCCATTTATAAGATACGCGAAACCCTCACCTACACATTTTTTTTAAGCGGGACTGTGCCACGTATTGATGAACTGTCCAAAATGAAGTTATGTGGCATGCTTGTTTGATGTTTTTGGTAGCAATAAAAGGCACCTGTTTCATGCTCCAGTTGTGTTAATTTACCTACGTACCCCCTTGTCGTCATGATTGTACTTGTCGTCATGATTCAGTTAAACCCCTTTAAAGAAGAATCTTGCCGGTACTTAGCTACGGAGCAGAAACCTGGAGACTTGAGGCATCTTGCCAGTACTTAGGTACAGAGCAGAAACCTGGAGACTCTAGGTATCTTGCCGGTACTTAGGTACGGAGCAGAAACCTGGAGACTTACAAAGAGGGTTCGGCTTAAATTGAGGACGATGCAGCGAGCAACTGGAAAGGAAAATGGTAGGTGTAACCTTAAGAGACAAGAAGAGAGTAGAGTGTATTAGGGAACTAATCGGGGTTAAGGATATCATAGTCGAAATCAAGAAGAGGAAATGGGCATGGGCCGGGCATGTAGCGCGTAGACAGGATAACCGCTGGTCATTAGGGTAACTATCTGGATTCCTAAAGAAGGCAAGCGGGTTAAGGGGAGACAGAAGGTTAGGTGGGCAGATGAGATTAAGAAGTTTGTGGGTATAAATTGGCAGCAGCAAGCACAGGACTGAGTTGACTGGCGGAACATAAGAAAGGCCTTTGTCCTGCAGTGGGCAAAGTCAGGATGATGATGATGATGATGACAAGAGGCATGCTCCGAGCAGCAATTCTTCTCTTTTATACGAGATGTCTCTTATAAACAGGGGACCTCGTATGAATTTTCCTATCCCCCTTATTTTACTGCAGGCATACTGGTGTCTCTTATACCCATTTGTCTCTTATATCAGTGTCCCTTATAAAGAGGTTCGACTGTATTTGTATTGTATGAATGCTTTTAAATCAGTGTGTTTGTTGTTATCCTTCTCAGCATTGCGAGGTCTAAAATATTAATGCAGTCAAATTCCTTTGTAACAATATACTCTGCAGCTCCAGGATTCATCGCCTTAATAGTTCCTGTGCACTTTGAAGCCCACACACCAAAAATCTCATAGTATAGTATAGCCAAGATGTGAAGAATCTTTCATAAGATGGGAAATTTTGTTGGAGAGGCATTCTACTGTAATCAACTCTCTAGAATTCACGAACTTTGATATGTATTCGAAACATAGCAAGCCATGTGAAATTACGGGAGTTGTTTTCACTGGTAATACTGCTGTGAAAAAACAAAGACGCACACGAAAGGAGGCACACAGCACCAACCTTCAGCAAAAGGTTTATGTTTTCCAGCAGTATTTATAGCCTTTGACATCGAATGACATGTAAACATTTCATAGAAGAAGAAAAAAAAAACATAAAGTGAGCACTTTGTACTGCAAACTATTTTACTGGGAAAACATTTTCACCTGATACAGTGATAATGACTGTCTTTTTCTGACAAGAGAAGCTCTATTTTCGCTACAGGGGGCTATAAATGCTGCTGGCAAGTTAAAATAAACTTTTTGTGAAAGTTAGCACTGCATGTCATTATCCTGTGTGTCCTTGTTCTCTGCAGTGTCATTACAAAGTGACCATCACGTACCGATAATCCCACATCACTATTATTATCGAGTTAAGTTGATTAGAATCTGAGCTTCAAACGCAATGTAAGTTCAGGGCTACGTAGGAAGACTCTTGTTATTGTCTCATGTGTGCTCCCTTTCCATCCATCACTGCAGGACTTCAAAGGTGAGAGCCGCCAAGATGTTGCCCTCCTCCCCTACCTGTGGGCACAAGTCGCAGCGGCAGACAAGATAGAAGTCCGTGTCTCTAAATGATTTACGCTGAGTGCAGCAACTGCTGGCCGCTTCAAATGGCCTTCATGACTTGGTCAAATGTGATCTCCCACTATCCTTGGGAGACGTGTACTATATTGGTGTCCAGACGGCCCGTGTTCAATAACGGGAGTCTGCAGCACATTTCAATTTAAGCCTCGTGCAACACCCAGTTTTTTTTCTTCTTCCCTGGTTAATTTCAGTGTAACCTAATACTTTTGTGCTTGTTTAGTTTTGCAATTTGCAATGTTGTTGCATATAAAAGGCTGTACCACATGCTATGCTTCCATACTTCCACATCATTGCTGAAGGTGCTGTATTTGGATGAGTGTGCCGCGACCACTGACCTCTGATGTATCAGAAGGTACAACTTCTGAAGCCCGAGTAATAGAAAGCAGATTACTATAAGGTGTCAAGGCGTTGACACGATCTGCTTTCACATAAGGCAACCACGACCATGTCTATGGGCAAGGAAGATGAGTGCAGTGGCTGCCTTTCTGCACTTTGTAATTGCCATCAGTTGGGTTCACTTTCTCAATGCCTTTTGCTTCAGGTGAGCCATGTGACCTAACACACAAGTTAGAGCCTTGCTCTGACTGCTGCATTGCGTGTTGATAATGCATCACATTGTATTCTGGACTTTCGGGGATATCTGCATAGCAAATATTGCAAGATTTAAATATCTCCCTTTCTTCCAATGCTCGGATGTATAACAATACATTCTCTTACATCAGACAGAAAAAAAAGCTATGTAAAAGTGTCTGTTGTTTCAAATTTAGTGCATTGCAGCCTTTAAATACTAGAGTATTGATTTGCATTAAATTAGATACAAAATAGCCGCATCACTTTCATGCAAGTACAACACTTTCCACTTCTGTAAAGTTTATTCTTTATGTGTGTATGTGTGTGTGTGTGTGTGTGTGTGTGTGTGCAGAAGTTATCTGCAACTGCTACATCCAATCCCGAGAAACGGTTAGAGCTGGCACAGCCAAGGTTGAAATTGTCAAGAACCCCTTTCTGGGAATTTCATATTCAGAGTTGTTGGTTTCCCTTTTGTTGTATTTGAATCGGCTAGGATGCTGTTTCATTTAACAGCCACTGATGTCCCACTGTGTTTCACAGATGGTGAAAGCGAAAGTGTGGCTTCATCGTTTCTAGTATGCGTTTCTAGTATGCAGTTTCTAGTTTGAACAGGGTTCGTACAGGTCCTTGAAATCCTTGAAAACCCTTGAATTTTAAAAAACGCATATTCAAGGCCCTTAAAAGTCCTGGAATTTCTTGGCATCCTTGAAAATTCTTGAATATCCTGAGCATTACACTCTCACATCGACATCGCGACCTCTTGAATATGGTAGATCGGTGTGTCAACCTGTCAAACTCCCCATTTCTGAAGCATTAATGCAGCGTGAGTGCACATGATCTCATTTCGCAAAAGTGCTTGTGAAAAAAAAGTTAGTTTGTGGCGAGGGTGAAGCAGTGAGTGTGATATCAAGAAATTAGAATGTCACAGGAGGAAGGGCAAGCAACTCTATATATGCAACGCGCCGCTCAGTCATGAAGGACGCACGAAAAAAAAAAAAAGCGCACAGGACGAATGCTGGTGAACAACTGTCACAGCTCGACACTGGAAGCGTGCTGTTTAAACAAACCAAGAAGGGTGCTGAAAAGAACACACATGATGGATCCATAGGATGAGTGTAAAATAACCACTGTCTCAGTTCTTACTTCTTCGTTGTTTAGCAGCGTGCTGCAAGTGTCAACTGCGCACAAGCTGACACTCTTGATGGGGTGGTGCCATCGAATTTCAAGGCTATAGCCAGCACCGTGTGGGTTTAAGAATATATTTTAACTCACTTCCCAAGTGTACCTCAATGCTCATTCTCCTAATCAAGGCCCATCGCGAGCGCGTCCAACACTGACGTAGCTCTATAGGAAGGGCAACAAAAGTTCTGTCACGTCACACCAGATCTGTAGTCAGGTGAGTGACCTCCGGACTTCTGCACCGTACATAACGGCAAAGCATCGCGGCTGCTGCGAATAGCGACGAGTTTGTTTTGCAGGTGCTTGTGTGCCACATGTGTGCGAGAGCTGACCGTACTGAGCATGACGCGTGCAAAGCTTTGTGATCACATATTTGCACAGCGCAAGACAACGAGTAGTTAGGACGTAACTAAAAACGAAGACACAAGCGCTCTGCACACGGGTGAATGCGCAGTCCGCACGAAGGAGTTGCTGCACAATCAAACATAGAAGGCTATTGGTAGCAGGTGTGATAGCAGTCATTTATTTGCTCCTGTTGTCATGCGGAGAAATGTATCTTGGGAAAACGGGCCGGTGCCTGAATGAGCATTTAAAGGAGCATCATTACCATGTATACTCGGCTGTGCAAGGTCATTTTGGTATCCATTGTAAAGATTGTGGTTGCAGACCAGAATTCGAAAAGTGCACTGTTGTAGCCAAACACCGTCAGCAGCAAACGTGAGAGATTATTGAGGCCAATCAAATGCAAATTCTGGGTGATCGATGCATCAGCATGGTTTCGGTTGCTCTGACTAAAAAAGAAATCGAGTTTCTGGCTTTGACACAATAGATTGTGAATTTGTGCTGAGGTGTGTTGTTATTTGTCTTGCTATGATGCAATAGGTTGCGCGATTGCGTGGTGATGTTCTGCCACGAGTATATATTTCCAGTGTTATCGCAAATGAAATTTCAGTTGAAGTCGGCGCTCTTTCTGTCCTTGTGTCTTCTTCTGTAGTTACGTCATAACTACTCATTCTCTTGCGCTGTGCAAATATGTTGATTCCCAATCACCAACTAGCCCAAGCACCTGTCTTATCAAGTTACATTTGTGATCACGTGACTAAGTCAGCTACACTGCTACGTGCCCAACTCGGTCCCCACAAATAGGAACTCAAAATTGTCCATATAAAAAAGGAGACAAATTAAATAGCGAGAATCTTGGTGCATGTATCATGCTTGTTGGAGCTATAATTAAAGCTTGCGGCAAAGAGCGCGCAAGCCACAAATATTGTGGCATGACCTCTTTAAGGCCTGACTACACGTGTGCGTTGAAGCCCATCACCGCGCAGCTTTCCGGCATGGCATCGTGCCCTCTGCCTATGGGGAGTCTGGGAGAGGGTGTGAGAAGTTATTAATACTATGGTGTTTTTTTTTTATAGTTGTGATATCCATATATTTATTGTAAGTGCTAAAATTGGTCATTTTTGAAAATTTTGAAGTGAAAAATTTCAATTTAGCATGCCACCTTCAGTCCTTAAAAAACTTGCAACAGGTCCAGGAAAGTCCTTGAATATGCTTGAATTTTCACTTTGGGAACCTGTACGAACCCTGTTTGAAGTGTCGACATAGTTGTCTTCAGATGTTATGAGACGACCATGTGATAAAATGAAAAGTTGTTCTGTTAACATAGTGCCAAAAATTTGGCTTTGGGAGCAAACATACTTTCTCATAGAAACTTTTGGTGTTCAGTCTACTTTTCTGAGTTGGTGGCATTTGAATGCTACTGAAATGCAGTTTCGCTGCTTACCAGAGGAGGGTAGTTAGGTATGAATTACTGCTGGGTAAGCCATTTCTATATTGAACTTTAATTTTGCTCATATTTTTAAGTTTTTTACCGAGCATTGTAGAGAGGATTTTTGTTTATTGTAATCTTCCTTGAAGTTGACAGTGTACTGTCATCTTTCGCTGTATTGAGTTCTTGGACCAGCTGGTTACCACAAATACATATAAATAGTTAAACAATAACCCTGCAAAAAATAGCCAGCAACTCATACCATGTTCAATAAGCCAGCAACTTATGATTTGGCCAATTTCTTGCATGATGTGCAGTGATTTTAAAGAAATTTGTCCTTTGGCAAACTGTGTAAAGCATTATACTAATGTTATATACCATTAACTTGTGAGCAGCTCTTAATTTACATGGAATGGTATGAATGTTGTTGTCCTCTCTAACACGTGGTACATTCGTGTTGAATGTCAAGAATGCTGTATATGCATGTAGTAAGCTGAAAATGATGGCTCAATGGGGGTTAAATCATGCTGTCGTGTAGTGTAAACTTCGACGGTGCACAAGTGTATGAATGCATATCATGCTCTTTATATTTGCATTTTTCTCGTTTTTGCTGACTGTCGAAAGCTGGATATCCAAAATGCATGTTAGGGAATAATTTCGTCTCTTTATGTCATGCTTTAATATGTTCCTGTATTGAGTGCAATTTTAATACACATCTTATTGTGGTTTTATCATAATAAGGCTTTTGTTTTACCACCTGGAAGCATTGTGTTAGTGCTAATCACCTATAATACCTTAACACAAAGACTTAAGTTTGTTTTGTTTGTGTTGAAGTACAGATAAAATCAAAAATCTCTCTCTCTGCCACGATGCAACCAAGTAGACTGCAAACACTGTGCCATGCTGCCTGGGTGTTGCTGTCAGACTGGTGAATTTTGCCAGTGCGTTCCATTTCCTGATGTAGCTCAAAGTGCACCATGCTTCTTCTATGCCCCCCCCCCCCCCCAGTATTTACACAGCTGATTCTATCATCAACAAATAAATCTGCTTGCCTGATTGCGCATCCCGGCACTTTATTTTTGAAATTATTGTCACACTTGCCAGCTATGTCCGTAAGCCTATGTTTGTGTAGCTGTACATGTTGCTTTTCTTGCTGCAGCTTTTAGGCTTCACATTCTTTTGAAACATGTTGCTGTTTATGTTGCCTCTCCACTACTATATCATTCCTTTCTAGTTCACACGATTTTCGTTAAAGTGATTAGTTGTTTGCTTTCTATAAATACACGCTTAGGAGCATCACTCTTTTATGCTAACATGATCAATCAGGGTTTGCATTTTGTGTAGATTTTGACGCTGCTATGATTGAAGAGTGCTAAATCATGAGAGTGGGATGAGAACTTGGCTTGTCATGTTTCACTTCACAGCTTTAATGTATTTCATTAATTATATGCCTATCTTTTATCTGCTTCTTAGATTCAAACATGTACGTTCCAGTGTTTAGGGTGCCCTGCAACACTTTTTCAAGTAGCCATGGAATAGATTCAATAAAGGAGCTTATTGCCTCACAAACTGACCACCACAAAAGTTTTTCACTATCCGTCCAGTACAAGTGGAGTTACAATGATATGTCACACGCTGAAATTGCTTTCTTTCTTCTCTTGTCCAAACGAAAGCGCTAGAAGCTAGACAGGCAGTGGTGGCACAAGTGAAGAAGGTACGTCACCAGTGATGTTCCGTGCTGAGAATTTTTCCTTTTTCGGGGAATTTTCACCTGTCGTTTTGAGCCGAAGGGAAAAAGGAAACTTTTGTGATATTCCAGGGAATTCCAGGAATGGGTAAATTCTTCTATGACGACTGCTAATCAGCGGTCAGTGTGTGCCCTCATCTGCTGCAATCGGCTCTGACACATGCACCACGCAGGCATAGCCCTTGAGATTCGGGGAGAGATTTCTAGTTCACCCTTGGTGTTAGTTTTGAAGCCCACATTGGGCAGTCTACTAACAGTATATGAATTGTGATGCTTTTGTTGTGCAGCAGTGGAGGGGCTAGCTATGATTCCAAAAGTCGCCAGTACTTATACGTCAGATACGTGTAATTATAGTATGTGGGTGCATAGATGGATGCGGAAATTAGTACTGTTGTCCAGGGAAATATGCTGGGAATTTCATCAACGTTTGCAGGGAAAAAAATCCCCAAATAGAAAATTTTCATGTCTCTGAATGGGAATTTTTCGGCGTAGTATGGAACATCACTGTACATCACGTGCTCCTCGTGACATTGAACACTTTTTTATATTTTTTCTTCAGACGCGTGGCTTTTCAGTGCGATCGCATGTGAATGCAAGGATGCATCGTGGCATTCTGCGGCAGCCTCGGTAACTCCCGATGTGCCATGCTCAAATTGGCCAATGGCATGATAAGAGAGCCTATGAAGCTAGTTTTTTAGCATATGGCATCATTTCTTGAGGGAAGAGAAGGTGATTTTTAGCTGACTGACAATTTATTGTAAATTTCAGGCCACATGCTCTGCTGTAATATTAGGCTTCCATGTTATCAGGAGCCTTGACTACCCACCGGAAGCATTTTCTGACCATGCTCAAAAAGTTTTGCAGGGCCTCTTTAAGATGCTAATTCCACAGAAAACATAATGAAATTAACTCCCACACTTTTATTTCAAATTTTATTACAATAAGCATATTGCATGTTTATGGAAATATGCCTTCGGGAGCTTTTTAGGCAATAAAGAGAAAATGAGCATTATTGTTGTTGCTTGCATATTGGTTGGGTTGATCAAGTCACTAAAACAAAATTTTTAAATAACATAAAGACCAAATTTTGGACGTTTTAAAAGGGTCTCTCTGATTTGCTTCAAGCATTGTGGCCACAAATGTATTTGTTTCTATTCAAATCATATTATGGGCTACATTTTTCATTTGTTGAATTTAAGAATAGACTGGCTACTAAAGGTGAGAGGAGGAAAATTTCAGTCACTACACCACCAATTAATCACTTTGAATCACTGGCAGATTGTACAACTCTTGCCTTTTGAGCAATCAACTTTACCCAGGCAGATTTTAAAGGCCTGTAATTCTAAATAACCTTATAGATGGCAGTGTAAAGTAATGCAATCTATTTTACCACACTGTGATGACATAAAAAGTTGAATGATTTTTTGGATATTATCGTGATTACGTTATTCTAAAGATTATTAAACTGAACTTTGTTTTAGTGTGCTGTACAAACCAGTCCAGAACAGCACAGCTTATAAGGCTCTCTATAAACAAGTACAATATCCGAACACTTAATTATTTTTAATGGCCGAGAACAGAATGCACAACATGCGATTCCAGTCACTGCATGGCAATATTGGCGTCCCGCTTCTTTACTTGTACGTTTAGTTATATTGACTGTTAAATGTTATCAAGCAAACCTACCCAGAACAGTTCCCTTCTAGTAATGTGTCTATAAAATTACCTACTGAATAATTCAACATTGTTGTGTATTTAGGAATTAGAAATACTAAGGCATGAAGTGATACTGCGGAAGTGCTTATTGCCCATTTTTGGTGGGCTTGGTGTCTGTGCCACTGCACGGATCACTAATCAATTCGCTCCCGCTATGCAGATGGTCCGTTACGTCATCGCTCATCTGCTGCTACCTGCGCTTGCGCATGCGGTAGCGCCGGCGGAACATGGCTTCAGCTGTCCTGGAAGCGACGAAGGCAGCGCATGCCCTCTGCCTATCGTCAAATGCCTGGCTCGACCAGAAGAGGGACTCTGGGCAGCTGAGCTCAACCAAGCCTGGACGGTTGCATCATCATCGACATCCACGAGCCCGACACCTATAAAAGAACAAGGACCTTCAACGGAGCGCTGTGGGCTTGGTGTCTGTGCCACTGCACGGATCACTAATCAATTCGCTCCCGCTATGCAGATGGTCCGTTACGTCATCGCTCATCTGCTGCTACCTGCGCTTGCGCATGCGGTAGCGCCGGCGGAACATGGCTTCAGCTGTCCTGGAAGCGACGAAGGCAGCGCATGCCCTCTGCCTATCGTCAAATGCCTGGCTCGACCAGAAGAGGGACTCTGGGCAGCTGAGCTCAACCAAGCCTGGACGGTTGCATCATCATCGACATCCACGAGCCCGACACCTATAAAAGAACAAGGACCTTCAACGGAGCGCTGTGGGCTTGGTGTCTGTGCCACTGCACGGATCACTAATCAATTCGCTCCCGCTATGCAGATGGTCCGTTACGTCATCGCTCATCTGCTGCTACCTGCGCTTGCGCATGCGGTAGCGCCGGCGGAACATGGCTTCAGCTGTCCTGGAAGCGACGAAGGCAGCGCATGACCTCTGCCTATCGTCAAATGCCTGGCTCGACCAGAAGAGGGACTCTGGGCAGCTGAGCTCAACCAAGCCTGGACGGTTGCATCATCATCGACATCCACGAGCCCGACACCTATAAAAGAACAAGGACCTTCAACGGAGCGCTGTGGGCTTGGTGTCTGTGCCACTGCACGGATCACTAATCAATTCGCTCCCGCTATGCAGGTTGGTGAGCCCTACGTTGTCTTTTCGAAAAGATCTGGTAATTACTTTCTGGTACAGCTGCCAAGCCCGCATTGCTGTATGGTTATTATTGCCGAGTGTGTCCATGTAATTCGTGCACTACTAATTCTAGCTGGAGATGTTGAAACTAACCCTGGCCCTTCAAATATCTCTGAGAACCTTCTTGCTGAATTGCGTAAGCTATCTACAGGTCAAACACAACTAATTGCAGAAGTACAGGGCTTGAAGTCTCAGCTCGGTAACACCGATAAAACAATTGGCGAACTGAACAAAAGATTATCAGACCTTGAAAGTCATTATCAGTCTCTGGTACCACTTCGAAAAGAAATAGAAGTCCTGCGCGTTAACACGGAGCAGACCTCCTGCAGAATCTTTGCACTAGAAGCCCGTATTGATGACGCTGAAAATCGCTCAAGGCGAAACAACCTAATATTTTACGGTATCCCGGACCCTTCCGCATCTGAAACATTTTCTGAATCGGAGCGGCTGGTAATGAATCTTTGCCGGGACAACCTACAGGTTCACTTAGAACCAAGAGATATCGAACGCGCGCATCGTCTCGGTCGACATTCACCTGAACGCTCCCGGCCCATAATCGTGAAGATTGCTCTGCACAAGACAAAAACTGCAATATTATCGAATGGTCGCAAGCTTAAGGGGACAAGTTACGGCATAGGTGAAGACTTCTCACGCTCAGTCCAAAATGCTAGAAAACAACTAATTGCTTTTGCGAGAAGTAACAACAAGCCATTTTCAATGCACTTCAAAACACTGCACATGAATCAGAAGCGCTACATTTTCGACGCCGAATCAAACACCGTCAAAGAACTATCGTAGCAATCAAGCCACCGGGAAAAAAAAACGACCGCTGTTGCGGTTACTAGCAAAACTCTTTCACTTTCTGTTATTTACACTAACATTCGCAGTTTCCTACCCAAACGGGAACTTATATCTAGCACTGTATCATCCTCTGAAAGCAATGTGCTATTACTTACCGAAACGTGGTTAACTGATGACATCCGTGATGACGAAGTTCTGTCAGAATTACCAAACTTCCAGTTGTACAGGAATAACCGCGCATCTACTCGTGGTGGCGGTGTACTCATTGCTGTTCACGAGCAATTATCTTGCTCAGTCGTACATATTAAAACAGAGCTAGAAATGCTCTGGGTACTTATTAAGGCACATCCTCAGTCCGTTGTACTGGGCGTTTGCTACCGACCACCCCGTGCTAGTTCCAATTTTAGCAACCAACTTAATCAGGCCATGTGCCAGCTCACGTCTGCTCATCCAAACGCGCACGTACTTTTATTCGGTGATTTTAACTTCCCACAAATAGAATGGCGCACCAGCAATGTGCATTCATCTACGGGTGTAGGTGAAGCTAATGCGTTTCTTGATATTTGCCTAAACTTCAACATGTCCCAACTAGTCACAGAGCCAACACGTGTATCGCAAGATACAGCCAGTGTCCTGGATCTGATACTAACCAACAATCCTGAAAGCCTGTCACGCATTCACTATCTACCCGAAATCAGTGACCATAAGACAATTCACGCCACTTTTTCTTTTCAACCGCTTAAACGAGAAACCTACAAAAAAACGATCCATCTATATGACAGAGGGGATTACGAAACAATAAACGAAGCTCTTAGCGCATTCTTCCACACTTTCCAAGCAACTTTACATCAACACACAGTAGATACGAATTGGACCCGCTTTATCGGTAAACTGACGGAGCTAACCGATAAATTCATACCTAAAGTCAGCTTCACAAGCACCTGCAACAAACCCTGGTTTACTAAAAATCTAAAACGCCTTGAAAATAAAAAGAAACGTTTATTCCGATCTGCCAAACGTGCAGGTCAACCGAGTGTATGGGATAGGTACTATGAGGCTGACCGCAATTATCTTTTAGCCCTGCGCAAAGCAAAAAACTTCTTCTATAACACAGACCTACCCAAGCTACTGCAGACTAATCCCAGACAGTTCTGGAAAACACTTAAGGCTGACAAACCGCGTGACACTGTACTAACCCTTGAATCTGGTGAAGCTATTACTGACGGGGAATGTGCGAATCTATTCAACGCTTCTTTTGCTACAGTTTTTACTGATGAACCAAGCATACACTCCCGCATACCTTCACTTGGCTTTAATTGTAATCATGACATGCCAGCAATCAATTTCTGCGCAAATGGAATATTGTCTATAATAGAAAAAATGAAATTGTCATCCTCTGCCGACCTATCCAAAATCTGTTAGAAATTCACTATAAATTCTGATTTACTCCTTTGTGTCACTTAGGTCGATTCACCTATGGCTGCTTATTTTTCTACAGACAATCTTAACAGGTTTCTTTCGCCTACGTTCCACTCAGCAATTCATATTAATGCAAGAAGCATCCGGAAGCATTTCGACGATATACAACTTCTTTTATCCGCTCTTGACAACCCTTTTTCACTTATCGGTATCTCTGAAACCTGGCTTAACGATGACGACAAAAATCTATTTGATCTTCCTTCGTATAAGTCTGAATATTCGCATAGAGCAAACAACAATCATGGTGGCGTTGCTGTTTATATCAAGTCGAACGTACACTATAATCGACGATACGACATAGAGTTAGATGTCATTGATTGCGAAAGTGTTTGGGTTCAACTTAACTACGATTTTCTTAAACTTGACAACAAGAGCTTCATCTTTGGGTGCATTTATCGATCCCCATCTTCATCAGTGAAAAATTTCTGTGAAGCCCTCCAAAACGTAATGCACACATTGGCTCTCAATCACGCAAATGTAGTGATCATGGGTGACTTTAATATTAATTTGCTTGACCTTTCTTCTCCTAGTTCTTTGAACTACTCCAGTGTTTACCAGAGTTTTGGCTACGAATGTTTAATATCCATTCCCACGCGCTGCATCAATAACGGAAGTACCCTGATCGATCATGCACTCTCTAACTTATCTGTAGCACCGGATGCAGGGGTTCTTAAGGTCGACATCAGTGACCATTACCCGATTTTCGTGCGCTTCAACTGCCACGCTACGCCAACTAGCATAATTTTCATTAGGCAACTTCTAGACAGGGAGTCGTTCATTCACGATGTTATGTCCACTGACTGGTCCTCACTAATATGCTTAGATGATCCACAAATGGCCTACACAGAATTTTCATCCATATTATTGTCCTATATTCAGCGCCATACTCAGGTTTATAAATGTAAAAAAGTTTACGCCAGTCCTCAGAACCCTTGGATTACTGAAAAGTTATTGAAGCAGCTAAGAGCCAAAGAGAACCTTTATAGAAAAACAAAACGAAAACCTTTTAATATAAACCTGATTGCACGTTACAAAAGACTTTGCAACACCCTTACATTACAACTGAAAAATGCTAAAAAACAATATTATGAACGAAAGGTTAATGAAGCTGGTTCAAACATAAAGAAAAAGTGGGAAATTGTCAACTCTTTTTTGAACAGGAAGGGCTGTCTCTCTAGCATCACCACCATTAATTATAAAAATGTTAAGTATGATAGCCCGTTAGAGATTGCTGAAGCTTTCAGTGACTACTTCTTTAACACTGACGTCATCCCTGATGCTGATTATCAGCTTCCCCTTTCTCGTCTGCCACAATCATTCTTCTTATTTCCTACCACATGTCAGGAAGTACATGATGTCATTCGAAACCTGAACACAACAAGTGCTGGCCCTGATGGTATTTCCCCAACAAACGTAAAATTAATTGCACATGCTGTTTCTGATATTTTATCATCCATAATTAACTTAGCTTTCAAAACTGGTATTTTCCCTGTAGAATTGAAAAGTGGCAAAGTTGTTCCTGTGCTTAAAAAAGGGGACCGTACACAAATATTTAATTATCGACCCATTTGCATCATACCTTTCTTTAGCAAAGTATTCGAAAAATTGCTCGAAAATCGCCTGTCCAAATACCTCCATAAATTTCAGGTTCTTTCACTTTCGCAATTTGGTTTTCGTCAAGACTATTCTACTGAACTCGCTCTGTTATCTTTAACCGAAAAGCTAAAGAGAGCAATAGATAAGGGCTTATATGCAGGTTCTGTTTTCATTGATTTTACCAAAGCATTCGACACTATCAACCACTACATTCTTTTCTTGAAGCTTGAAGCCATTGGCGTAACTGGTCCTGCACTAATGTTAATAAAAAATTACCTACTCAATAGAAGTCAAGTCGTAAGTCTGTCAGGCTTTCAATCTACACCGAAGGTAACAAATATTGGAGTCCCTCAAGGTTCTATCCTCGGCCCACTTCTCTTCATAATCTATATCAATGACCTACCAACTTCGCTTACCACTTCAGAGTCCTTACTTTACGCAGATGACACAACAATTATTAACACTGATAAATGCCTCCGATCTCTGACACAGAAATTAAATAATGATCTTTCAAGCTTGACTGCTTGGTGTTTCCATAATAAGCTACAAATCAATCCCACCAAAACTAAGTTCGTTGTTTTTCACTCTCACCAACGTGAACATAATCATATCCCGCCAATATTTATAAATCAATTTGCAATTGAAGCTGATGAGGAGGCCACTTTCTTGGGTATACAACTTGACCGCAACTTGAAATTTCTTTCGCACATTGCTCTCCTACGACGAAAAATGGCTTACGGCATACGTGTTCTGCTTAAAGCCCGTGATATATTTTCCCAACCTACATTACTTTCATTGTACTACGCTTTCATTCATTCTCACCTTAATTACTGTATCACATCCTGGGGCAATACTTACAGTAGTCATCTTGTTTTCCTCCAAACTATGCAAAATCAATCTATTAGAATACTTACCCATAGTCACCATCGCTGTAATGCTATAGCACTCCTACAAGCCAACAACATCCTCACGGTCTGTGATACTTTCAAATACAAACTAGGAATATTACTGTACAAGCAAATCAACAATCTGCTTCCTGTGTCCATTATCCCTCCATCTAATCTAGTGAATACTAACCTGACTAGATTTGCCCACAATCGGAATTTAATCCTACCAAGGGTTCAGAATAATTATGGGAAACAAACAATTTACTTCAATGGAATCCATTTCTGGAATACTTTACCTCCTGCAATCAAAACATCGCAATCCATTGGCAAATTCAAAAAAGAACTGAAGACGTTCCTCTCATCACAATCATGATCCGGGTAGCTTTCGTCACTTCCGTTAATCTCCTTCCTATTCATACCATCTCAGAGCACAGGTGTAAACATCGTTTCATTACCATTCATTGCTGAAACAGATGTGACATTGATCTTCTGTTCATTATGTATTCCAATGTTTTTCTTTTTTTTAACTGAATTGTCCTGAAAGATGTATAGACGTGCCTAACTACTTTATTTTTTTATCTTGACCTCATTGGGAATTTTTTGTAAAATTTTAGAGGCACTGCTTTACCTTTCTTTATTGTGTTGACTGATTTTGCAATTTTTTCTACATATAGGAGAATTGATTTATTCTTATTTTGTATGTTGTCTGCTTCTGGCTTTTTTTTTTTTTTTTTTTTGCGTTCACTTGGTATTTTAATTTATCCTTCTTTCAGCTTGCATTGTATTTTTTTGCTTCTTTTTTTACTGCTGTTTGCTATTTCAATATATTTTCTTCTATATTCATTACTGTAGGAGGTCCCGATTCAGTCTTTGACTATGGGACCTCCTTCTGTATACTAATAATTTGTAATGCTCCTGATGTCATAATAAAATCATTTCTGACTCTGACTCTGACTCTGCGGGCATGGATGGTATCAATTCCAAAATTCTAAAAAATGTTAAAGAGAGTGCTTCGCTTTTTCTTGCTCTAATATTTTCCCAGTCCCTTTCCTCAGGAATCATCCCATGTGACTGGAAGATAGGGAAGGTCGTTCCGGTCTTCAAATCAGGCGATAGAAACTCTCCACTTAACTATCGCCCCATCTCCCTAACAAGCGTCCCCTGCAAGATCATGGAGCATGTCATCTACTCCCACATAATGAATTTTCTCGACAGCAATAATTTTTTTCACCCTTCACAACACGGCTTCCGCAAGGGGTTGTCGTGTGAAACACAGCTGGCAGCCTTCTTGCATGACATTCATACTAACCTCGACGTTAACGTGCAAACTGATGCCGTTTTTCTTGATTATGCTAAAGCATTCGATAAGGTGCCTCATCAACGATTGTTCGCTAAACTTTCCCAACTAAATTTACATCCCACCGTCATAAAATGGATAATAGAGTTCCTTACTAATCGATCACAACGCGTCGCTGTAAATAACCACCTGTCTACTGCCATCCCAGTAACATCAGGTGTCCCTCAAGGCTCCGTCCTTGGCCCGCTACTATTTTTAATCTATATTAACGACTTACCTTTGCATGTAACCAGTAATATACGTATGTTCGCAGATGACTGCGTTGTCTACCGCACAATACTAAACACCTCTGACCAGTTAACCTTAGAGAACGATCTTACTAACGTTTCGAAATGGTGTACCACTTGGTTAATGACACTAAACGTAAATAAATGCAAAACTATGTCATTTACGCGTAGCAATAATCCGCTCATGTTTCCGTACACAATCAACAGCTTACCCCTAGAACTGACTAACTCTTATAAATACCTAGGTGTCACCGTGACTAGCGATCTGATCTGGCGTACGCATGTCCAAAACATCATTTCATCGTCTAACAAAACCTTAGGCTTTTTAAAACGTCACCTCAAAAGTGCTCCAATGCAAGTAAGATTACTTGCCTACACATCACTAGTGCGACCGAAATTGGAATACGCATCCGCCATCTGGGACCCGCACCAAGCATACCTCATCTGCGCTCTAGAATCAGTTCAAAACCGTGCAGCTCGCTTCATTCATTCTTCGTATTCATACGACATCAGCGTCACATCACTAAAATTACTATCCAATCTTCCATCGCTCGCTCTTCGTCGGCGCATTTCTTCTCTTTGTCTTTACCATAAATTTTTTCACAGTTCAATCCTGCATCAACCATCTTACATCAAACCCGCAACACGCATATCAGCCAGGACAAGCCACACGCAGCAGGTTTCATTAATGCGCGCTCGAACATCAACATTTCTCGCGTCATTTTTTTCCCGCACAGCAAAAGACTGGAACGACCTCCCTTTTTCCATTGTCGACATAATATGTCCATCTTCTTTTGCACAACATGTCACTGACCATCTTCTAACAAATAACCTTTAAGTGCTTTTTTGAATTACATGTTGGTTACGTGTGTTATTTATTGTACATGCATATTTCCTTGTAATATGAAGAAATGTATATAGTTGAAACCCATGTATTGATTACGTTTGTTAAATATTATTCCCACCCCTTATGTAATACCCCCATTGGGGGTCTTTAAGGAAAATAAACTGACTGACTGACTGACTGACTTATCATGACTGATGATGTTATCAATTAGCTTATGAAATGACTCCTTATTTTAGGATGCACATAGCAACTTTTGTTGAGGCAAGTTGTGCTTATATATAATGATACAAAGTAGATAAACCAGGGTAATGCTTCTAGCTTTTGAAACATTTTGCTGCCTGATGGCTCTGTGTGGATATTACCAGACAGTCTAAATTCCTTATAGAAATTTATTCAGAGCGCATATCAGAGAATTGAAGCAGCTGAGCATGCATTTTTGACATTGCTTTGTGTGAAATCTACTTTCTGAATCATTGCAGCATATTTCACTTTGCTTGGTTGTCTGTTATTTTAGGTTAATGCAGTGGTGAAGGGGCTTTGTCATAGTTCTTTTTTCATATAGATTGAATATTGTCTGATCATTTTCACTGCCACCATTCTCCGTTTCCTCAATATCCACTCATTGATGGCTTAGTTGGATAGACAACATTAACTGTAAACTGTAGGTATTGGTTCAATTTCTTCATTTGAGGACAGTTACAGTGGAACATTTGAATCTGTTTAGGATAAGGAGATTTGTTGGCTGTTTTTTTGTTGAGAGAAAACGTGAAGGTGTGGACAGCTGGTGATGTCAACATACTTTTTGTCTGTCTTGCTTACCTAATACACGAAATCATAAACAGTCATTTATGAAATGCGATCTTTCTGGTTTTTGTTTTCTTCTAGCTTCTAATATTATGGAAGCAGTGTTGAGTATTTACTCGACCAAAGTCCACACTTTTTGATTGCAAATGCGTTTCTTAGTCGGGCTATGTCAAGCGTCTGCCGGGATCCGTCCACCGCCCTCTCCCATAGCAACAGCATCGGGCGCGCGTATCCCTAGCAACTGGAGCCCCCGCCATGTCACTCTTCGGCGTCGGCAGCTGTCAGCAACAGCTGGGGGCGCTCGCGCTTATTCTCGCCCCTAACAACGATAGCCCCCACCTCCTTGTCTTGAACGTGACTTGCCACCACTCCAATGCTGTGCGTTTGAAACGCGTTTGTGCAGCCAGCATCTGTGTAGCGTTGGTGTTGATAAGACGCTGACATTATGGCCGTCAGGTACAACAACGCCTCCTAGATTTCCCGTGCCTGCCGGATGAGCGCGAAACGCCGGTCATCTATGGCGGTGCTGCCCATGTAGGAATAAGGGTCCTTGTATTTGGCCTTTGAGATCGGAAATTTTGACGTTTGCTACTAATTTCAGAGGATGCCTTGTATTAAAAAAAGTTGCTTGCTGAATGATGGCGTCTCTTACGTAGAGTTAACTATAAATACGTTTACGCCTTTTTAAAACTTTTTACGTTATTTTTGTTGCATATAAGCTCCAAAAACGTAAAAACCTATTTGAAGACACCCCTACTTGAGTGGCGCCACCACCGTAGTTCCGACGACCGCCGCTTCTCAAGTGACCGCCGATAATCCGGCAGGCACGGGAAATCTAGGAGGCGTTGGGTACAATGACAGTTGCAGTGCTTCGCCACTCCTTCTCTTGCCTTTCGCTCTGTCTCCTCCCTGCGCCCCAATTTCTCTTCCGCTTGCGCCTCACTCTCGATTGTTCGCTGGCTGGGCGCCTCTCAAGAACATCCGGAAATGTGTGCTCGAGACGCCGCTGAGAAATGCCAACGCAGAGCCGCGAACGCTGTTTGTTTTGTTCACTTCGTATATAGTATTTTTTAACCGTGCACGCTAGCTACTAGAGCTCAGGGACAACAACATTCAGGTTCTGGAACTGTTTACCTTATCCTAATGGCACGGTGAAGCAGCGTAGGCTATTGCGAAAGCTCGCAAAACGATGTGTTGGCTGGCTGTGGTTCTTGAAAAACGCATCGCCTTGACGACAAAGTGAAATTAGCTTGCACGGTTCGGTGAATGTCATCATGCAATAAATTAAATGATTTTAAAGGGGCCCTACAAAACTTTTCTAAGTGGTCATGCAATGAATTCACTAAAGAAGCCTATTGACTCACGAATATACGGCCGCAAAAATTTTCAAAATCCATCAAGTACGAGCGGAGTTTAACCGAGGTTTGTCGCACGCTTCTCTCGTCCCGACGAAAGCACTGCAAGCTAAGCAGGGAGAGAGATGAAACGGGGAAAGAAAATACGTCACGTGAGCCTCGTGACCTTGAACACCTTTTTCTGAATAGGCGGCTTCTTAGTGCAATCACGCGCGCACGCGTCAGAGTCATACTTTACCTTCTGGCACGCGTTAGAGTGCCTCGATTTCCTAGCACTCCCGAACAAGTCGTGGCCTCCCGCGGTGGCTGCAGGAACGACCGTGCGCGCTATGCTCAAATCGGCCAATGGCTGATAGAATGGTTGTGACAATTGATTTTTCGAGCTTGTATCGTCATTTGTCGAGAGAAGAGGAATTGCTATTTAGCTGACTTCGAGAATTTATTACGAATTTCAGGCTGCGCGCTGTGCTATAATATTTGGCTCGCGTATTCTCGGGAGCCTCGACTACCTATTGGCAGCGTTTTCTGACCATTCTCAAAAAGTGTTACAGGGTCCCTTTAATATATTTATTTATTTAACAATACTGTTGGCCTTCTTCAGACCCATACAGGAATATATAGGGTTGTGCGTGCTAAACCCCCACATGATTATGATGTACGCTGTAGGGGAAGGCCCTGAAATTTTTTACTATCCGGCGTTTTTTTTTTTAACGCATAGCACAGTAAATCGGCCTGTACCATTTCGCCTCCATCGAAAGGCGACCGATGGGGCTGGGACCGAGCTCACAACCTTCGGGCCAGCAAACGACCGCCGTGGCCAATGTGACCACCACGTGGGAGAAGGAAATATTCTTGATGGCGTTACGCGATCTTGGCGTATGCATGGCACTGGCGCTAAGGTCGTGGTTTCGTTGGAAGCGACATGAGGCCTGTGGTGCCTCTGTGGGGGTCAAAACTTCCGGAGCGTACCACGGCGTGTCTCATATTCTATCATGCTTTCTTTTTTTCGGCACGTAAAAGCCCCCACTTTATTGTAAATATATATGGGTGGCTCACCCAGCGACAAAGCAAGTCTAAGCGCGTATTAAACTCTTACTGAAACTAAATGGCACGATATGCCGACGCGCACTGTTCAATTACATATCACATTTGCAACATGCGTGCAGCAGCGAGCGAAAACGCGTCCCAGAGTCATTCAGACTTTCGTGCACGGTGCAGCTCACTTATTCTTTTCGCGGCGCAGCCGATACAGACTATAGATTCCCATGTGCGAACGGCCACGTGTTTGTTGCTTACTCCCCACCACTGTCACGGCAAATCACGCAGCGTCTGATTTTGAGGGCCAAGGCGAGGAAGAATGTCGGACTCTCTGACGTCAAAGCATGCATTGGTGACGCATTTGGGGCGCGGCTTTTTTCTAGCAGCGAATCACGAGCGCATCTTCATCGGATTCTCGCTCTCACGCGTTCATGCTCATTGAGCGGCCGTGAATTACTATCGCGCTCAGCATGAGCTACATTAAGTGAGTTCGTGGCCCAGCGCATACTGCAAGATTGCGCAGGGGCACTGATCATGGCATATTATGTACGCGCACCACTCCCAATTGCTTGCTTTGACACTTGCCCTCCTTTATTTATTTATTTACTAACAAATACTGCTGGCTCGGTTGGCGAGACATAGCAGGAGTGGGTACATAAGTTATTGAAATAAACAATAATCATACAATGCATATAATAGCATCAGAATATGTAGCCTGGACATTGTTCCTCAAACTGTTCATGCGGGTTTTCCCGCAAATAACCAGGCATGCTGTTTGAAATGTCAACAATGACACTTCAAACAAAAAAAAACGCATTAGTTGAACGCCTCAAAGCTTCAGTTGAAAGAACTTTTTGACATTTATTAATCTTTAGCGAAAAAAAAAAATCGAAGTCTGGGCGTCAAGCCACAATGGCGGCTATTACTTCCGTAGCTGATATCACGACAGGGCAAAACGATGGCGAGCGTTGAAGAGAGAGAGAGAGAGAGATTAATGAAAGAGGAAGAGACAAAAAGGACGCTATTTTCTGCCTCCCGTCGCGGGGGCACGGCTCAGCGCCTTTAGGGATCGGGGAAGGGGAAGTAAAGATGATAGGAAGAAGAGAGGAAGGAAAGAAAAAGTGAATGTCATGGCAAGAGAACGTCTTGTCAGTACAGAAAATTGAGTTGATTCGCACTCGCAAGAAAACCCTCCCCTGATAACTTGAAAACATGTTACAATCGGCGCAACTGCCCGCGCGTGTGAGCACTTTGGTACGTTCGAGGATCAACAAGTTTACGAGGAGGTACGCCGAGAGCAACGAGAAATAACGCGCCCGAGACACCGAACGCAAGCGACGACATGACGGCGACGACGCTACCGGTCGTTTGGTGCCAACGAAAGGTATCGTAGAAAGCAATGTAACGATATCTGGGGTTTTGCGTCTCAAAGCCACGAGATGACTATGGGAGATGCCGAAGTGGGGGGCCTCGGACATTTTGACCATCTGGTGTTCTTTGAAGTACACTGACATTGCGCAGCATGCACGGGCCTCTACTTCATCGAAATGCGATCGCCGCTGCCGGGATCGTAGAAAGAAATGTAATGTGTGTGTCACTCTTCGCTGGGCTAGTTATTTCATGCTCGGGTATGAGCCACAAGAATAGGGCTCGTTAGCGCGGAGTAACAAGGGAAAGGATCAAGATGAGCGCGAACTTTCGGCTGTTCATTCGATATCCTGCTTCTGAATTTAGAGGGCACAGACATGCGCAGCAAGCTATAGGCACACATCGAGCGCATGCCACCCTATAATCACAACGCGTGATCTAAGAACTTGCTCTCTGCCTGCGAGAAAGACACTGACGTATCACTGATACATAAGAAACCTCGTGATTTTATGTGGAACGCCTCCAACCGAGCCGAGGTGTTCCTGCTTCAGCCGAGGATCTGAATCTTATTCAGGCATGGCTCACTTATTTCAATGTCAGTGCGTCGGCAAGTGTGCCCCATCTTTACCCTTTAGCGTAAACTCGTGTATCCGCGCAACTTCCCGTCTGACCGACGTATACGTCCTACCGCAATATATAGCGGGAATTCATAAAAGACACCGGTGGCACGTTTTGCGCACTACTTGGCGTGCTTCTTGCCGCATCCACCTTTGTCGCTACCATTCGACAGTATACGTGGGCATATATCTGCGTGAGAAAGCTTAGGAAAAAAAAACAATCGCACGGCATGTCGGTTTGCAACAATTTTTAGGGAACGGCGTATTTCCCGGTATCGTTGTGTTTACCCTTGAACTTTCGGAGGAGCGACTCGGCGACGCCGATAAGGAGCATGCGATGGAAACCAGCCAAGGACAACCGATCCAATTGGTTTTGAAAAGCCTTCTGCATAACGTGCGAGCATGACCTTGTAAGCGCAGACATAGGCCTGCGCGGGGTTCCTCATCAAGGGGGGCGAAGGCTCATCGTAGCATCGCCCCACCCTCTCCCTACTAAGTCAATGCATCGGGCAGATTTCGCCCCCCCTCCCTTTATTGGTGAATAATAGGAGGGTACCCCCCAACCCCTGCCCCTCTCGTGCGCATGCATATGTGCTCAGCTATGACCCTTTTCGCGTTTTTTGAATGCGCTGACTAGGGCAGAAGGAAGAAAAAAATGAGCGGACGGACAGGGAAGTTAGTGTAAAGAAGCAATTCTTTCACACAAGCAAAAAAAGGCCATGTAAAGAAGCAATTCTTTCACACAAGCAAAGAAAGGCCATGTAAAGAAGCAATTCTTTCACACAAGCAAAAAAAAGGCCATGTAAAGAAGGAATTCCTTCACACAAGCAAAAAAAGGCCAACAGGTGTGACGACTCTAAAATGTAATGCACAATCCAAAAAGTGCAAAAAAGCCACAAGCTGGCAACTTGTCTGTAAATCCCTTCCCGAGTCGGCAAATGCTGTCGAAGCATTGTTAACAATGGGCTGATATGTAGCGGTGGTTAGTTGCTTTAAAACAATAAAGAAATCGTCAATGTACCTAAAGACTTTCAGATCCCCCCCCTCCCCCCAAAAACTAATATGTTGGTGCAAGGCTCGGTCAGTAAAACGTAACAAATTACACAATACCAGAGCGACACAAGGGCGCCTGATGGAAATGCCTTGCCTTTGATCATAAAAATCGCCATTAAAACTGATGAAGGCTACTTGACCATAAACCTTAAGTGACGTAAACGATTCTGTTTTCATGCCCGCTGCATTCCGGGCGGCAACAATGCCACTCTCCTTTATGCACGCGAGAAAACAATTCAACGTGCGGGATAGAATAAAATAGGCCCTCGACATCGACCGATAACCCTATCGAACGATTCGTTTGAAGAAAGTGGGTGACAAACGAGGAATTGTCAGTCTGAAACGGGTCTTTCACGACAACCGAGTTTACATGCTTCGTTGAAAAAAAGTGGTAAAAAAAAGTGGATTATTCCATTGCGAAACGCATTTAACCGCTCATTACACTCCTCCATGACCGCGATCATGCGAGGCACGTTGAAAGGCATGTGAAATAAACTGTGGTAAACCCAAGCCAAACGTTTGTCTGACCTCGCGAAGATGTAACCAATAATTGTGAAAGGCTTCAGTGCAGTGTCTGGTTGAACCCATGATAAACACTGGTGCCACATCTTTAGCTTTCGCTGGTTAACCACTTGTACGGAGTTCTTGGGCGGGGATTTTTTTCTATTTAGCTACTACTAAGTGCCATTATATCTAATTTATCGATATTGTCAAATTAGTAATAGGAGGTACCCCTTATAGGTTCGCAACTCCGTAACTTCCTTCTGTACTAATGATGAATAGAAAAAACATCAAATAAATAACATTTCAACATCGACGCTATCAAAGTTTCGTTGATGCGCTGAAAATAACACATTCACTATGCACGCCGTGACATCGGCTCTGTGATATTCGAGAAGAGTGCGAAACTATCATTTTCTGGATATGCAAGTGCTTAAATTTCGCTTGAGTCATTCTACGCGGATCCTCATCAAATCTAACCCAGAAAATGAAGTGTTTGCGAAGTGGAAGAAATGCGAACCGCATACGTCGGCAGCAGCCAGGGGAAATCATGAAAGGAATAAACAAATTGACAAAGATCGAAACAGGAAGGTGTCATACTGGCAGTTTTGATACGATAAGCTTCTATCCAAGCACTAGACACTCCTATATAGTTGTAACTTACAGATCACGCCACATCTGTTACTTTTATAGCGCAAACAAACACGCAACTACTCCAATGATTTTGATGAGAGCGAAATAGAGAAACGCTTGAATTTAGTTTGAATGGAAGAGCGTTACTACGTTTAGATTGAGGAAGAGAAGTGGAAGAACGCTAGTATATATTTTTGGGATTGATTGATTGATTGATTGATTGATTGATATGTGGGGCTGCGGCTGCATTTTCGATAGAGGCGGAAATTCTGTAGGCCCGTGTGCTCAGATTTGGGTGTATATGTTAAATAAGCCCAGGTGGTCGAAATTTCCGGAGCCCTCCACTATGGCGTCTTTCATAATCATATGGTGGTTTCTGGAAGTTCAAGCCCACATATCAATCAAATCAACCGGTATGTGGGATTTAACGTCCGAAAACCACCATATATTCGGAGTATGAGGGAGGGAACGTTGACCTGTAGTGGGGACCGAGTAGGCGATGTGGTCGTTTGAGCCGTTTTGTACCAAGTATGTCATTGCGAAAGAAAAAAAAAAACAAGGTGGGCAAGGGCCCGGTGTATACGATCCCCGGGCTGCACCACTGTGCGATTAGGAGGCACACCGTGGTGGAGGGCTTCGGAAATTCGGACCCCACGGTATTCTTCAACGTGCGCTGGCATCGCACAGGGTTTTTCGCATTCAGCCTTCACTCAAAGGCGACCGCTGCGGCCAGTATCGAGCCCACGACCTGCTGTTTATCGGCCGAGCACAGTAACCATCTGTACCACAGAGGCGGACATTCTCTCAGTGTTAGGCCTATCAGTCCTCGTTCTGTTGCACGTTGCGTATAGTTCTTCTCGAGTTTCTTTCTGATCCACAAAGTGTCTGCCTCGTACGTTAGAACAGTGCCTGTATATATACAATGTTTGTACACTCTTCTTTTTAGCGACAGCACACACATGCGTGTTATGATTTTGGAATGCCTGGCCTAAGGGCTTGGCCCATCTAATTTCATTTTCAAGAGTAAGCACCCCTCTCAGTAATTGGCCTATGTGGAAGAATTTTTTGTATAGACTCCACAGGGTCTATAACAATTATGAACTTTTGCTCTTTCGCCAGGCAATTGAGTATTTTCTTTGTCTTTCACTTATTCATATCAGAAGCGGAAGAACAGCAAAAAGTTAAATATTCAAACGTTTTAATGGCTACAAATGTATCATTATTTTTCGTGCAACCGACGTCTGCATACCTCATGTGAATGACCTGAAGAAACGAAATTGATATAGCAGCAAGTGCGCACAATCAAATCAAATCTTTCTTAACAAGTATTGAGAACCACCATATATGACAGAATTCAAGGTGCACAGATGCTCCCGTGCGCGCGGAAGTCGACGAATTCCGAATGTAGGTCGAAGTTCCAGTCGAGGGTTTATTTGGTGGAGTCTCGATATGCCTTATGCTTATGGTGTTTCACTTCAGCAGACACAGGCCTACGTGCCAGGTGATGAAGTTGCTTTGCAGAGCCTCTACTTGATAAAGGAATGGGAAGGGTGTGCTCTTTTTGGTAGGATGTGTCAGCCGCGTTGTCTGCGGAATCATTGCCACTGATCCCAAAATGTCCAGATAGCCACTGAAATTGACTTTATGGCCTCTTTCTGTTACGTGGGGAAAAAGCTTGACTACCTCGTACATCAAGTGTTCGTAGCAACCTCGTCAAAGGAGGAGGAGGAGGAAAGATTAAGCGGAAGGACAGGGAGGTTAGCCAGATCTTAGACCAGCTGGCTACCCTGTGCTGGAAAAGGGGGTGAGGGGTATAAAAGATAATAAAAAGAAATGTTGCGAAGAGCGAGAGAAATTACAAAAAAAAATAGCGACAGAGGAAACGCAACATCAAATAGTATACTGTCTCTGTGGCCAGTTGTCCGCAAAAAGCGCAGCAAAGCTTTCTGGAGTTTATAGTTGAAGAACCTTCGGGAACTTGGTCTATCTTCTCGGACTCGAAGGCAGCTCTTCAATGTCTATGTCATCCTTTCGTCATGGACCTAATGAACAGTCAGTAGCTGAAATAAGGCTTCTTCATCACCAAGCAATCGAGAAACAGCATAGCGTATCAATGGATACCTCGTCAAAGGACTGACTGTGCGCTCTGTAAGGCCGGTTTCGAGTCGGAAAAGACATCCCATTTACTCGGTCTCTGGGATGTTATGTACTCTAGGGCGCCTCGCAGAACCGCAAGTTCTGCCGCCGTAGACGTAGTGACATGTGACAGCTTGATTCGCAGGGTGATTCCTCTAGCTAGTATATCACCACCGCACCACCAGAACTAGACTCTGGGGTTGAAACATCGGTATATATGTGCACGTGGTTATTGTACATTTCGTGCAAGAGGTGCAGGCTTAATTGTTTTAGGGCTGATGAAGGCAAATTTGATTTCTTCTGCATTCCTGGAACCGTAAGACGTACTTGTGGAAGGGCCAGACACCACGGAAGATACACTGATTTCTCCGCAGGCGTAAAACCTGACGTAAACGATGCACGATGCGCACAGGCAATTGCACTAAATTTCGTGCGTGGCCTCTCAGTAGCGAGGCTTGCCAAGTAGTGAGAAGGGTTCCCAGCATGTTGCCTGAGGTACTTAGTCGCGGCCACGCCTGTGTAGAGCACGCGAAGAGCCTGTTCTCACTCCGCAGCGTGAAATCTTGAGGCAGTATCGGGGCTGTGACATGCACAGCCTGACAACTAGGCCTCGCATCCTCCTGTTACACCACTTCAGAGCCCGAACTCCTTCAAGGTTTCGACCCGGAGAGCGAAAACTGGCTTCTCGCGCGCTCTACAGAGACGTGGTCGCGGCTGACGCACCGTTTCGACTGTTATGTGCGTCATGATTCGGTAGTCCTGCGTGGTTACCACCTACGCGCGCTGGTACCTGTATAGGTGATGATAAACGCCACAGGCTGCAACATTTCAATGAAAGCTATGTTCACAGACAAGGCGAGATTATATGTTTTTCTTAAATTGTGTGCCCTGCAAACTTTTGCTGTTCGGCGTATATACGCAGATAACACGTGTACAGGTGTGTTGGGAGATAGATAGATAGATAGACAGACAGATAGATAGACGGATAGATAGATAGATAGATAGATAGATAGATAGATAGATAGATAGATAGATAGATAGATAGATAGATAGATAGATAGATAGATAGATAGATAGATAGATAGATAGATAGATAGATAGATAGATAGATAGATAGATAGATAGATAGATAGATAGATAGATAGATAGTGTTTAAAGGGATTGCACGTCCTGAAGCGACTGGGGCCATGCGAGGAGCCTTAATGCAGGGCTCTAGAGTGAGCGAGAATGAGGGAGATAGCGTCAGTAATCGATATTACCTCTTTAAGAGTACACTTTGACGTGCAAGTATATGGCCTTGTTGAGCTGTCAGAAAAAAGGAAAGTTGCGATATCAAGAAGAATGCATAATCTCATGTTTCGATGGAGTACTCGATGGACCACTACTAACACTTGTACTACTCAGCTTGCGAGCCTTGTCGGCGTCTACAGTTTAACTATAGTTGCTCTGTGGCCGTCACAACAACGAAACCACGCCATGTCTTTTAAATGCGCGCCTGCTGGTCAGCTGCAGAGCCTGACGATGGTTATAGCGCGAGAACAAAACGACGACACAGAGACAAGAAGGACACGACTGTCTCTGTGTCGTCGTTTTGTTCTCGCGCTATAACTATCGTCATGCCATACCAACTAGCCCAAGCTGCCACCCTTCTAAGTTACAGCTGCAGAGGCCGGTGGGCCCTTACTGCACTGCACTGAAGCTCACTTGAACTGCACGGCGGTGCCTTGCGGGTTGGCGCGCGGCCGCCCCGCGGAGCCACCAACGCGGGCGGGCGAGGGCGGTGGTCTTCTCGGTGGGCGAGGGGCGCTTTAAAAAACGGGCCGCGTGTCCCGGGCCTGTTGCAAACACAGCGCAACGCACCGCCAAGCGGCGTGGCTCTTTCGGCGTCGCCGCGATGCCCGTCAGCGTGAGCCAGCTCACGCTCACCAGCGGCGACCTGGACAAGTTCCGGTGAGCTGTTTCTCTCTCTCTCCCTTGCAACCTCCTCTCTTGAGGTGGAGTGCCGGCCGGCATTCGAGATTGGTCTGGTTCGTGCACGCACTGGGTGTGCACACAACGACAGCTGCCCGAGCACGGCGAAACACATAATCGCCGTGCGACTGATGTGAGCACGCGGCGTCGCCCTCAACTCGCCGAGCTGTCAGAGGTCGGCAGTCTGTGAACACAATGGACAATCCGCTGGACAAAGCAAAGCGGCAGACTCTGGCCGAGCGACGATACGTTTCTTTAGAAACCGTGATGATGCACACCTCTCTTTCATCATTTCACATTGCAAATTCTTGACCACGTGCGAACATTCAATAGCAGAAATTCGCGATTGTTCAATGCGAAGAAAAGAACGGCGTGTTTTTGTAGCAGCGAGACTGAGTGGTACAGAGTAGAAACGAAATACCCGACCTGACAACTGTACAATTCTAACTGTCGTGGTGGGCCAGCGTCAAAATGAGCGCCCGGGGCTCAAACATTAGATGTTGGCTGGGGTCTCTCGCTACCGTAGTGGCCGCTAGTTTTCACTGGGCGAAAACCTTATCCATCAGTAGTATATTTGTGAGTGTCGCAAGAAAAAAAAAAACAAGTATAAACAATGGGTGGAGGAAAGGGTAAGAAAAATGTTCTTGAGAAATGTGTTGTTTAGCGAGGAACCGGCGTGCGACGGTGGTTTCTGCAACTCTCGCTGCAGTGCGTGCACACAGTAAAAAAAGATCGTCGGGGCATTGTTCCCGCCAAAGTCCGCGAAGTTGTGACGCCGCCACCGCTGCACACGCGCCCTCGCATGTGCGCAGGGAAGAAAGAGAATATGCATCATCGCGCGCGCCCTGAATGCACAGCGGGTGTTCGTAAACACGTTTTTGTATAGGGTGAGAGCAGCGGCAATCTTAAGCCCCTGTTGTAGTCTTGCTGCGTGTTCATAAGCTCACTTTCGCATAACATGCTCCTGGATTGTTCTGAAAGCTCGAATGTCAGAGAAGACTGCTAGGTATGCTAATTCTCTTCGTGCGTTTGTATAACTTCACCGGCTTGCATTTCATGTGTTTGTATAACTGTATAAGAATGCTTGCTCTGGGCTACAAAATAATAACACGAAAAAATTGAAGGCGTACACGTTTGACGAGGGTTTCAATCCGGATGATTTGAGTCTCAGAGCTTGCATGCCCTTTTATTATCAATATTATTATTTGGATTTCGTAAACTTACAAGAACAAAAAAGTGCCGTCGTTTCGATTTGCACACGAAAACGCGCTGTTGCACTTAAGCAATGACTACTAAATGTGAGGAGCGGGAAACGAAAGAAGCGACAACCGTATGCAGGCGCACCCCATTGAAACGCCTTTAAATTTTGTACCGTTTCTCATCTTCGCATGCATAGGAGGCAGTACGAGCCGGCTATTATTCGCTTTCTTTTCCCACAAGCGTCCGGTCTTTTTTTTTTTTTTTTCAAAGCGATTACCAATAGTGCAGACACAGTTTTTACTGCTTCCTAGCATAATGACGATGTTCTGTGGAACTTCCCCTGAACGGTGCAGCGTAGTATATCGTTTTCCTCACCCACCATTCCCTCGCTGCTTTCCATCATTTACACGATAGTAGGCGCAGTCTCCTAACACTACCCAATATTTTGCTACTACTCTAGCCATAGTCCACCATCCTTTCCATGTTACCCATCACAAGTACATCATGTTACCCACCTCTCTCTAGTTCGTCCTACTATAAACACCTGCCTGCCCAGCATTATTGTCACTATATACACCGTCCTTAACAGGAGCACATGCTCTAACTTCACCGCTAGATACCCAGATGTAAATTCACCAAGCTACTTATGCAGTTAGCGTGATGGCAGTTACTGTTTCCTATGTCGCCGGCCATCTGCACAGCATGTATTTGTACAAGAGCTGCCAACCTCAACCCGTGACTGGCGCGCGTAATCGTCGGCTGCGACGAGTGCGGCACGTCGGGTCTGTCTCGTGTCGGACGAGCCGCGAGGAAAGTGTGCATCCTGAGAGGGGACAGAAAAAAGAGCCTGGCCCCGGGGACCTTCGGCGGGAAGCAGGTCGGTGCGTCTTCGAAAGCGCAGCAGGAGGAAGAACACAAGACCTGACAGTTGCGTGTGTGTGCCTCGCCTTGTCGTGCGAATGCGGTGTCACGCACGTTTTTCCCAGGCACCCCCTCGAGTGCAGTGTGTGCTCGGGCACTTTCAGTTTCGCTTTTTGCACGACAAACGCCAGCGCTCCGCTGGTACTGCGTTGTCTCGTCTTACAACTCGGGAGAGGTTAAGATGATGACAGGTGTAAGTAGTATGGTGGATTGATGAGTATCGTAGATCTCCGGCACAAAGCGCCTCCGGTGGCCGCGCTTCTTTCTCCCTTCTGACAATGACACGACCATCTTCTTCTCTCTCGCAATAACGCCTTCGGGGAGATCTAGTTTAAACATGGAGGAAGAAAAAGTTACTGTATGCGTGGTCAAGACGTCAAAGCGTTCGGTCAGTTTTCGTACTGCCGTCTTTGTGCTGTTCTCCTAAGCTGGCTGAACTAGCCCGCTCTGATTGAACCCTACCAGTCATCATTCTCTAATGTTTCGGCAAGTGTCATTGTTTGCGCAAGAACTCGCGCCTTGGGCTGAGACGCCGCTCGCTTTTTGGAGTGTTCGCCGATTAAGGCAGCCTGGTGGACGAAATTTTCATTGATAGGTGGTTTTCTTCATCCGGGAGTTTAATGAGAAATTGCTTTTGGCTATACTGGCCGCATGTAGCGTGGATGAGGGGTTGGCCACACGGCTCCCGCCGCAAATATTCATCGTGACCACTTCGATTCACTTCTCGTGGTGTTGTAGCCTGAACGGCGAAGCGGAAATGCATTACTGATCGTCCGGCGAACAGCCGTGGAGGTCACCATACCAGGACACTGAAGAAACGTCCGCCATACCTCACCAGCGATGCGTTTGCTCGTTAAGTTATACGAGTTCCTTATCGCATCTCGCCAGCAGCGACCGCAAGGAACGACCGCAAAACCTGGCGTTCTCCGCACTCTCGAATCCCGTAGCGTTCCTAGGGAAGCAGTTGTTTGCTGTTCTTTCGTCGCTGTCGTGCGCATGCGTGTATTAAACACGCGGCCGCTAGGCCTGTTTGTTGGTTTTCCGGCCTTTGGCACGCAGCCTATCGGCGAGGGCCCTCGGGTCGGGACCCTCGAGTGCTTCTGCTGGCGTCATTCACTGCGTCGTGCGCAGCCATCGTAGCGGGAGGGAGACAAGTGACTGCAAGCGGGTCAGCCGCCTTCTCGCCGCCACAAAGAAGTCGAGGAAGAAGAAGCCGTCGTGCCGAAAGAAAAGCCGACCGACCATCACCATGCCTCTGCGGTGTTTGTCGATTGTCGACGTGAGGGCTGTAGCGTGAGGCCCTGCTCTGGACCATTCCGTCTTTGGGCGTCGACCAGTCACGTGGAGCGAATTTCGTCAGGCCAGAAGGGCGAGCTAACGTTGTTATCGGGGGCGTGCAAATTTGACAAGGTCACTAGCACGTGCACATACACCTATATGTATACAATCTACTCGTTGATACTTTTTTTTTTCGTTTTTGAGAAAAAAACGTGAGGAAAACTGTGCTGTCAGGGAAAACGTACCATCCGAATTCACTAAAACATTGCGCAGTTTCGCTTCATAGTTTCTTCCTTGTTTTTTTTGCGTCTCGTGTTGGCGCTGTTAGTTCTTTGAGTCATGTCCAGCCCGCCTATCGCCGTTTGTTCAGTTCGCTTTTCAATATTGAAAACATTTTCACCAGGATATCGTATGGAACGATATTATCCAAATGAGCCTTTTACTATACCCCCCCCCCCCCCCCCACATACACACTCAAAGGTTTATTTCTCATGTGGGCTTCGCCACCCAAAGCGTGCCCATCCGCTGAGGCTTTATTTCACGATTTCCATATACTGAGGTAACTGCAATGTCACTGCATTTCACTCTTGTCACTCGGGCTACTTTGCGCTGCTCCACGTTCTCTGACATGAGAACAGACAAGACGTCTACAAGTTCAACACCAGGGTTGCTTGAGCGCCATTATTGCAAAAAAAGAATAAAAAATACATGCACAGCCACAACCCTGCGCAGTAGAATATGACTTGAAAGGCCCGAGTGAGAAGCTATATGGGGCAGAGTTCTCACCCCCTTTAGATGATTAAGGGTAAAGCGCGCCCCTTCCCTTGCCACCCGGCCCCGCCCTGCCCGTTCGTGCGCACATGTTTGGGTAGCCTGCACAGCGATCTTCGCCTTTTCAGGTTGCTTCGAACGAAGTGGTCATTGTACATTCTGCAGCGAGTGCTATATCGGACGAATTTCACAATTCCTACTAAGTTTTTATGCAATGAAAAGTTTGAGGTTCGGATAGTCTGGATCGATGACTATGCACAACGGGCGAAATTTGCCAGAACATTCCAATGAAATAAAGCGATGTCTTTAAGGGGAGCGTTTCTGTATGGAATAAAGATAACGCAGTCCATTAAACAATAACAAGTGAACTTAAATAGGTTCGCATAAATGCGCTACAAGGCAGGTGGAAATTTCTCTCAAAAATGCGAGTTTAATATTCACTATACGGAGAAAGAGTGTGCCTATTCGAGTTGCGATGACAGCAAAATAATCACTTTGCGAAACACGTTTTTATTTCTCAATTTATTCCAGAGTTCTAACATACTCTCTAGATTTTCCCGTTCGTTATATTTGTCATTTTCCCTCTATCATCGGACAGCTGAGTTAAATGATTCTAAGTGAAAGTGGTGCAGCGCTTAGACAATCCGCGCAACTGCTTCGTGCATGATGATCACGTGACGTGACGTGGCGGTGCCGCGAAGATTTGCGTAGGAAGCGCGCCGCCACGATTGCCTTCTGTTTTTTTTGTTTTTTTGCGGTGGGGAAATAAAGGATAGAGTAACAAAGTTGAGGGCCTGTGCATGCGGCCTTATACTTTCATCAAGCAGCTAATAAAAAAGTAGTACTCATTGAAAGAGAGTTTAAGTTAAGTTTTGTCCGGGTGTTTCGGGAGCTTATCGCGCGAGAGATTACCCCTTTCGACTTGCAGAAGTGCCGCCGGCTAAACTTCCGCATCATGCTACATGAAAGCGGCAGAGCGAGCGGTTACGGAACCTCGCTTGGCGTTAATACTCCGTACCTTGTCTTTGTTTTCGCCGTACCGATTGTTTATGCAACAGTGGGAATTTCTCCGATCTGTGGCACGCTGGTTCTTCTCAGCGAGTAGGAAAACGCTTCTAAGCAAGTTTTTGAAACAGCGATAGAAATAAAATACCCGACAATTCCTGGATTTAAGTACACTCCCTGTGATACAGGTGTTTGAGCTTAGGAAAAATGCTAGTTTCTGCAGCTCATTAAAGAACGCAGAACAGCGCCGTTGGGAAAGGGGAATGAAGACAGTGAAAGGTAGATGAGAAAAAAAGAGGTCGCCTTTCGAGATGAGTGCTTCGCAGGCATAAAATGGCATCAGTTCGCACAAGTAGAGTTTACTTGAATATCGTTGGGAGGGGCCTTGATACTGCAGTGGACGCAAAATAGGCTGATAATGATGATGATTATTCAAACGGAACCACAGCGGTGGCCAAGCGGTTGGAACGTCCGCCTTCAAACGTGGGAGCTACTGGGTTTGATTCCCACTGCCACTGGACGCCCAGTGCTCTTTTTTTTTTCGAATGGGGAAACAAGTATAGCACGGCGTGGTATGGTATAGTGGGTCTACTCATTTTTCGAGAAGGCGGGCTATCTTCTATTACTCTCTTCGTCCCACTGAAGCTACGCCGTGCTTCCTTATATGGATTGCAGAATTAAACACACGCTTAGCGGCTTCCCCAATCAGGGAGGCAGAATTAAGCACCTTTTATTTCCTCTCTTGTATCAAATAACCACTTATATATAAACGGCTATCGTCAACTCAAACCGCAAGTCTCCGGTGTATGGTTTCCCGCTATTAAAAAAATCACAGCATATCCACGGAGTGAATGATGATGAGTGGGGTGAAGCGTCCATCCATCCATTCATCCGTGTGTCTGTATGCGTCCGATCACTGTTCGAGAATGCAGAAGGCGTGCGAGTAACACCGACGAGACGCGAGCCAAGGAAGCCGAGCGCAAGCTTCTTCAACGCGCCCGCCGCTCTGCTTTGTCCATGCCCCACCAACGATACGCCACGTACGGCGACTATCCAGGAGACTGAGAGAGGCACTCGTTCTCTGCGCACTCAAGGCAAAGCGCGCGCAGTAGCCAATCGGAAAGTAGTGACACTTCGGAGAGTAGCGGCAGAGTAACGTCATCTAGGAAATTAGACGAGAAATGGTTGTCCATTTCCACGACCAGGCTAGACTACACTTATGCGCGCGCAGGTGCAGTCTAGCCTGGCCGTGCCATTTTTTTTTGTCTTCTTTTCTTTCTTGTTTCTTCTCTCGCTGACGTGTGACAAGGTAGGAGCTTCGGCCCTGCTAAAACAGGATGGTACTGGGAATAGAACCAAGCACCCCCACATTGGATGCGAACGCTCTGCGACTTCACCACCGCTCATAGCATCGCATGCGAGGAATGGCCATTACGTTTATAATTTTCTGATTATTGTATATAGAAGTGTCTTCACCTGACTCCTTGACCTGGGGCTGTACACTGAGGTCGGGGAAGCCCTAAAGTTCACTCGCGAGCTTTCACCCAATCATTCTAATAGATTTCGAGAGATTAAATTAACCTTCCATGGTGATGCTGACGAGCATTTTTGCCGGTATTTTATGCCTACAAGAATGAAAGCACTTTTGCCGTTGAGGTCTGCGCACTCAAAGACTGTTAAAAAGAAAGGCATTATTTTAAACAGCTTTTTTTAAATGCGCTGAAAAAAAATTGCCCCACCTCATGAAGAGCAGCTTACACAACCAGTTCGAGAGGCTGGAAGCAGCTGGTTTCCCTATGAATCAGCTATACGCGGTGGCAGAACCTGTACTTGAAAATATTACCAGGTCGCAGTTTATAGTACTGGTATGCCAGCACACCGCATTCGGGGGAGAACGTTTGAAATCCTGCGTTAGGCACATATGGCTTCACATAATATCAAGACAGAGCATAAATATTGTACTTTCAACTTCCTGCAAGCTTGCTAGGCCATGCTTCCGCGTGGCTCGTGTAAGGAGTAGCAATCCACTATGTACCACGAAACACGAGCGTTGTTTTGTTAGCTGCGTCACACGTCTGGTGTTTACATTCTGTTCCCCTATGATAAGAGAGAGAGAGATAAATATAGAGGAAAGGCAGGGAGGTTAACCAAGCTTGGCTCGGTTGGCTACCCTACACTTGGGGTGGGGGAAAAGGAGAATAATAGAACGGAAAGAGATAGAAAAGAGAACGAGTAAGAAAGAGAATCATGGTAAGGTACACGTTGGCCAAACCGGCCGATGTATTAATACTATAATGTGGAAATATATGAGCGCACAAGGTAGAAGGAAAGCACTTCACAGGAAAGATGCTCTTTCCTGTCTTTGCTTTTCCTTCTACCTTGTGCGTTCGTATATTTCCACATTATGTTGTACCAACTGGCCCAGCATTCCACTTTATTAATACTAGGCTGCGTGAGCATTATTGAATTCTAATAATGACGCTAACCTTGCACGCCACTGTCGCCACTCTTTTTTGAGTGATGTAACTTATCTGGAAAGAGGGAACAGCAAACAGTAACGTGATCGTGAAGGCGTACCACATTAGGAAAAGCGGAGACAAATGTCATTGATCGATATGTGGGGTTCAACATCGCAGAAATCACCATATGATTATGAGAGACGTCTTATTAGTTGACGGGCTCCGGAAATTTCGACCACCTGGGGTTATTTAAGCGTGCACCCAAAATCTGAGCACACGGGCCTACAGCATTTTCGCCTCCATTGAAAATGCAGCCGTCGCAGTCGGAATTAAAACCCGCGACCTGCGGGTCAGCAGCCGAGTATACCTTAGTCACTAGACCACCGTGGTGGGGCCGGAGATGAATGCATAAGCACACCGTCGATTTGCATCCCTGACAAGGAATTCATTAGTGTGCTGTGACGATGGCGTGAAATATGATTGCGTGCTTTCACCGGGTGACGTGGTATAGGCGATGCCGACGTGCTGCGTTGTGGGGTTTTTCTGAACGAATGCTTCACTTTGTTAAAGTGACAGTTCCAAAGGTTTGTGCGTCTGCCCGTTCTTTGTGTCTTTTTCTTGGCTTTTCTTTTGGTGAGGTATACTTATCCTGTAGGGGAGCCGTGTAGACATAGGGCAAATGAAGTTTCTTGTTAAGGTCGTCGAACCGGGGCTTCCGCGTAATTTGTCGATTTTAATGTTTTCGGCTAAAACTTTCGGAGTGTGCTATCATGTGGAACGCTTTGTGAATTGCCTGCTTGGTTTGCATTGCATGTACAGACGGAATCACACTTGTCTGGAGCGCCGAGCCGGCCACTTTAGCTGCTGTTTTCTGCAAAAACGTGCCAATACCGACGCTGTAGTGACATTGTAATACCGCATGTGTGGTTCTATTGCTAGCATTCAAGCATGAACTGAAGCTCGTAGCTATCGTGAAGTGGAACAGCTGCGGACCACAACGGCGTCTACAGGCGCGCACTCCGCTGCTCTAGTGTGATGCCGACTGTACAGTAACTCCGAACTTTTCCACGCTCTCTGTTTACGTCCCAGCGCCCAACAGTGTAGTGCTGAAGAATTCAAATTATCGCTTCTCGCAACTTACAACAGCTTCTTGAAATATATGGAAGATATAGAAACGGAAAGATATAGAAATGGAAGACACTGGAGAATTTAACTGCCGCACTACAGTAAAGAAGCACAGCTTTGATAACACACACACACGAGCGTTCGCTAAAAAAGAAGTGCAGTGGAAATGCCATGCAAAGAAATAACAGGATCCTGGCAATTTCATTCTGGCAATTCTCTCTTCCTTAGTTCTCTCGCATTACCCTTTCAGTTCGTTTCCTTAGAAGCTTGTTAATCAGCTAATCACGTCCGAGCAGCCGGCTATTCGAGGAATTCCCGCGCAACACCAAGGACGTAAGCGGTGTCGTCGCTGCTCCCGTTAGATCACGCGGCTCGCACAAGGAAGGGAGGAAGCCGGTAGTGAGAGAAAAAAACATGAAAGGTTTATTTGCGTAACAACCGAACGGGACAGTTCGAACGCCAGCGTAACTTTCCATACCGAGCAACGAACGAGTCGTGCATCGGCGGGAAGGCCTTGCAGCGATGCTCGACGGACGGGCGAAGTCTCCCGCTCTGGCGGGGCCCCAAGAGCGACCACGCTTGAGGAAGCAAACGCAGCTGGCCTAGATCGTGATTTCCGCCGCAGCGGCCGTGTGTATCCCTCTCTCCCCCGTTACACGGTATACATTGTGAGGGAGCCGCCTTTCTGCGATGGATCGATTTCTGCGGGATGCCTTTTTAGTCAGCCACTGTCCTCACGACGAAGGAGTGAAAGTTTTCCATATTCGGCAAAGAGCGGGTGCTCTACCGACGGCAGTCGCCTCCGCTGTCCGCGCAACATGTGTGCAGTGCAATCCCGGAAGTCCCTGCACTGCGCTGCGGGAAAATCTCTGGCCGCGTCGTATGGCGACATGTCGTGCTACGTTCAAGACGTCTGTTACGTAGTAGCGGAGCATGCTAGCCCAATGCGGCACTTTTACGTCCAGTGGAGATCTGCAGTGCCGTAACAGTGCCAGTAGGGGGGGGGGGGGGTCAACAAAGTAAAAGTGAAGGAGAGGAAGGAAAATTATGGCAGAATAATGATTGACATCCCTTTCCCATGAAGGAAAAAGGCTAATTAAACGAAATATAAAAAATGAGTTCAAGACCGGCTAACTTGGACGAGGAAGTGTGTGACAGCGTGTTTTCCGGCCCGGTTACAGCTTAACTGCATTACGTCGGGGCCTCGCATTTGGCGCTGGCATCTTTCGCGGCCGATAGGATGTTCGACCATGCTTCGAAGATTGTGTTGTCGAAAAGGCCGGTCCAGTTGAGTAGTGACGGAGGTGATTTAGGAAGTCTGCTCAATCGCCGCCCGAACTTCTTTTTATATCTTGTGCATATACATATACGT